>OY979454.1:1072326-1681076 GCA_963855545.1 Ethmia dodecea | reverse complement strand
GATGCGAAGGAAGCGAGGGAAGTATGCGAAGATCGGGCAAAGTGGCGATTCATCGTCTCTACCTACCCCTGTGGGAAGAAGGCGCGAGCTGTATGAATGTATGTGTGTACGTTAAAAAGAGCTGCCCTTGAGTTTGTTGCTAGATCTTCTCGGCTGCTATTTAAAATCAGCCAACCTCCACGGACGAGTACAAAGTCCCTTGTTATCAGACTGTTAGCGTATCTAAGTGCAATTTTTTTAGCTATAGAAATAAAATTAATTAGTTTTAATTGGCTTTGATTTAAACGGAAACAGCAGCTAAAACCTTCCTCTAGAATCACTCTATCTATTAAAAAAAACGCATCAAAATCCGTTGCGTAGTTTTCAAGATTTAAGCATACATAGGGACAGAGAAAGCGACTTTGCTTTATAGTATTAGTGATGATATCAAATTTGATGGGCCTGTATCTTGCGTTCTGAGTCGGAGGTCGCATATTCGATCCCCTCGGCCCTCGGCTCGCTCGGCTACAAGATTTTTGTGCATTAAACATGTCTGTTGTCTTCCTGTCTGATCGTTCAATATTTATTTTAAGTATGTTTATCAGTTGTTTAGTACCCATACTACAGGCCCTTTCTAGTTTGGGACTAAATAACCGTGTGTGACTTGTGTCCCACAATTATAATTTTGATATTTTGTTCCTACAGACAGAAAAAAAAATCCTCTTGGATGTTTCAGACGAAAAATAATGAGGAAAAAAATAATTGGCGGAGCTCTCAAAGGGATTCGTAAAGACGGTAAGTAAAAAAAAAAAACATAACTTATTCATTACTTAAAATATAAAATTCATTAAGAAATGTTTCCATTATTTTCTATTTTTCAGGTATGCCTTTTCAGAAAGAGGTTGTTAAAATTCTTTCACGAGTGAATTAATATTGTATTTCGTTGAAACAAAGAATAATGGTTCATATTATCTCACAGTATCTTATAAGAGCAGTGATAGCCCGGACGGTTGAAGAGCCGGTCGAAAATCAGTGAGGCTCGGGTTCGAATCCTGGCATGTACCAATGAGTTTTTCAAAAACTTACGTACATATTTATCACTAGCTCGACGGTGAAGGAAAACATCGTGAGGAAACCCGCAGGTCCCAGAATTAATTCTGAGACATGTGTAAATAGACCCGGTCCGGCGATGGGCTCACCACCTATCACGTTAAGGGTCCAATGCATCTCGTGAAATGTGGGTATATCCAGTAATGGAATACCTCTGCCTACCCCCTCGGGGATGAAAGGCGTGAGATTATTTATTTTTTTTTTATTTTTTTTATCTCACAATCCGAAAAGCAAATTTCCGACACTAAAACCGGCCTAGTGCGAGTCGGCTACGCAAAGGGTTCCGTTCAACAAAAACACGTATCATGTGTAAGATTAAAAAATAAAAATAATAAATAAATAATCTCACGCCTTTTATCCCCGGGGGGGTAGGCAGAGATATTCCATTACTGGATATACCCACATTTCACGAGATATATTAGACCCATAAACGTGATTTGTTCTCAGTATGTCGATGCCCAGGACGTCGACGCGATAATAAGACCCATAATGACGATTTCCCACTATGTTGATAGGTGGTGAGCCCATCGCCGGACCGGCTCAATTGACACATGTCTCAGAATTAATTCTGAGACCTGAGGGTTTCCTCACGATGTTTTCCTTCACTTCAATATGTACGTAAGTTTTTTTTTTAAACTCATTGGTTCTTGGCAGGATTCGCACCCGACTCTCTCTGATTTTCGGCCGGCTCTTGAACCGTAAGGCTATCACTGTTGATGCATGCTGCATGTATAAGAACGCCATGTATTATTTAATTTATAACTTTCTTTAAATAACTTTTTCGTTGTTTACTGGGACTCGCAGAGGGGGTTGCAGCGGCAGGCGTGAAATAGTATATTACATGCCAAGGGTAGTAAACTAAGAAATGTCCCAGAGCGCAACGCCTACAAACTGCTCCTGCAATTTGGCTAGATATAAGAACATGAAATAAATAAATTAAACAAAAAATTGTCGACAGAGGCCAAGGTGAGGTCTAAAAACATGTGATCTGAGACTTTCTTATTTAGTTCCCAAGGTGTGCATTCTTTTTTCAACTTTGTTTAGCGCAGCGGCTCGAAAGTTGAGCTTTCCGCAAGGAGAGTTGAAAATGAATCTTTTTGTTATTTTTTATACCTACTTTCATTTAAACTTTTACTTTGATATGTGTTTGTATTATGTTGTATGAGCTGTAGCCTGAAATAAACGATTTATTATTATTATACTAGAATCATATCACGAGCGCCCCCGTGTTTCGAAAGGCACGTTAAACTGTTGGTACCGGTTTTCGTTGTTGTTTGTTTGAAGTCGTCAAGCCATGTCAGATACCCTTTAGGCGGATTCAAAAATTCTGACAGTTATGTGACGACTAACCTAACACCGTTTCCCAATCCGCGGTGGGCTCGCGTGTGAGATTAAAGCTCATACTTCCTCGTGCGTGAGGAAAGACCCTTAGCTCAGTGAGCTGTTACAGGTGATGATACATAAAAGAAGAAAGTGGCTGACTTGTTGACTCAACTCTGTATAATTATACCCAGTATAGAAGTATAGATAAGTGCAGATTATAAAGAGGAAAGATTTGTATGTGAGCAGTTACTGTGGATTGAAGATTCTGTATTAATAAATTGGGTAGTTGACAGCACCGAAATTAAATTGCGAGTAGTCATACATTAAAAAGATACCTAATCCCAAAACACCTCAAAATATGTATTTCGATTTTCAATTTACAATTATAGAAAATTTAAAAATAGTAAAACAATCAAAAAAAGTGCTGCAATTGAGTACTACAAACTATGACGTCACGGTTTGCTATTTCAGTACATTTTCCATAGTAAAATTTCGTTTTGACAGATCGTAAAAAGTAACTGATTTGACTAGGTAGGACACAACCCTATTATAAAGAGGAAAGATTTGTATTTTTGTATGTTTATCACTATCACTACATAGTATAACACAAAGTCGCTTTCTCTGTCCCTATATCCCTATATCCACATGTCCCTTTGTATGCTTAAATCTTTAAAACTAAGCAACGGATTTTGATGCGGTTTTTTTAATAGATAGAGTGATCAAAGAGGAAGGTTTTAGTGTTAGCATTGCACCCGTGCGAAGCCGGGGCGGGTCGCTAGTTACAAATAAACTCAAAAAGTACTGGACCGATTTTAAAAATTCTTTCACCAATGGAAAGCTAGAAGATCCTTGAGTAACAAAGGCTATATTTTATTCCCATATTCTCATAGGAACGGGAACTACGCTTATGAAACCGCGCAAAACCGCTAGTATTTAGTACCTATAGTAACATTATGTGTATCTGTTGGTGTACAACAACACAATAACACTTTGTGGAGTTGACTCGGCCCTAAGTAGACCCCCCTATCACACCCCCATACTAACATCCATCCCATATTAAAGTTTTCAGTAATTCAGTACCTGTATTACAGATTTTAATTAACAATGTATTAAGGTCGGTTAATATACTATGTGGTGATTATGTACAAATGTAAAGTCAAATACGCCTGTTACACAGATTACAGAGAGGCAGGTTGCACTAAAGTTTGATGGTTAACAAAAGATTATTATAGCCAGGAGGAGGGTTATATTTTTCAAGAGTATGTATGTATCTACCTCTATAACTGTTTAACATCGTGAGGAAACCCGCAGGTCTCAGAATTAATTCTGAGACATGTGTAAACAGACCCGGTCCGGCGATGGGCTCACCACCTATCACGTTTAGATGTCCAATATATCTCGGGAAATGTGGGTATATCCAGTAATGGAATACCTCTGCCTACCCCCTCGGGGATAAAAAAGGCGTGAGATTATATATATTTTTTTATATATTATATATATATAACTGTTTAGCACGCTCTGCGCCCTGACGGGTTGATGGCTTGATCGATATAGCTTGAGAGGTGTCGTTAGATTCGTATTTATTGTGAAAATGACACTGGACAAAATAAAAATAAATCAAAATGGCGGACTTTTGGCGCCAAATTATGAAAAAGAAAAATAAGAAAATCGACGAAATAGTTTAAGTGGAGTGTCATTGAATAGGTATTTAAAAATCATGTTTAGGTTTCTTTACCGTTTTTCATTACGAATGACCATTTAGGACTTATACCTTAAATTATGAAATAAAAAAGGTATTTTCTCAATTCAACAATAAAAACATATTGCCGCCGACTGCATGAGATTGTTGTAAGATGCAGCACATGGTCTTTACTTCCTACTTCACTAAGTAATAGGTTTAGTTTCCAGCTTTTTAGGCAGTCGGGTGTTTTATTTTTAAAATTAACCTTATTTTTTTCATGGACGAGTTTTGAGTGCCTTGTTATTACCTTTACTATTGATGTTTCTAAGGCTTTTTTTTTGGTGTATTCCCGTTGTCCCCATTGGCCGTATCCCCATGATGGGGACAACGGGAAGTCAAAAAAATTCTTCCCGTTGTCCCCATTATAGGGATACGGCAGTGGGGACAACGGGAATACATAAATTTCAAGTGTCGATATCCCCATTAAGTCTGTATTTGTTTTTTAACCTTAGTTATTAAAGCAGCAAGAAGAAAAACAACCCTTTATCAGTTTTGCAGTGCCCTTACAGGGTTTCACATGTCATAGACCTAAATTATCTGTAATATCTTAAGTACCATGTGATAAGCAAATAAATGAAATTGAAATTGAAATAATTTTTGACCTGCCTGGGCCTCTTGTGACATTCTTGATAAAAAAACGGAAAATTCGTAAAAACGGAATTATTAATTAGAACTAGGTAAATAGGAAAATCAATAGTTGATTTATTGGAATAGTCTAGTGTGATATATTCTCCGCTGTCATATATGTGGTTTTTAGGGTAGCTCGTGCCGTGCTAGAAAAATGATATCTTGAAAAATAGTAATAGGTATTAGAAATCATCACAAAAAATGAGCACTCTATCTTTAATTATGGGTACATATTTGAATGTCTTAAATTAAAAAACCTAACGTAAAATAACCTACGTTGAAAATCCCTAAAATCTAAATACCTAATGGTTGTTTGACTTAAAGTGAAAATACCAAAAGCTTAAAATGTCAAATGGATATATTACTGAAGTTTAAAAGGATAAAACTTAAAATACCTATGTACAAATTCCCTGAAATTGATTTACCTCACAGTTAATTGACCAAAATGACAAATACCGATATTAAAGTATGTACAAAATCTACTTTATAACACATTGGTTCGTAAAAGGTCTATTATTTCATTAATTTCAATATCGTATTGTATTTCATTACTTACTTGTGCGTTATTGTAGTGTAAAACGCACGGTTTATCAAAATCCTCCGTCTAAAAACGAACGGTACTTTTTAAAATCATATCAAAGAGTTTTTATGTCAGAAAAGTGGTCAATGATTTATGAATTAAATGACTTTGGGAGATAAAATATAATAATTAATCAACATTTCATTCTTTAATTTAATTAATTTTGACAATAAAATACAACCATTTATCTGTAACAAAAACACAAAAATATTATGTGTTTTTGTTACAGATAAATATTTGTAACAAAAACACAAAATATTAATTTATGTACTTTAATAGAAATATTGGCTATTTTTTGTGCCTTTGCCTAAAAAAAATGCTGATGCGCGCGCATCGCTAATTTGTGAACAAGTAAAAATTATTCCACGCGCTTTTTCTTTTCACTGTATTGTAAGTCCGAGTTTTATTAATTTCCTCGCAAATCCTACTATCCTACTAATATTATAAATGCAAAAGTTTGTATGGATGGATGTCTGGATGTATGGATGTCTGGATGGATGTTTGTTCCTCTTTCACGCAAAAACTACTGAACGGATTTTGATGAAACTTTACAGTTATGTAGCTTATACATCAGAATAACACATAGGCTATATTTTATTCCCGTATTCCCACGGGAACGGGAACTACGCGGGTGAAACCGCGGGGCGCTGCTAGTATGTTATATAACGTCGTATGCCATACGTGCGCTTTAATAATAGGGTTGTGTCCTACCTAGTCAAATCAGTTACTTTTTACGATCTGTCAAAACGAAATTTTACTATGGAAAATGTACTGAAATAGCAAACCGTGACGTCATAGTTTGTAGTACTCAATTGCAGCACTTTTTTTGACTGTTTTATTATTTTTAAATTTGCTATAATTGTAAATTGAAAATCGAAATACATATTTTGAGGTGTTTTGGGATAATCTTTTTGATGTATGACTACTCGCAATTTAATTTCGATGCTGTCAACTACCCAATTACAGCCTCTGCTTTCTTGTAGCCCTCGCTTACGGCTCGGGCTAGCAATATCGCCTCAGCTGTAATTTTCAACTTACCGCACTTATATCGTACTGTACTATTTCATATTGTATTATACCTACTTAACAACGGTTATAATAAAACATATTGATTTGTTGCTCATAAAAAAAACTAACATCAAAGTTTCTATATACTGGGTGTATTTAAAAAGTTGGTATAAAATATTTTTCGTTATAACTATAAAAATTTTGAATATTAGGTATTCAGTCCAATCTGTATTATAATCTTAGATATTTCGTAGGTAAGTATTCGCTGCGTAGGTATATTAAAACATTAGGTATTCCGATTTTAGGGATTTTAAACGTAAGTTATTTTACGTTAGGTTTTTTAATTTTAGACATTCAAATACGTACCCAGAACTGAAAAGAAGAAATAGACTCAAACCACATTCTTATCCAATGGCAAAGGAACTAATGAGCAACTCTCAAACATTCAAAAGATTAAAAAGAAAAACCCCTCAAGATCTAATCTAAGAATAGATAAAAATTTATAAGGGTGGAACACTGTTCCCATTTCTTGCAATACTATTATTGTCATCAAAATATTGCTGAATGTCCAAGGACTGGTTGCATTAAATAAAAAGAGAGAAAAAAAAATTCAATGGGGACAACGGAAAGTATTTTTAATAATTTTATTTCATTATTTCAATGGGGACAGATAGTGGGGACAACGGGAAGTATTTTAAATAATTTTATTGAATTCCCGTTGTCCCCACTCAATGGGGATATCGTCAATGGGGACAACGGGAATACACCTATTTTTTTACCTGCAGAACTAAATGATTTTAAATATTATTGAATTTTTAGGTCCCTCAAAAATTATATTGGTGACATTCGTTAATCAGTGCGTAGCGCTAAAACCACGTATAAGACATTATCTACCTTTTGGTAACGTAATAAATCTCATTGTAACTTCCACGAGTTCACGTCTGAGAATTTATACGAAATCTGGTCGAAACTTAATTAAAAGTTAATTTCACGAGCTGCTTTATTTTTAGATGAGAACGAAACAGAATTTATAATGGCGGAGGAATTAATTAATCTTGGATTTAATAAACACGTGATTATGCAAGGCTTGGCACCAAAGAGATTGAAATATAATATATATAAAAGAAAGTCGTGTTTGTTACACTATTTATAACTCAAGAACGGCTGAACCGACTCGACTGAAAGTTGGTAGGGAGGTAGCTTAGAACCAGGAGATAGACATAGGATACTTTTTATTCCGATATTCCCACGGGAACGGGAACTACGCGGGTGAAACCGCGGGGCGCTGCTAGTAGGACATAGAGGGGGCATTGGGAATATTTTCATACAAAACTTTGAAGCATGTTTGAAGCTCAAGCGTCATGTCAGTTAGTATGAACGCGAGCTGTCATTCGGTCGAAATTGTACTAGACTTATTCCACTTGAAATAACTTTTGGCTTCAAATTTTCCTCGCTTTGTCCCCTCTATGCCCTATTACATTTTAATCTCTTTGTTTGGCACACAGCGAGCGTCTGCAACATGATTCTGGATATGTGAATTCTTTTTTATATTTATGCTTCTGTATCTAAGTATACTTAAATACAATAAAATAATAATCTCACGCATATTATCCCCGAGGAGGTAGGCAGAAGTATTCCATTTCTGATAATACCCACTTTTCACGAGATATTCTTTGGACCCCTAAACGTGATAGGTGGTGAGCCCATAGCCGGACCGGGTCTGTTACACATGCTTCAGAATTAATTCTGGGGCCTGTGGGTTTCTCCCGATTAAATTTTTGATATCCCCTTAACTGTAAGTTTCAGTTCTACCTCCGGTTAAAATGTTCAACCGGTCTCATTTCCACTATTAATTAGCGAAGCAGTGGAATGCGCGTTGAATATTTTATAGAACAATTAGTTTGAACACTCCGAACGCATAAATATAAATATAATTTTGATGAGATTGGCAAAGTATTTGGTATCCCAGTGGCCCAGAGTGGGCCATATAAGGCCCAGAGGAGCAAGTCTAATTCACATCTATATTAATGTAGTAAGCTGGCTGAGAAATAGTTGGGATGAAAAGTGCCTCTCACTGTCGAATTATTATCAAGATTAGCTTAGTGGTTTAGTCGAGAAAACGTAATAGGCGGATAGAGGTGCCGTCGAATTGACTACACTAGTTTTTGCGACCATTTCGTTCGTGTTTCGATAAGTTTTCATACCTTTTCAAAGCCTGGTTGACGGGCGTATTAGCTCAGTTGGTGACACGCATCTTGGCTCATTTGGTAGTGACCCTGCCTTCTGCTCGCGGGTTCGATCCCCCCTCGGGGCCAACATTTGTGTACATGAACATTTCAGTTGGCTTCGGGTCTGGTCGTTTAATATTTATTTAAGTATTTCTATCAGTTTTTTAGTACCCATATAGTACAGGCCTAAAGTTTGGGACTAAATAACCGTGTGTGAATTTTGTCTCACAATTTATTATTATTATAGCCTATTTCTTAACAAGATGCAAGTAACCTTTCTGTTAGTTCATCGAGATCACTTGAGCGGTTTAGCCTGAATAAGTGGGGACTATATTATGTTGTTAAGTGAAAGAATTTATAAATACAAACTTTATAAATGTTTGTTATAAATGAAGGGTGCAAGGGTCCCTATCAGCAGCCATTGTTGACACTTGTCTTTGGTATGAGATTGTGTTGGCCGATGCGAGGAGGATATTGAGAAGAGAGTAAAAATGGAGAATCAAAATTGAGTGAGACCCGCATTCTGTAATAAGTAGCAAGAATAAGTATGTCTAAAAGGCATTACAAATGGCCGTTCAGAGGAGGTCTTGGTGCCAACAATTGTATGTGAGTGTATATAAAATTTGAGTAAGGAGAAGTCACAAAATAATAATAAGCGAGCAACACTTCTTAGAGACCTCAATACTGCACTCTTTCTTTCCTGATTCTACTTCCATTCTTTTTTTTTAATGATAAAAAAGGGGGCAAACGAGCAGACGGGTCACCTGATTGTAAGTGACGTCCGTCGCCCATGGACACCTGCAACTCAAGAGTCACAACTGCGTTGCCGACCTTTGTAATACCTATCCAAATCTATCTCCCGTACACAAACTTTGGGTGGAACCAAGCCATTGTTTGTGGTAGTTTGGGAGGACTTAATAGGATCCGATGGAAAGACACAGTCTGGGTACGGCTTTCCCTATCGGAGACAGGTATGTATCTATTTGTATGTAAGTAGGTATACAATACAATACAATAACTCTTTATTGTACACCAAAAACAAAACAATATGGATACCAACATTAACTAAAGTATAATGGGCGGTCTTATCGCTTTTAGCGATCTCTTCCAGACAACCTTAGGATGGATGAAACTGAGAGATTAGAACTAGGGTAGACGGTGCACTATTATTGAACATACTATTACATACATAAATATATAAATAATATATATTAAATAAATTAAACAAGAATAGAGAATACTTACACACATTCACACATACTTGAGGATAATAATATATACCTAATAATTAAAACATAAATAAAGCAGAAAATTAATTCACCTCAATGCTTGCAAGATAGTGAGCCTGAAGGCTCAGTCGAGATTTAAAAATGTGAATTGATTCAGCACTTCTGACACATAGGGGTAATGCGTTCCACAACCGAACAGCCTGAACGGTATAATACTCAGCTAAGTAAGTATATAAAATCTTATGTTTTATATGTATTTTCATTTCCGTGGACTGACTCTTTCATTCATGTTACACAGTTCTTTCATTGCCGTGCACGCATGTTTCATCGCCACAAAATTTTCTATCTTGTATATCTCCTTAGTTTTTTAAGTTATCTGCTAAATATAAGGCAAGAATACATACATTATCAAAATAACTTAAATAAAAGCAATTTTGTTTAAAAACCTTATGGATAAAAAAATCCACGGAAATGAAGATTTTTATGGACTTGTTAAAATTCACCCTCTGATAACATTTTGAAACCATAAGTCATAAAAATCTTTTTGGTGGAATTTTTATTCGAACTCGAATTTCCAGTAATGGAATACCGCCTACCCCCTCGGGGATAAAAGGCGTGAAATTATATTATTATTATTATTATTATTAAAAATTAAGAAGTTTAAGAATGTTCTCAAAAAATGGGTACCTATTTGAAAAGGTGAACTACAGAATAGATTTTGTAATTGCAACCATGTTTCAGGAATAGAAACGATTTAACGATGATCTTTGTATCACTAATTGACATTTCACGCATATTGACATTTTATATAACTATAGTGTTTAACAATAATTAATTTAATTTCATCGGGTTCGAATCCTGGCATGAGTTTTTCAAAAACTTACGTACATATTTATCACTAGCTCGACGGTGAAGGAAAACATCGTAAGGAAACCCGCAGGTCTCAGAATTAATTCTGAGACATGTGTAAACAGACCCGGTCCGGCGATGGGCTCACCACCTATCACGTTTAGGGGTTCAATATATCTCGTGTGGGTATATCCAGTAATGAATACCTCTGCCTACCCCCTCGGGGATAAAAGGCGTGAGTTTATTTATTTATTTATTTAAATATAAATGTTATGATATTGAAATTATTACTGTGCCACTTTGATAATTGCATGAGTCCAGTATGGTAATGAAACGCAACAAATATTTTCTGAGATGGAATTTTTGGATATTGCCAAAACCAGATACGCGCGCCTCTTTTTATAAAACGAATATCAAATACCATAATTACAGGGGAATAAAAAACGAAACGTTAAATTAAAACTGTTATCGTTGCGTTACAAAATAACGTTAATTAAACACAAACAGCCGACCTTTGCCCTAAAATAATACGTCATAAACACACAGAAATTATACTTGTTTCACTGAAATTATTTAATACTTAGGTACTGTCCTTTTTCAGGTTTAATAAAAATAAATAATATTACCCTTTTACAAAGGGGAGGCAGATTTATTCTATTTCTGGAAATACCTATGTTTCACTCATACATTATTTGGACCCCTAAACGTGATAGGTGGTGAGCCCATCGTCGGACCGGGTCTCTTTACACATGTCTCAGAATTAATTCTGGGACCTGCGGGTTTCCTCACGATGGTTTTCTTCACCGTCAAGCTAGTGATAAATATGAACGTAAGTTTTGAAAAACACATTGGTAAATGCCAGGATTCGAACCCGAGCCTCACTGATTTTCATCATATTGTGAAGCAGGCTCTTTAACCGTATGCTTTTAATTATCCTAACTGTTGCCGATGTGCTGGCAGCTTTAGTAATTTATTTAAATTTAGAACCTTTAGCCTTTTTATAGTTTTGTCTTTTGTTTATTTTTTAGGGTCAATAAAAATCTGTTAGAAAAATATGGCTTTTCTATAGCAAGAACACTTACAAATAATTTATTAGTTACACTGATCGGTCACCCCATCCAAGGCCTGACCTCGCCGAAGATTCCTTAACGAGATCATCCTCCCCACTGCAACCCACTTACCTCATTAATAGAACTTTATCTGCCACCGCAAAATGAACCTTAACTCAAAGAGGTAAGGCGGTAACGTAGTCGACTATACTCCAATGAGAAATAAACAAGCTCTTTGTAGTGAAATGTTTAAGCTGCCATTTGTGCGCTTTCAGGCGCTAGGGAATGGGTTGTGTCGATAAAATTATCGATAGACATCGAATTGAATTATATAAAAAAAATATCTCACATCTTTTATCGGTTGTAGGAGGAGGTATTACTTACTTTTCACGTTAATATTCGACCACTAAACGTTGTAGGTAGTGAGCCCATCGGCGCGGCGGCGGACCGGGTCTGTTACACAAATTATATCGACGTATTAAATAACTTGTAAAACAGACAGACAAACAAACTTGGGTGGCTTGAAAAATTCTGACTGTTAAGTGGCCACTAGCTTAACACCGTCTCTCAATTCGCGATGGGCTTACGTGGGAGATTATAGCTCATACTTCCTCATGTGTGAGGAAAGACCCTTAGCTCAGCAGTGGGCTGTTACGGGTTGATGATGATGATGAAAACAGACCCAGTCCGGCGACGGGCTCACCACCTATCACGTTAAGGGGTGGAATGCAAAACTATATTATCAGGGAGTAACATACGCTCTATTTTATTCCCGTATTAACACGGGAACGGGAATTACGAATACGAATTAGAATTAAAAAACTTTTTTTTTTATTCTGGCGTAAATTGCAAATTATATCGACATTCCTTTTGTTCCCTATTTTCCCTACAGGTGAACTTTCCTTTAACTATCTCTTCAGTACATCACTTAGGTCTGACACTGTTTTACTGTATACACACCAAACTCGTCCTAAACTCCTTGTAACTACGAACCATAGTCGCTTATCGAAATTCGTCCTTTACCACATTATTCTGCGAAACGTTTAGAAGTATTACCAAAGTTCCCGATTAGGCTAAATTGCGTTTTATCGTGAGGAGACAAGGTTGGGTGTAGATTGAGCTGTGTTAGCATAATATTGTTATATGTAAAATTAACATTGCTATGGTTTGAGATTCCACAGTGGAGGATAAAAGATATATATAGGTTAAAACATCAATGTGGTAACTATGAGATGGGCTCAATCATACAAAAAATATACGCGAGGGGGTAGGCAGAGTTATTCCATTCCTGGAAACACCTATATACAATATGTAACAGAATAAACGCAATTGCTGAAATTAGTTTGTTCAGTATCTACAATCTACTACTTAGTCGATTTAAGCTATTTTTAATATGTATTAAATTTTTCCGAAAAATGAATTAGCATAGCTGAATTTAGTGCTACCTATGGAAATCATGCTATTATTGCTCTTTATTCAAGAAAGTTGGTTAGACACAACTAAAGTTCGAAGGCATCATATTTTTTTTATATCGATATACTAATCTGGGTGTATCAGGAATTGCGCTTATTCTGTACGCGTTGTATATTCGACCCTTGAACGTGATAGGTGGTGAGCCCGTCGCCGGTCTGTTCATCATCATCAAAGTAAAAATGTTTTACTCAAAATGGACTTATAAGTCCACTTATTTAAAGTCATTTCAACTCCACCGCTTCAGCATGTACAAGGATAAGAAGCGGTTCAAGAAACTCCTCAACACATTATTCTTTTAGTCAACTTAATAGTAAATTGTATAATTTTATTATTTGTCACTATTGCGCTGTGCTGGAGGAAATCTGTTCCAAGCATAAAATAAAAAAATAAAATCTCACGCCTTTTCATCCCCGAGGGGGTAGGCAGAGGTTTTTCATTACTGGATATACCCACATTTCACGAGATACATTGGACCCCTAAACGTGATAGGTGGTGAGCCTATCGCCGGACCGGGTCTATTTACACATGTCTCAGAATTAATTCTGAGACCTGCGGGTTTCTATGTTACTCAGGAATATTCTAGCTTTCTACTGGGGAAAGAATTTATAAAATCGGTTCAGTAGTTTTTGAGCTTATTCGTAAGAAACATACAAAAATACAAATGATTCCTCTTTGTAATATTAGTACAGATGGTAAGATAAACGATTGCGGTAGGATTTCTTGTCAAATAAACTTCAGTACTCACCTTTAACTGGGGCTGGACTCGAACCCGGGACCATTGGACTCGACATCACCATTGGCACCATTGGAGTTGAGACCTGAAAAAAAACCCTATTAAAGGATGCATTATCGGAAAATTACTTACTACATTCTAACGCCAGGTGGCGTTGGTAAGGGGGTTTCTAGATTCCGTTTCTGGTAATAACTACTTTTATAGGTATATAATAGAACAATTTTAATAAAAAAAATGAGTCGTACATATTTATCGCTAGCTCGACGGTGAAAGAAAATATCGTGAGGAAACCCGCAGGTCGCAGAATGACATGTCACCATGACACCACCACGTTTAGGGGTTGAAAGAATATTTGTAAGCTCAGCTGTTGTAAGCTTGGGGACGCTATAAAACTATGTAAGTTGTTGTAAACTCTCTGATTTCAATGCTAACTGTCAAGTATCTTATCACAGCTCTTTGTTTTAATATTTTTTTAAATAACAACATTACACAATTTTGCGTAGGTATTTGGATACGGCGTGCATAAATTTTACTCGTCGCTACGTTGTGACAACGTGTATTTCTAAACCGTTTCTACCTTAGAAAATACAAGTTACAGGTTAAGAAAAATAACCTTCAAATAATATTTATTGTATAAATCAATGCTGTTTTCTTAGCTGCTGTATTTGAATAAAATAACGTTACATATTTTTGATAGCTGCCAAACGACCGGGATGAGGCTAGGGCATTTTATAGTTATTTGACTCAACCATACTTGGAAATTGAATCATTATTTTGACAACTTTCTTTAAGATAAATTGAAATTGCTGTACTGGTTATATACATGCGAGCAGCGGCCTGCAAAAGTTATAAAAAAAATGTCGTGTAAACTAATATCCGTCGTGTAATTTAAAAATGGAACGATCTTTTACTCCGAAACATGGCAACCAAGGAGGTAACTTAGCAAAGGTTTTATTTAAATTTCGACTAGAAAGCTGTTTATCAATACATAGTATAAAACAAAGTCGCTCTCTGTCCCTATATCCCTATGTCCCTATATCCTTATGTATACTTAAATCTTTAAAACTAAGTACGCAACAGATTTTGATGCGGTTTTTTTAATAGATAGAGTGATTCAAGAGGAAGGTTTTAGTTTAAGCATTGCACCTGTGCAAAGTCGGGGCAGGTCGCTAGTTGAAAATATAAAAACAATAATAAAAACTAAAAATATTGTTGTTCGTTGCACATTTTGAAAAGTAATTGTATTCGTCATATCTCAAAATCCCAGCAAGCTTATACCACCATTGCTATAACTTGCTCTAAGACTTTTATTACCAACCTCCCCCCCCCCCCTTCCCCCCTCTAGTCTCATCTTGTTTATTAGCAGAATTGGCGCGGACTGGACAAACAATTTAATATATTCTGTCAATATAACCGACTTCACTTCATGAATACAAATTAGGAATACTAGTGACATGGTGTACGAATTTGGTGAGTTCGGTTTCTTTGACTGGCAATAAAGAAAAAAACGCACGCCTTTTATCCCCGCGGTAGGGAGAGGTATTCCATTTCTGGATATACCCACGTTTCACGAGATATTATTTGGACCCCTAAAAGTGATAGGTGAGTCCATCGTCGGACCGGGTCTGTTACACATGCCTCAGAATTTGTTGAAACATAAAAAAAAGGAAGCAGTGATAGTTAAAAAGCCCGCTTCTCATGATGATAATCAGTGAGGCTCGGGTTCAAATCCTGGCATGAACCAATAAGTTTTTCGAAAAATCAGTACATATTAGTTTCCGAAAGGTCGGTTTCGGTTTCGGCCGAGCTTCGACCAAAAATCAAGTTTCGGTGGCAGTTTCGCTTTCGGCCGGAAAACCAGTTTCGGTCGGACTAGTAGGTAGGTACATATTCACCACTAGCTCCACGGTGTAGGAAAACATCGTGAGGAAACCAGCACGTCCTTGAATTCATTAAAATTAATTAACAATTAATACGTAAGTACATGCCAGGACTCGAACCCGAGCCTCACCGATTCACTGGAAATGAAGTTGATGTTTTTTTTATACCTATTCAAATAAATGAAATATTGAAAGGTGTTGTTTATTCTAACCTCCCCAAACTTCTACGTTTCGTTATAGCTTCCGATTTTATTTGAAAGTAGCTGATGCCCAGCGGTTGACATCCCGGATCTAGTTTTTTTAAAGTTTCCGGTTGGAATTAGATATTTCCCTATAATAAAAAGTCCTCCACGCCAAATTTTATCAAAATCCGTCGAGCAGATTTTGTTGCGCTCACAGATAGACAGAAAGGCAAAAAAAAATAAGAAATTAGTGTTTTGATATCTAAATCGAAAACTATTTACACCTTACTAATATAATAATAATAATGAAGAACGGAAGCTACTAGGGTGAAACTGCGCAGAACAGCCAGAAACATTATAATTAGGAAAGATTTGTATGCTTGTATCTTTGTTACGAATAAACTCAAAAACTACTAGATTGACATTAAAAATTCTTTCACCAATGGAAAGCTAGAATATTCTTGAGTAATATAGGCTATATTTCATTTCCGTATTCCCACGAGAACGGGAACTACGAACCTTTGTGTGAAATTTCATGCTTCTAGAAACATAAGTCCATTTTAACGCCTTAAGTCCGTTCCAAGCGCTACTTGTCTCGGCAAATGTACCTTTGTGCCAGTAAACAATCCCGTAATTTCTAAAATCTACAGCCGCCAGAGTTCGCCATTAAACGTAATATTAACTAATATTACCTTGTTGCCCTGAGGGCGGGACAGTTTCCATTGTCTCACGATATTCGCCGTCTGACGTCATACACATATACTTGAATTTTAACCCAACCGCTAAAAACGGTTGGGCGCTAATGTCCAATTCGATAAATGTCATGTGGGCTCAAAATGTCCAATTAGCAATTTGTCTAAATATTGTGTGAAGTGGACATTTTGAGCCCACTGGACATTTTGCGAATTGGACATAATGCGCCTAACCGCTACAAAAAATCAATAAAAATGCAAGCCGACTTCTACGAATAGCACTAAAAACACTATTATTTGCATATTCACCATCAATTATTTACATAAAAAATATTCCGTAATCGGTTCTTTGACGAAAATATAAATTAAACATACCAAAAAAAAAACATACGTGTCGAATTAAGAACCTTCCGAAACACGAAGGCGCTAGTGATATAGTGACATTAGACCCATTAACTGACTGACTGCGCCCAAATTTAACCAGTGTGATCGTTACAAACACACTCATAAGCGTAGCTAGGGGGGGGGGGGGCTGGGTGGGCCGGGCCCACCTTAGCAATCTGTGGGTCCACCCTAGAAAAATACCCTTCCTAATACTTAAACTATCTTCATCCTCAATCACCGAAACTGAAAACCGTCTTCTCCTCTCGTCTTTTTGATTTGTAACAAATAAATAACATTATTATTAATAGCAATAATAATAAATCTTTATTTAATAATAATATATCATCTATTTGACCTTGTTGTTGGTAATTTAAGAGTCCGCTCTTGTGTATACCTAGCTATATTAGCTACTTAAACTACATAGTTTTGGTCGGAACTCAGATAAAAGAAGTGACCACCTTGCCGTGGCCGGCCGCTTCATGGCTGGGGCCATGGCACCCCTAGGAAAAATTTCTAGCTACGCCGACGAACACACTGTTACCGCAACTTTAATCCTTTTATATGAAGATAACTATTCCCTATAAGGGATCTACCTGCCAAACTTGAAGTTTTTAGCATATACTTTATCAGATTTAGTAATAATTGCTCTATGAGTGAGCAGTATTTTGCTTTTTAAACGACTTCAAAATAAGAGGAGGTTCTCAATTCTGGTGAATTTTTATTATGGTTGTTACCTCAGAACTTTCGACTGGGTGAACCGATTTTGATGATTCTTTTTTTATTTGAAAGCTGATGCTTCCTGTGTGGTCCCATTTCAATCCATCCACGAGAAAACCATATAACAGTGAAAGTCTGTTTTTTTATTCTTTAGAGTTGTATGTTATGAGCAGTGATAGCCCGGACAGTTAAAGAGCCGGCCGAAAATCAGTGAGGCTAGGGTTCAAATCCTGGCATGTACCAATGAGTTTTTCAAAAACTTACGTACATACACACACCGGCACAATTAGCGGAACAGAAAAAAAAGGGAGTATTTACGCATTTTTGCGTGTTACTGGCCGGCTAAACAAGCTTTTTTTAAATTTGGGTTTTAATTTAAAAATGGAATACTAAGCGACTGCCCTTTTTTTCATTCTTTTGTTTTAATTTTCATTGATTCATTTTTTCCACCGCTTGTCCGTTTTTAGAAGGTTCGTGAATTCCATTTGAAAAGCTTTGAATTGCAGTTTTTGAGGCTTTTGAGTTTTTTCGCATATTGATAATTTACGAGCATCTAATTATGCCTGATTTAACGCCATCAGAAATCATTAGGGCAGATCAAATGAGGAGAAATGGTCAAACCTACAGATCGATTGCCAGAAGCCTTCGTCGATCGTTATCAACGATTTATCGTAGCATCCAACGATACAGATTGACGAATGCTCTAGTGAGAAGGAGAGGACAAGGCCGGAAAAGGTGTACTTCAAGGAGGGATGACCGTTTTCTCCAACTTCAAGTCCGACGGAACACGAGACTAACGGCGGTGCAGGCTCGAAATTTACTGGAAGAGGTACGAGCAGTAAGGATGAGTGAGCGGACAGTTCGTAGAAGATTCGAAGAAGTGGGTATAGGCTCGTATGTGCCCGCCAAAGCCCCAAAACTTGAGAGACATCATCGCACAAACCGTCTACACTTTGGTCGTGAACATCGTGATTGGGACTTCGACGACTGGGGACAGGTTCTTTTTACTGATGAATGCAGAGTTATGTTAAATCAAATTGATGGAAGGCAGCGAGTATGGAGACGCAAAGGAGAACGGTATATCCAGTCTAATTTTGAAAATACAGTTGCATATGGCGGCGGTTCAATTATGGTCTGGGGAGGAATATGTTTAGGAGCTCGTACGGAGTTAGTAGTGGTCGATGGCGGGAATCTGAATGCTGATCGGTATATCAGGGAGATTTTAGAAGAACATGTTGTGCCATTTGCCCCCTTTATTGGTAACAACTTCATTCTAATGCAGGATAATGCTCGGGCTCAGTGCTCGCACAGTACAGACATACCTAAACCATGTTGGTATAACGGTGATGGAGTGGCCAGCACGGTCCCCCGATATGAACCCTATAGAACACGTCTGGGACTTGCTAAAGAGGAGTGTAAAGTCAAGAATGCCCCCTCCCAATAATCTCAACGAGTTGCGAAACGCATTACTTGAAGAATGGCAGAGGTTGCCCCAAGAAACCATTGATAACATCATCCGCAGCATGCCCAGACGGATGGAAACCCTCATCAGAGCACGAGGAGGAAACACTCGATATTGAACAGTCATTGAAATTGTTGTTAAACTTTGGAAAATCTTGAATTTTCTGCTGTTTCTCTATAATTAAAAATCGAAGAAAAATGCATTTTGTTTAATTTAATTTTTATTTTTATAAAATTTTAAGTATGGTGTTACAAATGAATGTCAAAACATGTTAATTTAATTGTTGTTTCATTTTAAATAATATATTGTTTAAAAATTACATTCATTGTTCTAAATTCCCTCTTTTTTCTCCTTTTTTTTTCTGTTCCGCTAATTGTGCCGGTGTGTGTATTTATCGCTAGCTCGACGGTGAAGGAAAACATCGTGAGGAAACCAGCAGGTCTCAGAATTAATTCTGAGACATGTGTAAACAGACCCGGTCCGGCGATGGGCTCACCACCTATCACGTTTAGGGGTCCAATATATCCCGTGAAATGTGGGTATATCCAGTAATGGAATACCTCTGCCTACCCCCTCGGGGATGAAAGGCGTGAGATTATTTATTTTTTATTTTATTTTGTATGTTATTTATTAATGGGTTCGATTCAGACATCTTTGTCTGTTATGGCGACGCCTGGCAAGCTTCAACTGGTAACTTCCCTAAAATGTATGTATGACCTACATTGCGTGTGACAATGGAAACACGCCCAGGGGAGCAGGCCGTGTCGTGTAATTAGCGGTGCCGCGAGCGACCGCGGCTACACGGAGCTGTAGCCAGCGCACTCTACAGGGTGAGCTATTACAACGGTAATTCAATTCAAATAATTTATTTTTGTATGAACAAAAACTTTGAAACGTCAATAGTTAATACATACATAAAGCTCATGCCATTTTCCCACAGGGGTACGCAGAGACGATATGACGATAATATTATATTTAATAGTTAATGGAATAGAATATTTCTTTATTTGCGTCAGATATTACGGGATAGGTAAAAAAATAAAGTTTTAGCAGTGCATATACTATATACTATGTTCGCCATATTAAAAGCCAATTTCGTTTTAAAACAAAAAAAAATATTAATATTGTTAAAATTATTAAAGACTGCATTCTACCTACAGTACCCAAAAAATATTGAACTTTTTTTTGTATGTGTAAAAGAAATACCTACGACAGTCCAATATGTACTATCAGGTGTCTTAGAAGTACTAAGGTATTTAAGTACTGAAATTTTTTAGTTCTTTTGTTTTTGGTGAACACTAAGGATTTATTGAAAAACTTAAGTTGCAATAAATAAACATCCTGTATACATCACAGCAAGTCATAGCTAAATTAGAGAAGAAAATTGAACAAGGGTCTCTAAAGGGCCGAAACAGGAGTCAGAATCAAATACTCTTTGTTGCTTAAAAATAACAGGATTCTAAGTAGTAAGGACCTTTAGACCTTTACAACCGACTTGATACAAAGTAAAGGTGCAGATGGCCCTGAAGAACCCGCTTCCCATTCGTGAGGCTGGCGGGGGCATGTACCGAGGATTTTTTTTAAAACTTACTACCAAAAATTTCTTAACGGTATACAAATTATTTTCAATCAGCCATTTATACAGATCCTTGAAAAATTTCTTCTAGATGCAGATAATATGACATATTGTCAGAAGTTAGTCAAGGATTTGTATAAATGACTGATTGAAAATAATTAGGAGCAGTGATAGCCCGGACGGTTAAAGAGCCGGCCGAAAATCAGTGAGGCTCGGGTTCGAATCTGGCATGTACCAATGAGTTTTTCAAAAACTTACGTACATATTTATCACTAGCTCGACGGTGAAGGAAAACATCGTGAGGAAACCCGCAGGTCTCAGAATTCATTCTGAGACATGTTTAAACAGACCCGGTCCGGCGATGGGCTCACCACCTATCACGTTTAGGGGTCCAATGTATCTCGTGAAATGTGGGTATATCCAGTAATGGATTACCTCTGCCTACCCCCTCGGGGATAAAAGGCGTGAGATTATTTTTTTTCTTTCTTTCTTTCTATTTAAAAATAATTTGTATACCGTTAAGAAATTTTTATTTTTTATAATATGACATACTAACTATATACTAGGCATGCCTTTTAAGTTCTGTCGTTTCCATATTTCCCGGCAATTTTGAATTTGGAACTGTTCTATATTCGAATGTGTTTAAATTTTGAATCTCAAAACAGTTGAAAGCATTAGGATTAATGCTATTTTTTAGTCACAGCGTCGATTGGAATCTGTCAGGTTACCTACGAAAATGAATCTTTCTAAGGAAAATGTTCGTGCAATAATTTTCTATAACTTTAGAAGAGGCCTGACACGGCTTCAGTGTTTTGAAGAGCTAACATCTGTGTTCAGTGATGAAGCCCCATGTCTGCGGACTGTCGAACGCTGGTATTTAGAATTCCAGCGTGGACATACATAGTGTTGGTGACAAATCTCGCGAAGGACGCCCAAAATCCGCCTTCACTGAAGATAACATCATTGCTGTGAGACAACTAATTCTCGAAGATCGTCATGTGACGTATCGAGAGATAGAGGCTCTATTAGGCATCTCAGGGACAACTATCCAAAAGATCTTGCATGAAGCGCTTGGTGTGAGAAAGCTAGTTTGCCGTTGGATACTGCATCTGCTTTCCGACGATCACAAGGCGGCCCGCGTCAGATGGTGTAAGAAAACTCTGCAAAGGTTCAACCGAGGAGAGTCAAATCACGTCTACGACATCATCAGTGGTGACGAATCTTGGATCTATGCCTACGATCCTGATTCCAAACAACAATCTACAATCTGGGTCTTTCAAGACGAGCCAAAGCCGACTAAAGTTGTTCGTTCTCGAAGCACTTCAAAGAAGATGGTGGCCACGTTCGTTGGAAAAACCGGCCATGTTGCTACTATTGCACTTGAAGATCGTAGAACGGTTAACGCAGAGTGGTATACCACAGTTTGTTTACCACAAGTCATCCCCGAACTTCGAAAATCTAACTCAAAGCGACGCATCATCCTGCACCACGACAACGCAAGCTCACACAGCGCTCGTCAAACGATTGAGTATTTGAAGCAGGAAAAAGTAGAAATTCTTGACCATCCTCCATACAGTCCTGACCTTAGCCCTAACGATTTCTTTACATTTCCTAAAATTAAGAAAAGTCTTCGTGGTCACAGGTTCCAGTCCGGTGAAGAAGCAGTCGACGCTTTCAAGTCAGCCATTTTGAACACCCCCACTTTGGAGTGGAATAAATGTTATAATAACTGGTTTGAGCGAATGGACAAGTGTATTAAGCTACGTGGTGAATACTTTGAAAAACAATAAAAAGTATTATAAGGTTCTAGTTGTGTTTTTTTCTTCAAACGACAAAACTTAAAAGGCATGCCTCGTATTAGCTTAGAAGACTACAAATAATATTATTTGATCAGAATGACAAATGTAATTTTTAAGAAGTCTATGAATATCTTCTACTATATAAAAATAAGTCGGGTTTTCCTTCCTGCCGCTATAACTCCAGAACGGACGAACCGATTTCCACGGTTTTGCATTCGTTGGAAAGGTCTCGGGCTCCGTGAGGTTTATAGCAAAGAAAATTCAGGAAAAGTTTCAACAGAAAAGCGGGAAAATCTTATAAGCATTGCACCCGTGCGAAGCCGGGGCGGGTCGCTAGTCTCCTATATAAAAATAAGTCGGGTTTTCCTTCCTGACGATTTAACTCCAGAACTGACGAACTGATTTCCATGGTTTTGCATTCGTTAGAAAGGTCTCGGGCTCCGCAAGGTTTATAGCAAAAGAAAATTCAGCATTGCACCCGTGCGAAACCGGGGCGGGTCGCTAGTTGTAAATAATTTGCATGCTGATTTAAATTGGCGGGGTAGAGCTTTATTTACAGATTTCATTTCACTAGACGGTGAAGGAAAACATCGCGAGGAAACCCGCAGGTCCCAGAATTAATTCTGATGCACTAATGATAAATGTTGTACGCAATTTTTAGAAAAACTGATTGGTAGGTACATGTTCTCACCAGGAATCGATACCGGGCCTCAATCATAAATGCCAGGCCTTCTTTCAACTAGGCTACCAAATAATAAATAAAAATCCTCTTATCCCTGAGGACCCCCAGGCAGAGGTAGGTATTCCGTTTCTGGATATACCCACTTTTCACGAGATATTTTTTGGGCCCCTAAAACGTGATAGGTGGTGAGCCCATCGCCGGACCGAGTCTATTCTCACATGTCTCAGAATTCATTCTGAAACCTGCGGGTTTCCTCACGATGTTTTCCTTCACCGTCGAGCTAGTGATAAATATGTAGGTACGTAAGTTCTTGAAAAACTCTTTCGAAACAACTTATCTTATTACCCAAAATCAAGCAAATAAACATTTCATTTCATTTCATTAGTACATGCCAAGATTCGAACCCGAGCCTCACTGATTATCATCATGTGAAGCAAGCCCTTCAACCGTAAGGCTATCACTGCCTTTAAATTTGTATTACATTAGTCTTTTTACCAACCATTACAGTTGAAATAAATTAAGTATTATTTAATTTTCTACAGCTCGCCAGCTGTGAGCTAATTTGCTTTTAACCAAAGAGATTAAAATATAATAAGGCATAGAGGGGACAAAGCGAGGAAAATTTGAAGTCAAAAGTTATTCCAAGTGGAATAAGTCTAGTACAATTTCGACCGAATGACAGCTCGCGTTCATAATAACTGACATGACAAGGACATGACGCTTAGGCTTCAAAGTTTTGTATGAAAATATTCCCAATGCCCCCTCTATGCCCTATTATATTTAAATCTCTTTGCTTTTAACTAAATGTGCTTCAATTTATCTAAAGGGAGTATAATAATAGAAATTCGTGTTGGTCCTGTTAGGAGCCTGCCTGTCATGGTTGAGGACAAAGTACGATTCCTGGCATATCACTTACTACAATTATTATTGGGTTCTGAGGGTCGATTTTTGAATCTCACCAAGTGACTAATTCTCACCGATGTGAGTGATTTCCGAAAGTTCGTATTTTTGAAACTCATCGGTGACTTGAATTTGTCATACCTATGATATCGATTTACGAGTGTAATGCCCCCACCCACTCGTAATTGAAATCACCATGCGATTGTTTTTTACAACCTGACGTATGTGACATCTGCCAAAAGTGCCAAAGTATGTTTTTCGGAAGAATTAGCAGCGGGGCTCGATTGTGATTGAGACGATTTATTGAAAACAGCGTGTGACTTTCAATTTCTTTTGGAAAATGGTGACATAAAAGTCATCGGTGATAATTTTAGTCACCGGTAATTTTGATATCACACCAGTGAGATTCAAAAATCGCACCCCTGATGGTAAGTGACGTCCGTCGCCCATGGACACCTGAAACTCAAGAGTCACAACTGCGTTGCCGACCTTTGAGGTGGGAGTAGGGGGAGGGGAGGGGAGGGGCGGGGGTAGAGGGGGGATTGGGGCCTCCGGTTACCTAAATTTAGGGAAACCTTCAAAAATCGTAGTGGCAACTAGTGCTTTTTTACTGTTTTTTTTGTTTTCAATGATGTTAAATATATAAAGACGACCACTGTTTGTTTTCTATTTGAAGTCGGTTATTTTTTGTTAAAAGTTATAGATAATCTACTACATATCAGTATTTATACAACGCGTAACAGAAAAAGCGCAATTCCTCATACACCCCAATTAATATATTACCTAATATAAAAAAAATATGATGCTATCGAACTTTAGTTGTGTATAGACAATTTTCTTAAATATCGATTAATAATAGCACGATTTTCATAGAAAGCACTAAATTCAGCTACGATAATTCCTTTTTTTTTTAATTTAACACATTAAAAATAGCTGAAATCGAATAAGTAGTCAATACTGAACAAAATAATTTCAGGAATTGCGTTTATTCTGTTACAATATTATGTCATATTACCGTAGGTATATTTATCACTAGCTCGACGGTAAAGAAAAACATCGTAGAGCAACCCGCTCGACGAAACTTAATAGTGATTGTCAGTGGTATTGGTCATATGTATTAGACTAACACATAAGCTTAATTTTATAACAATAATCTTTCAGGCAATAATACCCACGGGAACGGAACGGGAAATGCGCTGGTGAAACCGCAGGGCGTTGCTATTTTATTTTAATAACTTAATGGCGCCATCTACATATCTTCTCTTGAAGCATCAAGTTTACGAAAAACTGCCCTGAAAAAGTAATGTGAAACCTTTCCACGCTTTCCACGTAGTAGAAGCAATTGACAAGAGATGGCGCCACTTTGTACCAGATAAGAATGCAAATATTTTTTTACACCTAATAATTCGCACTTGATCACCTTTTTAGGG
Source organism: Ethmia dodecea (assembly GCA_963855545.1). NCBI lineage: Eukaryota > Metazoa > Arthropoda > Insecta > Lepidoptera > Depressariidae > Ethmia > Ethmia dodecea. Next base: position 1,655,443 of record OY979454.1, on the reverse strand, counting down.
TTACGTATCAAAATTTAAAAAAGATCCCTTTGGTGCCACTTTTCCTGTCTTTCACAGCTGCTTATTTTAACAACTAATTAATTTTCTTGACAAGGAATTGTTTTAAAAAACGCTTGCCCGCCTTTTCATAATAAAGAAAAAAAACTATTTTTTTTTTGAGACCATAATAGTTGAATTGCAGGTGTTGATAATATAAAGTAGGATAATAGATGCTAGAGGCAAGTGGATTGTTATTGGTAACAAAAATATACAATATGTTCATGCCTTTTTCGCTGAGGGGGTAGACAGAGTATTCTTTCTTTAGACCCCTAAACGTGATACCTAAGTGGTGACTGGTGAGCAAATCGCAATATGCCTCAGAATCAATTCTGATTCAATGATTAGGGAAAACATTTTAAGTAAGTAATAATATAACACTTAAATATTAGGTAGTTGCCAAAGAGATTAAAATATAATAGGACATAGAGGGGGCATTGGGGATATTTTCATACAAAACTTTGAAGCATGTTTGAAGCTCAAGCATCATGTCAGTTAGTATGAACGCGAGCTGTTATTCGGTCGGAATTGTACTAGACTTATTCCACTTGGAATAACTTTCGCCTTCAAATTTTCCTCGCTTTGTCCCCTCTATGCCCTATTATATTTTAATCTCTTTGGTTGTTACTAATCACTACACAAGTAGTACCTAAATAAAACAAAATCGCTTACCCGTCTGTCTGTCCGTATGTATACTTAGATCTTTAATATTATTTTTTACTACTTACGTTAAGTTGTACTTAGAGTGAATCAAGAGGAAGTTTTAGTATATTTCACCCGTGCGAATCCGGGGCGGGTCGCTAGTTCATAATCTTTGACTTATGATAAAACATCTCCGTACCCGCGTGCAAAGTCGAAACGGGTCACTAGTCTTTATCTAATACTAATATTATAAAGAGGTAAAATTTGTATTTTCGTATGTTTGTTAGGAATAAACTCAAAAACTACTCTACAGATTTTAAAAACTCTATCACCAATGGAAAGCTACAAGATCCCTGAGTAACATAGGCTATATTTTATTCTGGTATTCTTACGGGAATGGGAACTAAGCGGGTGAAACCGAGCAGAACCGCTAGTGTATTATAAAGAACTTAACTGACGAAGACTGTTGCTAATTTAAAAATGTACTTAGATACCTAATTATAAATGATGTAGTCTGTTGCGGAATGCATGATAATATTGATTTGGTAACAAAGAGATTAAAATATAATAGGGCATAGAGGGGACAAAGCGAGGAAAATTTGAAGCCAAAAGTTATTCCAAATGGAATAAGTCTAGAACAATTTTGACCGAATCACAGCTCGCGTTCATACTAACTGACATGACGCTTGAGCTTCAAACATGCTTCAAAGTTTTGTATGTCCTATTATATTTTAATCTCTTTGTTTGATAAGTAAGTCTGAATATAATATGTCAGTGAGTTTGGTCGAGGCTATCTAGAGAGGGTATTCTGGGCACTGTCCCATTATGGTTCCTCTTTGGAGGTCATTTTTTTCTGTAAATATCTTCTATCTTATACGTAGGTACAAAAAGTATCAGACTGACTGAGTGCCTCGAGCGTGAAATTTTGCACAAATGACGTACCTACCTAAGTGAGAACTACGAAAGGATCTTTGGGAATTCCCACGGGAACGGGGAATAAACGGATTCAACGCGGGCAACGCCGCAATGTATTTTTTCAGTATTATATTATAAAAATAAAATCACTATGTATTGATCCATGATTGAACTCGATAAATATAAAAATACTAGATGAATATTTATAAAAAAAGTACCTTTATGTACGTAATTATCTCACAATAAGGTGTTTGACTGCCTAGTCAAATGAGGTACTTTTTTTGATCTGTCAAAACGAAAATTTACTACGGAAAATGTACTGAGTTGTGGCGTCATCATTTTCAGTACTCATTCGCTTAACTTTTTTTTATTGTTATACTAGCAACCCGCCCCGGCTTCGCACGGGTGCAATGCTAATACTAAAACCTTCCTCTTGAATTACTCTATATCTATTAAAAAAACACATCAAAATCCGTTGCGTAGTTTTAAAGATCTAAGCATACATAGGGATATAGGGACAGTGAAAGCGACTTTGTTTTCTATGATTATTTAAAAATTTGTGAAAATCAAATGCAGTTTTAGATGTGTTTTCAGATAATCGACGTGGGAGAGCCATGCTTCGGCACGCTTGGGCCGGCTCGACCGGAGTGATACCACGGCCTCACAGAAAACCAGCGTAAAGCAATGCACTGCATTTCGTTGAGTGAGTGAGGTAACCGGAGGCCCCAACCCCCCCTCCCCCTACTCCCTCACCCACCTCAAAGGCAACGCAGTTGTGACTCTTGAGTTGCAGGTGTCCATGGGCGACGGACGTCACTTACCATCAGGTGACCCGTCTGCTCGTTTGCCCCCTTTTTTATCATAAAAAAAAATCTTTTTGATTAATGATTACTTACAATTTAATTTCGATACAGTCGAATCTGACCAATGTTTCGTATGACCAAATCAGTAAGCAAAGCAGTTAAATACACCATTGTTTCATTGTTAAGAGGTAAGTCATGTTGATTCATAACGTAACAGAGCATCGACTCTTATCGGTAATTAGAAAATGTGAGACGAATCGGTTTGGAACGTTTGTGTTGATATTGTTAGAAGAAAAATACCTATACAACGCGTAACAGAAAAAGCGTAATTCCTCATACACCCCAATTACTATTTTAATATAAAAATGATGCAATCGAACTTTAGTTGTGTCTAACCAATGTTCTTAATATCGATTAGTAATAGCACGATTTCCATAGAAATCACTAAATTCAGCTATACGCTAATTGATTTTTAAGAAAATTTAACACATTAAAAATAGCTGAAATCGAATAAGAAGTCGATACTGAACAAACTAATTTCAGGAATTGCGCTTATTCTGTTACATGTTGTATAAAGAAAACAGCAAAAAGTCGGTGTTTTTTTTAAATTCCTTTTTTTAATCAAAAAAGGTCGTGTTTTACAAAGTGTGATACCCAGGTGCCCAAAACAATACCACTGCAGTAAGAGAGTAACAATGTTGACAATGGGTTCGATTCTGCTTTACAGCGACTAAACTTATTAGTCCTGTCAACTAAGGAATTTCATAACGTGTTTAGTGCTTAAAGAAGTCACGACTAAAATACAGCCTCTGACAGGACTAAATTTGGAAGGTTATCTTCTATCCCTTTTCTGTTTTTGAGTTAAGACAAAGACAGGACTAAACTAAAATAAGTTTAGGCGCTGTAAAGCAGAATCGAACCCAATACTGGTGACGAGCAGTGGTTAGATTCTCGACACCCAAAGAGATTTAAATATAATGGTAATATCTTCATGCAAAAACTTTGATCTTAAGCGTCATGTCAGTTAGTATGAAAGCGGAGACCATCAAGTTAGAAGCCTCACCATGGAATTGAGCTGTTCTGATAATTCCAAACAAGTCTTCCTAAATAGTGACAAGAAGCATATTATAAATAGTGCTACCATACTTTCGGAGATAATCAGGTCGTTCAGTGAGGCTGCTACCTTGACGTCAATATAGCAGCCTCACTGAACGACCTCAATATCTCAATTCCTTGGTGAGGCTTCTAACTTAACGGCCTCTAGAGGCAAGCTGTCATTTCGACGTATCACACTAGAATTATGACCTTAGGATTACGATTTTGTTTGATTTGTACCCTCTATATTATATTTAAATCTCTTTGTCGAAACCTAATAATTGTTTTAACAGTCGTTTAGTACTGGTAAACTCAAACCTTATACTGTAAATCTCTATGTAAATCGTTTCAAATATACTCATTAAACAAAAAATCTTAGCAAAAAGCCTCCAAAAATGTGCAAATACCTTCTCATACCAGTATTACTGATATCGGCGAACGCTGAAACTCATACGAGCAACGGTTCAGACATATTCATCGTAGCGAAGAATGAAGATGAACGCAAACCAGTTTTCATCATCAATAAAGAAACAACAGCTACAGCAGTTGAAACCACTACTCCTGTACCAGTAGCAGAAATGTCTGATGATAAAGAAGATGTAGTGTTTGTTCCGAACGAAAATAAAAGGAGGAATCGAGATGAAATCATGGATGACGCGCCTTATGAAGACATTGCACATTTGCGTTCTAATGTCAAAGAAGATGACGAAGATACAGGTAGGAGAGTTCCCGTGGGAATTTTAAATAAATCTTTCGTAGCCTAAGCCTAGATCCTTAAGAAACAATGTTGTTAATTTTCAAGTTTCTGCGTGTTGTAGATTCGACGATATATTATTGAATAAGTCAGGATAATGTGGTATTTGATTTGGTAAACAATAGGGATAACACATTTTGAGACAGGGGTAATACATTATTATACAAAGAATACCATAATGTATCTTAAAAAGGAGACAAAACAACTGCCAAGATGCAAATAAAATATATAGAGTATGTTCAATAATATATAGTGCACCGTCTACCCTAGTTCTAATCTCTCAGTTTCATCCATCCTAAGGTTGTCTGGAAGAGATCGCTAAAAGCGATAAGACCGCCCATTGTACTTTAGTTAATGTTGGTATCTTTATTGTGTTGTTTTTGGTGTACAATAAAGAGTTATTGTATTGTATAATTAGAGAGTTTCTAAGTTAAGCTTTAAAGACTTGTCCAAAACGCGATCGCCCAGTTCTTAGATGTAGTTTACTTTGAAGACATAAGGATCATTTTTAATAACAAACGTCTCACTTACGAGAAAGTAAGAAAATAATATCCACCTGAGCGTCTACGTAACTGTAGTTACAGAAAAATATCCGGTCTCACGTCCGCGTAACTACAGTTACCTACTTCACTGACAAGTCCAGATAAAATATTTCTTATAAATAGTTACCTAACTTTTAGGTAGCTATCTAAAGACTGTATTGATTGAATCTTGTTAATGGCTATATTAAGATTTAAATTAATAAAAATTTACAGAATCCCCAACCGGCGATGTCCTCTTTGTTTCTGGCAAACACGACGACGACGCAGATAATCGTAAAAGTCTATCTAAAATGCGAAACAGAGATGCTCTACAATATATACATCAAGACAGTAATGTGCCACAGACCACCATAACCCCTGTCCTAGATTGTGTCCACCTAGATTGCGATGACACTGCAGATGGGGTGTGCGGAGTAAAAATAGACCGTGGAGAACCGAAATACAGACTGTTTTTCAATGAATGTTTTTATAGGAAAGTTAACTGTGAATTTCGATATGAGGAGAATAGTAAGTACAAACATATGTATACTAAAGCAAAAATTGCAAGAGACTACTTAGTAGACCCTAATGCATAGAATTAACTGACTCGACGCTATGTCAGGCTATAAAGCATACTTAATTATTAATATATGTAAATGATATATTATTAGTAAAGATGCCGCGAATAGTGAATTGGCCCATTACCGAATGCCGAATATTCGGCGCAAAGCACATGCTTGGTGGGGGCGCGTTAGCTGGATTATGACAAGTCACAACCTGTTTTTCTCGTTGCGTTCGTGCGGCAGGCGACGGCCTACGACGGCGCGTTTGTATTTGTTTAAATTGCGAGTAAATCTAGCGGTTATTTTCTGAGGCTGGCAAAGTTTACGATGAAAAGCGCAATCGTTTGCTTCCAAAAAATGCTGAAAATCTCGTTTTAAGGCCAGGTATTCCTGCAGCAGTAGGTATTTAGCGCTGTCACGGGTCGCGTGCAAAATAGTTAGATCGGACGCAGCGGCAGTGAACTCGCATGACCCCGCCAGCGACATAGTATAGAAATTAGCAGTAGGATAATTTTATTTGACTTTAGAAATGTATTTTATATATTATGAAACTTTGTTTATGGTATAGTAATAAATTAGAGTTACGTAAATAAATGAAGTAACTTCTCTGTTTTTATTTTGTTTGTTTATGTAATTATTATAACTATTATGTGTCTACATCATGGTGACGAAAATCAAAAATCGAAAATTCTGTTTGACATTTCATATCAAAAAATTTAAACGAATTTTTTTAATGTATTTTTATTTGTATTAATCGAAGTAATCAATCACCTATGCAATTAATGCATATTTGCCATCGCAGTGGCAGTTTATTGATGCCCTTCTCAAAGAAATCAGCTGAACGGCAACAAATTCTTCAAAGGCATTTTGTACCTACTGCCTCTCGGGTATTGAATTTTTTTCCCACCAAGAAGTTATCCAAATTCTGGAAAAAGTTGTAGTCTGTAGGCGCAAGGTCTGGTGAGTAGGGCGGATGACGGGGAGCTTCCAACCCCAGTTTCTGCAACTTGGAGACCGTCTGCTGTGCAGTGTGAGATCACGCGTTGTCGTGCAGAAGCAGCGGAGACGAGCGATTGACCAAAGCTGGTTGGAGATGTGCCTGCTTCACCATTATTGTGTTCAGTTCTTCACAGTATACATCTGCAGTAATGCTCACCCCGTTTAGTAAGAAGCTGTGATGAATCACACCGGTGCTAGACCAAACAGGTCACTTCATCACTTTTCTAGGGGTAAATTTTCGTTTAGGGCATTGTTTAGGTGCTGAACCTGGATCCAACCAATTTGCGGAGCGCTAGCGGTTATCAAACAACAAATAACCAGTAACAATGCGGTTCAAAATTCCTTTATTTGTGTATCTGTTGAGCAGTGCAAGGCACATCTCGACGAGTACTTCGCGCTGGGGATCATTGAGTTCGTGGGGCACCTATTTGTCAAGATTTTTACCTTGCCAATTTGACGCAAATGGACCAATATTGTTTTGATGCTAACGTCGAAAGCTGCTGCTAATTCAGCCGTAGATTGTGTATCATCAGCTTTCATAATCGCCTTTAATTCGTAATTGTCGACCAAAGTCTTCGGACGACCGCAAGGTTCATTTTTCAGGTCGTAATTTTCAGAACGGAAGCGAGCAAACCAATAACAGGTGGTCCGTTGGTTTGTAGTGTTAGCTCCGTAAACGTCGTTGATGTTGCGTGCCGCTTGTGCCGCGTTGCTGCCACGACGATACTCATATACCATAATTACTCGAATTTTTAACGTATCCATTATGACGAAAAAGATTGAAATGCGATGAAAAAGTTGGTGCCGTAAGATCTAGCTCACCATGACCCAGCAACGTAAACATCAATTAAAGGGTAGCCGTTCTTAGTTCGACCTTCTGCGATAGCGATATCCTTCTCCACTTGAGCTGCTTCTTCCATTCCATAGAAGTATTTGCCGTCTTTTTCCATTTTTCAAATAATTCATCTTCTAATTTGGAATAGTATTTTGAGCTGAATATCGGAATATCCATCGCTGAACATAATTCCTCAAATTGAGAAAAGCCAATACCGGAAGCCACAATTCCAGTCGTGGCAGCTGTATTAAGATTAAGTTGATCTCTATCGTTTAGGTCTTCAGAGTTAATCGAGCAAAATTTATTTGTAAATATTGCATTTAAAATGAAATACTGATAAAAGTCCTCGTCGTTTTTCACTAATCAAACGGAATTTTCCTAAGGTGCAGTTAAATAAACCGTTATGACGAGCTTTCTGTTGTAACTCCTGTAAAATGTAATTTATATCAACAATTCGCCGTCCCGAAACAGGTTGAAATTCATTTTCTTTGAATCCATACTCTACGATAAGTGAGTCTTCCGCCTATTCAGTATCTCTGAAACAGTGAACAAATATAGTAAGTATTACATATTTTAGATTAATATTAGTTACCTATATTTTTTATTAATGTTAGCATAATGAAAAGTTAATAGACTGACAAAATACACATAAAAATGTTAAGATAAATGTTATCATTTAAAATGTGATCCTTATGTAAGATTTACAGTGTCGACAGGATCGACAGAATTCAATTTACTGACAGAGTTTTCGGACACGTCAGCCACGTCAGACAAGTGCCTAAAAACAACTTAAAACATTAATGTTAAATAAGAAGATTTATATATTTATGTAAATAATTTTTTTTAAGTAAAATCTGTTTCGGGACGGCGAATTGTTAATATAAATTAAATTTTACAGGAGTTACAACAGAAAGCTCGTCATAACGGTTTATTTAACTGCACCTTAGGAAAATTCCGTTTGATTAGTGAAAAACGACAAGGATTTTTATCGGTATTTCGTTTTGAATGCAATCAAGACCAAGTTAATCTTAATACAGCCGCCACTACTGGCATTGTGGCTTCCGGTATTGGCTTTTCTCAATTTGAGGAACTATGTTTAGCGATGGATATTCCGGTATTCAGCTCAAAATAGTATTCCAAATTAGTCATGACGATTCGATGAAGCCCCTAACTCGATGAGGTTGTGTCGTTTCATTGCGAAGTTCCTATGGCCACCTTCCAGCTCAATCATCAGATCAGCACCATGTCATCATAATATTGCATTTTCACGCGATTTACACATGTATGCAATATTTCAGATTTTAAAAATTGACGGCCTTACCCACCATCATATTCCGATTTATTTGTTTACCTGCCTAATTTCAGTTGACCTACTGATATTCTTATACTATGGCATGATTTTTTATGAATTTATAAATGAGATTGAAGTAAAATGAAATTTAATGTGATTGTGTCAAAGTCGAAAATGACATAACAAATTAAACATTTACTTACTTCTTCACATATATTTTGAGTTAATTCTTTTTATTTATTAATTTTATAGTGGTAAACGTCTTTTTTCGCTAGCGTTGTTTATTACCCATTATAGATAACTTGCAACAAATATATCAATTCGTCAAAACTGATTGATTGGTGCAAAAAATTGTCACGGAAAAAATTGACACAGGTCCGTCATCCGTAAGCGCCAGCGCGCGACTGAACACGCCAGCTAAGCCACCGCGCTCGTGCATTTTGTCGTTTTTTCAACATAGTGATTATAAAAATCATTTTATAAAGTCAAACTCTGCGAATTTGTCTAGAAATATTTCGTATCTTTAATCTAGTACAAAAAATAAATGTAAAATATCAGTAGTTCAGTCGTGACATAGAAAAAACAAAACAAAAAGGGGTAACTTTGAGATTTTTTTCTATCGAGTGAAGTTCATCAAATCATGTAACCGAATGCGACTTTGACTAGAGTATGTCTTTAAGTTATATATATCTTTTTTTCAGAATTTTAAACACTATTTTCTATGTCTGAGATGATTTTAAAAATCACAAAAATAGGCCTCTGCTGGCCCACCCAGCCTTAATCCATCACAACTTACCACTGATTAATTTTAGCTACTCAAATGTTGTAATTTGGATATAAATACATAATTTTGAGTAAAATAACATGTCATTTTTTTACATGATCTGCTATTCGGTATTCGGCCGAATAGTACGTACTATTTGGCCGAATACCGAATAGCAAAATAGTGGCCGAATAGGCCGAATACCGAATAATTGCCGAATATTCGTGGCATCTCTAATTATTAGTAGACATGATCTTAAAAAGAACTGCCATTGAGTTTTTTGCTGGTTCTTCTAGGGATATTGCATTTTCAATCAGCTACACGGTGAAAATACTGTTTACATTCAGCAAACCTCGATTGACGAGTTTAGAGTCCCTAGTTATTAGACTATTGACGTTTATTAGTGCAATATTTTATTACCTACAGGTTTTGAATTTTAATATAATAATATGCTCACGCCTTTTCCTGACTGGGAAGGCAGTGACAACAGACCGAATTACTGAGCTATGACGATGAAACAATTATAGAGTTATGACATTTCATTTTCAGGATACAAAATGGTGTCTTTTGATAAATGCGATATGTTATCCGGACACTTAAAGAATCGCGACAAGTATAAGAATGTCCAAAATGTGGTCTTGTACTCATACATGCCTTCCAATACAAAAACTTCTATAAAAGATGGCATGCAGGAATCTTACGGAAGTATGCGGAGACAGGAGTCTGGTAGACGGTAAGATCAGAAAGTGCTAAAATCATCATCATCAGCCGGAAGAATGATGAAGTTTCCCGAACGCTGTTCATCCGATTTGGAAGCTGGATTTACTTAGTTAGACAGTTTGTCCAAGGTAAACTTGCTGGTCAACAAATACCGGCATAGGTGGAACATGTATATTCGACATAATTTTTGTCTTATCCATGTACAAATACCCAAATGCTGAGAAGTCATAAAATATGTATGTTAAAAGATGCTTGCTAAAACAAAAATATACTATATCAAATAACGGTTTACCCCTTGCAAATGATGTTTTACCCCGTATCAAATAATGCCTGTCCATCTCAAGTGATGTAGCTATAAAAAGTCCAAGTCAATTTTTTTTCTTCAATGTAGGGGCTTATAAGTTCTCTTATTGAAAGTCATTACGACTCCACCGCTTCGGTGTGTATAGTTGAGGAGAAGAAGCGGGACAAGAAACTCTGCAATAATAATAAATATCAAATAGGTAACGATTTACCCCTATCAAATAATATATGCACAATAGAAGTCGTTAAGCCATGTCAGATACCCTTAGGCTTGAAAAAATCTGACTGTTAAATTGCCACTAGCTTAACACCATCTCCCAATCCGCGGTGGGCTCGTGTGGGAGCTTAAAGCCCATACTTCCTCATGTGTGAGGAAAGACCCTTAGCTCAGCCGTGAGCTGTTACGGGTTAGTGATGAAGTTGAAATTATGTATTACCCCTATCAAATAACGCATTCCCCTGTCAAATTATGTACCTGTATAATAATGTATCTCTCTTCAGATCAATGTACATGGATGAGCTTGGCAGCCCTTGTGGACATGATTGCCCGGTGGCTTGCACAACTGATTATGATCCGCAGTGCGCAATGACATTAACTGGCGAAAAGCGGGTATTTGCTAACCACTGCCAATTAGACATGAGTTCATGTAACACTGGGACAGGTGAGCATACATATTTTACCTGCTGGCAACACAGCTAGATAATCACGATATAAAATATACTTAGGCCTCTGCACGTTTGTATTTCACTTATTATTTCAAAAAATCGATTCGTAGCGGTTACCTACGACATATAAGACACCTTAATACTACATTTCAAGTTTCTACGTGTTGTCGTTTCGGAGTAGTACGTATTTCTCTTTTTACCTAGTTTTTTAATTTTTCCGTGGGAATGAGATAAAAATAAATAAATAATCTCACGCCTTTTATCCCCGAGGGGGTAGGCAGAGGTATTCCATTACTGGATATACATTTCAAATATTTGGACCCTAAACGTGATAGGTGGTGAGCCCATCGCCGGACCGGGTCTATTTACACATGTCTCAGAATTAATTCTGAGACCTGCGGGTTTCCTCACGATGTTTTCTTTCACCGTCGAGCTAGTGATAAATATGTATGTTTTTGAAAAACTCATTGGTACATGCCAGGATTCGAACCCGAGCCTCACTGATTTTAGGATTTAGGAATTAGGTATTTTCCTGGAATAAAAAGTACCCTAGATATTGACCCAGGTACTCCAAAGTCAATATCAAATTTCATCAAAATCCGTCCAGTAGTTTTTGCGTGCACAGAGAGACAGAAAAAATTTTCAAAATTTTGTTTTTATATCTATATAGATAACTATTTAACCTACCTCTAAAATTTTCAAAAAATATATTATCTATAAATAAACACAGCCTCGTTACAGTTTTATTATAATAAGTATATAGTTTTAGGCAGCTGATTATAGTTGTAAGTTCTGCTGAACTAGAACAAACAATAAGTGCCTTATTACAAATTCAAGTTTGACTTTCAAAGCCGAAACTTCAGGAGAAGGCAAATAAGAAGTTACTACTCATATGCCACAGCATAGCATATAACACAGCGTCGTAGTACTCGTAGGTCATGAGTGCCTGGTCAGAAATAATTTCTAGGAAGAACAACTGTGACTTGTGATTGTAAGAGAGCAGTGATAGCCTAGTGGTAGAGCCCCCTTCTCAGTCGAGAGGCTCGGGTTCGTATCCTGGCATGTACCAATGAGTTTTTCAAAAAGGTAACACCCGTTTATCACTAGCTCGACGGTGAAGAAAACATCTTGACGAAACCAGCAGGTCCCAGAATCAATTCTGAGACATGTGTAACAGACCCGGTCCGGCGATGGGCTCACCACCTATCACGTTTAGGGGTCCAAAACTACTGGTGTAAATTATGTATTTTATCATCATCCTATAGCAGTCTACTGCTGGACATAGGTCTCTCCAATTGCACGCCATTCAGCTCGATTCTCGGCAACTCTCATCCAGCTGCTACCAGCCACCCTGCGGAGATCGTCGCTCCATCTAGCCTGAGGGCGTCCTACTTCACGCTTGCCGATTCGCGGTCTCCACTCTAGAACATGTCTACCCCAACTGTCATCTGTTCTACGGCTAATGTGGCCACCCCATTGCCACTTCATCTTGCTTATTCTACGAGCTATGTCGACAACTTTGGTTCTCTGCCGGATCACCTCGTTTCGAATTCGATCCCTCAGAGAGACTCCAAGCATAACTCCTTCCATAGCTCGCTGAGCGACTTTGATGGACCAGCCGTACCGTGAGTGTCCACCTTTCGGCTCCGTAAGTCTTAACAGGTAGGACGCATTGGTTGAAGAAGAAAGTTGGGTATTTACATTAATAGAATACCTCTGCCTAATTTCTGTGCTCTATATTTACTTTTTATGTATACCTATTATTTTTTTTCTAGTCTGGCAACAGCGCCTCCTTCACGAGTGCGTAGGAGGTCAAAAGGCTGACCTCCAGAATAACCGCGCCTTCGTCAACTGGATGCAAAGGGTCGGAATAGTGGACAAGAAAGGGAGACTCAATTTGAATAAATAATAAAACAGTGCTAAGAAAAACAATACCATTATTTCTATATTCTAGACTTTGACGGGCCTGTTGGCTCCGTTGGTGGTGACCCTGCCTTTTGAGTCGGAGGTCGCGGGTTCGATCCCCGCTCCGGGCCAACGTTTGTGTGCATGAACATGTCTGTTGGCTTCGTGTCTGGTCGGTTTATTTTTATTTAAGTACTAGCAGCGCCCCGCGGTTTCACCCGCGTAGTTCCCGTTCCCGTGGGAATACGCGGATAAAATATAGCCTATGTGTTATTCTGATGTATAAGCTATATAACTGTAAATTTACATTAAAATCCGTACGGTAGTTTTTGCGTGAAAGAGGAATAAACATCCATCCAGACATCCATAGAAACTTTCGCGTTTATAATATTAGTAGGATGTTTTTCAGTTGCTTAGTACCCATAGTACAGGCCCTGCCTAGTTTGGGACTAAAAACCGTGTGTGAATTGTGTCCTACAATTTATTATTATTATTACTTTGTCTGCTTTCTAGATAACAACTAGACTATATGTTATTCAGGTGTATCAGCTATATTACTGTGAAGTGTCAAGTTGCGGTCGAAATTATGGATCAGTTTGAGTTTGAAATTCTGTTGAGCATGTGTAGGCACGCGCCTATTTAGAAACAACGTGAAGGGACAAATTGCCGATTTATTTCAATACTACAACTCAATAAATCGTCAACGGAAATTTTTGACAATTCAATATTTATTTAAAGAATACGCGAAACATTTTTGGACCTATAAATTCGGAAAGCTCATTTCGTAAAAAAATAAAAACTATGGTTTTCAGAAATAGCGCCATCTGACGAGACTTGAGCTTTTTGTAGGGTCATCGTTCCACATTAAGTAGTTTTTAAATGAAAGAGCAATAAGCATACATCCATCCATCCTCTGCCTACCCTCTCGGGGATAAAAGGCGTGAGATTGTTATATTTTTATCTGTGACTAAAATTCCTAGCACGAAACTCTAATAGGGAGTAAATAAAATTTACGTATTATGATCTATCAAAACATTTACTACGTACGTTAATGTATATTAATATATAATCTATACATAGAAAATATACATTGATTTACAATAATTACAGATAAAAAATGTCCTCCAAAGAGGAACCATGTGGGACAGTGCCCAGAAGACTGGCAGCATTCCCTCTCTGGATAGCTATACATATAATAAAATTCTAACGGGGCCGTGTCTGTACATTAAATATTTTTTGAAAATTTTAACGGTAGTGTATATAGTTATTGATATAGATACCGAAACACCAATTTTTGGAATTTTTTTCTGTCTGTCTGTCTGTCTGTCTGTCTGTCTGTCTGGTTGTGCACGCATCACTCAAAAACTACTAGACGGATTTTGATGAAATTTGGTATGGAGATAACTGAGTACCCGGGTCAACATCTAGGGTACTTTTTATTCCAGGAAAATATCTCATTCCCACGGGAAAATATAAAAACTGGTTGAAAAGAGAAATACGTACTAATCCGAAACGATAACACCTAGAAACTTGAAAAATGGTATGAAGGTGTCTGATATGTCATAAAAAATTGGTATGAATGGATTTTTGGAAATTCCCACGGGAACGGGAATAAACTAAATCCAAGCGGGAAAACGCCGGTGGGCACCCGATATTTGAAATATGGTATGTAGGTGTTTTAAATATGTCGTAGGCAACCAATATGAAGGGATTTTCGGAAATTCCCACAGGAACGGGCATAAACGGAATCCGCGCGGGCAACGCCGCTGGGCATCCGCTAGTGTAACATAAAGTCGTGACCTCACAACTCGTAATACTGAATAGGGTATTTCATACATACATACATGCATAAGGCTCACGCCATTGTCCCACAGGGGTAGGCAGAGACGATGGATCGCCACTTTGATCGATCTCTGCACACTTCTTTCGCTTCCTTCACATCCATAAGCCTTTTCATGCACGATTTTTTATTCAATCGTAGTGGAAAGAAGTTGTTTCTGCCTACCCCTACGGAAAAGAGGTATGATTATATGTATGTATGTAATTGTGAAATTAAAATCGAAATGAATATTTTTTCAAATATGTTTTTCTTTAATTTGTTTAATGTACGATTACACGCAATTTAGTTTCGATACAGCCAACACCTACCCCATTACTACATTACAATGTTCATCTAGAAATTGTTTAGCTAAACCTAAAATCCACATGAATTAGGTCCACATTTAGTGCCTAAAATCCATTAGTCTAGAACGACAGGCTTTTAGCTCCCATTACAGTGCAGACAGCAAAAATGGATAGGTTTATCCAGCTAGTAGACTTTTAGTGATAATTTAGAGGCCCTTTTAATCTGAGCTAGACTCATCTATAATAATATAATCTCACGCCTTTTATCCCCGAGGGAGTAGGCAGAGGTATTCCATTACTGGATATACCCACATTTCAAGAGATATATTGGACCCCTAAACGTGATAGGTGTGAGCTTAACGCCGGACCGGGTCTGTTTACACATGTCTCAAAATTAATTCTGAGATCTGCGGGTTTCCTCACGATGTTTTCCTTTACCTTCGAGCTAGTGATAAATATGTACGTAAGTTTTTGAAAAACTCATTGGTACATGCCAGGATTCGAACCCGAGCCTCACTGATTTTCGGCCGGCTCTTTAACCGTCCGGGCTATCACTGCTCTACTCATCTATAATATCATAAGCAAAACGTTGACTTGAGAAAAAAATGGTTGTCTGTAAAGTCGGTTTACGGACGATAATTTTACGTCATAACGTCATAAGAAAACATTGATGAAAAATTGCATACTGGAGTGGAAGAGAGATAGATGCGTCACAAGACTAACGCTTAGGACGATCATGCCTCTCTCTCGTTTGTTCCGCGCTCTCGCTTGCACGCTCGGCTCAGGCGGAACGTGACAATGAGTCATGCTTTTCGTGCGTGCAGCCGGCGTTCATCGATTTATAAGATGTTATCACGTCAGATTTAGTTAATAGTTATTAAACAAAAGGGTAAAGAGTGGGGGATATCCAGGAGTGGACTACCTCTACCGACCTTTGACGGACCTGTTGGCTCAGTTGGTAGTGACCCTGCCTTCTAAATTGGAGTTCGCGGGTTCGATCCCCGCTCGGGGCCAACATTTGTGTGCATGGACCTTTGAGTATTAAACCAACCGGAGACGCCACTAACAGGCGTTCCCCTCTGCCAAAAAAACGTGTCGGTCTTTGAGCACACCGGTTAAATACAACTAGTTTGTTTGAGTTCACGGAGTGCTTGTATTGGTGAATGTATTTGTGTGCACCTAGTTCAAGCTAGTGTTTAATTGTTTTATCAAAAATGCGTTTGTTTTAACATTATTTGTGATTGTTTCCTCGTCCCCCCCGCAGAAATTGGCAGACTTTTTTGTAAAGAAACTAGTGCGCATGACGTCTCCTGTTGGTTTAATACTCAAAGGCATGGACATATCTAGCTGTTGGGTTCATGTCTGGTCGTTTAATATTTATTTAAGTATGTTTTCTGTTGTTTAGTACCAATAGCACAGGCCCTGCCTAGTTTGGGACTAAATAGCCATGTGTGAATTGTGTCCCACAATTTATTATTATTTATTTTTACCTTCTCGGGTTCAAAGTACGAGCGCGAGCACATTTTTATATTTTAGTTACAAGTGAAGCTAAATAAAACGTTTGATGCTTCTAGTATATTCTAGTAAAAACCAAATCAATGATAAGTTTACAATATGTAACAAATTGGCGCAATTCCTGAAATTAGTTTCTTCAGTATCAACTACTTAATCGATTTCAGCTATTTTTAATGTGTTAAATTTTTCCGAAAAAGGAATTAGCATAACTAAATTTAGTGCTACCTATGGAAATCGTGATATTATTGCTCTTTATTCAAGAAAGTTGGTTAGACACAACTAAAGTACGAGTGCGTTATATATTTTTATATTAATATACTAATTGGGGTGTATAAGGAATTGCGCTTATTATGTTACGCGGTCTATACAAGTCTAAGGTGTGACAGACAGAGAGACGGGGGGGATATAAATGTGAAATCTCCCAAAACCGAGATTAAGGCGGGGGGTGAAAATTATCAAGACTAATTAGAATTTAGCGCGGCCAATATACAGCTTACGTAATTAGTTTTGGGGCCAGTGCTATTTCCATTTAATGCATTCACCCAACTGCGACGGAAGACGGGTTTTGTTTTTAAACTATTCTTAAATCGACTTCAAAAAATGACGAATGAGTTTTTCAAAAACTTACGTACATATTTATCACTAGCTCGACGGTGAAGGAAAAACATCGTGAGGAAACCCGCAGGTCTCAGAATTAATACTGAGACATGTGTAAACAGACCCGGTCCGGCGATGGGCTCACCACCTATCACGTTTAGGGGTCCAATATATTTGGTGAAATGTGGGTATATCCAGTAATGGAATACCTCTGCCTACCCCCTCGGGGATAAAAAAGGCGTGAGATTACTTAAAAAAAGGAAGAGGTTTCGCAATTCCACCGTAGGTATCTATAAAATATATTCGATTTCGATTCCTGGCTAGGATTATAGATTTTAAAAAAATCCTAACATACAGTTTAACGGTTTAGGTATGTATGTAGGTAAGTACCTTAATCCATTGTTAACTTTAGTGCACCACCTACCTTCATCTGTTTATCTCAGTTACATCCATCCTAAGGTTGTCTGGAAGAAATCGCTTAAAGCAATAAGACCGCCCATTGTACTTTTTTGTATCACTATGTCACTTGTTGCATAATTTTTTATTGGTGTACAATAAAGAGTTGTTACTTACTTACTTACTTACTTACAGTTTTAGTTTTAGACTCTTTTGAGTACTTTTCGATATTTCTCATAGTTTCTGGTTTAGTCTACCACGCCAACTTTGAAAAGTTCTCCCTGTATATCTATACATATAATAAAACTCTAACGGGGCCGTGTCTGTACATGAAATATTTTTTGAAAAATTTAACGGTAGTGTATATAGTTATCGATATAGATACCGAAACACCAATTTTTGGAATTTTTGTCTCTCTGTCTGTCTGTCTGTCTGTCTGTCTGTCTGTCTGTCTGTCTGTCTGTCTGTCTGTCTGGTTGTGCACGCATCACTCAAAAACTACTGGACGGATTTTGATGAAATTTGGTATGGAGATAACTGAGTACCCGGGTCAACATCTAGGGTACTTTTTGTTCCAGGAAAATATCTCATTCCCACGGGAAAATAAAAAAACTGGTTAAAAAGAGAAATACGTACTACTCCGAAACGATAACACCTAGAAACTTGAAAAATGGTATGTAGGTGTCTTATATGTCGTAGGAAACCAGTATGAAAGGATTTTTGGAAATTCCCACGGGAACGGGAATAGGTTAGGTTTAAAGACATTTATTTTCCAACGAAATTTACATTTCACTTATGGATAATAATATAATATATTTCTAAAAAATTAAATGGTCGAAGTTTGCGCAGTGCTATATAATATTAGATGTTACAATTTTTGTTTTGAAATGTGCATTTTTGCTAGTTTCTTAAAAACATTTATTGATTCAGCGTTTCGAATATTTTCAGGTAGTTTATTAAATAGCTGGACTCCCTCAAACATGATATTCCTCTTTCCGTATTCAGTCCTGGGTGCACGTGCTTCAATCTTATCTCTGTTTCGAAGGTGGTATTTGACTGACCTCTTTTTTAAGTGGATGTTGGAATGAATTTCCTCTGTATATATTTTTTTTACCAGGATGCATGTATTATATGTATACGTTTGTTTTATATTGAAAAAATTGGTTTTGTTATATACTTCTTGTGTTGGCGTTAGGTAGTTATAGTTGTATAGTATTTTTATTACTTTGTTTTGTGTAGTTTGTAATTCCTTCAAGTTTGATGTGGCGGCACTGCCCCATATTTCGATTAAATAGTCTAAACGATGAATAAACTGAATCCACGCAGGAAAACGCCGGTGGGCACCCGCTATTTCAAATATGGTATGTAGGTGTTCTAAATATGTCGTAGGAAACCACTATGAAGGGATTTTCGGAAATTCCCACGGGAACGGGAATAAACGGAATCCGCGCGGGCAACGCCGCTGGGCACCCGCTAGTAAATGATAAACTGACTGACTGATTGCACACACACACAGAACATATGTGATATATGATATATCAACGAAAAACCTAAACCGCTGGATCTAAAGACTTGAAATTTGCACAAGGATAGCTTATGCAGTGTAGGCATTTAGAAAGGATTTTGCAAAATTCAACCCCTAAGGGAGTGAAATAAACGTGCGCGAGCCACGGGTAAAAGCTAGTAGGTATATTATATTTTTATGTGTGTTCGAGGATAGCTTCGTCGTTTATGAACCGATTTTGATGATTTTTTGCTAGGAAGGAGATAGGGAAACCAGGATGGATTTGACGTTATAGGACGAGTTCTTTTTAGGACCTCTTCTGCATTTGTCCATTTCTTACTATGCCCACTTCTGGTTATGACTATTTCTGTTTGTGACCAATTCTGTATTCGTCGACTTCTGGATTGGTCGACCCTCGGTACAGCCAGCATGTGCATGAGAGTTGGAAAATTACCTTTGGCCGTATTCTGATGATGGCATCCTAGAGAAATCGAGGGGAACCTTCGAAAATCGTAGTGGCGGCTAGTGTTTTCTTTGTTTTTTTTAGGTTCCTGTTTGAAGTCGTTTTTTATTTTTGTTAAAAAATATATTACAGTCTGATGTTGTACATTTGCCTTCAATTCCTGGGAGTTTAATTTTGGAATCAAAACTGTTGTACTTAACTACTACAATTCATCCAGCCCATCCCCACCAGTGCCCCGAGAATAACCAGCAACAAACTCAAGGGCAGCTCTTTTTAACGTCATGTCTTACAATAAATAAAATTTACTTAGATATAGGCAAAGAGATTAAAATATAATAGGGCATAGAGGGGACAAAGCGAGGAAAATTTGAAGCCAAAAGTTATTCCAAGTGGAATAAGTCTAGTACAATTTCGACCGCATGACAGCACGCGTTCATACTAACTGACATAACAAGGACATGACGCTTAGGCTTCAAAGTTTTGTATGAAAATATTCCCAATGCCCCCTCTATGCCCTATTATATTTAAATCTCTTTGCCAGCAACAAACTCAAGGGCAGCTCTTTTTAACGTCATGTCTTACAATAAATAAAATTTAGATATAGGTAATCATGGTAGCCTGACATCCAAACATTTTTGGAGCTGGCATGTTACGCAGACCATAAATCCAGAAAGACAATAGGGACTCGAAGAAGTTCCCAAAATAAAAATTCTTCGACGGTTTTCTTCGAGCAAAAACGCAAATGACATAATTTTCTATGAAATATTCATGTGCCATGAATATTCTGGGAGTTAAACAGCCATTGTCTCTTATCTACACAAAAGAGGCTTAAACAAGAAGTTAGAATTCGTTTTGGGGTTCCGTAGTCGATGAAAAATGCAAGAGGAAAAAAATATTTTTTGTAACGTTTTTATTCAACACCAGCAGCATCCTGAGGTTTCACCCGCGTAGTCCCCGTTCCCGTGGGAATACGGGGATAAAATATAGCCTATGTGTTATTCTGATGCGTGAGGTATATAACTGAAAAGTTTCATCAAAATCCGTTCTGTAGTTTTTGTGTAAAAGAGGAACAAACATCCATACATACAAACTTTCGCGTTTATAGTATTAGTAGGATCTGTTCTAATATACAGTATACTACCTCATATATGTTTAAATCTCGCCCAGATCATAGAATTGCACATGTCATAAAATAGTCGACCATTTCATGAAATATCTGTATACAATTTCATGAAATAGTCTAATCTAACCTAACCAAACCATCAAGTGATCAATTCTACTATATATGGCCCCGCAAAGAGATTAATAGTATATTTTATATCGAGGGACTAAACGAAGCCATTATGCGAGGGAGTCATGAAACCGAGGGTATATTAAGTTGGCGTTTAGTCTCGAGGTGCAAACTGTACTTTTCACTTTGAGTGCGAGAAAAATTGTCAATTTAGTACAAATTTATTTAAAACCCAACAAATTTACACTCGACAAAAATTCAGAAATTTTCGCGGTCAGTTTTTTCTTCTAAACCTGTCAGGCTGTCACAGATTAACAAAGAGATTTAAATCTCTTTGCAGGTAAACAATTTAAAACACATGGCGCCACCTTCTTCGCGGAAAAACCATGGAACTAAAACTTTTCACATTTTCGCAATGAAGATGGTCCACACTCTACAGATATTTACTGGCTGTTTGAGGTTGTCTTTTTCTAATTAAGGAAATTAAAAAAAAATACTTTATACTCCCTAGAAACTAAAGTGGTCCCGCTTCGTAGGGCTATATTGGCGTCCTTTTAGAGCATGAGAAGTGAAAAATATAATAGGGCATAGAGGGGACAAAACGAGGAACATTTTATGCCAAAAGTTATTACAAGTGGAATAAATCTTTTACAATTTCGACCGAATGACAGCTCGCGTTCATACTGACATGACGATTGAGATTCAAAGTTTTTCTATGAAAATATTTCCAATGCCCCCTCTATGTCCTATTATATTTTAATCTCTGTGGTCACGACATAATATATACTTACATTGAATAACAATATTTATTTATTTGTAGTAAACTATTTTTGTCGACTTGATACTCTTGCTCATTTGTTTTATTTCTTCAATCTTGTCCCATGCCAGCTTAATAGGCAAACAGATGGGCGTGTTGAATCATCGAAGAGACCATATAGATATCAGAAAAAAATTGATCTCCAATAGATGGGGCTAGATTCCGTGTTGCAAAACCGGGCGGATGCCGGTAGCATGCAACAGCAATAAATAACATAGAATAAAATTGTAAAGAGTAAAAAACTACTTCAACTTATGTGGTTTTCTCATTGATGCCATTGTCAGAGCTAGGCCAAATTATAACGGGACCACATGAGCAGCCTCAGCTTTCAAACAAAAAAATCATCAAAATCGTTGCATCCAGACCAAAGTTCTGAGTTAATAAATACAAAAAAAAAACAGTCAAACTAATAACCTCCTCTTTTTTTAAATCGGTTGAAAATGAATCTACTTATGTGCCATGAATTAATATATTGAAGTCATCAAGTTCAATACTTAATTATTGTAGTCTTTTTATTGTAATTTTAGGTAGTTATATTTTCTAATACAACATGTAACAGAATAAGCGCAATTCCTGAAATTAGTTTTTTCAGTATCGACTACTTATTCGATTTCAGCTATTTATAATACTTATGTGTTAATTTTTAAAAAAAATGTATTATCGTAGCTGAATTGAGTGCTTTCTATGAAAATCGTGCTATTATTAAATCTATATTTAATAAAATTAGTTAGAAATAACTAAAGTTCGATTGCATCATGTTTTTTTTAATATTAATATACCTACTAATTGGGGTGTATGAGGAATTGCGCTTTTTCTGTTACGCGTTGTATACAGAAAAAAAAGTCAGTGTTTTTTTATAAATACCTTTTTTGAACGAAAAAAGGTCGTGAATTATAAAGTGTGATAGCGTGCCCAAAACGATACCACTGCCGTAAGAGTACTCAAAAACGGGCTCACCTATCCAAACCAAATTTTTAGGCTTTATTTGGACTATTTAGCATATGGTTTATGTGAAGTTTGCTTTAAATCTGTCAAGTGGTTCTTCATTTATACGTTGCGAAGAACGTACATGAAGAACCACTAGTATTTTATAAAATCAAACTACTTACTAAACCTATAAAATGTCATTTTCTAAAACATTATGATAGATAGACTGTATTACCTACATTTAGGAAGTTAGACCACCTGAAACTCCGTATAATTTTTTATTTATTTATCACTAGCTCGAAGAAGTAGGCAAAATCGTGAGGACACTATCAGATCCCAGAATTGAGTCTGAGCCATGTGTAAAGGTTACTTTTAGGGATAGAGAATATACCCACTGCCAAAACGTAAGTATTTCCAGAAATAGTATGCCTCTAACCTAACGCAAAAAGCTTATGTTTTTATTAATTTTTCATTCATTAAACATATTTCTAGTTCATTATTGGGTCGGATTGTAAATTATACCTAAAGGTATAGGCAAAGATATTATATATTATATAAAAAGACGTATATTATGTTACTAGAGCGAAAAAATGGACGACAAGTGTAGGTAATTGACTTAATTTTATTTAGTCGCAATGTTTGCATTTTTCATCTAGTCGTATTTCAAGCGAAACTCTTCATAGATAGCTGTCTTTTTCTTTATTATTCGTTCCGTATCATATTTCGCGGTCATTGTTGTATCCTATAAATACGCTAAGAAGTAAGTATGTACATGTTGTAGCCACTCGTAGCGGAACAATTTTCAAACGCGCGAAGTATGCATACTTTAATATTATCTTTGAATACCTACAGGGCTGCTATTTTGAAAGATATATTCTTTAAATGTTTTAGCTGTATCTATTGATTTGACATCGATGTGTAGAAGTCGGCTAAGCAGCCAAATGTCTGACAGACTGCGGTGACATGCGAACAAATGAGCTACCGTTTGATGTCTGATACACACCGCTTGGAATATCGGCGAGCTAATAGTAGAGGATCCCAATATAAGCTGATTATTGAAAAAATTCAGTCCAGGATATAATATCTTTTATAACACATTTGCTCGTAAAAGGTATCTTATTTCACCAATTTCAATATCGTATTGTATCTCATTACGCCCAAGTGCGGTAAGTGTAAAGTAAAACGCACAGTTTATCAAGATGCTCCGTCTTAAAACGAACGGTACTTTTTAAAATCTCAGCAAAGAGTTTTTATGTCAAAAAAGTTGTCAACATTTTATAATTAAAATTAACTTTGGGAGATAAAATATAATAAAGAAATATTTATGTACATAATTATTTTATTTAATTAATTTTGACAGTAAATTATAACATAACCAATTAATCTGTA
Source organism: Ethmia dodecea (assembly GCA_963855545.1). Taxonomy (NCBI): domain Eukaryota; kingdom Metazoa; phylum Arthropoda; class Insecta; order Lepidoptera; family Depressariidae; genus Ethmia; species Ethmia dodecea. The sequence goes on along the minus strand of OY979454.1, from coordinate 1,631,669 downwards.
ACAAAAACACAAAAATAATTTACTTTATTAGTAATACTGGCTGTTTTAAGGCCTAAAAAAAAATGCTGATGCGCGCCGCGCGCTTTTCCTTAACGCTGTATTGTTTTTATTCGTTTACCATAGTCGGAGTTTTGTTTTATTTCCTCGCAAATGTGTTATAAAACGTCGTATGACATACGTGCGCTTTGATAATTACAGCCTCTGCTTACTTGTACCAATATCGCCTCGGCTGTAATTTTCAACCTACCGCACTTATATCATAATGTTCTATTAATAAAAATTGCACTGGTTTGGTCAATAGACAAATCACATACCAATCGCTAGTATGAAGTCTATAGAATATGAAAAGTCTTGAAATTAATGAATTCCGGTTGTTAAAAAAAAATGCTGCGAGTAAATATAACATACGACTGAAAAGTCTCAGCGAAAAGGATAGCCAGCGATACACTCATATTTTAAATATTTAATTAATTATATCCTGGACTAAATTTTTTCAGCCAACTCACTCGCGATATCTTTTTTAACATATTAAATTTAATATAAAATACTTTTCATCCAATAAGCAGCTCGGTGAGGGGAGGGGAGGGGATAGGAGGGGATGGAAGTGGAGGGGGGGGAAGGGGGATTGGGGCCTAGCAATAGATACAACTATATTCCCTATAATTAAAAATCTCATCTATGCATGATATGCCCCAGTGTTATTGATAAAGCCATGATATAATATATTTTATAACACATTTGCTCGTAAAAGGTGTCTTATTTCACCAATTTCAATATCGTATTTTATCTCATTACGCCCAAGTGCGGTAAGTGTAAAGTAAAACGCACGGTTTATCAAGATGCTCCGTCTTAAAACGAACGGTACTTTTTAAAATCTCAGCAAAGAGTTTTTATGTCAAAAAAGTTGTCAACATTTTATGATTAAAATTAACTTTGGGAGATAAAATATAATAAAGAAATATATATGTTAGAGCTAGGTCAATAGTATGGGAGTTAAATAGCAACATTCATCGGAGGCGGAACGCAACAACACATGATTCATCGTTTGAACACCTGTTTCGTCGGTCGAACACGTGTTACACCCCGCTACTGCAAAATGCTATATAAGATCGATGCGGTCGCCGCTACGAGCATTCCGCATCGAGAGCCCGTGCCGAGTAGTCTACATCGAGAGTCCGCACCGAGCGGTTGTTACTGAGAGTTGACACTAAGTATTCTGTTCTTTGTAACCTTATTTAATAAAGTTATTAAGTAACTTCTTGAATAACCAGTTTAATTAAGTACTGCCCAGCCCAGAATAGACACCCACACTAAAATCTTATAAGTAGACCGCTATCGGCTATCCCGAATACTTCTGATGCCCGGCGGCGGGCTGGGCCCTGTTCAGCGATGAGCAGACCTAGACCGCCAGGCATTTCTTCTCATGCCACCGGGCGGGATGGCAGGTTGCGGATAGCCTAGCTCCGGCTGTGGGACCGACTTTTTGTAGTCGATCCCACATCCGAAGTGCCCCCTTTTTGTGGCCCCGGACAAGAGAAGTTCCCGAACGCTAAATCCCAGGCGTAGGGTAACCCAAACCCTCACTCCCATGATCCTTTACCCAAGTCCTTCCTTCCTTTTCCCCTGTTTTCCCTTCGGTCCATGAGGAGTGGTAACCTCGATTCCAAAAAAGCCAACCCAAACTTGTACCGTGTGTGCAATGCAGCAGAGAGAAAAAAAAACTACCCAGGTGGGTCCCGGCAATGCCGGAGAATCCCATGCCGACTCGTCGGTCAGCCCCCCTCGTATTCTGGGAGGGGGCACCTATCTGCTCTCTAGCCCCGCGCCTTCTGCGCGGGCGGCGCCTTTTGCGCCCACAACACTGGCAGCGACCAACGCGCCACACGACACCGACATGGCTGCGATCACCGCGCCCCGCGACACCCCAATGGCTGCGATTACTGCGCCTACCATCCTGACACGCGCTGTTCCCTCTACGAGTGCCTGGCAACAGAGCATTGTAAGGAACAGCGTGACGAACAACCCCAACAACGACACCGAGAACGCACGAATCTCCAGTCTCAACGGCGAACTTCGCGCGCTGGCACTCCAGCGCGAGAAGATCGAAGTGAGATTAAGAGACACTGGACCCGGTGGTTCTGCCCGCACCTCTGAGGACGAAGTACGCTCGCTTGAATTCAAGCGCGAAAAAGTCCGAAACAGAGAAAGGGAACTGAACAACCGTTTGCGCAAGATTCGCGAAGGCAGTAGCCAGCGCGAAGCGAAAACGGCTGCTCAAACGGAAGTACGCGACCAGCCGCAAGTACGCGACGGGGAAACCCAGCGCGAAAAGCGGCCGGACGCGGAAACACGCGGGAAGGGACCAGTACGCGAAGGGGAAACTCAGCGCGGAAAATCACTTCCAGCACCAGGACCATCAGGGACAAACAACGCAAGTCGTATGCCCCAAAACCAATCCCGACCAAAAAAGAAGCGAGGAAAGCGAGGTGGTTTCTTGCGCAAAGCGTCATTGGCCAGCAACACCACGCCAAGCACCTCGGAACCGCAACCTGGCCCAAGTGGCCAGGGAACGGCGAAGAGGATGCGCCCGGACGACTCGGCTTCACCGGGTACGCTCCAGGGTGACGCCAAACGCGTAAGAACCCAGACCGCCCAAGGGGAGCAGCGAACCTACGCACGGGCCACAAAGGATATTCCTGCGCGGCTCGCCGTAGCGATCTGCCTCCCGCCTCCATCCCGTGATATGACCACAGAGGAGGCCGAGCACATTAAGCTCAGCCTGGAAGACCTCGTCATGGACACCGACCCCTCAACACCGCTCCCGGCCTTCCGTGGTTACCTACGGGTAGCGGATGGCACGGTACAGATGTGGTGCGAGGACGAAATGGCCCTGACCTGGTTGTACCAAAATGTGCCCAAAATAAAGCTCCCCAACTCACACGACACTCTAGTCGTGATGAAACAATCAGACGTACCGACCCGTGTCCGAGCAGCGCTCTTCGTACCGAGGTATAACGGAGACATAGCGCGGCTCCAGAGTGTTCTGACCCGTCAGAACACTTGGTATGACATCGGGAGGTGGTCGCTGTACAGGGCGACTTCAGTCGGTGGAGAAAACCACGGGACCTACCTGACCCTGGGTATCCCACCAGACGAAGTCGAAAAGGTCTTGGGGCGGGAACGACGTGTATCGTACCTACTTGGCTCGATATACGTGCGTTTCTACCCCAATACCCAACCCCCAAACACCCCGACTACTAACCCAAACCCCGCACCGAAACAACCGGAAGCGGACCCCACGGACATGACTCAACTTGAGGAGGAGATGGCCAGAACGGCGATGGCTGATGCGCAGAGCGTGCCGCCCACATCACCCAGGTGGACGGAACAACTGCTCGCCTCGTCGCCGGGAGACGACCGGCTTGGGATGGAGGAGGGGGGAGTACTTTCCGATGGATCGGACTCCTCCTAACCCCGCCTCACAGCCGCCGTCACCCACGCCCAGCCCCCTCAACTTCTTACAAATCAACCTCCAGCACAGCCAGACTGCAACGGCTTGCTTACGCAGAGCGCTGGAGGTTCAACCCCGAACCATTGCACTGATCCAAGAGCCGTGGATCAGAAACAACAGAATATGCGGCCTCAGTAACATCGGAGGTAAGCTAATTCTCGACACACAGGGCACGGACAAACCACGAACCTGTGCCTACATACCCAAAGATATTCCTACCACGACACTCACCCAATTCTGTTCCAGAGACTTAACAGCCGTCAGACTCATGACTGATGGCGACGCACCTGACATCGTCCTAGCCTCGGTGTACATGCCAGGCGAGACCGAGGACTGCCCACCGGAAGACATGGCCGATCTGGTGAAGTACTGTGAAGGTGAGGGGACTGAACTGGATCTGGTCATCTGCACGGACTCGAACGCCCATCACCCGCTTTGGGGTTGCAACAAAGCCAACCATAGAGGTGAGGTACTATGCACATACCTTTTTTCCACTAACCTTAACATCCTAAATCGCGGCTCGGAACCCACTTGGGTCACATCTCGCGGACAAACAATTATCGATCTAACACTAGCTTCAGAAAGCGTAACAACCCATATCTCCAACTGGCACGTGTCCAACGAACCCTCATGTTCCGATCATAGGTGGATTCGATTCTCACTGTCAGCCAACACCAAAAAACCTGAACCTAGACGCAATCCGCGCCGAACCAACGTGCCTGGTTACAAACGCCTTCTGGCCTCCTTGCTATCCAGGCACCCAACACCCTCAAACTTAACGGACCCCAAAGAACTCGAGAACACTATAAGAAAACTCTCAGAATATATAACAGAAGCATACCACGCCTGCTGTAAACTAATAGATCCAAACACCAAGAGCATGGGAAACTCCTGGTGGAATACGGAACTCAGTAAACTCAGACAAACGGTACGCAAGCAATTCAACAGAGCCAAAAACTCTAGGCTCCCAGAAGACTGGGAGCTTTACAAAAGTATACAATACACCTTCAAAAAACAAATCAGGAAAGCCGGTAGAGCAGCCTGGCGAAAATTCTGTGAAGACATCGAATCAAACAGCGAGGCCGCGCGAGTAAGGAAGATCCTATCTACGGACCATAACCGCACCCTTGGCTCGCTGAAAAACCCAGACAACACATACACTAAATCAGACCACGAGACGAGTAAAATTCTCCTAGAAACACACTTCCCAGACTGCAGCCTCTCTGAGGACAGAACATGGGCAAGTGAACCCTCACACATACCCAACGACCAAGACTGGTCCAGAGCCCGTACCGTAGTAACAGAAGAACGAATAAAATGGGCAATTACAACCTTCAAGCCGTATAAATCCGCAGGCCTAGACGGCATCTTCCCTGCCTTACTGCAATGGGGAGTGGATTTCCTATCACCATGGCTGGTTGTAATCTATCAAGCCTGTCTAGCACAGAACTACATGCCGCTCCCATGGAGAGAGGTGAAAGTCATTTTCATCCCCAAACCAGGCAAAACCGACTACACTCAACCAAAGGCGTACAGACCAATAAGTCTGACATCATTCCTACTGAAGACCCTGGAGAGACTCTGTGACCGACATATTCGGGACGGGCCCCTTCGAGAATTCCCACTACACAGACAACAACACGCCTACTCCACAGGAAAGTCGACAGAATCCGCACTACATAGTGTGATCTCCAAGATTGAATGTGCAGTAGACCACAAATGCTCCTCACTAGCGGTTTTTATCGACATAGAAGGTGCCTTTGATAAAACCATCTTCGACAGCATCAGCGCAGGTCTCGAGGAGCACGGTGTGGACCCGACCCTGCGAGGATGGATCACAAACATGCTCAGACTCAGAGCCGTACAAGTCACAGTGAACAGCACCACGAGGGCCGTTGTGGCGAAGGGATGCCCACAAGGAGGCGTCCTCTCGCCACTCTTGTGGAATCTAGTGGTGGATAGCCTCATCAAAAGACTAAATGATAAAGGCTACTTCACTGTGGGCTACGCTGACGACATAACTATAATAATAAATGGTGCACACGAAAACACTTTGTGCAACCTCATGCGCCAAGCCTTGAAGGTAGTAGAGGATTGGTGCAAGGAATGCAAACTAACAGTGAATCCCACCAAAACCGAACTTGTTCTATTCACAAAGAAAAGGAAGCTGGCAACCCTACAATTACCGCGCTTCTTTGGATCCACCCTAACCCTATCAACTGAATCCAAATACCTGGGCATATTTTTGGACAAACAGCTGAACTGGGCAAAACACACCGAACACATCACTACAAAAGCCAGCATGGCCCTATGGCAATGCAAAAGGCTACTAGGTAGGAACTGGGGCATAAGCCCCAAAATCACCTACTGGCTATACACCACAGTTATCCGACCAATTATTACATACGGCTCTTTAGTGTGGTGGCCCAGGACTAACATGAGCACAGCCCAGAAGGACCTCGAGAAGCTACAAAGACTTGCCTGCGTAGCAATTACCGGCAGCATGAGAACATCACCCACGGCTGCCCTACAGGGGATGCTGGGGTTGCCACCCCTACATCTCGTAGTAAGGGAGGAAGCAACCCTAGCGACACTAAGGCTGGAGCTGTCCGGAACCCTAAACAAGGACTCCAGAATCAAACACACACGCATAAAAGAGGATGCCCTCTCGCGACACCCGATGATGGCATCACCGAGCGATAGAACCCAGAAAACACACTGTTTTGTAAAACACTACAACGTGGAGCTCACAGCGGAGTTGCATGATCACCCAGGTCCAAAAGAGCTAAGAATCTACACTGATGGATCAAAGACCGACACTGGAACAGGAGTCGGAGTCTACTCAGATGATCTCAACATCAGAATATCCAGACCACTAGGGATGCTCAACACTGTCTACCAGGCAGAATGTGTGGGCATTATCCAGGCAGCACACGCCATAGAGGCCAGAGAAGTCACGGATACTCATATCCTCATACTCTCAGATAGTGCCTCAGTCCTTCAATCCCTAAAGAAAAACCAGATCACCTCGAGACTTATATTGGAGTGCCATAATGCACTAGAACGCATTACGGTACCAAACTACAACACAGTGACACTACAATGGATTAAAGGGCACAGTGGCTCACGTGGGAACGACGCAGCGGATGAACTCGCCAGGAGGGGTTCTGACACTAAGCCCATCGGACCCGAACCCATTGTACCCATCCCGTTTAACCAGCTCAGGAGCTGGTTAAGGGAACACACTCAAACTCAAGCGGAGATTTGGTGGGCTTCGACGCCAGGATGTAGGCAATCCAAGGAGGCTATGCCATCCTTGAATAAGAAACTAACCAAGCGCCTTCTGCGCCTGGACAGGGACAGCCTGAGAATGGTGTCGGGGACCATCACCGGACACTGCTCACTGAACAAACACTTACACACCCTAGGTATCACAGACAGCCCCCTATGCAGAGCGTGCATGGAGGCGGGGGAGACGGTAGCGCACGTGCTCCTTAAGTGCGTTGGCGTTGCCCAGATCCGCAAGAAGATTCTCGGAACACCAGAATCTCTTGCGGACGCCCTGAGTAGACTCGGAAGTTTGATCTGCTTTTGGAAGGAGGTAGGATGGTTGGAGTAACCGGCCGCCATGGCTCACGTACAATGGTCCACTTCAGGACTAAGTGCGGAAACCAAACCCCCTAACATAGAACATAGAACATACTTCTGATGCGCGGGAGACCTCTGAACATCACTACGATCACTAACAATTATCTGATCCGTCACCTCACCCAGGGGTCCTCGCTAACATATATGTACATAATTATTTAATTTAATTAATGTTGACAGTAAATTACAACCAATTAATCTGTAACAAAAACACAAAAATATTAATTTACTTTATTAGTAATACTGGCTGTTTTTTGTGCCTTTGCCTAAAAAAAAATAATGATGCGTGCCACGCACTTTTTCTTAACGCTGTATTGTTTTTATTCGTTTACCATAGTCGGAGTTTTATTTTATTTCCTCGCAAAATGTGTTATAAAACGTCGTATGACATACGTGCGCTTTGATAATTACAGCCTCTGCTTACTTGTAGCCCTGGTCTACGGCGCGGGCTAGCAATATCGAATCGGCTGTAATTTTCAACCTACCGCACTTATATCATAATGTACTATTATAACACATTTGCTCGTAAAAGGTGTCTTATTTCACCAATTTCAATATCGTATTGTATCTCATTACGCCCAAGTGCGGTAATGTAATGTAAAACGCACGGTTTTCAAGATGCTGTCTAAAAACGAACGGTACTTTTTAAAATCTTAGCAAAGAGTTTTTATGTTATGTTTTGTATCGAAATTTTTTAAGAACCTTTGTTCTTCTTCTTTTGATTGTGTGATTCGATACAAATAAATTAATATACCTATTGCTTGCTCATTTCATGCAACTTCGTATTAAGGTAAATAGACAATGATGCTTGGAACAGATTTCCTGCAGTCCAGCGCAATAAGATAGCGAAAAACAAACGAAATTATGTAACCCAATTTAGTGTTATGTAACAATTGATTAAAAGAATATTTTGTTGAGGAGTTTCTTGCCCCGCTTCTTCTCCTCAACCAAACATGCTGAAGCGGTAGAGTTGAAATGACGTTCAATAAGTGGACTTATAAGTTCCTATTTTGAATAAAACATTTTGACTTTGACTTTGACTTTGATAGAGAATTTCAACTTTTACGTGATTAATAAATAAAACTTTCACTCAAATATAACTTTTGTTTTCTCTGTAAAAACTAAATTTCCCATTTTGTACGTGGCTAAGGCAAACGAAGTGTAGGGCGCCCTGCGGCACGATGGACCGATGACCTAAAGAAGGTGGCTGGCAGTGGATGGATGCGGGCTGCCCAAGACCGGAATGGTTGGCGCTCCTTGGGGGAGGCTTTTGTCCAGCAGTGGACAGCAATTAGCTGAAATGATGACGTGGCTAAAACGGTATCTGCGACAAACCAAAATTAACTTCTTTTAGCCTATGGCCGATCGCCATTTTGTTAGATGCGTGCTCACATGAAAACTAATCCTACTATCTATTCTATATTCTATTCTATTCTATAATATATAAAGCTCGACTACCACTCACTCACTGACTGACTGACTGATTGGTATAATTGTTCTCTGTTCTGTGAAAAAAGTGTGCAAGATGGCGGAGTGACTCCGGGAAAATTCCGACTTTCCAAAAAAAACAAAATGGCGGCCAAGCTTGCCTATCGTATCTCTTTTGTTTTTTTCCGATTTAGTTCAAATTTTTAGAATCGGGTAAACTTTTAAAGATGATTTACGAATATTATTTAATTCCGGTTTTGACGAAACCGAAACTGATTTCGGAAGTTGTCGTGCACGCTTGCCTATAGCCGTATACAGAAAGAAAGCCGAAAGCTTGTCGGCGCCGATGGGCGCCGATCGGCGCCCATCGGCGCCGGTCCATTCTACAGAAAGCAAGCAGATTGAAGCAGAGCGAGCAAAATGTCGTACGATGATTGGCGGGCGGCACCAGCGCCGACCGGCGCGAGTCGGCGCCGACAAACGCCGGTCGGCGCCCATCAGCGCTTGTTCATATAAATGCCTCCGCCGGTTACCTGCGTAGACCGGCGCCTGTAGGCGCCGACAGGCGCCGGTCGGCGCCGATGGGTTTTCGGCTTTCTTTCTGTATACGGCTTAAATTCGTTTCTCCCGCGCGGCAACGCTTTGGCGGACGCTGGCGGCCCTGTTCGGGAATTGTCGTACGTTAATATTTTAATATTTTAAGGAATTTTATACTTGGCCACGTGAGTTTCGGTTTCGGTTTCAGCCGAAATTGAAGCCACGGCCGAATTTTCCGTTTCGGCCGGAAAACTAGTTTCGGTCGGATACCAGCTTTTTACGGTTAAGTTCTATGTTATATTTCTACTCTTGGAGGCGAGCTGGGAAGTAAGCGCGAGCGCTAGCTTTGGTTTTGAAGACGACTAGAATCTTTTTCGTCTAGCCTCGCTGGCAAAAGGTGTCTCTGAATAAACGATCTAACAGGAAATGAAATCTATTTATTTTTATCATTTTATGTTTACATTTTCGTGATAAATATTCATTACTAGCAGCGCCCCACGGTTTCACCCGCGTAGTTCCCGTTCCCGTTCCCGCGTGTTTTTAGGGTTTTTCCGGCAATTATTTGAATTTTTCTTGCCGTAAAAACCATCTTTAAACTTCAACGAACATTTAAAAAAAAATTGGCCAAATTGGTCCAGGAGTTGTTGAGTTATGCGCTTACCAACACATTTTGCGATTAATTTTTATATTATAGATTTATATTACATAATTATCTACTATGATTAGGTACTTATATACCTACAGGGTGAATTTTTCAAGTGGGCGTTCATTGTTCAATCAGAAAGTGAATTTAAAATTTTCTTCCCAAAAATCGATCCTTATTAGCGACGCTATCGAAAGGTGTGTTTCATTTTCAATGTCTCAGTATATTATTTTCAGAAATTTTTGTGGTTTTGGTACCTAAGCATACTTTTTTTTATTTTCTTACCCGTGACTCCAGACTACATTTTAAGGACACGAGAGAAATAAAATTTGACGGAGCAATTTTCCCAGCGAAATGACGGACCATAATAGGTATTTTGTCCAGTAGGAATAGTTCTGTTTCGACAAAGTTTTGGATTTTTGTCATGTAGATACCAACTACCACATAATGATGTAATTAAGTCATCGAGTAAAACAATTTTTGACTGAGGAATTACTCCGTCCAATTTATTAGGCTATTTGTACTTTTAAGTCTTGTATAAAAACCTAACTTCGATATTGTTTTTTTTTTTTTTTATGCAAGTATTGTATCATACTATACTACAATCCTGCAAAGTTTCATCGACTGAGACAACGACTTTATTGCCTAGACTACAAGAGGTTGTGCATTTTATTCTGTTTTATAGTAAGTAGTTACCTATTTGTTGTTATGGCGGCAACAGAAATACATCATCTGTAAAAATTTCATAATTAAATTATTTCGATTAATACGGCATGCTATAGGCAATAAAAAAGCAACAACTTGCGTGGGAGATGAAACATTTCCATTTCAATAAATATTGAATTAATTAAAACTGTCTATGCACTTAATTAATAATATTTTGTTGGCTGTCCTTACCAGCAGTGTGTCATTATGCGTATATTTCACGAAGTGGTCATTATGCGTTTTGGTCATTACGCGTATGAGTCATTATACGTATATTTCACGTAGTGGTCATTATGCGTTTTGGTCATTACGCGTACTCATGTAGTCATTTTGCGTATAGTCATTCTGCGTATTGAAAGCTAGAAATGAAGTTGTCATTTTGCGTATTGGTCATTGTGCGTAGAGAGCCCTCTACGGTACAGTTAGCATAATATATATAGCTCTTCCATTAGTTGTAGCTCATTACGACTAGGACACTACAGAGAGCTTGATATGTCTTTCTGTTGTGTCTGTTACACAGATATACATCGAATTTCACTTCAGCAACAAAATCGAATCATACCATAACGTCAAAAAAGTCTTATATTATGTCAATAAAAACATATTTTAATTAAAAGCAACGTGGGAGAGCCATGCTTCGTCACGCTTGGGCCGGCTCGACCGGAGTAATACCACGGCCTCACATAAAACCAGCGTCAAGCAATGCATTGCATTTCGTTGAGTGAGTGAGGTAACCGGATGCTCCAACCTCCTCCCCCTCCCCCTACTCCCTCCTCAAAGGCCAGCAACGCAGATGTGACTCTCAAGTTGCAGGTGTCCATGGGCGACGGTAGTCACTTACCATCAGGTGACCTGTCTGCTCGTTTGCTCGTTTGCAAGAAGTAGGAAAGAGATAAGACAAAGAAGGAAAAACCTGTTGGTTTTATAATAGGGACCGCGAAGTACCTAGTTACATAGAGTCATCTAGTTATATAAACGTCTTTGGTCTGTTTTAAATAGTTTTCACGTGCCTTGCTGTCTTGGAGTATTAACTGCGCATTGCATGTTACTGTTTGCAAGAGTAAATATCTTTTGTATCAGGGTTTTATTATAACAGAATTAGTACTGTACATTCTTATAAGCGCAGCCAGGCCGGCCAGTTTAGAGTGCCATCATCATCTTCAACCCGTAACAGCCCACTGCTGAGCTAAGGGTCTTTCCTCACACATGAGGAAGTATGGGCTATAATCTCCCACGCGAGCCCACCGCGGATTGGGAGATGGCGTTAAGCTAGTGGCCACTTAACCCTTAACCACCTACCCCTTATGTACGTTACACAACCACCTGACGGCGGTCACTGTGACCGCAGATACTTTTTCACATATTTCTTAATATTTGGGGTAGGTGAAACAAAAAAAATGTCTTAAAATGCATGTATATACACTAAACTATTATATTATAAAGAAATATTTTTCTCAATCACAATCAGTCTCTTACATTTGTTTTGTTTTATTGAAGACTAATTTTTTGGGTGAAAATACAGATTAAGTAGAAAAATTATATCTAGTAAATTATTTTTATACTATACCGCCTTTTTCCGCTGGTTTTCAGAAAGAACAAGTATAAACCTCTATCTAGATTCAAAAAAATATTTAAAAAGAACAATATTTTACCAAAACTGCAGATGATCAAAGTTACAATTTTTCGCGGCAATAATGGCACAATTTATGAGTACACTCTTGACATATTGGCATCTTGCACTTGAAACACGTATGAACCTTTTGGGTTTCTTCATAAGATCGAAAGTATGGAATGTTTTTCGATTTTCAAGATTGTCAGTGCCAGAACAATTCCATATTTTCTTTATCGATTTTCAGTATGCGGCGAATATACCGGTTCTCTGACACTTAGACTAAAAAAGATGGGTTCTGGTGCAGCAGGTCTATTTTCAAATCAAGTAAATTTGTTTTCTTCTTCAGATGACGAGCAATAGCTCACAGTCGCCTTCAGAATCCTTAATTCCAAATCCAGAAAATTGGGATCTTCTACCATAATGTGATTCTCGTAAATTTTAGGCTCCACATTGCTACATCCCTCATTTAACTGGTCTCCTTGATCTGACACCCCCTGCTCCAGCCATCGTGCAATACTATCGTCGTTTTTATTAATTTTAGCTCTAAAACTAATCATAAAATATTATATGAAAAAGTTACATAACTACCTGCAGACGGTCAGAATGACCGCTAAGAAAAGATTTTTACTCACCACAGACAAACGCGCGAACTACGACGCAAACCGAGCGCAGGCGCAAGAGTAATATGTGCATAGAAAAGGTATATAGACGCTCATTAATAAAATATTACCCTGTGCCAAGATATTTCAATTTAAAATATCGTTGCGGTCACTATGACCGCCGGTAGGTGGTTAAGGGTTAACAGTCAGAATTTTTCAAGTAACCTAAGTGTGTCTTACATGGCTTAACGACTTCACGACGAAAACAGGGTCCAACAATTTAACGTGCCTTCCGAAACACGGAAGCGCTCGTGATATAAATTAGAGATGCACCTAATGTGGGTTCTGCCGAATGTCGAATTCGGCCGAATGTTCGGTAACACTACGCGCTTTTATGCCGGACAGTTCATGAATCGATAGTTAAAACACGTATCGTATACATGTATACGATACGAGTTTTAACTACCGCTTCCATTTTCTCTAGTAAACTACTTAACCGATTTTGATGAAATTGGACAAGTAGGACTACTACTGCTAAATTTCTAATACCTATCCTAAAAAAAACATAATTCTTAGGGGTCATTCGATAAAACAAAAAATCCACGCGGACAGAGTCGCGGGCATCAGCTAGTATCAATTTATTTTACTTGTAAAACTTGAGAAGTATCTTAGTGCAGGAATTGTGTGTCACTTAGTATAATTTGGGTTTTATATTAAACTACCGAACATTCGGTAATTATCACCGAAGTTCGGTATTTTTTAACGATGTTCGGCCGAAGCCGAAATTCGGTAAGAGCTGCCGAACTTCGGTTTTACGAAACGGGTTTCGGTGCATCTCTAATATTTAACAATTAATCTCTTGTCATTCTCGTGTATAACTTTGACTTTAGATACCGTATACGTCATATTTTTTCCAGACGGTAAAAAAAAACATCCAGTACCTATTTACTTTGACAGGTAGCATGTGAAAAGTGAACATAGCAGAGTTTTATTTTTTTTATAAGAGAAGGAGGCAAACGAGCAGACGGGTCACCTGATGGTAAGTGACTACCGTCGCCCATGGACACCTGCAACTCAAGAGTCACAACTGCGATGCCGGCCTTTGAGGTGGGAGTAGGCGGAGAGGGAGTGGGGAGGGGAGAGGGGGCGATTGGGCCCTCCGGTTACCTCACTCACTCAACGAAATGCAATGAATTACTTGACGCTGGTTTTCTGTGAGGCCGTGGTATCATTCCGGTCGAGCTGGCCCAAGCGTGCCGAAGCATGGCTCTCCCACTTACGGAACCACCCAAGTAGCACGTTAGTGAATTTTGGAACTTATTTTGTAACTGTAATTATCATATAAGTGATGCAAGAGTGTACGGTATTACTTATAGATGCAAACCGCACTCGAATTTGCAAATGAGTAACTCTTATCACTAACAGTTGCTTTTGAGTGATTTTTTCCTGCTTTATTACTTATGGTAGCTATAGGGCGAACTTATTACTTGTAAACGCATAAAGGTTTTAATTGTCTATCTTATAGAACTCAAAGAATCATATGACCTCTTAAAATCCCCCCTAAAGAACTGTGCCCTAATAGGTAGTATTTTTTCCTTATTTGGCATCTTTAGTACTAAATAAGTAGTATATATGAGTTATTTATCACCTGTCGTGGCTCAAGAGTTATTTTTGCAGCTCATTTGGAACCTAGTGTAATTGCCTTGGTAAGGTCTAACATACTCTAATATGTCACTGTAACGCGTAGATCGGTTCCAAAAGATGGTTCTTGAAAACCTTAAGCAACAATTTTTTCTCATTTAGAACTACTTAAGATCTAACAAATCTAAAAGACAAAAACCGTACAAGTTCACTGACCTATACCTATCCTTGCAATGATAGGTATAGGTCGGTGAACTTGTACAGCTTATACAGCTGCCATTTTCGGCAAATAATGATGTACTAATAAATTATACCATAGGTATTTCGTTTCTGCTGCGGTAAAAGTAGGAACACCGTTTCCAATGACATGAGGTACTCCTCCTACTATACTACTATCCTACTAAAATTATAAACGCGAAAGTTTGTGAGTATGTAAGTATCGATGTTAGTTCCTCTTCAAAAACTACTGTACGGATTTTGATGAAACTTTACAGTTATACATCAGAATAATAACAATTAACCCATATTTTATCCCGGGTTCCCACGGGAACCCTCTGGTCCCAGATTTAATTCTGGGGCATGTGTAACAGACCCGATCTAGCGATGGGCTCACCACCTATCACGTTTAGGGGTCCAAAGAATATCTCGTGTAAAGTAGGTAAATCCAGAAATAGAATACGTTTGCCTAACCCCTCGGCGAAAAAAATCTTTTTTTCGCTTTGCCGGTATAATTTTGTTCGGAAAAATTCACAATTTATCTGTCGCATCGCAAAAATTGTCCGTAAATGTTTGCATAGGTGCGCAAATGTTTTTTTGATTTTTATATTAATTCCCTGCATCTATAAGCTTGGAATTTGTCAAGAGGTATAAATATGAGAGTTTTCAATTGGAAAACATAATTTGGCAGAACTTCGAACTAACATGCAGTTCTTCGCAACTATCTTCGATCTCCTCTCAGTGAGTCTCTGAAGAATTTTATTGTAATTTATTCCTCAAATAGAGGGTATGGTTAAAAATTATTATATAATAATAAATATAAAATTACTAAATAATTTCATAACAATAATAATGATATTATAAAAAAGAAAGATTTGTATTTTTGTATGGTTTTGTGTTTGTATCTTTGTTAAGAATAAACAAAAAAAAACTACTGAACCGATTTTAAAATTTCTTTCACCAATGGCAAGTTACAATATCCCTGAGTAACATAGGCTATATTTTATCAAACAAAGTTGTGTCAAATAAAGATGATTACGATTACAATTATAAATGGATAATAAGGATGCTCTTATTGGTTGAATAAAATAATGACGCTTTTCAACTTTAACAGTCTGTTAGCAAATTTTGGTTTGATTACCCTTTGGGTTAGTGTTTTGACAACCAGGGCCCCAATTCCACTAAATGTCTACGGTTGTAGTTGGATGACAATGACACGTCAATGGTCAGTCAATTGTGTTATTTGTAGTGTCCGACCAAAAGCTCGGTTTCGGTTTCGGTTTCGTCCGAGTTTCGGCCAAAAATCAAGTTACAGCCACAGTTTCGGTTACGGCCAAAATTGGCCGAAACTTTTGCTGAAAGCGAAACTGATTTCGGAAGTTGTCGTGTACGCTCGCCTAACTTCGTTTCTACCGGCAACGCTTTGACGGACTCTGGTGGCCCTGTTCGGGAATTGTCGTACGTTAATATTTTTTTATATTAAGTATATTAAATAAATGATTAGGTACAACAAAATTAATATACTGGGTTTCCACTTCGTGTCCTAATTAATGCAGAATAATGGGTAAAATGCACCAAATTTCAGTATTTTAAGGAATTTTATACTTGACCACGTGAGTTTCGGTTTCGGCCGAAACTGAAGCAACGGCCGTTCGGTTTCGGCAGGAAAACAAGTTTCGTTCGGACACCAGTTATTTTTAATTTTTCGTATTCAAATAACACCAAATACTCACCATTGACATGTCATTGTCATCCAACTATAACCGCAGACATTTAGTGGAATTGGGGCCCTGTTTCAGGTTGTGGCCATAGCTCTCGCCGCTCCGTGCGATGATTGCGACAACCCCCTATCAGTCGAGGATATCGTGCCAGACATCGGTTTAGCCTCCGACGACGATTGCCCACTCACCGACGTCGATCCAACCGACTTTGATCAAACAAACGGTGCACCGGCTAACGGCACTGGTACGGATGACTGTCAGATTCCGACTGGAGACAGTAAGTTCTTTCATCAAACGGAATACTCTAGAAGCTGCAAATTTTAAAAAAAGTTTCCAGCTATGATGTCTTTAATAAAAAAAAACGATTGTCTATAAAGTCGGTTTACTGACGATAGTTGAACGTGACAACGTCATAAGAAAATACTAATGGAATGGATTGTGCCTCTTTATCGCTCGTTGCGCGCTCTCGCTTGCACTGGAACGACGCATACGTCACACTTTTTCGGGAATGCCGCCAGCTCCATCAATTTATAAGACGTTGTCACGTCAATAAATCTATCTGTACATAATATAATATAATAAAACTCTAACGGGGCCGTGTCTGTACATGACATATTTTTTGAAAATTTTAGCGGTAATGTTTATAGTTATCGATGTAGATACTAAAACACCAATTTTTGAAATTTTTGTCTGTCTATGCACGCATCACGCAAAAACTACTGGACGGATTTTAATGAAATTTTCTTATAGAGATAACTGAGTTCCCGGGTCAACATCAAGGGTACTTTTTATTCCAGGAAAATATCTCATTCCCACGGGAAACTATAAAAACTGGTTGAAAAGAGAAATACTTACTACTCCGAAACGATAACACCTAGAAAATTAAAAAATGGTATGGAGGTGTCTTATATGTCGTAGAAAATCGGTATGAAGGGATTTTCGGAAATTCCCACGGGAATGGGAATAAACAGAATCCGCGCGGGCAACGCCGCTGGGCACCCGCTAGTAATATAATAAAACTCTAACGGGACCGTGTCTGTACATGACATATTTTTTTTTTAAATTTTAGCGATAATGTTTATAGTTATCGATGTAGATACTAAAACACCAATTTTTGAAATTTTTGTCTGTCTATGCACGCATCACGCAAAAACTACTGGACGGATTTTAATGAAATTTACAGATAACTGAGTTCCCGGGTCAACATCGACGGTACTTTTTATTCCAGGAAAATATCAACATTAACACGGCTGCGTTAGAGTTTTATTATACGTATAGATAAGTTTATTTTATTTTTATTTATTTATTAATAAGAATTTTTTATAACATTAATGGTTCTTTTTCAGACCTTATCACAGCAGTCATTAAACTTGTTCCTGTTGGCGTGCTCAATGCAGTTGGGGGCATCTTCTGAGACTGACGTATGACCAACGTGTCCGAATCGTTATCAGTATCATCAATATAAATATTTATTTTCTTGTACATTTCGTTTTCTTATTAACCGACTGAAAAAGTAACTATATAACTAATATATAACTCTAAATGGTAACAAAAACTACTTCAACTTAGTTACATAGTTTTTTTTATGGATGCCATTGTCAAAACTGGACTAAATTGAAATGAAACCACGCGGCAGCACCAGCTTTCAAATAAAAAAAGAATCATCAAAATCGGTTTGCCCAGTCGAAAGCTCTGAGGTATCAAACATAAAAAAAAACGTGTCGAATTGACAACCTCCTCCTTTTTTGAAGTAGGTTGAAAAATCATCAATTCCTTCGAAGAACCGATAACCGATGGGGAAGAAAGGTTCTCGAGTGGCGACCACGAACCGGAAGATGCAGCGTTGGTAGGCCTCCCACCAGGTGGACCGACGACATCGTCAAGGTCGCGGGTAACCGGTGGATGCAAGCGGCAAGTTGCCGTTCGTTGTGGCGTTCTATGAGGGTGGCCTTTGTTCAACAGTGGACGTCTTCCGGCTGACGATGATGAAAAATCAAAAACCCGAATGTTTAAAAAATAAATAATACTTACATAAAATAAATAATCTTAAATCTCACGCCTTCTATGACGGGCCTGTTAGCTGAGTTGGTAGTGACTCTGCATTCTGAGCCGGAGGTCGCGGGTTCGATCCCCGCTCAGGGCCAACATGTGTGTGCATAAACATGTCTGTTGACTTCGTGTCTGGTCGTTTAATACAGTTTGGGACTAAATAATCATATGTGAATTTATTAACCCACAATTTATTTATTATTTTATCCCCGAGATACCCACTTTTTAATAAAAGGTACTTATATTCTTTGGACCCATAAACGTGATAGACCCAAAATGTTGGAGCATTTCCCCTCTGGAAAGCTAATCCTTTGGGCAAAATAGTCACTAGCGCTTGGATTATGTGAAAATTATATTTTTGAAATTATGTCATGTGACATAAAATTTGATCATAACCTCATTTAAATTTATTATCGTGTATTACTTACATGTATGTATTGTGTATACAGCTGCTGTTTTTGACTACTATTATGTTAGTAAATGATGTAAATATTTAGCTTCTGTCGCAGTAAAACTTAGAAAAACGTTCCAATTCTAAATTATCTGAGGGTTGGAATGCTCCTTGATCGTGCAAAAGGGAAGATCTTCCGTCGGCCAATGGTTGATTTTGGACAGTTGTATTTATTAGTGTCCGACCAAAAGTTCGGTTTCGGTTTCTGTTTCGACCGAGTTTCGGCCAAAAACTATTAGGTATTTTTTTTTGCCGAAACCGAAACTGATTTCGGAAGTTGTCGTGCTCGCTCGCCTAACTTCGTTTCTCGCGGCAACATATATACCTATTCGGCGGCATATTCGGGAATTGTCGTGCGTTATTTTTTTTATTATTATATTAAATAAATGATTACAACAAAATTAATATACTGTGTTTCCAGTTCATGTCCTAATTAATGCAGAATAATGGCCAAATTTCAGTATTAAGGAATTTTTTACTTGACCATGTGAGTTTCGGTTTCGGTTTTGGCCGAAACTGAAGCCACGGCCGAATCTTCGGTTTCGGTGTCGGACACTAGTATTTATATAAACTCGAGTATGTAAGAACTATATGTAGACGGGCCTGTTGGCTCAGTTGGTAGTGACCCTGCCTTCTGAGTCGGAGGTCGCGGGTTTGATCCCCGCTCGGGGTCAACATTTGTGTGCGTGAACATGTCTGTTGGCTTCGTGTCTGGTCGTCTAATATTTATTTAAGTATGTTTATCAGTTGTTTAGTATCCATAGTACAGGCCCTGCCTAGTTTGGGACTAAATAACCGTGTTTGAATTGTGTCCCACAATTCATTTATATTTATTTATTATTTAAATTTATTTAATAACTTCGATACCGCGGTGGAAAACTTGTGTCACTACCTTTACTGTCTATAGCGCTTGCTTGTTCTATGAAGAACCGAGATGATACCTATGTACATTCAATAACATGAAAAAAACATTAAAAAAAACGACTTCAAAGAATAATATTATAAATATACAAATTCAGAACCTCTTCGTTCAAATTCGGTTGGCGTGATATTGAGTTAGGTACACGTCCATTTGTCGCGCACATACTTAATGCAAATTTAAGACTTATATGGTTTTCTCATGGATGCCATTGCAAGACGAGACGGAAACACACGGAAAGCACCAGCTTTCAAATAAGAAAAGAATCATCCAAATCGGTTTACCCAGTCAAAAGTTCTGAGGGTAACAAACATAAAAAACCTACAGTCGAATTGATAACCTCCTCCCTTTTTTAAGTCGGTTAAAAAGTTTAAAAAATCTCAGGCCTTTTATCCCCGAGGGGGTAGGCAGAGGTATTTCATTACTAGATATACCCACATTTCACGAGATATATTGGACCCCTAAACGTGATAGGTGGTGAGCCCATCGCTGGACCGGGTCTATTTACATATGTCTCAGAATTAATTCTGAGACCTGCGGGTTTCCTCACGATGTTTTCCTTCACCGTCGAGCTAGTGATAAGTGTGTAAAAAAGTTATTTTTATCTAAACAGGCTGATGAAAAGTAGGGCTTATAGGTTTAGTCTAAAATAGAGAGAATGGAGACATATATTCGACTGGCAACAAACTTTAACAAGTATCTGATCTACAGATATAGTATGTAACTATTGCAATGGCTTCTGTAATAATAGGTAGGATAGTCGACTACAGCTTTGCCGAAATAATTTGGCCTAAAACATTTACTGTTTATCCGCCACATCGAAATAATTTAACAAGGCAGTTTGCATAGGTGTGAAAATGTTTTGTTTTACAAGGGCTTATTAACTTCCTCCTGCGTAGCATTATAAGAGGAAGTTAATGATTTGAGTAAGATGTCTGTCTGTGTATCTGTGTATCTGTGTGTCTGTGTGTCTGTCGACAGGATATCTCCGGATCTACTGGACCGATTGACTTCAAATTCGGTCAGTAGATACCTTAGGTCAATACCTCGATCGAGTTTGAATTTCAGACCCGTGGGTCAAAAGGGACTGGGCATTTCAGACCCGTGGGTCAAAAATTTCAAAAATGTCAAAAAGGTCAGCAAATGTCAAAAATGTCAAAAACGTCAAAATGTCAAAAAGGTCAAAAATGACAAAAAGTTCAAAAATGTCAAAATATGACAAAATGTCAAAAATGTCAAAAAGGTCAAAAATGTCAAAATGTCAAAAACGTCAAAAATGTCAAAATGTCAAAAATGTCAAAAAGGTCAAAAAGGTCAAAAAGGTCAAAAATCACTAAAATGTCAAAAATGTCAAAAAAGTCGTGTCAAAATGTCTAAAATTTCAAAAAATGTGTCAAAAATTTCAAAAGGTCAAAAAATGTCAAAAATGTCAAAATGTCAAAAAATGTCAAATAGGTCAAAAATCACTAAAATGTCAAAAATGTCAAAATATCTAATTTCAGACCCGTGGGTCAAAAATTTCAAAAACCTCAAGAATCTCAAAAATGTCAAATAGGTCAAAAATCACTAAAATGTCAAAAATGTCAAAAAAATGTCAAAAATGTCAAAATGTCAAAAATGTCAAAATGTCAAAAATGTCAAAAAGGTCAAAAATGTCAAAAAATGTCAAAAAGGTCAGCAAATGTCAAAAATGTCAAAAACGTCAAAAATGTCAAAATGTCAAAAAGGTCAAAAATGACAAAAAGTTCAAAAATGTCAAAATATGACAAAATGTCAAAAATGTCAAAAAGGTCAAAAATGTCAAAATGTCAAAAAATGTCAAATAGGTCAAAAATCACTAAAATGTCAAAAATGACAAAATATCTAATTTCAGACCCGTGGGTCAAAAATTTCAAAAACCTCAAGAATCTCAAAAATGTCAAAAAGGTCAAAATGTCAAATAGGTCAAAAATCACTAAAATGTCAAAAATGTCAAGTGTCAAAATGTCTTAAATTTAAAAAAATGTCAAAAATTTCAAAAATGTCAAAGTTCAAAAAATGACAAAAATGTTTAAAAATGTCAAAATGTCAAAAATGTCAAAAACGTCAAAAATGTCAGTGTCAAAAAGGTCAAAAATGACAAAAAGTCCAAAAATGTCAAAAAATGACAAAATGTCAAAAATGACAAAAAGGTCAAAAAGGTCAAAAATCACTAAAATGTCAAAAATGTCAAAAAAGTCAAGTGTCAAAATGTCTAAAATTTCAAAAAATGTGTCAAAAATTTCATCATCAACATCATTTTCGTTGTTGGCAGTAAACAGGTGGAAGTTTGTCCATAGAATTACATTCTCTCGTTATATTTATGTTAATGTCTCTGCCTGTGTATGGGATTTGAATTCGGCAAGAGGTATAAATATGAGAGTTTTCATTTAGAGCCTCATCCGACAGAACTTTGAAAACCAGTCAACATGAAGATCTTCGGTATTCTCTTCGCCGTCCTCTCGGTAAGTCTCTCTACAGTACCTATTTGATTTTGTTCGTCAATTAAGATTAAATATGAAATCCAATTACGACGGGCCTATGTCTATGTGCTCAGTTGTCAGTGACCCCACCCTGCCTTCGGTCATAATTCATAATTTAGTCCTTAGCCCATCGGCGTAAACTGGCCAGTCTCTCGGTATTCTACAGATTGCACTTCGGGGAGTGTGCCCAAGAGTTGCACGAGCTCATTCTGCCTTTCTCTTTTTACCATCGGACTTCCAGATGTACGACTGGGCTTCATCTACTTGGTATCTCATCTATATGCAATTATGCACGAAGCGCTTTGCAAGATCTTTTATTATGCGCACAGCCAACTACTTGGCGTCTGTATTTCCGAGTTGAGTTCATATCACCCGTCAGCCTTTAAGGCTCGAATGACGCATCTTCTGGGCACGCTCGTCCCATAGTAGGCCCCGTCTTTGCCTTCGGGCTAGTCTGGGGTCAAGAGTAAGCCCATCATTAATATAAAAATACTTGTTTTTTTCAGCTGGTGGCAGTTGCTCTGGCAACTAAAGCTCAGGTGGATACCAGACCCAAAAAAGACGCCCCGACGCTCCGCCCACGTTCCGACGGCATGAAAAACTACGTCCCACCAGTAATGGACGATTCTACCATCGGCTACGGCAACCAGCAGATCTATAATAGAGAAGAGCAGCAGTATCCAATGGAATATCACCCACGTTCTTAAAATTTCACCTTTATGTCCTATGCATAAAGTCTACTTCATTTAACGCAGTTTGAGTAGGTATCTTAAAATTATTTTATGCAAAAATCATACAACCTTTAAAATTTAAAAGATTATAATTACTTTGTACCTATGATAAAGTTGAGCTAGCAACATCTGGTTATTTGGCTAAAAATGATTAAATGTTTCTGTAATAACCTTTTTACTTGATTACCCAGTAAACTACAAAACTTACGTCATCAATAAGTACCTACAGCGTTTCATCATTTCAAAGTTTCTATTTTTGATAATTAATATCTAATCTAATAAATTACTTATTTCCTGAAGTTGATACTTCGCACATAATTGACAAAAATAGGTCTATTTGTAAAAAAAATATGAACGCCTAACTCGATGTCAGTCAATCTAAACACAGACACAGGACACTTTATTTTTTCAAATCGGTAAGCGCTGACCGGCGCGAGTCGAAGATTGTCGGAACTTGTCGGCGCCGATCGGTGCTTATCTTTTCGTTAAGCTGTATACAGAAAGAAAGCTGAAAACTTATCAGCGCTGACCGGCGCCTGTCGGCACTTAACGGCGCTTATAGGCGCCGGTCTACGCAGGTAACCGGCGGAGGCATTTATATGAACAAGCGCTGATAAGTGCCGATCGGCGCCGACTCGCGCCGGTCAGCGCTGGTGCCGCCCGCCAATCATCGTACGACATTTTGCTCGCTCTGCTTCAATCTGCTTGCTTTCTGTAGAATGGACCAGCGCCGATAAGCGCCGATCGGCGCTTATCGGCGCTGATAAGTTTTCAGCTTTCTTTCTGTATACGGCTTAACACTATTGTAATTATGTAAATGACATAAGTAGAATAGAATACGTGGATATTTACACAAAAGCAGCACTAGTACAACAAAACATGAACCAGATTACAGACAAAACAAGATAACCGAATATTTTAAAAAAGTCCATAAGACGAAAGCGATTGGCAATACATTGAATAAAAACACCCAAACCCCAGTTGAGAGCAGTTATAGCCCTTACGGTTAAAGAGCCGGCCGAAAATCAGTGAGGCTCGGGTTCGAATCCTGGCATGTACCAATGAGTTTTTCGAAACTTACGAACATATTTATCACTAGCTCGACGGTGAAGTTCAGGAAAACATCGTGAGGAAACCCGCAGGTCTCAGAATTAATTCTGAGACATGTGTAAATAAACCCGGTCCGGCGATGGGCTCACCACCTATCACGTTTAGGGGTCCAATGTATCTCGTGAAATGTGGGTATATCCAGTAATGGAATACCTCTGCCTACCCCCTCGGGGATGAAAGTCGTGAGATTATTATTTATTTATTATTAATTTACCCAAACCCCATAAATCATGATAATATGCCCCTAAACTCTACTCTTGAAATAGGATCAGTATTCATCAACGATACTTTAAATAATACAACATCATCTAAATAAATGATGCACAAAATTCCAAAGCAGGATCAAAAAATTAAAAAAAAATTCCTGATAACAATACTGATAGTAGTTTTATGATGCATCTCAATTATAAAATTAAACCAGCATAGTGACAGCACAGTTGTTTATTTCGCTACTTCAGAATACAGAGTGAACGCTTACACAACACTGATAGAGTTTTTATAGACTAGATGCGCGTGATGCAGGCACACCCAATCACCTCACATCAACTGATCTACTATCACTTTTTGCATGTAAGTACTTTTATTTGTACTGCATGATTAATAGTAGTAATACAAAGTCACTAAATTATTACATGATTAAATAATAGCTTACACAATGTACAAAGGATTAATAAAAAAACTAAAATACAGACGAATTGATAACCTCCTCCTTTTTGAAGTCGGTTAATAAAAAGAACTCTTAAAGAGTAAATAAACCGACTTCAATCTTTAACTTATATGGTTTTCTCATGAATGCCACTGTCAGAACTACACGAATATAACTTCGTTTAGCGCAGCGGGCCGAAATTTGGGTGTATTCCCGTTGTCCCCATTGACGATATCCCCATTGAGTGGGGACAACGTGAATTGAATAAAATTATTAAAAATACTTCCCGTTGTCCCCACTATCTGTCCCCATTAAAATAATGAAATAAAATTATTAAAAATACTTCCCGTTGTCCCCATTGATATTTTTTAACTCTTCTTTTATTTACTACAATCTGTCCTTGGACATTCAGCAATATTTTGATAAGAATAAGAATAGAATAAGAATAATTTATTTCCAATAAAACATCAAATTTATACAGATCCAGAAATAATAGGAACTCTGCTTCCTAAATAGGTAAAACCTGTGCTTTAGGATAAGCAAACCGCTCCTCCCCATAAATATTGTTTGTTACAAAGATGTTTCATGTAGGTTAAGCTAAAAATGTACAATATATATATGTAGTTAACTAATAACTATTCATACAGTTTAAATTAAATTATTTCTAGTATATGGGTGTGTGGGGGTGTGTGTGTGTGTGAGGGAGGGTGTGTGTGAGGGTGGGGGGGTGTGCGTGAGGGGGTGTGTGTGTATGTGTACAAAGAGGATGAAACTATCATGAGATTATGTTTAAGATCTGTTCAGTGTTTTCGTAGTTTTGGTTTAGAAGCCAATTTGTTGTTAATAATTTGCATTTATTAATAGTTAAAGGATAGATATTAATACATTTATTAATTTTATTGTATATATGCGGTCCGAGAAAGCTAAAGAATTTTTTTATGTAAGTAGTGTTAAATTTTTCTGCTTTACTTTCTACTTTGAAAGCTCGTCTCCTAGTTTCTATATATATATATATATATATATATATATATATATATATATATATATATATATAGTATTGCAAGAAATGGGACCAGTGTTCCACACTTAAAATTTTTGTTCTATTCTCAGATTAGATCTTGAGGCGTTTTTCTTTTTAATCTTTTGAATGTTTGAGGGTTGCTTATTAGTTCCTTTGCCATTGGATAAAAATGTTATTTGAGTCTATTTCTGTATGTGACCGGGTACGTATTTGAATGTCTAAAATTAAAAAACCTCTCGTAAAATAATATAATAATAGGTATTGAACATACACTTAGAAAGGTCAATAGTTTATAGTAACAAGGCACTCTAAACTCGTCCATGAAGATTGGCTAAATGTAAACAGCAGCCCATCTCCACCGACGCGTTGCTGGTTCCAAATGGTACTGCATTATCGGTATCCCAAGAAGAGCTAGCAAGAAACGAATGTTTTAATATACCTAGGCAGCAAATACTTACCTACGAAATATCTAAGATTATAATACAGATTGGAATAAATACCTAATATTAAAAATCTTTATAGTTATAACGACAAAGTTTGATATACCAACATTTTAAATACCAAATGGTCAAAATCTTAAAATAATGCACCACTTGCGAGATATTATAGATATATTCAATGCGATAGCGAGCAAAACGAGCTCAAAATACCAGAGCAGAAATTATTTGAACTGGTTAGGTTCAGAAGATCTTTGATGTTAGTTTTTTTTTATAAAATTAATTTAAATATGTTTTATTTTAACCGTTGTTAAGTAAGTATAATACAATATGTTATAGTACATTATGGTATAAGTGCGGTAAGTTGAAAATTACAGCCGAGGCGAAATTGCTAGCCCCAGCTGTAGGAGAGGGCTCCAAGAAAGCAGAGGCTGTAATTATCAAAGCGCACGTATGTCATACGACGTTTTATAACATATTTGCGAGTAAATAAATAAAACTCGGACTTTTATAAACGAATAAAAACAAAACAGCGAAAAGAAAAAGCGCGTGGAATAATTTTTAATTGTTCACAAATTAGCATTTTTTTAGGCAAAGGCACAAAAATAGCTAATATTTCTATTATAGTACATAAATTAATATTTCTGTATTTTTGTTACAGATAAATGGTTGTAATTCATTGACAAAATTAATAAAATTAAAGTATTAAATGTTTATTTATTATATTTTATCTCCCAAAGTTAATTTTATTCATAAAATGTTGACCACTTTTATGACATAAAAACTATTTGTTAAGATTTTAAAAATTACCGTTTGTTTTTAGACGGAGGATCTTGATAAACCGTGCGATTTACATTACAATAACGCACAAGTACATAATGAAATACAATATGATATTGAAATTAATGAAATAAATAAGACACCTTTCCTTTCACGAGCAAATGCGTTATAAAGTAGATTATGTGCATAGTTTAATATCGGTATTTGTCATTTTGGTCAATTAACTGTGAGGTTAATCTATTTTAGGGACTTAGTACATAGGTATTTCAAGTTTTATTCTTTTGAACTTCAGTAATATATCCATTTGACATTTTAAGCTTTTGGTATTTTCACTTTAAGTCATCCATTAGGTATTTAGATTTTAGGGATTTTAAACGTAGGTTATTTTACGTTAGGTTTTTAAATTTTAGACATTCAAATACGTACCCATAATTAAAGATAGAGTGCTAATTTTTAGAGTCCGTCTACCAGATTTCTAATCTATTACTATTATTATACAAGCTATCATTTTTCTAGCACCAGCTACCCTAAAAACCACATATATGACAGCGGAGAATATATCCCGCTAGAATATTCCACCAAATCAACTATCGATTTTCATATTCACCTACTTTTAACTCAGTTTTTACGATTTTTACGTTTTGTTAATGTCACAAGAGGCCCAGACTGGTAAAAATTTATTGATATAAGATCGTTTTTCTTCTTGCTGCTTTAAAAACTAAGGTTAAAAATCAAATACAGATTTAATGGGGATATCGACACGCGAAATTTATGTATTCCCGTTGTCCCCACTGCCGTATCCCTATAATGGCGACAACGGGAAGAAATTTTTTTGACTTCCCGTTGTCCCCATCATGGGGATATCGTCAATGGGGACAACGGGAATACACCGAAATTTGCCGCTTTACGCCAGCAGAAATGGAAATCATTTCAAAACTAGGTTGCTAATCGTAGGTACAGGAAATTTTACTAATCTGAAACTACGCGTTCTTTTTAACCGACTTCAAAAAGGAGGAGGTTATCAATTCGTCTGTATTTTTTTGTTTTAAGTTACCTCAGAACTTTCGACTGGGTCAACAGATTTGGATGATTCTTTTTTTATTTGAAAGCTGGTGCTTCCAGATTGGTCCCATTTTAATTTCGTCCAGTTCTGACAACGGCATCCATGAGAAAACCATATAAGTTGAAGAATAAAGTCTTTAGTTTTTACTATTTAAAGTGGTTATTTCATTTTGCTGACATTGAACGTTGTTCGCCGCACTGCCGCTGGTACTAGTTTCGCAGCCGGGTGTCATCGTTATCTAAGTATGCTGGCTTCAAACGATCTGCCGAATTATTTGCCTGCCTATTGTTGTTGTTGTTGAATCAAGAAGATTTAATCCCTTTTCTTGATCACTTTAAAAGGACCTAATAACGAGGCACTCTATACTGGTCCATGAAGATAGGCCGCGCTGCGGGTCTGTGTGTAGAAAAATATTGTGCGTCATTTCGAACAAGGTAGGTAGTTACCTACATATAATGCAGAATATGAATAAGCATTACTTTAAAATATGAATCTGTTTATTAAATTCGAACATTAATTTTTAAATTTTGGCGTCATTTCTTTCCAGAATTCGATCCTTATTAGCGACACTATCGAATGGTGTAAATAATACAGGGTGTGTTTTTTTTTCAAAATCAACGACTTCGATTCCTGGCTAGGAATATTGATTTTTCAAAAATCCAAAGATTCAATTTAGTTTTCGTCAAAATCGGACCCGATACTACTTTGACTACTTTTCGCTTTGCCTCATAGTTGCTGATTTAGCAATCCACGCCCACTTGAAAAATACACACTGAATGCTAACATAGTCCTAAGTTTCATTGTTACTAATATTTAAAAATATGGATCGAAGTCCAAATTAAAGTTTTATTATTATTATTTCCCCTCTGGAAAGCTATTCTTTCGGCCAAACAGTCTCATTTATTAATGAACGAGAGAATGTAATTCTATGGACAAACTTCCACCTGTTTACTGCCAACAACGAAAACATTTTTGACATTTTTGAGATTTTTGAAATTTTGTGACATTCTGACATTTTGGACATTTTTGACCTTTTTGACATTTAAGACCTTTTTGACATTTTTGACCTTTTTGGCATTTTTGACCTTTTTGACATTTTTGACCTTTTTGTCATTTTAGACCTTTTTGACATTTTAGACCTTTTTGACATTTTTGACCTTTATGACATTTTTGACTGTTTTGAGATTTTTGAAATTTTTGACATTTTTGACCGACGGGTCTGGAATGCCCAGTCCCTTTTGACCCACGGGTCTGAAATTCAAACTCGATCGAGGTATTGACCTAAGGTATCTACTGACCGAATTTGAAGTCAATCGGTCCAGTAGATCCGGAGATATCCTGTCGACAGACACACAGACAGACATCCTACTCAAATCATTAACTCTTATAATGCTACGCAGGAGGAAGTTAATAATGATTATTTGGAAATTATATTTTTCATTTTTTAACGAATTTAAAATTAAGGTTAAAGAACCTGCTTCACATGATGAAAATCAGTGAGGCTCGGGTTCGAATCCTGGCATGTACCAATGAGCTTAACAAAACTTACGTACCTATATTCACACTATTCATCACTAGCTCGACGGTGAAGGAAAACATCGTGAGGAAACCCGAAGGTCTCAGAATTATTCTGAGGCATGTATAACAGACCCAGTCCAGCGATGGGCTCACCTATCACGTTTAGGGCTCGAATATTCTCGTGAAAAGTTGGTATTTCCAGAAATGGAATACCTCTGCCTACCCCCTTGGGGCTAAAGAGAAAGAGATGATTTATTTAATTTTTTAAATTTTAAAAATGATATTATCATAATGTGACATTATCTTTGATTATCACCTCATTACCTCATTTCTATTTATATCATATTACAAACATTTAGGTATGTAACATGTATACAGGTGCTGTTTTTGGCTATTATTATGTAAATAGATGATTAAATATTTTAAGGTTAGTAAATGATGTAAGTATTTAGCTTCTGTCGCGGTAAAACTTAGAAAACGTTCCAATTCAGAATGATCTGAGGAGGAGCGGAGGTGGAATGCTACTTGTGCAAAGGGAAGACCTTCCGCCGGTCAATGGTTGATATTGGACAGTTGTATTTATTGGTGTCCGACCGAATTTCGGCCAAAAATCAAGTTTCGGCGGCAGTTTCGGTTTTTTTTTGCCGAAACCGAAATGGATTTTGGAACTTGTCATGCTCGCTCGCCTAACTTTGGCTTAGGCGGACGCTGGCGGCCCTGTTCGGAAATTGTCGTGCGTTATTATTTTTTATACATTAGGTATATTAAATAAATGATTACAACAAAACTATTATACTGTGTTTCCATTTCATGTCCTAATTAATGCCAAACAATGGGTAAAATGTACTAAATTTCAGTATTTCAAGAAATTTTATACTTGACCACGTGAGTTTCGGTTTCTGTTTCGGCCGAAACTGAAGCCACGGCCGAATATTTGGTTTCGGTTTCGGCCGGAAAACCACTTTCGGTCGGACCGAATACGTATGTCGTATTTATATAAGCTCTAGTAGGTATGTAAGAACTTCGATAGCGCGGTTTAGAACTTGTGTCACGTCTTTGCCGTTTAAAGCGCTTGCTTGTTCTATGAAGGACCGATATGAGATGTCGCTACAATCAATAACATAGAAAAAAACATAAAAAAACTGACTTTAACGAATAATACTAAAAAATACAGTTGAATTGAAAACCTCTTCCTTTTTTGAAGTCGGTTAAAAAAAGAATCATCAAAATCGGTCGCCGTGATATTGAGTTATACGTCCATTTGTCGCGCACATACCTACTTAATGCAAATTTAAGACTTATATGGTCAGAACTGGACGAAATTAAAATGGGACCAACATAGAAGCACCAGCTTTTAAATAAAAAAAGAATCATCCCTATCGGTTCACCCAGTCAAAAGTTCTGAGGTAACAAACATAAAAAAAAACATTGAAAACAAACAAACAG
Organism: Ethmia dodecea; assembly: GCA_963855545.1. Classification (NCBI taxonomy): domain Eukaryota; kingdom Metazoa; phylum Arthropoda; class Insecta; order Lepidoptera; family Depressariidae; genus Ethmia; species Ethmia dodecea. The sequence goes on along the minus strand of OY979454.1, from coordinate 1,600,736 downwards.
TCGAATTGATAACCTCCTCCTTTTTTTAAGTCGGGTAAAAAGTAAAGATGCCGCGAATAGTGAATTGGCCGAATACCGAATACCGAATATTCGGCAACGCTGTCAGCCGAAGCGCCGAATATTCGGCGCGAATTACATGCTTGGTGGGGGCGCGTTAGCTAGAATAAGACAAGTCACAACCTGTTTTTCTCGTTGCGTTCGTGCGGCAGGCGACGGCCGACGAAGGCGCGTTTGTATTTATTTAAATTGCGAGTAAATCTAGCGGTTATTTTCTGAGGCTGGTAACGTTAACGATAAAAAGCGCAATCGTTTGCTACCAAAAAATGCTGAAAAGCTTGTTTTTATCCATCACAACTTACCACTGATTAATTTTAACTACTAAAATCTTGTAATTTGGAAATAAATACATAATTTTGAGTAAAATAACGTGTCATTTTTTACATGATTTGCTATTCGGTATTCGGCCGAATAGTACGGACTATTCGGCCGAATACCGAATAGCAAAAAAGTGGCCGAATAGGCCGAATACCGAATAGTTGCCGAATATTCGTGGCATCTCTAGTACTGGCTAAAGGCTGATGGATTATATGAACTCGAAAATACAGACTTTTTTTGGTTTGTTAATCCGTAACTCCCTCAAATCTGAACCGATTTTGAATGTTTATATTTCGTTTGATCGAGTAGGTATTATATACCTACGTCAAGGTTTGTCCCATATAAGTTTTGTGAAAAGTAGTATTTTCTTATGCGCACCGCCAAGGAGTGGAACCACTTGCCGACGTCTGTATTTCCGAGTTCATATAACCCGTCAGCCTTAAGGGCTCGAGTGAACAGGCATCTTCTGGGCACGCTCGTCCCATCGCAGGCCCCGTCTTTGCCTTCGGGCAAGTCTGGGGTCAAGAGTAAGGCCCATCATTAATATAAAAAAACTTTTTTTTTTCAGCTGGTGGCCATTGCTCTGGCATCTGACAATGACGTGGATAACGCACCCGACGACGATGAGGTCTTACCTAACTGGGATGATCCAGAACGTTGGCGCGCACGAAGGCATTAGCATCAAAAAGTCAATAAGTACAGTTGACCACAAAAAAAATAAAAAAATCAAAATCATTTATTTTGTATGGGTATTCATTATACACTTAGAAACGTCAATACTTTATAATAACAAGGCACTCGAAACTCGTCCATGAAGATTGGCTAAATGCAAACAGCAGCCCATCTCCACCGACGAGTTGCTGGTTCCAAATGCAGTGCCCCATGCTCTTTTTAATCTCATGTCTTACTAAAAAATATCGTTTACAATAATAATTATAATTAATAGACTTAGATAGCGTCGAGTCGGTTAATCCCATGCATGTTGGTGTACTAAGTAGTCTGTAATTTTATAGTATAGCCTTTTTTATGTAATGTTTGCAATTTGTCAAGAGGCAAATTTTGTAATTCAATGGGAATCTTATTGTGAAAGCGTATACATGACCCTTACAGGATTTGGTAACTTTAGATAATCCACTAACATAAGCAGCCAGTTCATTCTTATTTCTAGTGTTTATACAATGTCTGTCACTATTTTTTTTGTAAAGTGATATACCTATTCTTTTTAACATACAATATGTTTTCGTAAATATACTGTGACGCCAGTGTCAGTATATTAATTTCCTTGAATTTTTCCTTTAGATACATCCTAGACCCCATTTTATAAATTGCGCGAATGGCTCGTTTCTGCAAAATAAATATTCTCTGAACATCAGCAGCATTCCCCCATGACAGTAGAATGCCATATTATTATGACATCAAGCTGTGGAAGTAGCTGAAATAGACAAGTCTAGCTGTTAACTGCACTACTGAGTTCACCGCGACTAGTAGGTACTATATTAAACTAAGATCTAAATATCTAAAGATAAGATCTAAAATAGTTCTTTAAATTTCGCCTTTATGACCTATGCATAAAGCCTATAACTTCATATTGCAGTTTGAGTATCTTAAAATTCAGTGGATTACTTTACGTCTTTTATGCAAAATTCATACAACCCGAAAATAATTATGAAGAAAATATTTAAAAGATTATGATTACTTTGTACCTATGATAAAGTTGAGCTAGCAACATCCGATTTCTGTATATCCTTTTTACTTTTTTAGTAATCGATATAGAACTTTTCTGATTTCTGGCTAAACTAATAATAATATTTACGCCTCATGTACGTACGACTATTGCTAAAATTCATGAGAGTTCAATATCTTTTATTGTCACAACGGAATTAGACTGTCTCATCTATATCTATCTTCTATACATCTATATCTATCTATACTTATATATAATAAAACTCTAACGGGGCCGTGTCTGTACATTAAATATTTTTCGAAAATTTTAATGGTAGGGTAGATAGTTATCGATATAGATACCATAAAACCAATTTTTGAAATTTTTGTCTATCTGTCTGTCTGTCTGTGCACGCATCACGCAAAAACCACTGGACGGATTTTGATGAAATTTGGTGTGGAGATAATTGAGTATCCGGGTCAACATCTAGGGTACTTTTTATTCCAGTAAAATATCTCATTCCCACGGGAAAATATAAAAACTGGTTAAAAAGAGAAATAAGTCGCTTTCTCTGTCCCTATATCCCTATGTCCCTATGTCCCTTTATATGCTTATATCTTTAAAACTACGCAACGGATTTTGATGCGGTCTTTTTAATAGATAGAGTGATTCAAGAGGAAGGCTTTAGTGTTAGCATTGTACACGTGCGAAGCCGAGGCGGGTCGCTAGTACAATATAAATAGGTACCTCTAAGAAATCCTTAGCTATTTTTACACAGAAGAATAGTTTTAATATAATGTCTATATTTCTACAAATGTGCTGTGACAAACCCACTGATAAAATCTGATAAATCTACAAGTGATAAAATTAAACTAAATGTCTGCTGAACACTAGTTTATTCAAACCCTCCTCGAACTCTCTATCTTCACTCCGTGGCCTCATCATAGTACGGTTGCGTCTAAGGAGTGGGCCGCAACGCCCGCACTACTAAACCGCTGACTCTGCGTAATTTCGCTCGCCTTAAGGCGACTGTAGCCGCCAACGGCCTTGGGCTTCAGGGCGGAGCTTATGTTTCCCGCTCCGCGCTTCCCCGCATTTTGGCCACGCGTCTTGATAACGCAGTAGGGTCAGTAATAAAATATATACAATACAAAACGAAACTTGCATCAATATAAAAATGAATCTTTGATCTAACATTCATAACAAAACATTTTGTGAATGGAACGTTACTTCAAACACCAAACATCTTTTAGTAATTATAATAAACTGATAACAAAAACCTAGAAAGCAAAATTGTGGAAGAGTTCTCCTGCCACTTCACCATCAACTCCACTAACCATAGGTAGTATGCATTGTGACGGACGAGCATAAAATGCTTGGCAACTCTATCAAAGTAATACTAATAAAAGTAATATTATTATTATTAATACAATCGCAACAAATAAAATACTAATCATTGAGTAGTTCAGGTAGCCCAATCTGGTCTTCATCATCAGTTCCACTTCACCAAATGGTGCTTACCAAGAGTAAATGTACTAGTTAAACCCAAATTGCAATAGGTGTACACTATAATATTCATAGAGGTCGCGAGTAGACGAGTACAACATCGACGGATCTCGAATTATGCCAGTTTATTGGAAATACTGTAAAAGTAAATAACATTTCTTTTTTAGTACTAAACTGACCACTTTTTTGAAATAAGTCTGTTTATAACAAAATATCTATTAGATTTTATTGACTGTTTTAGATTGGGTTACTTTAGTGCTAACATTAAATAAAAGAAGAAAGACACTTATAGGTATAGGCCTCTTTAGTAGTATATATTTTTGCCATAAAGCGACGTAATTTGGAACTACTTTATGTTTAATGTCAAAATAAATATTTAAAATACATTTAAATTGAATATGATGTTACTAATATGTACATTAAAGATCAATACATATACCCGCGAAAAAGAAATCATTTCTGATTAAACACGGTAAAGATACATTAAGTTTATTCAAATTTACACGCTTTTGAAAACTTTCTTGCTCATTTCCCACAAATTGCGTTTTTTGACTTAGGTCACTTTCGTTCTGGGGGTGCGTTATAATATTGGAAGAGTTCCCTCTATTTCTCGAGGATCCCATCATCGGATCCTGACTTGATGAGTAAGGTTCTACCTGGAAAGTATACGATTTCAAACGAAAAAACAATTTCCCGAATCGCAGCAAGCAGTCTTCGAGTAATCTGGGAACACACAAAACAATAAATAAAAGATTTCGACACTGATAACTTTCTCTTTTTTTTAAGTTGGTTAAATAAAAAAAACGATTTAATGAAGGAGATTCGTGAAAGCTAACATGGATCATGGTAATAAACATTGTCTATGTACATCTTTTCCTCATTTTATATTGTGTCTAATAATGTTATTAGCCGACTTCAAAAAAAGCGCGAGGTTCTCAGTTTGTCGGTTTTTTCCCCGATTACTCGAAGTCGACAGGACAGGTTCCGAAAATTCTTTTTGTTTGAAATCCTATACTTTCCGGTGTTGTTCCCACTGTGGGAGTCTGGAGAAATCAAAGAAACTCTTCAAATATTATAGGAACATCTATAGTGATTTGCGAATTGGGTGTTTTCCATCCGATCCGATCCGGTTGGGTACAGTCCGATGTGGTCCGATCCGGTCTGGTTAGATCCGTTCGGGTTCGATCTGATCTGAACTGGATCGGTCCGGACCGATCTGATCAGACCAGACCAGGTCGGATAGGATCAGATCGGGCCCGATAGGCCCAAACCGGATAGTACCGGACCTGATTGCATCATATTGGATGGGATCGGACCAGATCACATAAAATCGGACCGGATCGGATCAGACCACATCAGACTGAATCGGATCAGGTCACATCGGACCGGATCGGATCAGGACACATCGGACCGGATCGGTTCAGGTCACATCGGACCGGATCGGATCAGGTCACATCGGACCGGATCGGATCAGGTCACATCGGACCGGATCGGATCAGGTCACATCGGACCGGATCGGATCAGGTCACATCGGACCGGATCGGATCAGGTCACATCGGACCGGATCGGATCAGGTCACATCGGACCGGATCGGATCAGGTCACATCGGACCGGATCGGATCAGGTCACATCGGACCGGATCGGATCAGGTCACATCGGACCGGATCGGATCCGTTGCTTACATTACTATGGTTGGTATGGTAAAAATAAAAATAAATAAAAAATAAATAATCTCACGCCTTTCATCCCCGAGGGGGTAAGCAGAGGTATTCCATTACTGGATATACCCACATTTCACGAGATACATTGGACCCCTAAACGTGATAGGTGGAGAGGTGGAGAGGAGCCCATCGCCGGACCGGGTCTGTTTACACATGTCTCAGAATTAATTCTGAGACCTGCGGGTTTCCTCACGATGTTTTCCTTCACCGTCGAGCTAGTGATAAATATGTACGTAAGTTTTGAAAAACTCATTGGTACATGCCAGGATTCGAACCCGAGCCTCACTGATTTTCGGCCGGCTCTATCACTACTCTTATGTAATGTTTTGCATTAATAAAATAGAACTCTAAAAAGTAAAAAACAGATTTTAAATTGTATGGTTTTCTTTATATCTCTATATGCCATTGTCAGAACTGGACTACACGGCCAGCACCAGCTTTTAAATAAAAAATCACCAAATTCGGTACACCCAGTCTAAAGTTCTGAGGAAACCAAAAAAGCCAAATTGAGAACCTCCTCCTTTTTTGAAGTCGGTTGAAAATCCATTATCTTCAGTTCCACTTCAATAAATTGAGGTTTCCAACAACAAATAAAACACCCCTATTGTTTCCTTGAATCAATCTTTATGTTTTGTATCCCTTACCCGACTGCCTTTTAAGGATGATGATGTTTGTTATTACTTGTTATGATGAATTCTAAAAATAATAGTTTCGGCTTCTATTGCCGTTATGAAGACCCCCAAACACATACGTTTTTCTTAAATATCTTATATATGTACAGACATCAGTTACAATTTTATTATATGTATGTATATATAGAAATGCATAGTTCAACGTTTTAGTTGTATTATGTTTATTTATACATTATTCTTTGCGAAAGCCTTACGTGTTTATTTTTATAAGTACATGCAAGTTATTGTGTTCATATTCTAAGCTTTTGGAAGAGGTAGGAGGTGAAATTTAAAAAAAATTTGAGTAAAAAATTATTAATCGAAACATTATTTTAAATGTATGTATATTTACACCAATATTACGAAATTCGACATATTTAATTTTTTTATAAACCAGTAACAATTTTTCATATTTATTTATTGTGTTATAAGTTTAAAAGACATCCCTCTTTGCAAACTGTACTACACATAAAATGCGTAAAAATTCGAGCGCGCAGCGGCAACGCGGCGCGCGGCCTCTCTCCTTGAATGTCTGCGCTGGACTGGCTCCCGTCGCCCCCGCACGGACCCGCTAGAGACGATTTGTGGTGAAACTGCTATTTCGTAATTTGCGTAAAAAATAATTGGTCTTTTAAAAAACTGAACTATAAAATTTTAGATAGATGAATTACCAATGTTTTCCCGCAAGAGCTATGAAAATATCTCTTTTAGTTTAGAAGAAGAAGCGAATTTAAAATTCAAAACAGCCTTGTTGCAATAATTTTTTTCATATAGTAAATAATGTTCTACAACATTTTCAAACTATGAAAATGAAGATTAAGGTAAACGCAGCTATTACCGACCCCCTTAAGCAAGTTTTGAAATTGATTATTAGAATTAAGGGTAGTGGTTGCAAACACACCAGATTTTTTTATTTTATATTTAAATATGGATTGTATATTTTATATTTATATTTTCATTTGTTTATAAATATCATGTATGTATCATGTTTCATTGAAAAAATAATCAAAGGATTGTTGAAGTCAATTGTTTCTATTACCGACCCACCCGAAACGCTCTGAAGCTATTACCGATTTTTATGAATCTAACACCGACCCTTAAGTAAATAAAGCATACTTTTTTCACAGAATACCTACCTACACGTTCGATTATCAAAATAATTATTAATTTGAGCGAAATATCGCTTTCCCACAATATCCCGTTTTCGAAATGTCGCGTTTACTTTTATTTGCTTCTCATTTTTGTACTTGATTCATTACAATAATTATAGTTACTAAAATAATCAGAAAATGTAGATAAACTTGATTTTAAACTTTTTGGCGGGAATCCGAAGAGGGACGTCATGTTTTTTGTATAATTTTCATTTTGCTGTGTATTTCGGGTTTTGACTCATCATAATAGTGAAAGTTATTTATGTGGCAAGTGTCCGTGAAAGTGTGCAGTGAATGGGAAATTCGATAAAATGCGAGATATGGACATTTTTGGATAGCCTCAAGAAGTCACAATGAAGTCTTCAGTAAAAATGCTATTATTTTACTGTTGATAACTAAGTTAAGAATGTAGAAAGTGTTGAAGACACTGTATTTTTGTGCATGGACTCTGAAGCAGAGCCATTTACTCCAGGATATCATTAACTAATGACGAGGCTGCATGGTGTAATGCCTTTGCCTACCCTGTAAGGGGTGAAAAAAAATTAATACCAACCAAACCAACATGATATTCATTGTTATGTAGATTTCTTCTTCTACTTCTAGTGCCCATGCTTTCCAACTAATCGCAGTGAAGCTTGGAATGCTTGTGGATTCTTTAAAAGATTGTTTTCACATTTGGACCTCAATAAAAATAAAGGTATTGATTTCTCGGTGGACATAAATGAAATTTTAGTAATATAAGAAAATTGACTTTAATAGAAATGGTAAATAGAATAACATTCATTAAATCAAATTGAGAACATAGGTCGTGTATTGTTATCTTGCGCCGCAGGAAACCTGCTGCTTGGCCAGCTAGTGCAAACCATAGCCTTTCTTTCTAATTGATTAGCCTGCTTAATAGTAATTACTTCTTAAAACAATGTCAATGCTGTTACTTCACAATGCAGTTCCATGTAGTGCCGTTAAAGGAGATTGGTCCTAGTGTCATTTGTGTTTGACACAGAGGATCACTGAATCACCTGAAACATAAATATTCACTATCAAAATTCAGAGACAATTTTGTAAATGTGTAGATGTTAATAAAATAAAAACACACTGTTTTATTTTCAGCACAGATTTTTTCAAGTTGGGATAGCGGCTGGTGCTTTTACACACATGAATCATAATTTGCTCCACCGTGGCTAGCACTAATACTTTATACTATTTAAGTCAGAGTGACAAACCTGAAAATAAAAGTAAAAACATGTAAATATATAATTTACATGTTTTGAATAAAAATAATTAGACAATTTTATTTCAAAATAACTTAAACCCTTTTTTTTATTTGCCAAAAAGCCTATAATTTTTTTTCGAACTTCCCAAGTTTAGCGCAGCCGAAGGTGAGGGTTGACTGTCGGAACAAGTTGCAATGACGGTTCCGCACGTGTACTTAATAACTATTTTTAATACAGTTGCGAAAAAATTAAGCAATTTAATAAAATAATAAAAATACAATAAACCCAACTAACATTTTTGGAAAATCGCGCCAACCGTAAAAGATTAAAAGCAGAGGTTTTTTTGTTTTCTTCACCCATTCTGGGTAGGCAAAGGATATATACAGCCAAGTCTTCAGTAGATTTTTTTTATGGATATGAAATGAAAATGAAATTTAATGACATTAAATTAAATTAAACCTAACCTAACTCATTGAATCAAATCATTATATTAAAACAAATTAGTAGCTTTACTTTTAGACATTACATACCGTTAATCAAAAAATACCAATTAATCGGTATAGAATCGGTGATAGCTTCTCTTTGTTGCAATTTCCGATTCATATGGATCGTTAATTAGTGTTAAATAAAAAAATGAACAAATCTTTTACCGAGCCACGAAAAATAATCGATATTAATTGTAATATATTTCCCTATCCGTTTTAATACAATAATTTATTGATTTAGTCCTAAACTATAAATCATTAACCCATTTTCATATAAATGCGAAGAAAACTCTAAGTAGTTTCTTTCATACCCCATATCTAAATGTTTAATAATGCGTGGCAGTTTATCGCGGAAAAACAAGTTTATAGTATAATATGGAGTATGTCGCTAATAGATGCTTATAATTTTAGAATACTAAAGATTGAAATGGTGTTATAAAAACTTGTTTAATTATTATAAGCATTAAAGAAAAAGGGAAAAAATAAAGAATAACCTCTCAGCCATTGCCGATCTATGGGTCGGTAATGACTGCACTACTGAAATGCACTGCAGCTATTGCCGTTCTATTTTAATTTCAAAAATACTTTTTGAAATCCTTTAAAACACAATAATTTAGTTGCGAAATGTGGAATATACAAATAAAGGAATATGTTGAGTTATTCAGAATAAACTTAACGTAAATATTTATATATAAAATATCTTGAGCAAAAAAATTGAGTACTTACTTGAGGAAGTAAGGGTTAGTATGACACGTTCGGCGCACTCGCTACGTTCACAGAAACTAACGTATTTGGTCACATTCCCGTGTACCTACGTACATTAACACCAGTAAATTAATTAGGAAACATACAAACATGTGTGTATATTATACTCTCTTGTGACTCAAATCGTTCCAAACCGATAAAAATAAGAATAAGCTGAATGGGTCGGCAATACCTGCAGATTTTAGATGGGTCGTTGATAGCTGCGTTTACCTTATATATCAATGCTTAAGATATATTTTTTCTGGAATTTTGTGATTGCTCGTTTATAAGCCTTATGCCTTCAAAGATGACCATTTCACGACACTACTCGCCTTAACACAATACCAGCAATGCATGATGCAATGCAATGTCCATTGCCCAAGCTAGGTACCTACTCGACTGCTTATTATTTTATTACAATAAAAATGTCACATAATTACATAAAAAAATTACTACATTATATCATCATCATCATCAACCCGTAGCAGCCCACTGTGAGCTAAGGGTCTTTCCTCAAACATGAGGAAGTATGGGCTATAATCTCCCACGCGAGCCCACCGCGGATTTGGAGATGGTGTTAAGCTACTGGCCACTTAACAGTCAGAATTTTTCAAGCCACCCAAGGGTATCTGACATGGCTTAACGACTTCCATTGTGCGTAAGCACAACGAAAACCGGGACCAACAATTTAACGTGCCTTCCGAAACGCGAAAGCGCTCGTTATATAAATGCCACTAGGCGGTCACCCATCCACTGACTGACCGCACCCAACTTTGCTTAACCAGTGTGATCGTTACAAACACACTGGCACCGCAGGGCTACAAGCGCTTCCTCCTCCAGGAAAACATCTAATAAATGTCTACATTACCTATATGAAGTTAAAATATTATAGTTTCTTAAATAAACTTACATGACCAAAATAAATACAATGAAATCTTAATTAGAAATTTTTTAAAGAAGAAGGTTAAAGAGCCTGCTTCACATGATGAAAATCAGTGAGGCTCGGGTTCGAATCCTGGCATGTACCAATGAGTTTTTCAAAACTTACGTACATATTTATCACTAGCGCGACGGTGGAGGAAAATATCGTGAGGAAACCCGCAGGTCTCAGAATTAATTCTGACACATGTGTAAACAGACCCGACCCGGCGATGAGCTCATCTGATGAGCTATCACGTTTATGGGTCCAAAGAATATCTCGTGAAAAGTGGGTATATCCAGAAATGGAATACCTCTGCTTACCAAGCGCGGGGTGGCGGCACTTTTAGCGGGAGGCACGGTGGCTAGTACTATTCATTAAACTGTGGCGCAGTTGTTACTGTGGCCGCAGTGATCACTGCATTGGTGGTCTGCTGCAAGCTGGAAGCGTTTTATCCGTTTTTTAAGGTTGGATGAGCCAGCAAAAAAAAAGGCTGCAGATGGCTGCGAATTGGCAAGAGACAAATGTTCCAGGACTTCCAACGCAAGTGAAGGTGAAACAGCTCAAACCTGAAGCTCAACCGCAGGCACCTACGAGAATTGCTTATGCGTATGACTTATTTATATTATGAGTGACCTTATAATTTTTAACTCATAAGTTGGTTGACGGTTCAATAAGACATATTCAAATAAAAAAAAAATCTCATGCCTTATATCCCCGAGGGGGTAACCTCACAGTCACCGGCTGGCTAGGACGAGATGACGGTGTGCAGAGCATGGTACGCGTTCTCACACAAGCACGGTACGCGTTCAGCTAGACTGTGTGTGATTAAGTAAGTAAGAAACAAACGAGTTGAAGTGCTCAACACAATATGATGTTGCTCCTGTTTATACTAGATGTACTACAAAACTAAAAAATAAAATAATCAATAGTAATACTACTATAGAAATGTCTCATATATCACATGTAATTGTCGACCGAGGCGAAGCCGGGGTCTACAAACATGTGATCTGAGGCTTTCTTATTTACTTCCCGAGGTTTTTTTACTTTTCGACGGAGGCGGAAAGCGGCAACTTCGTTTAGCGAAGCGGGCCGAAATTTGTCGCTTTACGCCAGGAGAAATGAAAATATATATTCATTTCAAAACTAGGTTGCTAATCGTAGGTACAGGAAATTTTACTAATCTGAAACTACGCGTTCTTTTTAACCGACTTCAAAAAGGAGGAGGTTATCAGTTCGTCTGTATTTTTTTGTTTTAAGTTACCTCAGAACTTTCGACTGGGTCAACAGATTTGCATGATTCTTTTTTTATTTAAAAGCTGGTGCTTCCAGATTGGTTCCATTTTAATTTCGTCCAGTTCTGACAACGGCATCTATGAGAAAACCATATAAGTTGAAGATTATGGAGGAGCGGAGGTGGAATGCTCCTCTATCGTGAAAAGGAAGATCTTCCGCCAGGAGAGGTGATCGTGCCTGGGGACCGCGGTCCAACGATTGATGTTGGACAGTTGTATTTATACAAACTCATTAGAAAACTCAGATAGCGCGGTTTAGAACTCGGTCGTCTATTGGCGCGTTCTATGTAACTCGGCCTTCTATTGACGCGTTCTATGTAGTGTCGCTACAAAGATTGAAGTCGTTTTTTTACTCTTTAGAGTGGTTATTTCATTTTGCTGACATTGAACGTTAGGTACGAAAAGGCACGCAGGCCTCTCCGCCTTGCCGTTGCCAGACGCACGCAGGCCCCCCCGCCTTGCTGTTGCCAGACGCACGCAGGCCCCCCCGCCTTGCTGTTGCCAGACGCACGCAGGCCCCTCCGCCTTGCTGTTGCCAAACGCACGCAGGCCCCTCCGCCTGGTAGCTACTCATCCCTGCCGTGCCGACTACACCGTGCTGTCGTGCTGCCTTCGTGCTGTCGTGCTGTCTTCACCCCTGCCACGCTGACCACGTCGTGCTGTCTTCGCGCACGCGGTTTCTTCGCCCCTGCCGCACTGACGAAGTCGTGCGCCCATTCTCCGTGTCTACCTCCTACCCCATCCATCACATCTACACCCACACCTACACTTTTTCTACTAATCACAATTCACCTACACCCCCACTCGACAAATTCTTTTTTATAAACTTGTAAATATTATTAAAATATAAATATATTCTTGTTTTCCATATTTTCCTTTTTTCATTTTGTTAGGTCTTAATTCTTCTTTTAAATTGTCGCTTCACGACAACAGTTTATCTATAACATCGAAAAATTCTGGAAGTTTGCATAGGTGTGCAAATGTTTTGTTGTATGTATTTATAGCAATGGCTTCTGTAGTAATACCTCAGATAGTCGACTACAGCTTTGCCGAAATAATTTGGCCTAAAACATTTACAGTTTATCTGCCACATCGAAATAATGTAACAAGGCAGTTTGCATAGGTGTGAAAATGTTTTGTTTTACAAGGGCTTATTATATTTATGTTAATGTCTTTGCCTGTGTATGGGATTGGAATTCGGCAAGAGGTATAAATATGAGAGTTTTCATTTAGAACCTCATTCGAAAGAATTTTGAAAACCAGTCAACATGAAGATCTTCGCTGTCCTTTTCGCCGTCCTCTCGGTAAGTCTCTTTCAAGTACCTATTTGATTTTGTTCGTCAATTAAGATTTAATATGAAAACCAATTACGATGGGCCTGTTGACCCTGCCCTGCCTTCTAAGTCTGTCATCATGTCATCTGTGTTAGTTATAAAGGTCTTATATCTAGGTTAGTATATTCATAGAAGTATACATCTATACCTACATATAATAAAACTCTAACGGGGCCGTGTCTGTACATTAAATATTTTTTGAAAATTTTAACGGTAGTGTATATAGTTATCGATATAGATACCGAAACACCAAGATGCCGCTGGGCATCCGCTAGTACATACATAAAGTTCACGCCATTGTCCCACAGGGGTAGGCAGAGACGATGGATCGTCACTTTGCTCGATCTCTGCATACTTCTTTCGCTTCCTTCACATCCATGAGCCTTTTCATGCACGCTCTTTTATTCTTCGCACTCCGGACCCCAGCTTTTTGAAGGATGTATTAATATAATAATAACTTGTCGGGTTTTTGTTTTTAAAATTAAATCACTATCTCTATCACTACATAGAATAAAACAAAGTCGCTTTCTCTATCCCTATATCCCTATGTCCCTATGTCCCTTTGTATGCTTAAATCTTTAAAACTACGCTACGGTTTTTTTTAATAGATAAAGTGATTCAAGATGAAGGTTTTAGTATCAGCATTGCACCCGTGCGAAGCCGGGGCGGGTCGCTAGTATAGTATAAAACAAAGTCGCTTTCTCTGTCCCTATATCCCTATGTATGCTTAAATCTTTAAAACTGGGTAAATTTTCAAAAACGTACTTTTTTAGGTGTCCTATGCCCTTTAAAGAGAAACTAACTGAATTCAAAACAGACTAAACACATGCTTTTCTGAAAATATACCTCGTAGCTTAACCATTTACATAAACCAATTAGAATTAATATTAAAAACTTAAAAGATATTCCACGTTGAATAATCCGACCTGTATGGCGGCCTACCCCTGGGAGGCTTGTCCCACTTCAAGATGCGCTCAGAAAACGACTTACTATAACACGAAATTTTAACGTATCTTTTATCAAAATATCTCATTTTAATAGTACATTATGGTACAAGTGAGTAAAGTTGGTGATTACCGCTGAGGCGCCATTGAGACCCGAGCCGTAGGCGAGGGTCATAAGAGAGCCGAGGACGGTAATCATCAATACACACGTGTATCATACGACGTTTTTCAACACACTTGTGAATAAATAATACTAAAAAATCATTTTAAAATAATCATTCGCAATGGCGGGGAAAATTAATTGGTTTTCCAATTTTTTATTTATATAATTTGGAAAAGGCAAAAGGATCTAGGCCCATACAGCCTCGTTTTCCTATGCGCTCGCATCTTACAATGGCGATCGGCCATGGACTAAAAAAATTAGGTTTCTTTTTCTTTGGTTTGTCGTGGATAGCGTTTTAGCCACGTACAAAATGGGGTATTTAAAGTTTTTACAGAGAAAACCAAAGTTATATTTGAGTGAAAGTTTTGTTTATTAAACACGTACAAGTTGAAATGATCTATTTAAATACGAAGTTGCATGAAATGAGCAAGCCATATTTGTGTATTAATTTATTAGTACGATTGAATACGATCTTTTTTGTATCGAAACTTTTTTAAGAACAAAGCAACTCTAGCAACAAAATTGAAAAAAAAAATCTATAACTCACTAGTGAATAATAGCAAACAAAAAGTCTCAGTTTGATTATAGGTGTCATTATGTGCCTAATTGCAGTGAAATTAGAGCCACTTTATGAGCAAGTGTGTTGAAAAGATATTTATTCCATCTCATATTCGAAATCACAAAAACTTTACTAACTATTTAATAAAAAAACTGAGAAGCTAATATGTTTTTGTCCCGCGTAAAACTGCTCTTTTGATGCTCGTATTTGACTACTTGTTTCATATTAGTCAAGCGATTTCATGCCAAATTTTTGTATCGTACCACCCAAGCGTTTGTCGGACCCCAACTTGTGTGTGGAACTTGGTTTGAAAATTCACCCAACTACGCAACGGATTGTGTTGCGGTTTTTTTTAATAGATAGAGTGATTCAAGAGGAAGGTTTTAGTATCAGCATTGCACCCGTGCGAAGCCGGGGCGGGTCGCTAGTAATAAATAAATCATTAATAATAAATTGTGGGACACAGTTCACACACTGCTGTTTAGTCCCAAACTAGGCGGGGTCTGTACTATGGGTACTAATCAATTGATAAACATACTTAAATAAATATTAAACGACCAGACACGAAGCCAACAGACATGTTCAAGCACACAAATGTTAACTCCGAGCGGGGATCGAACCCGTGACCTCCGACTCAGAAGGCATGGTCACTACCAACTGAGTCAACAGGCCCTATCTATTCACTTTTTTTATTTATTTTTATTTCTCAGATTAATATTGTGCCCGTCACAGTTTTTTTGTAAAAAGAGATGTATTTTTCCGTATGTACATACTAATAGTTTTTTTTTATAAATATATAAATGTATGCCAGCATGGCATTGGTAAATATTTATTTCTTTTAGCAATTATCTTAGGGAATCACGACATCTCAATTTGTAAATGGCTCGCACAGCTCGCTTTTGCAATACAAAAACACAAAAATAGATTCCGCGTTAGCAGCTTGACCCCACAGCAGTATGCCGTATGACATAATGCTGTAAAAGTAGCTAAAATAGACAAGACGTGCTGTGTCTACGTTAGTAAGCCAAGCCATAATGTTTCTAACTGCATAAGCAGCCGAACTGAGAAAACTGGATTATCAATGAAATTTAAACAACCATTATTCAATATGATTGTACTATCTACATGCTTTACAATAGAAACAACAAATTTCATACATTTTGTCATCGCATTTAGCACTAGGTTGTTAGCAGTGAACCAATTGAGAACCTGTTGAAGAGCGTTATTAATTTCTCTAAGATCATGAGATTGTCTATTAACTTTGAAAATAAGAGAAGTATCGTCACCTCTCTTTGATAAGCATTCAACCATGAATGGTCTGATAATATGATGATGATGGTGCATAATAAATAAATAAAATAATAAAAATAAAAATTATTTATTTATAATGATAATGCTCTTTTTTTTACATGTTTGTAAAAAAAATAATATGATGCATAATTAATGTCCGCCGGGCCGGCGCCGGCGCCCCGGCGGACATACATTTCGCCGCCGGACCGGACTGCCGAACCTACGCGATGGCTGTCAAAAGGAATAAAAATATGCAGCAAGAAAAATCGTGCTCTTCTGTGGAAATATAGGCTATCCAAGAATCCAAATGATAAGAAAAATTTTCAAGCGTATTCTAAAAAATTTACTACAATTTTTAGATTAACGCAAAAGGCCAAAACAACCATTACATTTATACTGCAAAAAACAAATCTAAGGCGACGTGGAACATCATAAATAAAGGAAATCACTGAAAGAAAATGTAGATCAGTTAATTGTAAACGGTTGTATAATAAAAAACCCTACACAGATAGCACAATAGTTTAACGAATCTACATAAATCAAGTACAGTCTCACCATGCTAATACACAGAATAAAAACACATGTACCTATGTCTCACCCAAGTCCTTCTTTCTTAACCCTACAGATCCTCAAGAAGTTTGTTCAGTTATTCAAAATTTAAAAAACAAGCGTAGTACTGGGTATGACAGTATCTCCACAAAAGCTATTAATTATGTTTGTTACTTGATCTCGCCTATTATATTTCATATGTTAATCTGTGTTTTGAAGGAGCTATATTCCCTTCCAAATTGAAAATGACCGTAATTAAGCCACTCTATAAAAATAATATCAGACTTGACATGAAAAATTATAGACCTATAGCTCTTATTCCAGTGCTCTCAAAGATTTTCGAAAAAATAATGTATAATAGACTCTACAATTATTTAGAATCACATAAAATATTAATATAGACGAACAAAAAGGATTCCGGAAAAATAAATCGATTGATATTGCTGTTTACGACTTCCTAAGGAAAATATACGGTAGAGTTGATAAAAGGAAACCAGTCTATGCGTTATACATGGACATGACAAAAGCTTTCGATTATGTCAGACACGAAACTTTTCTCTATAAGCTAGAGTCATATGGTATTAGAGGAAATGAATTAAAACTCGTAGAATCATATTTAAAAGACAGAACGCAAGTAACTACGATAGAGAGGATATGTCCTAGATCAAAAACCCTCAATCAGTACGACTCTACGTCAAAAATTGTGAAATATGGAGTGCCACAAAGCAGTATACTTGGTCCATTATTATTTATATAAATGACATATCTAATTGTACTAATAATTCAATGACATTGTTTGCGGATGACTGTACTGTTGTGTGTTTTGACGAAAGTGAAATACGTTCTAGTCTCACATCAATAACTGCTTGGCTAAAGACCAATAACTTAATCGTAAACTTAGAGAAGACAAAAGTAATGACCTTTCATCAACAAATGCCACAACATATACACTCAAATATTATATTTGACGGTATTGAGATAGGGAAAACGACAGTGGTAAAATTTTTAGGCTTGCTCATAGACTGTAACTTGAAATGGCAATCGCATATAGAATTTGTTTGTAAAAAAGTAAGCCAATTCTCGTATGCACTTTACAAATTATCAAATGTCGTAAATCAACAGGCTGTTATCTCCGCATACCATGGTTATGTGGTCTCGCGGCTAAGGTATGGCATTATATTTTGGGGAAATGCGACAAACACTGAACGTGTTTTCGTAATGCAGAAAAGATGTATACGTGCAATAGCTGGTATTAAGAGACTGGACAGTTGTAGACCTTACTTTAAGAATCTAAAACTCTTGACTCTTTCATCACTGTACATTTACGAGGTTGCTGTCTTTGTAATGCGTCACTGTGACCGCTTTTCATATGTTCAACGTGCACGCCGCAATACCGGCGCAGACTGTACTATGCACGAAAAGTATTATTGCGATGGCACTTAAAATCTACAAGAAATTGCCAGAAAATATCAGAGCAATAAAGGATATGATCGTATTTAAGAATAGATTGTATGATCATTTAGCAGACAAAACATATTATAGCTTAGCAGAATTTTTTGACGACTAACCAATGAGAGCACAATATAGACATGCTTATTTTATTAAAATTTTGTTATTATTTGGAATTATTTTGATTATTATTATTATCATTGACATTAAATTATTCAGTTATTCTATTCTTGACATTGCTATAAAATATGAATCGTGTGATTAGCTTGTAATTTTATGATTTTGTAAGACATGCCATGTAAGCCTGATGGTAGACCACAGCGCTCTCTCTTTAAATTTTAAGACCTGCATGATTTGTATAATTAATGTAACCTGTGTGTCACAATAAATGATTTGAAATTGAAAATTGAAATTGATTTACTAATACTTTATAGAGGAAAGATTTGAATGTTTGTATCTTTGTTACGAATAAACTCAAAAACTACTGGACCGATTTTAAAATTTTCATTTATCAATGGAAAGCTAGAATATCGCTGAGTAATAAAGGCTATATTTTATTCCCGTATTCCCACGGGAACGGGAACTACGCTGGTGAAACCGCACAGAACCGCTAGTCATTAATATAAAAAAACTTGCTTTTTTTTCAGCTGGTGGCCATTGCTCTGGCAACTAAAGATGACAATCAAATCTTACGTGGCTTGGGAGAACATTTTCAGTAAGTAACTTTATCATACGAAATACCAGCTAGACCTTGGTGCAATAAAGTAACTCCGCCAGGGAAATACTCTTCCCGTAAGAGATTGGTTCGGATAAGGTGGGTGGACCATGGAAGGCCATTCTCCTTCGAAGGCCAATTATTAAAAAGTCGTACTTATTGCCTTGCGAGGACAAATTCCTTTGAGGAAATAATCACACATAACATTTTATTTTATTTTATTTTTTACTCTGAAGTAATATACTGGTGATTTTTTTTACTGTCTGGAAAAAAATATGACGTATTTAAGGTATCTAGAGCCGAAGTTATAAACGAGATTAATTGTTAAATATAGTCATGTTTAATGCAATTTACAAAATCTAGAAAACTACGCACAGTAGGTACTTAGGCGCAGCTGGCGGTTGTATGTAGATTGCGCATAAATGGAAGCTACGAGCCCGTTTCTTTTTAAAATACTATTTCAAATATTTCAGTGTGTGTGAGTGTGTTTAAGCAAGAAAAAAAATTTTTGATAAAAAAAATTTTTTTTAAGTAACATTGCCAAATGAATCTATTACACTTACCTATCACACCAAATTTTTTTCCAGACTGTAAAAAAGTCACCTGTATAAAGATTTACTATAGCACAAATATGATTTTATTTTAATTTCAGTTAAAATATCGGTAGATACTTAGTGTTCCTAGAAAAACCGATCAAATTAATAAGCCATTTTAGGCCAGATATTTTTATTTAATAATAATTTTATTACAAATGTTATTGGTAACTTATTTGATATCGATATAATACTCATTAGTATTATTTTTAAAACATTTCAACGAATACAACCTTAGTTATACGATTGTATTCAAGGAATGTTCGTTTAGTATTTTATAAGTGAACTAGCAGCGCCTCGCGGTTTCACCCGCGTAGTTCCCGTTCCCGTGGGAGTACGGGAATAAAATACAGCTTATGTGTTATTCTGATGTATAAGCTATATTATTGTAAAGTTTCATCAAAATCCGTTAAGTAGTTTTTGCGTGAAAGAGGAACAAACATCTATACATCCATAGCACAAAGAGCTTGGAAGAAAATCATTCTCAGAAACTTTTTCTTTAAATGTCTTTGGGTGAGCATTTAATGTTTAATTTTAATAAGACCTTTTTATGTAGTTTAAATATCAGCAGACATTTCACAACACATTCGTTACTACCTTTTTCAACACACTTGCTCAAAACGACGTTTTTATTCCACCGATTTTTGGCTCATAATCCTAGATATTAAACACGCGTGCTTTTTCAGTATATTATTGAACGAGTGCCTTTAGTTTATTAACCCGACCAATTTACATTTGTACCCTAGTACCAAGTCGTAAGTAAGAAGAAGAAGAAGCGATATAATTTAGTCGGGTTATAACGTTTTATTTTAGCAACAAACAGTATTTATGCGAAAAATAACAGTAAATGGTAAATCCAGCTTTATTATTAAAAATAACTTAAATTCATTTAAAATTATCTGTAATTTCTGTTTTAAACATTACATTTAAACTTAATTATATTTTTAATCTTGGCTGTTGGCCGATCTAGTTCGCACCTTAGCCTTGCGCGCGCATCTGTATCGCGGCAAGAAAAAAAAAACAACGCGCCATTTTTCGTAAATAATTGTCGGCTTTGACGAAGTTTGGATTAATTGTGAAATTTAATATTAACGAAAATGTCTACTTCAAGTGAAGAACATGAAGAAAACCTATTATTAACTCCGCCAGACATACGTAACGAGGCGAAAAACGCGTGCGATAGTCTTTTGCCATTTAGTGGCCGGCCTATAAATTTTTTTAAAATGGAAAACCGGCAAGAACGCTCATTCTTTCTCAGAAAAACGTCGTCTTGAGCAAGTGTGTTGAAAAACGTCGTATGAAACACGTGTGCCTGTGACCATAATATACGCGGCTTTCTTATGGCGCACTCGCTTTCGCTCGTGCGCACACAATATCGCCTTGTATATAATGGTCAACTTAGCACACTTGTATCATAATGTACTATTTCAACCGACTTCAAAAAAGGAGGAGGTTCTCAATTCGTCCGATGTTTTTTTGTAGGTAAGTATGTTATGCGATTATTTCGCCAACTATGAACAGATTTAGATTATTCTTTTTTGTTTGGTTAATCATAGATACCCACTTCAGAGGTGGTCCCATTAAAATTATATCAAAATCGGCGAGCGGTTTTAAAATAACCACTCCAAAGAGTACAAAAACAGACTTCAATCTTTAACTTATAATATGGTTTTCTCATGGATGCCGTTGTCAGAACTGGACGAAATTAAAATGGGACCAATCTGAAAGCTCCAGCTTTCAAATAAAAAAACAATCATCCAAATCGGTTGACCCAGTCGAAAGTTGAGAGGTAACAAACATAAAAAAAAAACAGACAAATTGATAACCTCCTCCTTTTTGAAGTCGGTTAAAAAAGCCAAAAAATTCTATACATACATAATCTCACGAATTATACCCCCAAGAGGGTAGGCAGAGGTATTCCGTTTCTGGATATACCCACTTTACACGAGACATTGTAGGCATCCACAAAGAGAAGATTTTGCGAAATTCAACCTCTAAGGTGGTGAAATAAACGTGCGCGACCGAAGCCGCGGGTAAAAGCTTGTTTACTACAAGTCTATGTGATTGTTATAATACATCAATGTTTATATCACCAGCAATGGCGACCTTGTTTTAAAATTTATTATTTATTTTATTAGTTCCATATTTAAAATTTAAAAAAGGCTGTAATAACTTTATGGGACACTATGTAAGCTGTTCCCGAAATTCAATTTCTAGTTTGTCATCTACACTAATATTATAAAGAGGAAGGATTTGTATTTTTGTATTATTTTTGTATTGTTGACTTTATTGTATTTTGGTATTGTTTTTTTGTAGCGTTTATAATAATATAATCGAATCGAATTCGAAATTAAAAGTATAGAGCGTTTAACGCGGGTGAAAGTTATCAATTCTTTTCCCTTGTATAACAATCTACTATTTGTCCTCCAAAGTTAATTCTATAAATTATCTTTTGCCAAATACATCTGCTATATTTTGATATAATAAAGAAAATTAAGTTTCAATTTCAACGTTTTCGAAAAAACACTTCTTCTCGGCCTTTCGGACCATCAAGTTGAATTCGCGTAAAGTTGAAATCCCAAAATGTAGGATTTCCCAGAATGTTGAATTATTTTAATTTCGTAAAATGTTGAATTCTCATAAAGTTGAAATTCCAAAATGTTGAAATCCCAAAATGTTAAATTCCCCAGAGTTTAATGTAAAGTTTGCAGGCATTGATGTGTCGGTATTGTAAAACATTTTTTTATTTGATCCCGGTCCGGCGATGGGCTCACCACCTATCACGTTTAGGTGTCCAAAGAATATCTCGTGAAAAGTGGGTAGGCATATCCAGAAATGGAATACCTTTGCCTACCCCCTCCGGAATAAAAGGCGTGAGATTTTTTTTCTTAACAATAAAAAAATGATGACCACTCATAACTTTTTACAGAGTTGTCCGATTCTGATAATTCTTTTTTTTTTATTGTGTGTTCAGTCCGACTTTAAATGTTTTAAAGTAATCTTTGATTGATTTCTGTGCTTTTACCTTATTGCAGATCAGGAGAAAGGTACTATGGAGGATATTGACCTTGACTTCCGAATTTACTCCCACCCGCACTACTAACTTCAACTTCAACTAACAATACAGCCAAAGTTTTTTGGTTTGATCGCCAATCATTTTGTTAATTTAGCTGTAAGAAAAGTAATTAAAATCTTAATTTGTTTTGTCTACGTAAAAATACCATAAAATGTTGTCGCTAACCCTCTATTGCATGAATTATTAAATTAAAAGAAAAAAACTCTTGTTTTACTGTGGTTTATGAATGCTTATTAGACAAAATATAAAGTAAAAAAAAAAGTATCTTATTTTGAAAAAAAAAACAGAAGACAAAATGTATGTGTATGTAGTCTAGGCTATAAAGGTTAATTCCTCACATTAATTCCTCAGTCGATGAAACTTTGCAGGATAGTAGAATAGTATGAGACTACTTGCATAAAAAAATCCAAAAAAAAAACCTAACCGAAGTTAGGTTTTTAAACTAAAAAAAAATTTTTTTTGGTTGATAATTTGATCATTTCTGACAATAATATTCCGAGACGGTTTTTATTTTGGATTTTCCTATTGTAAGTCCACAGCGACTATTAAATGACATTCCAGTTAAAAAAATGGACTGAGCAATTTTCCCGTGCAAGGTACATATATGTCTGAGTTTTGTTGTTTCTACCATATAGCTTTCTTAACACACCTGAATATTGCTGGCGAAGAAAATTTTGACTGAGCATTTTTCCCAACAAAGATATCAAATAAGTAAGTATTTCAGTAAAAATGACTAACTTCGGTTAAGTTTTTTTTTATGCAAGTATTCAGTGGCGGCGTAAGGCGTAGGCGACGTGGGCCACCGCCTACGGCCTCGCGGTCCAAGGGGCCTCGCGCCTCGAAGGCCCCCGAAGGCAAAAATATAAATATAATTACTTATCCAGCAATAAATAATAAAAACAATAGAACTAGATTAGTTTATTTGACTATTACAAATAGTTGGCCTCACTAAGGAGTTTTATTAAGGAGAGGAAAGTTATTAAGGAGTTTAATATGGCGTAGTACTATTACTTATTCTGTGGTATGGCTAAGAGCAGCAAAATTGCTGTTTCTTTAATTGCTTGAGGTATACAAGACGTAATAATAATAATAAAAAGAATATGTAAATGTTAGTTAGTACCAAAACAATTTTTCTTTCTTAGAAACCGTCCTCTCATCATCCATCAGGGGGCCTTGCAAAATGTATCTTGCCCACGCCAAATTTTGGTCTTGCCCCGCCACTGCAAGTCTTTGTATTGTTTCATACTATACTACAATACTGCAAAGTTTCATCGACTGATTAATTAATGTTGGGGTCTTCTTACAAAAATCCGCTTCATTGCCTGGACTAATGAGACTGACAGTTTTGGCTTCGCACAACAAGGTGAAATTCTCTAAAACAGTTTCTTTTCTCATTCGAGCAAAGAAAAACGGTACATTTCTCACATTTTATATGAGAACGCAAAGAACAATGATTCTGGCATCATTGACGATTCTTTTGGTGAATCGGTAAATGGTCAATATTGTCTGAACTTACTGAATTTAGAGGTAGGTCTTGAAACTGTGTTCAAAACTCATGTTAAACATGTACTTTGTCAAATGGCATATTACAAACTAGACGACTATATAAATGACAATAATGCTTGGAACAGATTTCCAGCGCAATACGATAGCGAAAAGCAAAGGAAATTATGTAACCCAATTTAGTATTAAGTAACAATTGATTAAAAGAATATTGTGTTGAGGAGTTTCTTGCCCCGCTTCTTCTCCTCAAAGGGTAGGCAGAGGTATTCCATTACTGGATATACCCACTTTTCACGAGATACATTGGACCCCTAAACGTGATAGGTGGTGAGCCCATCGCCGGTCCGGGTCTATTTACACATATTGTCTCAATGTCTCAGAATTAATTCTGAGACCTGCGGGTTTCCTCACGATCTTTTCCTTCACCGTCGAGCTAATGATAAATATGTACGTAAGTTTTTGAAAAACTAATTGGTACATGCTAGGATTCGAACCCGAGCCTCACTGATTTTCAGCCGGCTCTTTAACCGTAAGGCTATCACTGCTCTTAACTGTGACATGCTTGCAAATATTCATAGATCGTAACATTTAACTTAATATTTAACTTAAGTATAACAAGAAATATATGATATAATCTATCTGTATACAAATAACAGTAAATATTAAAAGAAATTAAACAAAAAAAAGCTTAGGTAGGTACTTTTGACTGTTAAAAAGCAATGTAGACTCCTGCTTACGTTAGCGTCGCGCGCTGACTGTCGAACGCGTTTCGACATGCATGGCACTTCCCCTCGCCCTCCTCTTACGCCTTTTCCCACCTTCCGAATAGTTTTGCTGTTACTACCGTACCCTGGCACAACCGTACCCTGGCACAACCGTACCCTGGCATAACCGTACCCTGGCACAACCGTACCCTGACACAACCGTACTCAGTCTACCCTAATCCTTAGGCTATAATAAAATAAATATTTTTATGATCTTGAATAATTTGTTTTCTTTTTAACCGACTTTAAAAAAAAGAGGAGGTTATCAATTCGTAGCTTATTTAAAGCTTTTCAGCAGCAGCAGTTGCTGGCAGAGTCGATGGACTTATCCTTAGACACTGAACATTAAGTGATTGTGTAGTATCTAGATGATACCTAGTTTCTCTTAATTTTATGTCATCGTATTTTTGTATAATATATAAAAAATCATTTATTTTCTGTACTTACAAAAAGTACACATAGAAAGGTCAATAGTCTAGTAAAAAGGCACTCGAAACTCATCCATAAAGATTGGCTAAATGTAAGCATCTCTTTACCGATGCTAGTTCCAAATGCATTGCCCCTGAGATATATAAATAACATTTTCACACCACATGCTCGACAAAGCCGGATTATATGTATATCATATAAACGTCACCGAAAGCAAGACATTATATCCCTTGTCTTTAGCCGGGCTATAATGTTGTATGGAATTTCATTATAACCCTAGGTCAATAATGTAATCTTCACTTTTCATAATCCTTATTGCTATGACGATAAAGTCTAATTTCGTTAAGCAAACGTGGCCAACTCGATTTTCGAAAACCGAAGCCGCGACCAACTAGATTCGCACGATCTTCATTTGTTAAATCAAGTAGGTCACGCCGGCAGAAACAAGTTGCTGTATCACTTTTATAGCTTTAACATTTCAAAAACATACCAGAAACCAGATGCCAAAGGCATTGTCAATAATCTACTACCATACAATTGCATTTTATGGTCTCGCATAAGGTGAGAAAAGTAGAGTATATAACTCGGGAATAATACTGTTTTTGTCTTGGGCGCTTAAATCCCTCACTAAACTCAGGACTCAGTCTTGCTCGGGAGTAAAACTAGGAGTCCTTGGTTACGTTCAGGATTCAATGTCGCGCCCGTGACATAAAACAGTGCTTTATTCCCTTGTTGTATAATCTACTATAAATAGTCCTAAGTTCAATTGTATATATTTAAATATTAATGGAAGTCTGAATTTAAGTTTTATTTATTATTATTATTTCCCCTCTAGAAAGCTAGAATAGTACATTATGGTACAAGTGAGTAAAGTTGGTGATTACCGCTGAGGCGCCATTGAGACCCGAGCCGTAGGCGAGGGTCATAAGAGAGCCGAGGACGGTAATCATCAATACACACGTGTATCATACGACGTTTTTCAACACACTTGTGAATAAATAATACTAAAAAATCATTTTAAAATAATCATTCGCAATGGCGGGGAAAATTAATTGGTTTTCCAATTTTTTATTTATATAATTTGGAAAAGGCAAAAGGATCTAGGCCCATACAGCCTCGTTTTCCTATGCGCTCGCATCTTACAATGGCGATCGGCCATGGACTAAAAAAATTAGGTTTCTTTTTCTTTGGTTTGTCGTGGATAGCGTTTTAGCCACGTACAAAATGGGGTATTTAAAGTTTTTACAGAGAAAACCAAAGTTATATTTGAGTGAAAGTTTTGTTTATTAAACACGTACAAGTTGAAATGATCTATTTAAATACGAAGTTGCATGAAATGAGCAAGCCATATTTGTGTATTAATTTATTAGTACGATTGAATACGATCTTTTTTGTATCGAAACTTTTTTAAGAACAAAGCAACTCTAGCAACAAAATTGAAAAAAAAAATCTATAACTCACTAGTGAATAATAGCAAACAAAAAGTCTCAGTTTGATTATAGGTGTCATTATGTGCCTAATTGCAGTGAAATTAGAGCCACTTTATGAGCAAGTGTGTTGAAAAGAAAATAATATATTTGTTATTACATCATGTGCCACTATAAAATTTTATCATTATTTACATTATTAATTTCATGTATAACACAGCCAAGAGTATGTATACAGCTGCTGTCTTGGCTATTGTTATGTTATTACATGATATATTTAGTATCTGTCGCGGTAAAACTTAGAAAACGTTCCGATTCAAAAAACTCTGTGGAGGAGCGGAGGTGGAATGCTCCTTCATCGTGCCAAGGAAAGCTCTTCCGCTGGTTATAGGTTATTCTAAAACAAGAGAATGGAAACATATCGACTGGTAACAAACTTTAAAAAATAATTCAGAGAAGCCAAGTTAAAACGGCCGTAATGTATGGCAATGGCTCTTGTAATAGTACCTCAGATAGCCGACTGCAGGTTTGCCGAAACAATTTGTCCTGAAACATTACAGTTTATTTGCTACATCAAAAAATTCAGTCAGTTTGCATAGGTGTCCAAATGTTTTATTTTACAATGGTTTATTATATTTATATTAAAGTATCTGCCTGTGTAGGTATAAGATTGGAATTTTTCAAAAGGTATAAATATGAGAGCCTCATTCGGTAGAACTTTGAAAACCAGTCAGCATGCTATGCATGCATGCATGCATGCATGCACTTCGCTATCCTATTCGCCCTCCTGTCGGTAGGTCTCTCTCAAGAACCTACTTTGTTATTGCTTGCCGGAAGGCAAAAACGGGGCCTACGATGGGAAGCCCAGAAGATGCTGTTCAGGCTGTCGGACTAGGAGGAAATCCTGTGTTCTGGGATACAGTGGTTCGACCATGGCACAGTTATAGTAAGAAAAGACGAATTATAGGTAAGTATAAGGTAATTTAGGGCTTTTAAAAGCTTGTTTTACAACATTGTGTGGGAGCAACTTTATCTTTTCTTCATTTAGTTATTAATTAGGGGTCAAATAATAAAGATCTATGTCATAATTGGTTTTTATAATTAAATCTTAATTGACGAAAATCACTCGGTATTCTAAAGATTGCACTTCGGGGAGTGTGCCCAAGAACTGCACGAGGTCATTCCGCATTCCCCTTTTTACCATCGGACGTCCAGACGTGCGGCTGGGCTTCATTTACTTGGTGGATATCGCATCTATATGCACGAAGCGCTTTTCAAGATCTTTTATTATGCGCACAGCTGAGGAGTGGAACTACTTGGCGTCTGTATTTCCGAGTTTATATAACCTGTCACCCTTAAAGCTCAACTGAACAGGCATCTTCTGGTGCAAGCTTGTCCCATCGTAGGCCCCGTCTTTGCCTTCGGGCGGGTCAAGAGTGAGCCCATGATTAATATTTGAAAAATGTTTTTTTCAGGTGGTGGCCATTGCTACCCAACGAAGAAGGTCGCACCACGACAGACTCTCGAGTCAGGGTATTTATTCGACATAAGTTCGTCTTCGTGAGGGTCGCAGTCGTGCACTTTCAAAGCCTTCAACAGTTTGGCTCTTAGTTTTTATCAGCATATTGACGGTTAAAGAGCCGGCCGAAAATCAGTGAGGCTCGGGTTCTAATCCTGGCATGTACCAATGAGTTTTTCAAAACTTACGTACATATTTATCACTAGCTCGACGGTGAAGGAAAACATCGTGAGGAAACCCGATGTACCACCACCTATAGGTGGTGAGCCCATCGCCGGACCGGGTCTATTTACACATGTCTCAGAATTAATTCTGAGATCTGCGGGTTTCCTCACGATGTATTCCTTCACCGTCGAGCTAGTGATAAATATGTACGTAAGTTTTTGAAAAACTCATTGGTACATGCCAGGATTCGAACCCGAGCCTCACTGGTTTTCAGCCTGCAACTATTACATTTTATAATCTGTTAATAACTTCTGTGCTTTTACCTTATATTGCAGATGCAGAGAACAATCGTAACTACCGAGATTCCGACTCTCCGAGCTCGTTCAAATAACGTTACAGCCAAAGTGTCTTAGGTTATGCAAACTTGGTACGGTTGTGACAATTTCGGTTTGATCGCCATCAATTTGATAATTTACTAGTTAGCTGCAAAGAAAAGTAATTTAAATCTTAATTTTTACTTTTGTCCTAACAAAAGCACACATTTTTCCTTTTTAAGCATACAACTTTTTAGTAAGAAAAATAGATGGTTCCAAAAATAATGAACAATTTATTATTATGTCATTGCTAAAATACAATAATTGTCGCTTCTAAAATTCTAAATAAAAATCTCAGACTATTTATTATAAATCAAGACAAATATAAAAAAACAATAGATAAAAAAGATATCCTAAAAATACGTATTGCGTGGAACGGAACTTTTCTCATCTCATAGGGATTGAAACTACTCTACATTAAATCGATGAATCGAAGCTTTTTGGCGGGAATCCGAAAAAACATGTAATGTTTTGGTAACATTTTCATTTTGTTGTATGTTTTGGGTCTAAAATAGTAATAGTGTATTATGCGACAGGGGTCTGTAAAAGTGTGCATTGATTCGTAGATTCGATAATGTATGATATTTTCATATTGCATCAAAAAGTCGATGATTTTTTTTTTATTTTACCATGTTTTTCCTTTATATAGATAACCTGTGAAGTTTAATCATAATCAATACTTGTAAAGTAATTTTGAAAAATCATTCTATGAACAAAGTATAAAGTCGATTGCATTTCCTTTACAAACTTACTAGAGACTTTAGAAAAATCGATTGGATGTCATTTGGGCACATCACCTCAATTGTCAACAGTGAACTGTCACCGAACCCATGTGATGCGAAATAGACTATAGTGACAGACATAAACATACTCCGAAATGGTTTGTAATTAATTTTATTGTTAGAAATATGTAACACTAGCGACCCGCCCCGGCTTCGCACGGGTGCAATGCTAATACTAAAACCTTCCTCTTGAACTACTCTACCTATTAAAAAAATGCATTAAAATCCGTTGCGTAGTTTGAAAGATTTAAGCATACATAGGGACATAAGGATATAGGGACACAGAAAGCGACTTTGTTTTATACTATGTAGTGATGATAACACAACACAACTGTCTTCTATAAAAAGTTAACATTCATAATAATTAATAGTCATATAATTTATTGCGGCATTAAAGCAAATCTTCGATCACTTTTAATATTGCAATTAATAATGCACTACAAGTACTGCAAAATCTAATCTATACTAATATTATAAAGAGGAAAGATTTGTATTTTTGTATGTTTGTTACGAATAAAGTCAAAAACTACTTTACCGATGTTAAAAATTCTTTCACCAGTGGAAAGCTAGAAGATCCCTGAGTAACATAGGCTATATTTTATTCCCGTATTCCCACGGGAACGGGAAGTACGCGGGTGAAACGGAGTTATTATAACCATCTCATCGGCAAAATGGGAAAGTCGCCGAAAAGATCCGTACTATATTTTATATTATCTTGTATAAAAGAGTACGGATCTTTTTTACGACTTTCCCATTTTGCCGATTTTTTATACAATACATCTTTTACCGATATGCCGACTTTTCATGTTTCATTGACTTTTGTGCTTTTATAAAATAATAAAAAATAAATAAAATTAAATTAAAATTTTTAATTTTAGAATTAAAATCCATAATGTGTTAATGTGTGTGTTAATGTGACTTTTAAATATTCAAAGGCTATTTTTCCCTTTTTGACAACTTCAAAGAATTTGGGAATTAAGAGTTTTCTTTTGCCGATTTTAATAGTCACGTTCATAACATTTAGTCAAAATCTTTTGTTTCTCAGTCGAAATCACCGTAACTATGACATGCGTAACAAATATTCATAGACTGTAACATTTAACGTTATTATAATAACAGTATTCTTAGAATCATTCAAAACGTTAATTAAACTTAAATTACCGTATTTCTTCTTCGTTTCGTCCTTAGAAAACCATATAAGTTTTATTTTATTTATTTATTTACCAACTTACACTAACAGTAGACAGACCAGAAAATTAAATGTAAGTTACAGGCAATATAATATATGTGAGCAGTGATAGCATTACGGTTAGAGCCGGATGAAAATCAGTAAGGCTCGGGTTCGAATCCTGGCATGTACCAATGAGTTTTTCAAAACTTACGTACATATTTATCACTAGCTCGACGGTGAAGGAAAACATCAAACAGGTCTCAGAATTAATTCTGAGACATGTGTAAACAGACCCGGTCCGGCGATGGTCTCACCACCTATCACGTTTAGGGGTGTAATATATCTCGTGAAATGTGGGTATATCCAGCAATGGAATACCTCTGCCTACCCCCTCGGGGATAAAAGGCGTGAAATTATATTATATTATTTATTACAGGCAATACACATTATTCATTGAGAGTGCTACGAGTGACAATCGACTCTAGGTAGCGACATGCTGTAGATAAGAATCTCGGTTCGATGTGAAAAAATATATCAAGAGATTGATCGTGCTTTAAGATGTTGTTTATATGTACGAGTGCCAAGTATAAGTCGGTATAAGTTGAAGTCGGTTTTTTACTCTTTCGAGTTCTGTTATTGAACACCCTTTGCTTCCCATAAAATCAAACCCGCTGCGAATAGGGTGTTTTCCTATTACTATAAATTCATGGCGGCCAGCAAAAGTGGCTATGTGTCATACGCAGTCACCTTGCCAGCCGCAGAATCCGGAGAATATGTCGTTACGACTTTTTGGCTGTCGGACTGGCAGTATTTTACTGGCACTTTAAAAATACAAATGCGAGACGGATTCGCATACGAAGGGTTCTGTAGCGCCATGCAATAAAAGCAAACAAGAAAACACGTTATTTGATTATTAATTTTATAATTTTGATTTGATTCACCACCTATCACGTTTAGCAGTTAAAAAATACGGTAAAGCTCAGGTATTTCCAGAAATGGAATACCTCTGCCTGCCCCTCTGTGATAAAAGGACCGAGTTTTTTTTTATTTATTTAAATATGTAATAGATGGTAGTAGGCGTAGACGCATGAGATGTTCAGAATTTGTATTCTATAGGCGCTAAAAAAACAAATAATCAAGATATCTCATACCTTTTATCCCCGATGGGGTAGGCAGAGGTATTCTAGTTCTGGAAATACCCACTTTTCACGAGTACATTCGACCCCTAAACGTGATAGGTGGTGATCCATCGCCGGACCGGGTCTCAGAATTAATTCTGAGACCTGGGGGTTCCCTCACGTTATTATCATATAGTGGTGCGGAACCCTTAATGTCCGAATCCGACTAGCACTTAGCCGGTTTCTGTTCTAAAACTACGCTAAAATAATTTTGAGTTTTGACTCAGTGTTATCTTTAATATCTATGCGTCGCCTTCACTCCCCCATTGAGGGGGGACGTGTGACAGGGACGACGGTTGAACGAGCAATTTGGCTTCGCGCTGTCTTTGACTCCAAGACAGGTTTTCATCGTCTTGATACTTGAGATTTGAATTGAATTATTATAGTAATTTTTTTTTATATATTTTGTTTATTGAGGAAACAAACAGCTTATATACAATAAAAAGTTATACATACCTACTAAATATTACAATAAGTATAAGTGGTATAATTACTACAGTAAGCCAACCAAGTTTCCACTTATGTTTAGCACCTAACCTTCAAAGTTCTTCATTTTCAATAGAGCTGTGACATCCCAGTGGTTAAAGAGCCCGCTTCTCATTCCTGAGTCTCTGATTCGAAGGATTAGGCGCATAATGCCACATTCGCAAAATGACACATTCGATTTTCGCAAAATGCCATATTCTCAAAATGCCATATTCTCAAAACGCCACATCGCAAAATGTCACATTATCAAAACGTCACATTATCAAAATGCCATTTTCGCATAATGCCACACTCTCGAATGTAATCCTGGCTAAGTCGTGTATCAAAAGATTTTCAAAAACGTATGTAATTACCTACATGACTCCTTAGCTTTAAGGATATCTGTATGGTATTGGTATTTCATTACGATGCAATAAAATTATTGAGTATTGAGTAGGTACATATTTAATCGTCGGTGAAGGAAAACATCGTTAGGCACCTGCGACGTTGAAGGGTCCAAAGTAATAGTGATAAGTAGGTCTTTCTGGAAATGGAATACGTATCTACCGCATCGGGGATAAAAGGCGCGATTATTATTTTTCTACACTTTACATTAATCTTACTAATCCTACTTCCTACTCATATCCTACTAATATCCTACTAATATTATAAATGCGAAAGTTTGTATGGATGGATGTCTGGATGTATGGATGTCTGGATGGATGTTTGTTCCTCTTTCACGCAAAAACTACTGAACGGATGAAACTTTACAGTTATGTAGCTTAAACATCAGAATAACACATAGACTATATTTTATCCCCTTACTCCCACGGGAACAGGAACTACGCGGGTGAAACCGCGGGACGCTGCTAGTAATATTATAAAGAGGAATGATTTGTATTTTTGTATATTTGTTACGAATAAACTCAAAAACTACTGGACCAGTTTAAAAAATTCTTTCACCAATTGAAAACTACATTATCCCTGAGATGAGCTGTATTTTATTTTCGTATTTCGACGGGAATTGGAACTACGCAGGTAAAACCGCGGGGCGCTGCTGGAGTAAGATAAATTTTAAAACCCCCGCAATTCCAGTAATACTACTACTGCTAACCAGTTCTGGATAAAAGGCTTGAGTTTTTTAAAGTAATAACGTCTTATAAATCGAAGAACGCCAACTGCACGCACGAAAAAGTGTCACGTTCTGTCTTAGCCGAGCGTGCAAGCGAAAGCGCGGAACAAGCGATCGCACGATGGGCCTAAGCGTTCGGCTTGTGAGGCATCTATCTCTCTTCCATTCCAGTATGCAATTTTCCATCAGTGTTTTTTATGACCGACTTGACAGAAAACCATTTTTTTTCGCTAAACGAATTTGCCACTTTCCACCTCCGTCGAAAAGAAAAAAGTATACACACCTCGGGAAGTAAATATGAAAGCTTCAGATGTCATGTGATATGAGGCATTTCTTATTTTATTTCCCTAGACGTGTAATATACCTACTATTTCAGTATCAAGACGAGTCAGTCAGCGTACATCCGCGAGGGCTGTGCTCTTATCGCGAGATGTAGCATGAATTTAAATATTTAATTAAAAACTTGGTTCAGGGCTGCGTCTCTATTATTCATATTCACGAAATACACTTTCATCGTAACCGGAAGGGCTTAAATATTCATCATACCTTGGGCTTCCCACCTGCCACGTTTAGGGTTAAAAAAATGACAAATATGTAACAACTCTTTATTTTACACCAATCCCCTATACTAATAAGTAAATCTACTATATCTATCTTCTTCTATATATACAACGAGTAACAGAAGAAACGCAATTCCTTATACACCCCAATTAGTATACAAAATAAAAAAAATAAGATGTATTTAAATTTAGTTGTGTCTAACCAATTTTCATAAATAAAAAGCAATTAAATAGTACGATTTCCATAGTTAGTACTAAATTCAGCTATGATAGGTAATTAATTTTTAGAAAAATTTAACACATTATAAATAGCTGAAATCGATTAAGTAGTCGATACTGAACAAACTAATTTAAGTAATTGCGCTTATTCTGTTACACATTATTGTATATGAAATGATAAACTGACTGACTGATTGGTGTATCAACGCACAGCCTAAACCGATTGGTCTAGAGACTAGAAATTTGGCACATGGATAGCTTATACAGTGTAGGCATCCACTAAGAAAGAATTTTGCAAAATTCAACCCATAAGGGGATGAAATAAACGTGCGCGAGCGAAGCCGCGTTTAAAAGCTAGTCTATACATATAATAAAACTCAAACCAAGTTTTAAATTTTTTGTCTTTCTGTGCACGCACGCATCACGTAAAAACTACTGGAAGGATTTTAATGAAATTTGGTGTGAAGATAATTGAGTAACTGGGTCAACGCTTACTTTTTACTACAGAAAAATATCTCATTCCCACAACAAAATATAAAACTAATAAGAGAAAGACGTCTATTCCAAAACGATAACACCTAGAAACTTGAAATAAGTATGGTATATAGGTACGAAACCTGTCTTATATGTCGTCCGAAATTGCTACGATTTTTGGAAATTCCCAAGGGAACGGAAATAAACTGGATCCACGCCAACAACGCCGCTGGGCAAGTGGGCACCCGCTAGTAAATAAAATAAATAAATTGTGGGACACAATTTACATTGTTATTCAGTCCCAAACTAGGCAGAACATTTGGGTACTAAATAACTGTTTGACATACATAAATAAGTATTAAACACCCAGACATGAAGCCAACAGACATGTGTAATAACATAAATGCTGGGCCACTACTGACCATTGACATATCATTGTCATCCAACTATGACCGTAGACATTTAGTGGAATTGGGGCCCAGCAGACGTATTCACGGAGGCTCGACATCGTTTCCGTTCGATTCAGATCGAGTGAAAAATTTTCCGAAGTCGAATCTATCGACTTCGGAAACTGTATTCTAAGCGTTTCCGACAGCCATGGAAAAATTTCCGAATCCTTATGTCAAATATGACATTTGTTTTCGATAAAGACATCTGTGAATAGCCCATCTTCGACAGATTTTCCGATTCCGAGTCGAATATCGAAGCTCCGTGAATACGCCTGCTGGTCCCTGCTGTTAAAAAATGTACCTACAGCCAATGTTGAATCTTGTAATACAACGGCAAATTACAGAGTGGCAACCCTGTAATCAGAGGTCTTAATTAAAAATAACACAGAATTTGTCGAACGATTGAAACCCAGCCGAGCGCGGAATACAAACTAATTGCTAATGAGTCGTTTGAGGGGTCGTTTGTTCGATTCCTGGGTTGGGCGATGCGGTATAAAATTGTTACTTTCATCCTATCCATCCTCATACGATGGGCTGCTGTTTACATTTAGCCAATCTTCATGGACAAGTTCAAAGTTCCTTATTATTGGACGATAGTTCAAAGTTCCTTATTATTAGACGATTGGCTTTTTCTAAATGTACCTAATTAGCAATTAACTACGGAAATAAATACATTTTCATTTTGTTTTTTCATCAAGACTAAAAAACAAATATCAAAGTGGTTGTCTGTAAAGTCGGTTTACGGACAATAATTTTACGTGATAACGTCATAAGAAAACATTGATGAAAAATTGCATACTGGAGTGGAAGAGAGATAGATGCGGCACAAGCCGCCCGCTTAGGCCGATCGCGCCTCTCTATCGCTTGTTCCGCGCTCTCACTTGCACGCTAGGCTCAGGCGGAACGTGACACTTTCCGCAGCTTTTTTTTTGCAGCCGGCGCTCAGCGATTTATAAGACGGGATTTACAGAGGGGGTAGGCAGAGGTATTCCATTTCTGGATATACCCACTTTTCACCAGATATTCTTTGGAAAATATAGAAATAAACAAAGAGAAATACGTACTACTCCGACAACACCTAGAAACTTGAAATATTGGTATAGATGTCTTATATGTCCTATCTACGAAGGTATTTTCAGAAATTACCACGGGAACGGGAACAAACTGGAACCGCGCGGGCAACGCCGCTGGGCACCCGCTAGTTTACAATAATGAAATAATAGTAGGTAATAATTATTATAAATTGTTTGACACAATTCACACACGGTAACTCAGTCCCAAACTAGGCAGGGCCTGTACTATGGGTACTAAACAACTGATAAACATACTTAAATAAATATTAAGCGACAAGAATAAGCGAAAAGCGATAAATTAAATATTAAGCGATAAGACCGCCCATTGTACTTTAGTTAAAGTTGGTATCCATATTGTGTTGTTTTTGGTGTACAATAAAAAGTTATTGTACATACATACATACATAATCTCACGCCTATTTCCCATTGGGGTAGGCAGAGACAACAGACCGCCACTTGCTACGATCCTGGCAGATCTCTCGCGCTTCCTTCACATCCATCAAACGACTCATGCATGCTCGTCGGTTTCGGGTACTCTTTTTCTGGCTTTTCTTCAACACATCGCCGATCTGGTCGATGTAGGTACGCCTAGGTCGTCCTCTACCGACTCGCCCATTCACAACACCCTTGTATATTTCTCTCGTTAGTCGACTTTCATTCATCCGCTCAATGTGACCAAACCACCTGAGCATTCCTCTTTCAATCCTAGTCACTATATCATCTTTCAAGCCGCAACGCTCTCGGATCACACTATTTTTCACTCTATCTATTAACCTTACTCCACTAATGCTTCTTAATGAACGCATTTCGACTGCATTTATTCTACTTTCACGTAGAATAAATGCAGTTTTGCATCAACGTTTGTTTTTGCAGTTTACATCAACGTAGGTACTAACACACCATCATGTACAGCCAGACGTGCTTTATTTCTCACATTCTGGCTCTTCATAAAGTTATTGTATTGTATTGGTAAGCGACTAGACACGAAGCCAACCAACATACATGTTCATGCACACAAATGTTGACCCCGAGCGGGGATCGAACCCGCGACCTCCGACTCAGAAGGCAGGGTCACTACCAACTGAGCCAACAAGCCCGCCCGAAATACTTATCAACCCCCCCGGTGATAGAAGCAGTAGTATATTTGTTATCAGTCAGTCACATAGATATTCGTACATCTGTCGTTCCCAAATTTATCTAAGCCACGAACGAGATACTAATTGAAAAGGAAAATATTATGTGTGTCTGTCTGCATCGTGTGTTTGTATGGGCTAATTGGAACGCGCCGTCGCCTACGGGTGCGAATTAGGGATGGGACACCAGTAGACTTGTCGATAAACGTGTATCCGGAGCGGGCGACACAGTCGCAACGTACACAATGTTCCTAAGAATAAAACCTCTTTAAAAATAGTAAATTGAATATTTACATATAATAAAGTGTATATCCTAATACAATATAAGCATCTTCAAGTTACTGTGTAATAGTGACCTGGAAATATACAGTGATTATTACAAGAAATGATAAAATAACTAATCCTAACAAAGTATTGTCAACCTCGGCGCCTAAGCATCAAAATTTGAAAGTGACAAAGTGTGAGTTAAACATACTCCTTATGCTTCATCACCAATAAATAATCTGCAAAAAAAGTACGTACACTGCAATAGTTAATAAAAAATAACCTAGAAATTTTAAAGTACATCACTCATCAATAAAATAAATTACTACAATTAGTAATCAGCGCCATCTACAGATTTAAAAGAATAATAAATCAATAATAATAGGTTTCATCGATACCAACCCGGATTACTTACCCTAGCTGACATCATGTTTAATACGCCCCCACCTCAGATGGCGCTATGCGCTGGATGTAGTCTACAATTACCAGTCAGAAGATTCCTTCAATGTCTACACTGCCAACAAAAATTTGATTTGGAATGCGCTAATATACCCGAAGTGCGCTTTAATAACACTATGACGGCAGATCACAAAAAATCCTGGAAATGCAGATCATGTAAAGCAGAAAAGGGGGAAGAATATAATAGTAAAAAATCTCCATTAGTTCAGATGACAGAAATCCCTGAATACCACAAGCAAACCTTAGAAAGCCCGCAAGACACCTACTACCAAAGATACGACGAGAATATCACTATAAGAAAAAATCCCCCGCCTTACTTCAACGATGACAATCCTCTAGATGACTCCCTAACTTCACTCCAAGGACATACACTAGCATTTGATACCCCGGAAACTAATGGAACAACCAACCATAACAATGAAGATAAAATCAACCTAACCCAATTTAACACCCTATTGCAACAAAGCCTTCAGAGAAACAATGCATACATCCTATCAGAAATAAGAACCACCTTCCAAACAGAGATAGAAAAAGCTATATCCAATCTGAAATCAGAATTTAAACAAGATACAAACAAAATTCAAAAAGAGCAAATTGTACTCAAAGAAAATATTGCTGCTATGGACTCAAAAATCAAACATTTAGATTACAAATGCTCTACACTTCAATCTGAAAACGAAGAATTACAGAAGAAGATAAACAGCTTTCAGTCAACTCAAATTCCGTATGATACTCTGGAAAAAAATGAAAAAATATTTGTTCTACATGGACTGATGGAAAATTATTGGGAGTCAGAACAAGAACTCATAAATCGTGTTATAAACATATGTTATGATATACTCAATATAAATCTGACGGGATACATAGAAGAAATATCATTCATAGGCAAAAAAGGTAATACAAAACCCCTGAAAATTGAACTGATCAGTAAAAAAATGAAAAAGCATATTCTCCAAAACTATGAATACTTCAAAGAAGCAGGGTTAAATGTTACAGAATACCTATCAACTTCAGCTCTTCAAGAAAGAAAAGAAATGAGAATGGCCCTACAATCAGCAAGAAAAAATGGACACCACGCAATAATAAGAAACAATAAGTTAATTATAGACGGAAAAGAAACACGACAAACGACATATAAATCGAACACATCTAACCAATATTTCAATAACAGGGAAAAACAAGGAATAAATACAGACAATATCATAAATAATGAAGAAAAGAATGATGACGCATCAACAAATTTTAATATATCTTTTCCACAGTATTCCAACTCATACGCACAGCGAACCAGGAACCCATCAAACAAACAAAGAGGGAAAAATAATCCCTTTCGTGAATAACTTTTGTATGCTCTACCAAAATATGCGCAGTATCTGTAACAAAATCCATCTTTTAGAAGCCCTAATTGAAGAAAAACCTCCCATCCATGCTATAAGTATAACAGAATCCTGGCTTACCAAAGAAAAACTCGAACAGTTTAATATAAGTGGTTATGCTGTAAGTTCATATTTTAGTCGTGAAACTCACGAAGGAGGTGGTGTATGTATATTGTTAAAAAACCACATAGAGTATTATGAACGATTAGATATAAAAAATATGTCATTAGAATTAGTTTTTGAAGTTTGTGCAATAGAAATACCGCAAAATAATTTATTAATGGTCAACTTGTACTGGCCTAATAGCAATAGAGAAGTCGAAGTATTTTATAATAGTCTAATTAAACTTTTAAAACTAATATCAATAAAAGATAAAAATAAAAATATTATCATAGGAGGTGACTTTAATGTTGACTTCCTTGCTAATAATAAAGCGAAAAAAGCCCTGTCAAACCTAATGTTAACTTTTAACTTTCACCAAATCATTAAAGAAGCGACTAGAGTCACTCCAGGTTGCTCTACATGCCTAGACCTGATTTTTATTAATTTCAAAAACAATGAAGTAGAAGCTGAGGTTTGTGAATTTGGTTTCTCAGACCATAAAGGAATCTTATTAACTATGCCGTCAATAATACCTTCTCTACCATTTTTACTAATACAGAAAAGAATTTATAACGAATTTAATATAGGTAAATTCAAAAACGAAATACAAAATACAGATTGGGAAAATGTTATAAAGTCAAACAAAAACATAAACGAAAACTATAACGCTTTTTATCAAACTCTGCTAAATGCTCTTAATAAATTCATTCCCAAAAAAATAATAAAAATTAAAACAAAATCAACTAAAACTCACCTTACTAAAGGTCTCAAAATTTCGTGCCGCAATAAAAGAAATTTAAGAACACTATTATCTCAGACAAATAGTATATTAATAAAAAATCATTATAATAGTTATACAAAAATTCTGAAAAAGTCAGTTCATGTATCAAAAAAACTTTCTAACATACGTAAATTTATTAACTCCGACAATAAGACACAAACAATGTGGCAAATTATACACAAAGAAACTAATAAAAAAATCTGTAAAAGTAAACAAAACATAACAATAAAAATCAACAATACAACATTAAAAAATCCTAAATTAATAGCTAACACATTTAACAATTTTTTTGCATCAATAGGGAACTCAATTGATCCAAAAAGATGTAAAAAATCTACGAATCTAACAGAAATTAATACAAATACTTTATTTCTACAGCCCATAGAACCTTGTGAAATAAATACTATTATAAAAAACCTTAAAAATAAAAATAGCTTCGGTTACGATGAAATTCCCCCCAAACTAATTAAAAATTGCTCATTTGAACTAACGATCCCATACACAAAACTTATAAATCAGTCTTTTTCACAAGGAATATTTCCGGACGCCTTAAAAACAGCAATTGTGAGGCCAATTTACAAGAAAGGGGAAAAAAGTGATCCCAATAACTACCGCCCTATTGCACTACTGCCAACCTCATCCAAAATTTTTGAAACCGCTATGATGACCCGACTCTATTCCTTCTATGAAAAGTTTAAAGTTTTCCACGATAGCCAAAATGGATTCAGAAAAAATAGATCCACAGTTTTGGCTATATACAAATACGTACAAAAAATCCTGGATGCAATAAATAACAAGAAGTACGCAGTTGGTCTACTTCTTGATATGAGTAAAGCATATGATAGAGTCGACCACAATATACTTCTGGAAAAATTATACAGGACTGGAGTTAGAGGCGTGACATTTGATTGGTTCAAATCATATCTTGAAAATCGCTTACAGTACGTAGAAATTGAAAATAGTAATACAGAATCTGGAGAAATTAATAATGTAAGATCAGATAAAATCCTAATGACAGGCTCTATCCCTCAAGGAAGCGTTCTAGGGTGCATTTTGTTCTTAGTTTATATAAACGATCTTCCAAACTTATTAGGTAGCCAATGCATACTCTTTGCCGACGATATTTCAGTATTAATACCTTGTTCTAGCTATAGTGAACTAGAAATTGAATTAAATATAACTCTGGACAAACTTATAAACTGGCTTGCAAGCCATAAATTAGAATTAAACTTCAAAAAAACTAAATTGATCCAGTTCAAACCTTATCAGAAAAAATCCTTAGCCATTAACTATACCTATAAAAATACCACACTAGAATCTGTAAATACCGCTACCCTGTTGGGCATACACCTTGATACCAATATGACTTGGAAACCTCATATCCAGAATCTATCGAAAAAAATATCTTCATTTATATATGCACTTTACCATCTAAAGAGAGTATCAGACTTAACAACCGCTCTATCAGCGTACTACGCATACGCTCATTCCAGATTCACGTATGGAATCATATTATGGGGAAATAGCACAGATGCTGATGATATCCTAATTTTACAAAAAAAATGTATTAGAATCCTTGCAAATATTAATCCCATTGAATCGTGCAGACCTTTCTTTAAAAAGTATGGTATATTAACAATAACTTCACTGTACATACTAGAATCATGTAAATTCGCAAAAAAACATACAAATATATACTCCCCAGAAAAACAAGTAAAACGCAATTATCGCAACCTAAATAAACTAAAAGTACCCTTTTCCAAATTAAACCTATTTACAGCTGGCCCTCATTGCATGGTTATAAAAATTTACAACCACATTCCAAACAGTATAAAAAATATAGAAACTAATACCTCTTTTATAAACCATCTTAAAAAATTTCTTGTAAATAAATGTTACTATAGTTTAAATGAGTTTTTTAATGAAAAACTATAAAATTAAAAATACTAATTAGGTAAATAAATATGTATAACAAATATGATAGTTTTAATATATTAATAATAATATAAATATATATATAATAATACTTCGACTTATAATTTTACAGTTACTTATATAAATATTACCTATATACTAATTTTATATTACTTTTAATTACTTGTACGCATAATTAAGAACAATATTGAAGTGTGATCGCTCTCTCCATAGATTGTCTTTGCGACACCCTTACAGGGTGCCATAGAATAGAGCTAATATGTACCATAACACCTTGTAAAACCTATGGCATGCAAATAAAGTATTTGATTTGATTTGATTTGATCCTTATAAATAAGCTCAATGTTGCATGAGATTTTACATGCGAAAGCAGCGTATGCGTAGTAGGTATTTAAGCTATGTAACTGTAAAGTTTCATTAAAATATATTCGATAGTTTTTGCGTAAAAGAGCAAAAAATATCCATACATCTGGGGGTTTCTATAAAAACGGCAAAAAATCACGTTTGTTGTATGGGAGCCCCTTAATTTTGTTTTTATTCTGTTTTTTTTTTTATTTGTTGCTGCAACAGAAATACATCTTTTCAGAAAATTTCAACTGTCTATCACGGTTCATGAGATACAGCCTGGTGACAGACGGACATACAGACAGACGGACGAACATACGGACAGCGGAGTCTTAGTAATACGGTCCCATATGGTCCCTTTGGATACGAAACCCTAAAAAAGGCAGTGAAAGTCTTGTAGTTAGTGATCCAGGCTCTCGTGCGTGAAGCTCGGATTCAAATTTTGGT
Source organism: Ethmia dodecea (assembly GCA_963855545.1). Classification (NCBI taxonomy): domain Eukaryota; kingdom Metazoa; phylum Arthropoda; class Insecta; order Lepidoptera; family Depressariidae; genus Ethmia; species Ethmia dodecea. Next base: position 1,557,794 of record OY979454.1, on the reverse strand, counting down.
GAGGGCATTTTTCAGCAGCTCGACAATGAAGAAAAATATCGTGAGGAATCCCGCAGGTCTCAGGACTAATTCTGAGGCATGTGTATCAGACCTGGTCCGGTGATGGGCTCACCGCCTATCACGTTTAGGGGTACAAAGAAGATACTAGGGAAACGCAGATATTTCCAGAAATTCAATCTTTGTCTATCCCTTGGGGGATAAAAAGCGTGACAAAACCAACTCGTCGGTGGAGATAGCCTGCTGTGTACATTTATTGGATATGTATGAAAGCATCGACTTCTACAGTTAACGATGGAACATGTACGAATATTGGAAATTACAACATAATAGTATATTATTGTGGTCCCTGCAAATAGATAGACTGTGTTTAACCTTTGTAGGAATAAAAAAATCTCAGTGTTAATATTTAATTACTATCAACATGTCAACTTCTCGTTTTTTAATGTGGCTGTTACTTTATTATTTTATGACAGCTCCATAAAAGTTCAGTTCAGCGCCATCTATTGACACCATTGAATACTCGAGTGACAGCTGTCACCGAAAACGCCTCAATATCTACGGAAAATAAATAAATTTATTATTTTACGTCAAAATATTTTCAAAAAAACCCAAAACATCGACAATCAATCTCAACGGTGTCCCATCCCTACACGTTTCTTGTTTAAATATTAATCCCAGCGACAAAGGGTCGATTGTGGGCTGCATTGTGCCACCGCCCTGGGTCCGGGTATAGCCGGGGGCGCTATTTCGGGGGCGCTATTCCAGGTGTTTGCTTTACGGGGGCCGAAACCCTTTGTGGCGAGGTTATGCAATGTTAGCCGCGGCAATGTATTGGATGGGTGAGGTTTCCCACAAAATCTGTACAGGGTGCCCAAGAGAATATTATTATATTATCAGTCCTTTTATCCCCGAGGGGGTAGGCAGAGGTATTCCATTTCTGGATATACCCACTTTTCACGAGATGTTATTTGGACCCCGAAACGTGATAGGTGGTGAGCCCATCGCCGGACCGGGTCAGTTACACATGCCTCAGAATTAATTCTGGGACCTGCGGGTTTCCTCACGATGTTTTCCTTCACCGTCGAGCTAGTGATAAATATGTACGTAAGTTTTGTAAAACTCATTGGTACAGGCCAAGATTCGAACCCGAGCCTCACTGTTTATCATCATGTGAAGCAGGCTCTTTAACCGTAAGGTTACCACTGCTATTTTTTTTTTACCAATCCTACTTCTCAGAAAGTATTGGTTTTAGTAGCCCCGAACCCCAACCCTTATATCTGGCCAAGGGATCCCTAAAGAGTTACCCTCAAGAAATAATTTGTTTGAATTTAATTCCGAAACTCATTTTGTATTCATTAATCCTTCTTTTAGATGAGAGAAAGAGAAGGGAGAGACAGGTGAGACAGATATACTCTTGAAGATACCTATTGTTTTAAACTTCGGATATAAATTGTAAAAAAGTAATTTTAATAAGTCATTGTCCGTTTTATTCTCCGTCCGTTTTACTATCCTGTTTATTCCCGTTCGGGTGGGAATTTTATAAAATTACTTCTTAGTCAGCCACTTAAGAATCTTTTTGAAAAGCTAGACCCAACCCAGACACAGAATTTCATTTCAGTTTGTATCTATTCGTCCGTGCGAGTTGTGTATTTTATTAATTTCCCTGGTTTTGGGAATTCCCGGGAAATCTGAAAAATAATTCAAGAGTCTCGGGAAATGTGAAATCCTAAGTAAAATCTGTCATTTATTTCCCAAAACCAGGCATAGCTGTGTAACACTGTGAATATACGCCTCATTTTTCCCATCGCACCCGAAAAACATAACCCGGGTAAAAACACATATTTTACAAGAACCGGGTAGGTATAACCGGGCAACTCGCTATATATCAGCTTCATTTTTCCAACGCCACACCCGGCCGTGACAGTCTGCAGACATCACTAATTGACCGGGCCCGGTAATTTTTCGGTCTTTTTGACCAGATGGCGGGAGGGTTAGGGCACACGGGGGTTATCGAATAAAGCTATACTGCAGACGGTCGAGGTTTTAGATGTGCAATGAAATATACCGCATGATTTTTTTTACCGTCCGGAAAAAAATATGGTGTGATAGGTAAGTGTAATAGATTCATTTGGTATTGTTACCTAAACTAATATACATTACCTACACGTACTCAATTGTAGTCAATATCACAAACTGAAATATTTAAAATAGTAGATAATATTTTAAAAAGAAACAGGCTCGTAGCTTCCATTCATGCGCAATCTACCTATATACAGCCGCCAGCTGCTACGAGTAGATTTTGTAAATTGCATTAAACATGACTAGATTAAACAATTAATCTCGTGTATAAGTTCGGCTCTAGATACCTTAAGCGTCATATTTCCAGACTGTAAAAAAAAGACGTGTGGCACTCGGGGACTGCCGCGGTAAAGCTATTGCATAGCATTTTGTATCAACAAGACTGCCGAAAAGAAACGACGTTAGACAATGCACGGCCTTCAAGCCACACCTCCGTGCCCTTCGGAGTGGGGAGCGTGAGGTTTTTTTCGTTACGGAATTTCTGGATTCGGTCCCCGCGCTCAAGGCCCGCGATAGAAGCTATGCAATAGCTTAAAAATCCTTTAGTATATCTATAAGTACCTACCAATCTTTACTGCAGTATAATCCCACTACATATAATTTACACTACATCTACCTACACTAATATTATAAAATGAAAGATTTGTTTGTTTGAATTGAATAGGCTCCAAAACCTACTGGGGTGATTTTAACAATTCTATCATCAATAAAAACCTTATGGGCTATAATTTTCCCACGGGAACGGGACCTATGCGAATGAAATCGCGCAGAACAGATAGTCCTCTATACAACGTGCACATCGTTCCTTAGATGACGTAAATGATCACAAAGAAGGGACATTTCGAAATTCCCCCGGATAGGTAAGAACAGGAATGACTGGTTATATCATACTATCTTTTTCCTAATAATTCGCCGTATAAAATTGGTAAACGGTGGTTTTCTAGTTTCCCTAATAATTCCCGTTCCCATAGGAATTTCAAAAAAACTTTCCTTTTCTACAGACATATAAAAACTGGGTCCTTTAAAAATATATTTCTGTCCTCTGCCTCTGCCAACCCCTAAGGGGATAGCTTATGTCATAAAATCCGTTGAAAGGACATTTTTAACCGTATAACTCAATTAAGTCGGAATCTCTTCGGGGCCTAAATGTCCATCATAAATTGTTCGCGGTACTCGAATGTGGCGAGAGGGTTAATTGACATTCTTAACCCCACCCAGGTGGGGTTGTTTTAGGGTTAACGCCGGGATTATATCGGTGTATTTATAACTGTAAATTAGTGACTGGAAGGAGACAGTTTTAAAGTAGAAAACAGTGAAATGGTATTACACTGTATCGAAAATTAAGTAGCGAGTAATAAATAATTAAGAAGCTTATTCCAAAACAATTCTGAAATGCATTTTAATATTCATTTTACAATTAAAGCATTTTTTTTAAATAACAGTGATAGCCTTACGTATAAAGAGCCTGCTTTACATGATGATAATCAGTGAGGCTCGACGGTGAAGGAAAACATCGTGAGGAAACCCGCAGGTCCCAGAATTAATTCTGAGATATGTGTAAAAGACCCGGTCCGGCGATGGGCTCACCACCTATCACGTTTAGGGGTCGAATATTCTCGTAAAAAGTAATTATATCCAGAAATAGAAACCACTGCTCGGGGATAAAAGGCGTGAGATTTTTTTACAGTCAAAAAAGTGATGCAATTGAGCACTAAAAATGGTACGCGTCATAAAGTCAGTACTCAGTAAATTTTCATTCATCCACTCATAAAAATTAACTCACTTCACTTGCTTACATTCAACCAACCCCCATAGATGAGTAACCATGGAGATAGAGTCCATTGTCATTAGACTATGTATATAAGTTATATTTTTTAACTACAGAAATAAATGATTTTTTATTTGATTTGACTACGAACGTAAAGTACCAGGGCTTCTATACAACAACACCCCAATTATATAATCACTACATAGTATAAAACAAAGTCGCTTTCTCTGTCCCTATATCCCTATGTCCCTATACATAGGGAAAAATCAAAATCCGTTGCGTAGTTTTAAAGATTTAAGCTTAAGATTAAGATTTAAGATTTTGATGCGGTTTTTTTTAATAGATAGAGTGGTTCGAGAGGAAGGTTTTAGTATTAGCATTGCACCCGTGCGAAGCCGGGGCGGGTCCCTAGTAATATAATAAAATTATGATGCATTCGTATATTTAGTTTTGTCTAACCAAATTTCTTAAATAAAGAGCAAAAATTGTACGATTTTCATAGATATCCCTAAATTCAGGCTAATACATTTTTCAGAAAATTTGACACATTAAAAATAGCCAAAATCGATTAAGTAGTCGATACTGAACAAACTTATTTCAGAAATTGAGCTTAATCTGCTTCATATTGTAGGAGTATAAAGGTTTATTTAGGTATATTACCTACGTTGATATGAATTCATAATTCACAAAACCTGTTTCCCCTATCGACGTCATATATCATATCGTGAATATTACATTCTGGCTAACACATGTCGCCTTAATATCTTTTTGTCTGCACTTGTATTCGTTTGGATCATCGATACGAGAACTAGGAGATGACGAGCCAATGGCTTACCGTTGGCAACATGGGTTCGATTCTGCTTTACACCGACTAAACATATTTTAGTTTAGTCCTGTCTTTATCTTACCTCAAAAAAGAAAAGGGATAGATAACCTACCGAATTTAGTCCTGTCAGAGGCTGTATTTTAATCGTGACTTATTTACTTATGCACTAAACACGTTATGAAATGCCTTAGTTGACAGGACTAAATATCTCTCGTCCTATTTCTTTTCTAGGAAAAAGAAAATGACAGGAGTAAACTAAAATAAGTTTAGTTGCTGTAAAGCAGAATCGAACCCATTGCCATATTAAATTTAACATGAACTGATGAAATGAAACAAATAGATGTTGTAGGTATGCTTATCAATGTTCAGACGCTTAATTAAAAAGTCTGCCTATTTGTGGACTAACACTTTGGTAATGGCAATAGAACTAACATTTTAACGTGCCTTCCGAAGCATGTAGTCTCAGAATTCATAGACAACATTGGGGGAGATATGTGTACGAGATAATTCCTCACTAATTACAGAGCAGACGGGAAAAAAACCGCAAAAGAGTGAACAGGGGTGGAATGGACAACGGAAATCGCTGACCGATCGAATGTGCGCTTTGCCCCATGCCACCCCGATATTTCAATTAACAGAGACGGTAGGTATCTTTTATTTATAGACATAATGTATGGTGTACGGTATTCAATTTAGTCTATAGAATCGGTAATGTTAAAATCCGCATAAGAATATAAATTTAAATTAAAAAAACTTTTTCACCTCTCCGGGCGGGAAGCGGCAACTTTCGACCCGCTGCGCTAAACGAAGTTGCCGTTTTCCGCCTCCGTCGAGCTGAAAAAAACTATACACACCTCGGGAAGTAAATAGGAAAGTCTCAGATCACATGTTTAATTCTTTCATTCATTTAGGTACGATAATTTAAATCTTACATACAATATTTCAGTCTGACATGCAAAATAAAGGACTGTAAACGCAGTCCAATGAAAATGGAGTTGATTTTTTAAATTATTAAGGAGAAGCGTATAATTTGAGTTCCGGTACCGTGATCAAAAGAAGCCCTTAAATATACAAGATTGAACCATTTCTTTCTTTTAAGATTATTGCCTTTGTAGGCGAAAGAGAAGTGTGGATAAGCCGGCCAAATATTTTGCTAAATACCAAACGCCCAAAAGTAAAACGACAAACTTCTAGACACAAAAACCACGTTCCTGTGTCAGCAACACGCTTGCAGCGCCTTACACTGATTGGGCTTTAGTTTCAGACTAGCAGGTGCCCAGCGGCGTTGACCGCGCTGATCCTATAAGTACATTCTATTTCCCGTGGGAATTTCCAAAAACTCACTTACGTTATTTAAGGAACTGGTGTACAAGAATTTATGCCTTAAACCCAGCGGTTTTGGCTGTGCGTTGATCCATCAGTCAGTCACACAGCCAGCCAATCAACCACTCAGCTTCTACTACACTAATCTATATCTCTAATCTATACTAATACTAATATTACAAAAAGGAAAGATTTGTATGTTTGTATATTTGTTACAAATAAACTCAAAAACGACTGGACCGATTTTAAAAATTCTTTCACAACGGAAAGCTAGAATATCCCTAAGTAACAAAGGCTATATTAAACTCAAAAAATAGTGAACAGATTTTAAAAATTCTTTCACCTATGGAAAGCTTTATTTTTTGGGAGTAACATGACTTATATTTTTTTTGTGAAATAAACAGCTTGTCTTATACATGTAGATGATTCGAATCTTTTGGGTACACTTGGTCTCTGACCGAAAAATAGTCGTTCTTATCTACACTATTCTAACGCCATCTCTGCAATTCGACTCGTGAAATTGAAACCGCTGTAGCGTATGATTCTGTTGATCTTCTAGGGGAGGGAGTATTACAATATGACAGAACATCACGCGGCTTCCCGTGTGGGGTGTGCAGTCACTTAAGTGTTATGCAAAGAATATATTGTAACAATTAAGCTGGTTGTAGATATATGTGGGTGCTTACAAGAATATACTACCAGCGGTGAGGTTTAATATTTCCTTAGAATGAGTCCGCAAAAGAAGACTTTCTTTAAAATATAGGTACAACGCGTAACAGAAAAAGCGCAATTCCTCGTACACCCCAATTAGTTTATTAACATAAAACATCGAATTATGATGCAATCGAACTTTAGTTGTGTCTAACTAATTTCCTCAAATATCGATTAATAATAGCACGATTTCTATAGATAGCACCAAATTCAGATATGCTAATTCATTTTTCGGAATAATTAAACATATATTAAAAATAGCTGAAATCGAATAAGTAGTCGATACTGAACAAACTAATTTCAGGAATTGCGCTTATTATGTTATATATTGTATAGGTTGTATAGCCTAAACTAATTTTAATTCGATTTTCTGTAGCCTAAATTAGAAACTGGCACAAAACCTTTTGAAGCCTAGGCAAAGAAGACTAAGTAGACTAAGAGGAACTTTTTGGTAGCCCAAACTTAAGCTAAACCGTTCTTTTCCTAACGCTCTGGTAGTTAGTACGTCATACGTCACAAATAGCAAATAGTGCGTCACTAATGTAAATTACTTAAACCATGTAGCCTAAGCCAAACTTTTTGTAGCCTAATCTTTACTAAGACAATCTTTATCGTGGCGATCTTCTGTCTTCCTCCCCTACTATATTCTCTGTCCTTGTTCGGCTACAAAAACAGTGATTAGCGCACTCTGAACCCCCATTTATATGCTTATTAGAGAAGGCGGACACTTGACAGAGCTCCCCTAGCTTTTGGGGTATAGCCCGAGTAAAAGGCGACAGCGGTGGTGGTTTATTTATTTTCTGTAGGTACAAAAAGTACAATTAGAAGTTTCAATAGTCTATTAATAAGGCACACTAAACTCGTCCATGACAATTGGTTAAATGTAAACAGCAGCCCATCTCCACTCCAAATGCAGTAAAAGAACCAGCAACAAACTCAAGGGCAGCTCTATTTAATATCATGTCAAACAAACCCTCAGACTAACTGAACACTATTCGGTCCGACGATGGGCTCTTAAAATACACTAGGGGAAAGTGAACACATTGTGCGACTTGGGAAAGTGGACGAAATCTTCCGGAAGGACATAGAATACTCACGCCCACAAAAATAAGGCAGGATAGTACATTTTGGCAATCTATACTAATATTATAAACACTAAATATTTGTATTTTTGTATGTTTGTTACGAATAAACTGAAAAACTACGGGACAGATTTTAAAAATAAAAAAAAATTAAAATATAAATAACCTCACGCCTTTTATCCCGGAGGGGGTAGTCTGAGCTATTCCATTACTGGATATACCCACATTTCACGAGATATATTGGACCCCTAAACGTGGTGATAGATGGTGAGCTCATCGCCGGACCGGGTCTATTTACACATGTCTCAGAATTAATTCTGAAACCTGCAGGTTTCCTCACGATGTTTTCATTCACAGTCGAGCAAGTAATAAATATTTTAAAAATTCTTCCACCGATAGAAAGCTAGAAGATCCCTGAGTAACATAGGCTATATTTCATTCTACTGAAACAACGAACTAAACAGAACTGCTAATAATAATAAAACGCTACCTCTTATGCCTCGAACCAAACATGAGAAGTATTAAAGAAAAAAATTATGAGAAAACTCTAATTACTAAGATGTTTTTATAGCTTGTACCATGACTGGGAATTATCAAGTTTACAGGAAGATGGGTGTCAGCCATTGTTCAAGGATTTAGGGATCCTTGTTTTTAACCGACTTCAAAAAGGAGGAAGTTATCAATTCGTCCGTTTTTTTTTATGTTTGTTACCTCAGAACTTTCGACTGGGTGAACCGATTTGGATGATTCTTTTTTTATTTGAAATCTGACAACGCAACGGCATCTATGAGAAAACCATATAAGTTGAAGATTGAAGTCGGTTTTTTTACTCTTTACAGTAGTTATTGAGTTTACTAGCTGTTTCCCGCGACTATGTCCGCTAGGAACTGTGTTTTACGAGATAAAATATAGCCTACTAGCAGCGCCTCGAGGTTTTACCCGCGTGGTTCCCGTTTCCGTGGGAAAATGGGTGACCCGTCTGCTCGTTTGCCCCCTTTTTTTTATAAAAAAAAAAAACATAAAAAAAAAACAAACAAAAAAAACAATTGATAACTTCCTCATCCAGTGTGGTCGCTCAATGATAACGCAAATGTCAATATGGGGTTGAATTAGAAACGAAAATAGCCGCAGGTGATAACCCGAATACAAGTAGTCGTAAGTGAGAAAACGCGGTTCCCTCGGCCCTCCTCAAAAATAACATTTTCTTTACTTAGCTGTGTCCGGCAGATAGTGGGATGGAGCGCTTTTATTTATATCGGTACAGACGAGCAGAGAACGGAATAGTCAACTGCGTACAGGAAATTCTGCTAAGAGAATAATAATTATGCTCTGCTGCTCTCTTCTTAGAGATCACTTACGTCATTCAAGGGATCTCTGTGCAAATTTTCATGACTAGCTTATACTATATATAACTTATATAACTAGGTGTCCAGGTGAAAATTTGGTTTAGAATTTGAATACAGTACTAATGTGTACCTACATACATGTATAATCTCACGCCTATTCCCATTGAGGTAGGCAGAGACAATAGACTGCCACTTGCTATACGAACCTGGCAGATCTCTCGTGCTTCATCCACATCCATCAAACAACTCATGCAGGCTCGTCGGTTTCGGGTACTCTTTATCTGGATTTTCTTCAACACATCGCCGATGTGGTCGATGTAGGTACGCCAAGGTACGCCTAGGTCGTCCTCTACCGACTCACCGATTCACAACACCATTGTATATTTGTCTCGTTAGACGACTCTCATTCATCCGCTCAATGTGACAAAACCACCTCAGCATTCCTCTAGAATTTGATTCAAAATTCATTTATTTCAGTAGGTATAAAAAATAGAGAGCAGTGATAGCCCGGACGGTTAAAGAGCCGGCCGAAAATCAGTGAGGCTCGGGTTCGAATCCTGGCATGTACCAATGAGTTTTTCAAAACTTACGTACATATTTATTACTAGCTCGACGGTGAAGGAAAACATCGTGAGGAAACCCGCAGGTCTCAGAATTAATTCTGAAACATGTGTAAACAGACCCGGTCCGGCGATGGGCTCACCACCTATCACGTTTAGGGGTCCAATGTATCTCGTGAAATGTGGGTATATCCAGTAATGGAATACCTCTGCCTACCCCCTCGGGGATAAAAGGCGTGAGATTATAATATATATTATATGAGTATAAAAAATACACTTTTGAATATGCAGATAGTAGTCTTTTTAGTGCTATTCGTTGAAGTCGATTTGTGTTTTTGTTCAAAATATTGATTATTTCCACCTCACGTCTATCAAAAACTATTCTACAAGTTCGTAACAGTTTTCTCGGCGACTTCACACCCCTGTTATGTTAGGGCAACTGCTTGACCGCGATAAGCGAGACATATAACACAAGAGCCGAGTGCTTCTGACAAAGATTGTTTCAACATTGCCTTTGCAGCATTGAGCTTCTGTTACTGGTCAGCAGACGTATTCACTCGATACCGTTTCCGTTCGATTCAGATCGAGTGAAAAATTTTCCGATGTCGAATCTATCGACTTCGGAAACTTATTCTAGGCGTTTCTGACAGCCACGGAAAATTTTCCGAATCCTTATGTCACATATGACATTAGTTTTCAATACCAAAATCAACCCATCTCGAAAGTTTTCAACACCAACATTAGCCCATCTCGAAAGTGTTCGACAGATTTTCCGATATCGAATATCGAAGCTCCCTGAATACGCCTGCAGTTGTCAATAAAATAAAATAAACAATAAAAAAATCTTTATTTTCAGACAATAGAGTCCATAGGTGTGTTAGTAATAAAAAATCTTTTCGCTCAAGCGTTCTGAGTTAAAAAAACATAAAAAAACATACAGTCGAATTGATAACCTTCTCCTTTTTTGAAGTCGATTGAAAATACTTATGACTATGTTAGTTTTATAACATAGAACTCTGAAAGAGTAAAAAACCGACTTCAACTTATATGGTTTTCTCATGGATGCCGTCAGAACTGAACCAATAAAAAATAAATCATCAAAATCGATTCACCCAGTCAAAAGTTCTGAGGTACCTAACAAACATAAAAAAAACATACGTGTCGAATTAAGAACCCCCTCCTTTTTTGAGGTCGGTTGAAAAACACTAATTTGATAATATATTTTATAACACATTTGCTCGTAAAAGGTGTCTTATTTCCCCAATTTCAATATCGTATTGTATCTCGTTACACCCAAGTGCGGTAAGTGTAAAGTAAAACGCACGGTTTATCAAGATGCTCCGTCGTAAAACGAACGGTACTTTTTAAAATCTCAACAAAGAGTTTTTATGTCAAAAAAGTTGTCAACATTTTATAATTAAAATTAACTTTGGGAGATAATAGTACATTATGATATAAGTGCGGTAGGTTGAAAATTACAGCCGAGGCGATATTGCTAGCCCGAGCCGTAGGCGAGGGCTACAAGTAAGCAGAGGCTGTAATTATCAAAGCGCACGTATGTCATACGACGTTTTATAACACATTTGCGAGGAAATAAAATAAAACTCCGACTATGGTAAACGAATAAAAACAATACAGCGTTAAGAAAAAGCGCGCGGCGCGCATCATCATTTTTTTTAGGAAAAGGCACAAAAAACAGCCAGTACTTATCACTAATAAAGTAAAATAATATTTTTGTGTTTTTGTTACAGATTGGTTGTAATTTACCGTCAAAATTAATTAAATTAAATAATTATGTACATAAATATTTCTTTAATATATTTTATCTCCCAAAGTTAATTTTAATCATAAAATGTTGACAACTTTTTTTGACATAAAAACTCTTTGCTGAGATTTTAAAAAGTATCGTTCGTTTTCAGACGGAGCATCTTGATAAACCGTACGTTTTACTTTACACTTACCGCACTTGGGCGTAATGAGATAGGTAACGATATTAAAATTGGTGAAATAAGACACCTTTTACGAGCAAATGTGTTATAAAATATATTAAAGAAATATTTATGTACATAATTATTTAATTTAATAAATTTTGACAATAAATTACAACCAATTAATCTGTAACAAAAACACAAAAATATTAATTTACTTTATTAGTAATACTGGCTGTATATTATGTCCTTTGCCTAAAAAAAAATGCTGATGCGCGCCGCGCGCTTTTTCTTAACGCTGTATTGTTTTTATTCGTTTACCATAGTCGGAGTTTTATTTTATTTCCTCGCAAATGTGTTATAAAACGTCGTATGACATACGTGCGCTTTGATTATTACAGCCTACCGCACTTATATCATAATGTACTATTAAAGCTGTTTTTCTTGGACCTAATATTTTCATCGCTGTAGTGAGGTGAAAAGGTGTGTGTTTCGCTTTACAGCAAAGTTATTCTGCGTCTTGTACCTTTTAAACCACCGCTACGCTCAGATTTCAATACAAGTACCTACCTACTTACTTGCGCCAAATATCAACTTTGCAGTTTTGCGTAACAAATAACTATTTTGAACAATAGGGGTCAGCCAGCACAGTAGATTATATGAAGGGACCGCCTAGATAACATTGTTGGTGTAATTCTAAGAGTGCTGGTTTTCTTTACGTTGCGGCATTAAGATGACGATGATTTCAGAGTTGGGTGTATTGTCTTTTTGACGTGATAACGTCTTATAAATCGATCAACCAAGCCGATGAGCCCAGCGTGCAAGCAAGAGCGTGGAACAAGCGATAGAGAGGCACGATCGGCCTAATCGTTCGGCTTGTGACGCATCTATCTATCTTCCACTCCAGTATGCAATTTTTCATCAATGTTTTCTTGTGATGTTATCACGTAAAATTATCGCCCGTAAACCGACTTTACAGACAACCATTTTTATTTTATTTTTTCAGATTCCTACTAAGGGCTTAGAGGTTTTTTGTGCGTCAAAAATTAACGTACCTTCCGAAGCATGTAAAGAACATGCAGCTCTTACATAATATATCATTTGCAAAGCCACTCGAGCCAGTATTTCATGACGTGAATAACATATTCATTGTACTGAAGCGCGTAAAGGGTGCGCGAACTTACACCTTTAATGTACAGGGTGATTTCAAAATATCTACTAACAAATGTTGTGAAAATAGTTTTATTTTATACTAGCGGCCCGCCCCGGCTTCGCACGGGTGGACATTTATTTTTTAAACATTTTGGGATGCCCTTATCATTATCTTCATGCAATGCATAAGTGGTTCTTATTATTTTTCAAATAGCCTGTGCCCAGCGGCGTTGCCCGAGCGGAATCAGTTTATTCCTGTTCCAGTGACAATTTCTAAAAATCCCTTCATAGAGCGGTTGCGAACGACATAATTATTATTATGTGACACCTACATACCATATTTCAGTTTTTAGGGTTCCGTACATAAATGTTAAAACGATATCCTATTACTAAGTCTCCCCTGTCCGTCCGTCTGTCTGTCCATCTGTCACCAGGCTGTATCTCATGAACTGTGATAGTTAGTTGAAATTTTCACAGATGATATATTTCTGGTGCCGGTATAACAACAAATACTAAAAAACAGAATAAAATGAATATTTAAGGGCTCCCATACCACAAACGTTATTTTTTTGTCGTTTTTATGTCGATAGACACAAAAAACCACACTTCTTCATACTAACTTCAACCCCTACTTTCACCCTCTTAGGGGATGATTTTCGAAAAATCCCAGAACTAATATTTCATAGTGTGTTTTGAAGAGTATTTGTGCCAAGTTTAAAGTTGATACACGCAGAAATCACACTATCCCATACAAACTTCAACCCCCTCTTTCACCCCCTTAAGGGTTGAATTTCGTAAAATCCTTTCTTAGCGAGCATCTACACTATAAACGTAACCTACACACAAAATTTCATGTTTCTATGTTCAGTGGTTTGGGCTGGGCCTTGATTTTTAGATTTAGCTTCTCCTTTTATATATATAGATTTATTATATAAAATCCTAGCGACCCTCCCCGGCTTCGCACGGGTGCACGGGTGCAATGCTAATACTAAAACCTTCCTATTGAATCACTCTATCTATTAAAAAAAACCGCATCAAAATCCGTTGCGTAGTTTTAAAGATTTAAACATACATAGGGATATAGGGGCAGAGAAAGCTACTTTGTTTTATACTATGTAGTAATACTCACACCTTATCCCACACCTTTCACTACTTAGTATATTATTTTGACCTCTAAACGTGATAGGTGGTGAGCCCATCGTCCGAACGGGTCTGTTACACATGCCTCAGAATTAATTCTGGGACCTGCGGGTTTCACACGATCTTTTCCTTCACCGGCGAGCTAGTGATGATCATTTTGTACTTAGTTTACGTAAGTTTTTGAAAAACTTATTTTCCTTAACCCGAGCCTCACGCATGACAAGAGGGCTCTTTAACCATTGGGCTATCTTATTGAAAAAAAAAACTTTTATTTTTTTTCTCCAAAAATATATTCCTGGGCTCAATATTTAAACAGCCTGTGTAAAAAGCTCGCGGTAACTCGCTGTAATAAAGAGACTTTGTCGTGCTTTATAGCTTTTACGTGAGCAGTCGACCGGGCGGTGCGGGTTCTCATCCCGGATGCGATAACAATTCGCACGGATGCGCACTCGTTGGAGTGTAGGTTCGATTTCGAGTGGATTTATCAATTTTGTCCCATTATTCCTATTCTAAGTATTATAAACTAGCTATTCCGCGGTTTCACCCGTTTCCCGTTCCCATTGTAATACGGGAATAAAATATAGTCAATTATGTTAATCAGGAATCTTGTAGCTTTTTTATGGTGATAGAATTTTCAAAATCGTTCTATAACTTTTTCAATTTATTCGTTACAAAAATACAAATCTTTCCTATTTATAGTAACACTAGCAACCCGCCCCGGCTTCGCACGGGTGCAATGGTAATACTAAAACCTTCCTCTTGAATCACTCTATCTATTAAAAAGAACCGCATCAAAATCCGTTGCGTAGTTTTAAAGATTTAAGCATACATAGGGATATAGGGACAGAGAAAGCGACTTTGTTTTATACTATGTAGTGATTATAGTGTAGATGTATATTGGCAGAGACGGGTAAGATTAAATTTATTTTCAAGGCCGCAGTAATAGAAGTTCGCACAGGGGCAAAAGGGCTATTTTCGACATTGCAAACTGACTTTGCAATATATCGTTACGCACTTACGGGGATGGTGGGATGACAATAAATCACTCGGTTTGGAAGTTACACAGGTTACCACTTAGCCATTACACCCTTTCTGTTGCTCACATGGTGAAATATCAGCGTTATTCGATCATTAAGTTACAATAAGTTTTTTACTTTACTTAGAATATCTGGTGAAAAAGTGGGTATATCAAGAAATTTAATACCTATGCCTACCCCTCGGGGATAAAAGGCAAGAGCTTATTTATTCCAATTTAATTTAAAACTACTCTAGGAAATTAGATGCGGTTTGTTGCCAGTCTAAATTAAAATGGTTTATGTTTCATCTTGATATAAACCATATTTACTAGATAAGACATGAGATTAAAAAGAGCTGCCCTTGAGTTTCTTGCTGGTTCTTCTCGGGGTACCTACTGCATTTGGAACCAGCAACTCGTCGGTGGAGATGGTGTTTACATTAAGCCAATCTTCATGGACGAGTAAAGTTGTTATTAACTTCCTCCTGCGTAGCATTATAAGAGGAAGTTAATGGTTTGAGTAAGATGTCTGTCTGTGTATCTGTGTGTCTGTGTGTCTGTCGACAGGATATCTCCGGATCTACTGGACCGATTGACTTCAAATTCGGTCAGTAGATACCTTAGGTCAATACCTCGATCGAGTTTGAATTTCAGACCCGTGGGTCAAAAGGGACTGGGCATTTCAGACCCGTGGGTCAAAAATTTCAAAAATTTCAAAAATCTCAAAAATGCCAAAACTGTCAAAAATGTCAAAAAGGTCAAAAAATTTCAAAAATGTCAAAATTTCAAAAATGTCAAAAAATGTCAAAATGTCAAAAAGCTCAAAAATGTCAAAAAGGTCAAAAATGTCAAAATGTCAAAAATGGTCAAGAATGTCAAAAAGGTCATAAAATGTCAAAAATGTCAAAAAATGTCAAAAATGTCAAAAAGGTCAAAAAGGTCAAAAATGTCAAAAAGTTCAAAAATGACAAAATTTCAAAAATTTCAAAAAGGTCAAAAATGTCAAAACATGACAAAATGTCAAAAAAGGTGAAAAATGTCAAAAAGGTCAAAAAATGTCAAAAATGACAAAATGTCAAAAAGTTCAAAAATGTCAAAAATGTCAAAAAGGTCAAAAAATGTCAAAAATGACAAAATGTCAAAAAGTTCAAAAATGTCAAAAATGTCAAATAGGTCAAAAATGTCAAAAAATGTCAAAATGTCAAAAAGTTCAAAAATGTCAAAAATGTCAAAATGTCAAAAATGTTAAAATGTCAAAAAGTTCAAAAATGTCAAAATGTCAAAAAGGTCTAAAATGTCAAAAGTTTCAAAAATGACAAAAAATTACAAAAATGTCAAAAAATGTCAAAAAATGTCACCATCAAAATTATTATCATCATTAACATCATTTTCGTTGTTGGCAGTCAACAGGTGGAAGTTTGTCCATAGAATTACATTCTCTCGTTAGACTATTGATTTTTCGAAGTGTGATTTTCATTTTTCGATGCCTTTTAGCCGAGTTATCCATACATAAAGTATTTTTTAAATGCGGCGTCATGGAAATTTTTTGTTAATTATTTAACAATAATAATAATATAATCTCACGCCTTTTATCCCCGAGGGGGTAGGCAGAGGTATTCCATTACTGGATATACCCACATTTCACGAGATACATTGGACCCCTAAGCGTGATAGGTGGTGAGCCTTCGCCGGACCGGGTCTGTTTACACATGTCTCAGAATTAATTCTGAGACCTGCGGGTTTCCTCACGATGTTTTCCTTCACCGTCGAGCTAGTGATAAATATGTACGTAAGTTTTTGAAAAACTCATTGGTACATGCCAGGATTCGAACCCGAGCCTCACTGATTTTCGGCCGGCTCTTTAACCGTCCGGGCTATCACTGCTGTCAATTATTTATATCTATAATATAAACTAGCTTCTTCAAATTGGCGTTGCATGCGTTGAATCCATTGTTTCTCTATCTCTTGGAAATTCCCAAAAATTAAATAAGCTAAATATCTTGTCTATATTTTTTTTATTTATTAAACAAATTTTTCTTAAACATTAAAACAGTTCCTTGCAAAACTTGCAAAACAGTTTGTCATATGAGTCTCTGATATAACATTACTACATAGTATAAAACAAAGTCGCTTTCTCTGTCCCTAGGTATATCCCTATGTCCTTATGTCCCTATATCCCTTTGTATGCTTAAATCTTTAAAACTACACAACGGATTTTGATGCGGTTTTTTTTTTAATAGATAGAGTGATTCAAGAGGAAGGTTCAAGTATAAGCATTGCACCCGTGCGAAGTCGGGGAGGGTCGCTAGTTAAGTATATTTTACATTTTAATTCATTCTATGAGTGTTTCAAGAGATATTTTTTAAGTAAAGTTTAAAACTTGTTTTTGTTTGGCCCAAGGCGTATTTCATCGATCCTTTATGAGTTTATTTCATATATTTAAATATATAAACGAATAAAACTTCACTATGCATAATATATTTAAAGAAATACAGCTACGGAGAGAAATGAAATGCATGCTTGAAATAGCGACGGTGAAGGAAAAAGTCTATGAATAAAATTATGGGCCCTCTAAATTTATAAGGCGTATAAAATAGATGTTACAGCGTCGAACGAATGCATTTACATTTATTGCGGGGTCGGGTCGCAGTATTGTGTATGACTGACTAGCTTTGCCCTGTAACTTTGTTTACAGGGTTTTTACCGTTCCCGTGAACTTATACAACGCGTAACAGAAAAAGCGCAATTCCTAATACACCCCAATTAGTATATAAATTTAAAAAATATGATTTAATCGAACTGTAGTTGTGTCTAATCAATTTTCTTAAATATCGATTAATAATAGCACGATTTCCATAGAAAGCACTAATATCAACGATAATTATTTTTTTTGAAAAATTTAACACATTAAAAATAGTTGAAATCGAATTAGTAGTCGATACTGAACAAACTAATTTCAGGAATTGCGCTTATTCTGTTACATTTTGTATAAACGCCCAAAAAATCAAGCGTTGGTATCGTAGCTCCTAGAGTTTAAAATATAAAATTTGTATGTTCACACCTTTATCCCTAAGGAGATCGGCAGAGTTATTCCATGCCTAAAAATACCCTGAGGCTCAGGTTCGAATCCTGGCATGTACCAATGAGTTTTTCAAAACTTACGTACATGTTCATCACTAGCTCGACGGTTAAGGAAAATATCGTGAGGAAACCTGCAGGTCCCAGAATTAATTCTGAGACATGTGGTCCGGCGATGGGCTCACCAACTATCATGTTTAGATGTCAAATATTCTCGTGAAAAGTGAGTATTTCCAGAAATGGAATACTGCCTACCCCCTCGGGGATCAAAGGCGTGAGATTTATATTTGATTTTATAAAAATACCCTTTTCACCAGACTACTTTTTGGACCTTTAAACGTAACAAACACGTTTGATGGATGTGGACGAAGCACGAGAGATCTGCCAGGTTCGTAGCAAGTGGCAGTGTATTGTCTCTGTCTACCCCAATGAGAAATAGGCGTGAGATTAGGTTTGTATTGTATGTAGGTATATATCTACTTATTCATATTGGCTTTTTATTGAACATATCCCATACATTATTCAAGTGCGATCGGGGTGAGATTGTAGTTAAACTTCGCTTGACCGGTGACGGATTTATGGTGATCCGGGCAAAGTGGCTACACTTCCGCTTCCGCAAGACGTTTCCACATCCGCAGAGGAAGTATAATACTTAATGTGACTGGGAATTCTAGGAATAGGTTACCTCTGCCGATCCCATCTGGACTACACTAGTTAGTATTTTACACATTTTTTTTGTGTAATAAAAGTGATGTAAAATACACTGATTTAATTTCTTTAAAAAGTAAAACATAGAAATACATAGAGAATTAAAAAAAATATTGCCTTAGCTGCTGGTCGATAACAAAAAGTTTAAATGGTAGTCATAGTCATATAGTCATATCGTTACTTGCTAAATGTAGTTATACAGGTGGTAGGTAATTATAAAGTATACACATTAACCCTGGAAGGGCGCAGCAATATAAAAACACAAAAATATATATACAAAATGGAATTTAAAAACAAAAATCAAAATATTAAAAACAATTGGAAATTAAAAACAATGTGAAGTAAAGGTAAGGTCTTTAAACTAATGGGTATAGCAGGTGTCCATGGGCGACGGTAGTCACATAACTACCATCAGATGACCCGTCTGCTCGTTTGCCCCCTATAATGATAATCCGATTTATACAGAAATGTTTCCAGTGTTTTGAAAACATTCCTGAAAATTACCCAATACTGTTGATCGCCTCAACTCTTGCTGTGCTACCAGGGGGCCAATTCTATTAAATGTCAATGAGATGAGAATGACAATGACATGGTCAGTCGATGGTGTTATTTGCTCTGAAAAGTGTCAAAATAACACCATTGACTAACCATTGACATCTCATTGTAGAATTGGCCCCCTGTACATAAAAATACAGCCACTGACCTTGTCATTAGCTTTTGATGGAGGCTTTAAGATGTACGGTATCCCAGGAACAGGTCCGAATATTGAAGGCAGCATGGCAGGAGCGAAAATCACTTTGACAGCTTGACTTTGACAGCTGCAGTTGTCACCCACTTTGACAGTTTGACAGCAAGAGTTAACTTCACTTTTAGAGCTTTCTCGAAAGTTTTTGGCGCAGCAGCAATGGTGGCAGGTTTTTGCTGTGTCACTTTGAGAGTCCGTTTGATGATTATCAGTTTGGTCAGTTTTTTTCATTTCGGCGCAACTTTCGTTTGGGTTAGGTACGAAAGAGTGGTTTTTATCCAAATGTTCATTGTTTGTCTTTTTATTGTATAGTTTGGGTTTTTTTGTGAAGTCTCTTGGCAATTCGAGCAGAGGAGTTTTTCGTTTTAGATCCTTTGGCGTCTCTAGTAAGTAGGTTTTGTTTTTGGTTTTTTCTTTGGCGTCGTTTTGTTTTTTCTCGTTTGGATTGCTGAATGGATGTACGAGGAGGGTTTTTGGAGTTTTGTTTTGTGTCTGGAAAGGTTTACAGGTTGAGGCCCCTGACAGGGCCTCAATCGTTCTTTTAGAATCCAATTTGAATGTTTATTTAGAAATTTTGTTTCAAAAAAAATATTGTGTTTGTAGAAGATTTAAAAATTCTAGCAATGTTTCAGTATCTAGCGCTAATATTGTCTAAAATATTTTTTTTACTGTTTTGTTAACTGTAATTAATTAAAGTATTTTTTTGGTTTTTAGTAAAATACCTTCACAAAAGTACGTATATATGTCTAATATCACTTATTTACAATTTGTTTAATCACTTTTCAAAATATAATTTGAGTCAAAATCAAATATTCTTTTTCACTGATTATTTTTATTATCAAAAAGTTTATTATTTCATTCCTCAAATAAGTAAGTAGGTAATTATCACGAAAAAAAGGTAAGTATTTATGTAATGCGTTATTAATTACTTAGGTAAGTACCTACATTCTTACACTATCTTGAATTAATTATTTTTCACTTAGTTTGTCATTGTCAAAAAACACTTTTCACTAAGTTTCTATTTTCGTCTCATTATTAGCATTCTATTTAATTATTTTTAGAATTATTGCGTAACTTACTTAAATAAGTCTCACAAAACACTTCACTTATGTGTTAGTCTCACTAATTGTGTAAAATTATTAACACAAGTGTTTTTCTTCACCTGATTAAATAACTTTTAGCATAAAATTATTATCTTGTTTAATATTCAAAACAATATGCACTATTTTTTATACTAAGTTCTGTTTTAAAACCTTCACCTTGAAAGTTCACTGACCCCAACCTTGAAGCAGACCACGTGTCATTGTTTACAAACAACACAAACAATCACAAAAACAACATTTCTAACCACAGTTTGCGAGAACACCATTTTTCGCGAAAGTTCTTTCGTCACTCAAAACTACCCTCGCGAATTTTTGCAAAAATCTATGAAATTTTGACTGTTTTATTTAAATTTGGAACCGGAAACGGATAATGCGTCCATCCGTTGGCGAGATTAGGCGAAGACTAAAGTGGGAGGGATAATGGGGCGGGGCCGGGAGGCGTGGTCACGCCACGCCCCCTTCGTCTAGGTCTTAAATTATTTTAGTCTGGACTCTAGATCAACATGGCTGACTTAGGTTTTAAAGTCGTATAGATAGAATCTATATCCTATATAGAATGTTAAACTGACTGACTGATTGGTGATGTATCAACGCACAGCCTAATACCGCTGGGTCTAGAAACTTGAAATTTTGCACGTAGATAGGTTAAACAATGTAGGCATCCGCTAAGAAAGGATTTTGCAAAATTCAACCCCTAAGAGGGTGAATTAAACGTGCGCGTGCGAAGGAAATTGAAATTTTCTGTTCGTGAAAGAATTTTTAAAAACACTAAATTTTTTCCGAACCTATTCATTACAAACGAACATAATGGGCCATTTACACGAGGGCAGTCCAGTAAGACAATCCAGTAAGACTGCATACAAAAAAAAATTGAGGACAGTGGAATGGATCGTCCTTAAGTTTTTTTGGATCATGGCCAATAAGAATATTGACGAGCCTGTTGGCTCAGTTGGTTGATCCTACCGTCTGAGTCGGAGGTCGCGGGTTCGATGTGCATGAACATTGAACATGAAAGTATGTTGGCTTCGTGCCTAGTCGTTTAGAATACAATACATATAATAAATAATAATATAATCTCACGCCTTTTTATCCCCGAGGGGGTAGGCAGAGGTATTCCATTACTGGATATACCCACATTTCACGAGATACATTGGACCCCTAAACGTGATAGGTGGTGAGCCTATCGCCGGACCGGGTCTATTTACACATGTCTCAGAATTAATTCTGAGACCTGCGGGTTTCCTCACGATGTTTTCCTTCACCGGCGAGCTAGTGATAAATATGTACGTAAGTTTTTTTGAAAAACTCATTGGTACATGCCAGGATTCGAACCCGAGCCTCACTGATTTTCGGCCGGCTCTTTAACCGTCCGGGCTATCACTGCTCATACAATAACTCTTTATTGTACACCAAAAACAACACAATATGGATGCCAACACTTGTGTGCATGAACATATGTATGTTGGCTTCGTGTCTGCGTGTTTAATATTTATTTAAGTTTATTATTTGTTCAGTACCCATTGTACAGGTTCTGCCTAGTTTGGGACTGAATAACAGTGTGTGAATTGTGTCCTACAATTTTTTATTATTATTATAAAAAAAGTCAATTTTTACTTTTCATAATATTAGCGTAGATAAGAGAAAAGCCACGCCTTATCTTTGCGGAGGTTGGCAGAGATAGGCGATTCCTGCAAATATCCACTTTTCGCCAGTACAGTCTTAGGATTAAGACAAGAGATCAAAAAGAGCTGCCCTTGAGTTTCTTGCTGGCTCTTCTCGGGGTACTGCATTTGGAACCAGCACTCGTCGGTGGAGATGTGCTGCTGTTTACATTTAGCCAATCTCCATGGACGTGTTTAGTGTGCCTTGTTAATAGACTATTGACTTTTCTAAGTGTAATTTTCATTTACCTACAGAAAATAAATAAATACAAACAATACGGGTATCTTTTGTAGCACTGTCACAACTCGCGTAGCAACTTCGTTCGCCTAAAGCTACGAGTAGAATTAGGTAGGAAGTACATTTGATCGGCGGTGTGTCGTGATTTATTATACAACGCGTAACACAAAAAGCGCAATTCCTGAAATTAGTTTGTTCAGTATCGACTAATTATTCGATTTCAGCTATTTTTAATATGTGTTAAATTTTTCCTAAAAATGAATTAGCGTAGCTAAATTTAGTGCTATCAATAGAAATCGTGCTATTATTAATCGATATTTAAGACAATTGGTTAGACACAACTAAAGTTCGATTGCATCATATTTTATTTATATTAATACTAGCGGCCCGCCCCGGCTTCGCACGGGTGGAAATTTATTTTTTAAACATTTCTGAATAAACATAGAGTAAATGTATCTTTATGCAGGACATAAATAGGTCCTTTTTATTTTCCAAATAGCCGTCGTAACCAGTATATTCCCATTCCCGTGGGAATTTGTAAAAATCCCTTCATAGAGCGGTTGCGTACGGTATAGGTACGACATAAGACACCTACATAACATATTTCAAGTTTCTAGGTGCTATCTATTCGGAGTAGTACTGAGACCAAAGGGTATGCATGTCGTGAGACAACAAAACAAATTTCCCCTAGGAACCCTTAGCGAATTCTCAAAAAAGAAATGGACTTTGTATGTGAGGAGACTTTTAAAGAATATTTGTGTCAAGTTTCAAGTTGATAGACACAAAAAACCACACTTCTCCATACCAACTTCAACCCCTACTTTCACCCTTTTAGGGGATGATTTTCGAAAAATCCAAAAACACATGTCTCATCATTCATTTTTAAAAGTATTTGTGAAAAGTTTCAAGTAGATACACGAAAAAAAAACACTTCTTCATACAAACTTCAACCCCCACTTTCACCCCCTTGGAGGATGATTTTCAAAAAATCCTGGAACTAACCTCTCATAGTTCTGTTAGATACGCGTTGTATAGTTGTAAATAACACTGAAATTTTCTCTACGTCACACCGCTTAGGATCAATGTAGGTACTATCGGCAAACACCGTTTCTTTTTCCATTATGACTCATTCATCGATCTGAAATGAGGAATTTTCAATGACATTCTTAAAATTGAACTAGATGGCGCTGATCAACATTGGGAATTAGAAATTGGCAACACTGATGTGTCGCTTTACGTGACACATCCGTCCGTCATGTCATGTGCCGTTGTTGTGTTGTGTGTGAGTGAGTGTAACGCGTCAGCAGGCAACGCAATAAAACAGATCTTGTTTTAGGTACCTAAATTCCTAGTGCGTCGAGTCGAGCTTCGGTTCCTCCGTATTTTACACCCATACACTATACATGGTCCACGCATTTTCGCAGATGAAGGAGACAGAGTTTTTGTTTATCGTGGATTCGGATCTTTTGTTGTAACACAAACCACTCGTAAATAATGTACAAACAGAACAATAAATAAAATTCAAGGCAATGAGTACGTAACCTTATTTTGATAAAAAGTCAGATTGTTTTTTTTTTGTTTGACAAATTCTTGCGACCATCCCAAGGCTTATCAGCACCATCGATTGACACCTTTGAATACTCAAGTGACAGCTGTCACCGAAAACTCCCCATTGCCATAAACAAGAAAGAAACACTTTTTTGTAATTGTCATTGTCACTATAAGTGAGGGCTTTGTCGACACGGGGTGGGAAAAGATAGCTGCGCAAAAATTACGCTTATGTAAGTGTATCAGGCAGAACTTTTACTGATAGTACTTCTAGCTGAACAAAAGCAACAATAATAAAAGGACGTCAAAAAACTCCCCCAAAATGTCTTGAAAGAAAATTCTAAAAACAATGGAAAGAAATCTTGTTAACAGGATGTTGATTTTTCCGCTCCGCCGGACATCCTGTGAATGCTAATCACTGGGACAAGATGGGGAATCAATTTGTGAAAGGAATTCGCAAATGGGGTGACTGAAAGATCGGATCGTTGTGTCACACCTTTAGTAGACAAGCTTTCTTTTTACTAAGATAAGTTTAACTCGGTAAACAAGGTGAAGGTAGATAATTAAAAATAATAATAAATTGATTTTTTTATTTTTTATAATTAAAAATAACATTTAGAAAGGTCAATAGTCTAATAACAAGGCACTCTAAACTCGACTATCAAGATTGGCTAAATGTAATCAGCAGCCCATCTCCACCGACGACTTGCTGGTTCCAAATGCAGCACCCCGAGAAGAGCCAGCAAGAAACTCAAGGGCAGCTCTTTTTAATCTCATGTCTTACTAGTAAACATGGTTTACAATAATAATTATGATTAATAGCCTTACATATCGTCGAGTCGGTTAATCCCATGCATATTGGTCTAATAAGTAGTCTGTAATTTTTGCTTAAATTTGTCAAGAGGCATTTCACTGGTGGTATTAGGTATTGGTACCTATACCACCAGTGAAATTAAGATGGCCTATAGATAAGCAACTATAGTGGTTAAGGAGCCCGCTTCTCATTTGTGAGACTCGGGTTGAATCCTGTCATGTACCTACCAATAAGTTTTTCAAAAACTGACGAACATATTTTATCTCTAGCTTGACGGCGAAGGAAAACATCGTAAGGAAACCCGCATTAATTCTAAGACATGTGATCACATGTGTAACAGACCCGGGATGCGCTCCCTACCTATCACGTTTAGGGGTCAAACATAGGGAATAATTGTTTTGACTTCTTTGCTGTTATAAAGACCCCATTACCTACCTAAAGTTTTCGTATTTCTTTGAGACTAGATTGGATAACTTAAATTGGACCTCCATTAGATACTGCTATATCAATTTAACTAACTACGGTTACCCTCAATAACAGTTAAAGTCCGTGGGTTGTCGTTAAGGCCGCTTTGGCTAATTGCGCGAGGGTGGACAGGTGAAACTTTGATTATATAAGCTACTAGCGACCCGCCCCGGCTTCGCACGGGTGCAATGCTAATACTAAAACCTTCCTCTTGAATCACTCTATCTATTTAAAAAAAAACGAATCTAAATCGGTTGCGTAGTTTTAAAGATTTAAGCATACTTAGGGACATAGGGATATAGGGACAGAGAAAACGACTTTGTTTTATACTATGTAGTGATGTACCTAGTGATAGTGATAGTGACTAGCAGCGCCCCGCGGTTACACCCGCGTAGTTCCCGTTCCCGTCGGAATACGGGAATAAAATGTACTGTTACTCAGGGATAGTGTAGCATTCTAATGGTGAAATTATTTTTTAAATCGGTCCATTAGTTTTAAGTTTATTTGTCGAATATTCTCGTGAAAAGTGGGTATTTCCAGAAATGGAATACCTCTGCTTACCCCCCGGGGATAAAAGGCGTGAGTTTTTTAATAATTAAGAATCCAACATAACAAACGGTCTGGTAATTCAATTTCATTCACTTATCAAACAGTGCATTTGAACTAATTTTAAACATAAGTTGACAAGCAGTTACGAGTTACGGCACTACTTAAGTTTGAATTCAATATAAAGGAATCACCCGCATGTCTACCCCTCAAGTCGAAGCGTGATGATATACAGCTCGTATTGAGATAACACTTGAAGTTGGACAATGGGAGTCTGCGGTTGACGCAGATCTTTGATTTAGGAGGGACGGAGGGTTGCGAGGTAATAAAGGGTGTTAATAAGAATGGGACGAAATTTATTTTTGAACAAAGACCTACGCATTGTACAGTCAACAAAGTTGTTAGTGTTAGATACATGGCCAAAAATTAAGATTCACTTTTCTCTTAAAGCCTTAAATGTATTTATAGTATTTTTTTGGTAAATTATAGGGATCAAAGATACCTTTTGAAATAAACATTAATCAATAAGATTTATTTATGACTTCCCCAGAAAAATGAATTCTTAGTTACTGGCCATGTAACCCTAACAACTTTGTTGACTGTACCTACCTATACGGTTTTTTACATACATACATACTTCCCACAGGGGTAGGTAGAGACGATGGATCGCCACTTAGCCCGATCTTCGCATACTTCCCTCGCTTCCTTCACATCCATAAGCCTTTTCATGCACGCTCTTTTATTCTTTGCACTCTTGACCCCAACTTTTTGAAGGACTTCACTAATTTGATCCGTGAACGTCCTTCTGAGGCGTCCTCTTGCCTTGCATCCTTCAACATTCGCACCGTAAATGTCTTTCGTTACTCTTCTTTCATCCATACGTTCTAAATGACCAAACCAGCTTAACATACCCTTCTCTATCCTTGTTACTACATCTTCTTTCAAACCACATTTCTCTCGTATATCCGCATTCCTCGGTATTTTTCTCATCAATAAATTCTATAAAGTAATAATAATAATAATCTCACACCTTATATCCCCGAGGGGGTAGGCAGAGGTATTCCATTTCCGGATATACCCACTTTTCACGAGATATTCCTTGGACCCCTAAACGTGACAGGTGGTGAGCCCATCGCCAGACCGGGTCCATTTACACATGAGTCTCAGTATTAATTCTGGGACTTGCGGGTTTCCTCACGATGTTTTCCTTCACCGTCGAGCTAGTGATAAATATGTACGTAAGTTTTTGAAAAACTCATTGGTACCTACATGTCAGGATTCGAACCCGAGCCTCACTGATTTTCATCATGTAAATTGTAAAGCTATCACTGCTCTTAGTAATAACAGAGACAGACAGTTTAAATTGGTCTATGGTAAAGTTATATTTACTTAAGTATAATTATATCTACATATTAGAAACTACGAGTACTTACATGTTTAAGGGTATTTTACTTGAGCTGACAATAAGGAAATTTACCTAACTACTATGGAAAATGTACTGACTTTGTGACGTCAAAATTTTTAGTACTCAATTGAAGAAAAAAGAAAATCGAAATTTATGTGTGGTTTTGTTTTCGGATAATCTTTTTAATGAAAGGAAAATAGCGAAATCTACCGCGAGCATTATGTATTCTTTACAATCAGTCAGCTGTTTTAGCTATGCAGTCGAGAAGCGATGTATGCAGAGATGGAGCAGAGTGGCGATTCATCGTCTCTGCCTACCCCTGCGGGACAATGGCGTGAGCTGTATGTATGTTTGAACTCAACGAATTTATAGGACAAATATTTATTTCTTCTTACTTTCTATTCCTAAGTAGTTTTATTTAATCAACAGTTTGCAAAATCTGACAGGTGCAGTACTTTCGAAGATTCTTAGTATGAGAGCGCTTCGACTGGAATAAAATTTTCGAAGAAATGTCAATGTCAAAAGTTTTAAATATATGTAGCCCGGGGCTTTTAAGTCCTCTTATTGAAACGCATTTCGACTCCACCGCTTACTTACTTCAATAATTAATTACTGTTAGAATGGTTCAGAATGAGAGAAACAAACATTTCGATATCAATTTATATTCTTGAACAAAACACAATTCAATGTCAACCGCCTTCCGCACCAAAGAGCATCTAGCTCCTTCCGGCCTCTCTGTCCACAGAACTCTATAACTCCTAGTCTCTGTCACATTTTACTCTCTGGTTAATTAGCGTTATTTCATCGTAGCAGCGCCATCTCTTAGTTTACAGCATTAACTCAACGACGGTGGATGTGGACGGGTGGGTGGTACAAATACATGCCGAAGAATAGGATAGCGCATACGTCGCTTCCAATTTCTTTCACATTACTTACTTCAATCTTAGAGACTTCATGCACTTACCACCAGTAAGAAAAATAAATAATAAAGGTTGAATAGGGTTCAGGAAAAAAATTGCTGTATCAATTAATAAAATAACAAAATTGTAATAAACGTTTAATTTCTTAATAAATATACAGCTAACATTACAAATATAAACAGTCAGGACAATATGTTACACGTATTTATGAAAAACATATATTATATGACATTCAGAAAATTGTGTCAATCTGCCAATGGCACTCTGCAACGTTTCGCTTTGCTAAGGACAGTTTCACCTGTCTCATAGTTTGCCAGACATGGTCTTAAAGTTTGCCAGACTGTCTCGCAGTTTGCCACACATGGTCTCACAGTTTGCTAAAGATGGTAGGTATCACAGTTTGCTAGAGACTGTCTCGCAGTTTGCCAGACATGGTCTCACAGTGTGCCAATGACATTCTCATAGTTTGTCAGACAATGCCTTACAGTTTGCTAACGATTGTCTCATAGTTTGCCAGAGATGGTACCACAGTTTGCTAGAGACTGTCTCGCTGTTTGCCAGACACTGTCTCACAGTTTCATATGGTCTCACAGTTTGCCAATGACTGTCTCATAGTTTGCCAGACAATAAATCAGTTTGCTAGAGATGGTTTCACAGTTTACCATCAGTTACGAGAACGCTAGGACATCATAAAAATGATGATTATTATAAAAAAACTTTGAAATTTAGTATCAAGCTTCATATCTCCTCATTTTCACCTACGCATAATAGAAAACACGTTAAAAAAATAAGTTAGTATGCCTCACTAGTAAATGCAACACAAAGAGATGAGTTTATTCTTTTAAATTATCTTGAGTGTTTAATTCTAGACATGTGAATATAATAACAGTGTGTAATAATTACGTCAATAGGTAAAAATACACTTAATTGGCCATAAATTCATCATCATTACAAATCTTACATCATTTATGATCATTTCATATCTAATTACAAGACTTGTCACATTCAAAGTAAGAATTGGGACCAACTCCAAAAAACTATTTCCAAATTAGATGATCTAAAGAAATTGACTTCAAAAATATGTTTGCGTTAGTGCTGCCCTCTGGCGCCAGAAAATTGCATTACTTCTTCATCAATAACTTAATCATCTCCAGCTAAAGCGGCGAACTTATTAGCCATAGCTTTAACCTCTTCGGAGTCATCATCATCGCTGTCATCATCATCAGCGTCCGTCTGGCTGTCTGACCGTCTGTTGTCGTCCGACTCCGCTGAGCTGACGGGGTCGGCAGAGGTGAGTGCTTGGACCCACTTTATGTATTTCAGTTCTCCGCAACACTCGTATGTTCCTGTGAATAAACAATACAATGAAATGAAATTGAGAGCAGTGATAAGAGCCTGATTCTCGTGATGAAAATCCACCCTGCTCCATCTCTGCATACATCGCTTCTTGCATAGCTAAAACAGCTGACTGATTGTAAATACATAATGCTCGCGGTTGATTTCGCTATTTTTCTTTCATTAAAAAGATTATCCGAAAACAAAAACACACATAAATTTTGATTTCCTTTTTTCTTCAATTGAGTACTAACAATTATGACGTCACAAAGTCAGTAGATACTCAGTACACAAAGACGTTTAAAGAAAAAGTTTCCTCTCCTATAGACTGCTAATGTTCTAAAAACACTATGGAAACAACTTCAACCAAAAATCGGGGCGCGGGGGGCGGAGTATGAGATGACGTACTTAATGTCAATCAATTTACCAATAGTATTTAAAGAACATTTTGTGTTCGGCCAATCAGAAGGCTCACGTATTATTGTACTTTTGAATTTGCTCCAATAGTGACGGACTAGTGAAGTAATCATATACCACACAATCGATATCGATAAACGCTGCAACCTTAAGAATAGCAGACTTTGTCAGTTTGGTATATTTGCAAGTAGAAGAAGATTGAAGTATAAAGTCAGGCTGAAAATGTTTAGTTCAAATTGTGGAATGTGTTGATGGAATCAAATTTTCAGCCTTGCCTGCAGATTAACCAAATTTTTTTTAGGTTGGGATCTCTTGTAAATCTGAAAATCATTTATAATTTCAGTTCTACAGGGTGACTTTTTTTACCGTCTGGAAAAAAATGTGGAGTGATAGGTAAGTGTAATAGATTCATTTGGCAATGTTACTTAAAAAAAATTTTTTTTTCTCAAAAATTTTTTTCTTGCTTAAACTAATATACATTACTCAATTGTAGTCAATAATACACACTGAAATATTTGAAATAGTATTTTAAAAAGAAACAGGCCCGTAGCTTCCATTTATGCGCAATTTACCTACAACCGCCAGCTGCGCGTAGTACTGTGCATAGTTTTCTAGATTTTGTAAATTGCATTAAACATGACTAGATTTAACAATTAATCTCGTGTATAACTTCGGCTCTAGATACCTTACACGTCATATTTTTTCCAGACAGACGGTAAAAAAAAATCATCCAGTATATTTGATAAAAATATAGCAAAGTCTATCGACATAAAATTATTGATCTATCGATATTTTATACTTTTTGTCAAGCACTAAGGAAATATTAATGGATATAAATTCAAATATTTAAATATATTTTTTGTGGTGTAGTTTGAATAGGAAAATACTAAATGGTGATAGGTGATGCATGAATAGGATTTCTGCGAATTTACTGTAGAGTTTCCGCACCACACAACGACGTAAGCGGGCATATTTTTGTCAAAACCGAGAGCTTGTTTCGATCTGACTTCCAATATGGCATTGTGTTGTCAAACCAGCGGCCACGTCAAAATACGGTCTGTCAACCGAATGTTGGCGAGGATTCACTAGGTCTAGCTTTCCTACATTAGCACTCTATAGGAAAGAGAATGATTTTCTTCCAACCTCTTTGTCAGTACATTTTCCATAGTAAATTTTCTTTTTGTCAGCTCAGTAAAATACCCTAATACATGTAAGTAGTTTCTAGTATGTAGTTATAATTTTATGATAGACCAATTTAAACTGGTATCTGTTATTACTTAGAGCAGTGATAGCTTTACATGATGAAAATCAGTGAGGCTCGGGTTCGAATCCTGGCATGTACCAATGAGTTTTTCAAAACTTACGTACATATTTATCACTAGCTCGACGGTGAAGGAAAACATCGTGAGAAAACCCGCAGGTCCTAGAATCAATTCTGAGGCATGTGTAACAGATGGTACGGCGACGGGCTCACCACCTATCATGTTTAGGGGTTCAAAGAATATAGTGATGAAAAGTGAGTTTACTAGCTTTTACCCGCGACTTCGCTTGCGCACGTTTATTTCACCCCCTTAGGGGTTGAATTTTGCAAAATCTTTTCTTAGTGGATGCCTAAACTGTATTAGCTATCTATGTGCAAAATTTCAAGTCTACCCAGCGGTTTAGGCTATGTGTTGATACATCACGAATCAGTCAGTAAGATTATCATTTTATATACCTATATACAGGGTGACTTTTTTCACCGTCTGGAAAAAAATGTGGTGTGATAGGTAAGTGTAATAGATTCATTTGGCAATGTTACTTAAAAAAAATTTTTTTTCTCCAAAAATTGTTTTCTTACTTAAACTAATATTCATTACTCAATTGTAGTCAATAATACACACTGAGATATTTGAAATAGTATTTAAAAAAAAACAGGCTCGCAGCTTCCATTTATGCGCAATCTATCTACAACCGCCAGCTGCGGTACTGTGCCTAGTTTTCTAGATTTTGTGAATTGCACTAAACATGATTATATTTAACAATTAATCTCGTTTTTAACTTCGGCTCTAGATACCTTATACTTAATTTTTTTCCAGACGGTAAAAAAAATCATCCAGTAGATTTATGACTTACCCCTGTTTTCGGTAAACCCTGGCGGTCGCAGCCACAAGCAGATCTTTCCATCTAGAGCCATCCTTAGGATGCTGTTCGCTGCCCGGTATGTGTCCAGCCTGCCAACATCCATCATTTATCATCTGTTACTCGTAACTAATCACTTATCACCATAAAAAATATGTTATAAATATATTTTTTTTTTTGGAGTATTTGGGTTTTTGAACCATATTAAATAAATAAATAAATTGTGGGACACAATTCACACACGGTTATTCAGTCCCAAACTAGGCTATTTTTTTTTTATCATTTGTTTAGTACCCATAGTACAGGCTCTGCCTAGTTTGGGACTGAATAACCCTGTGTGAATTGTGTCACACAGTTTATTTATTTTATATGGGGGTACAATTCACACACGGTTATTCAGTCTCAAACTAGGCAGAGCCTGTACTATGGGTACTAAACAACTGATAAACATACTTAAATAAATATTTTTATATCTATGAGTTCTTCAATAACTGAAGTAAATATGTACGTCAAAACATCGCGAGGAAACCCCAGAATTGGGTATTTCGAAATTAAATTGTGAGTAATCACTAAGTAAAAAGATTATCCTAAAACACTTAAACATGCGTTTTGAATTTTAAAATAATAAAACAGTCGAAAAATTATCGCCATTGAGTACTTAAAATGATGACGTCACAGCCCAATTTTCAATACATTTTTCTTGACAAAAAGTTGCCTCAGAAGCCTCACCTGGCCGCCTTAGCGGTGAGGTAGCCACGCTTCTTGGCCCATCCGTCACAGATGTCTCTGGGCGACCACGTGTCATCGTTTTCTGGATGGTCTATTCGCAGCAGCTTAGGCAGATCTAGTCTTTCTGCCACGTATCTGTAATGTATGTCATATGTAGGTAATTGTTATTATTGACATTCAGGGTTTTTTTTTATTCTTTTTTTTTAATTTTAAATTGTATTACTATTACTAACCATCAATATTTGCATGCTTGATTGAGGGCTGAATACGTTACTAACCCTGACATCTTAAGATCTGTTAAATGTAAACATGACATGTATTCTTGCAAATAAATATTACTTACTTACTTACTTACTTACGAGAAATCAGTTTTTTTTGTGTCATCTATACAATTTATACACATACATACATAATCTCACGCCTATTTCCCATTGGGGTAGGCAGAGACAACAGACCGCCACTTGCTACGATCCTGGCAGATCTCACGCGCTTCCTCCACATCCATCAAACGACTCATGCATGCTCGTCGGTTTCGGGTACTCTTTTTCTGGCTTTTCTTCAACACATCGCCGATCTGGTCGATGTAGGTACGCCTAGGTCGTCCTCTACCGACTCGCCCATTCACAACACCCTTGTATATTTGTCTCGTTAGACGACTTTCATTCATCCGCTCAATGTGACCAAACCACCTGAGCATTCCTCTTTCAATCCTAGTCACTATATCATCTTTCAAGCCGCAACGCTCTCGGATCACACTATTCTTCACTCTATCTATCAACTCTCTATATACAATTTTTCTATCTAATATTTACATATTACAATGTTTAAATTTTTACAATTTCTATCATGGACTCGTCTTTTTTACTCGTTGGTTTTTATACAAATGGTCATTCAAAAAATTTCCAAAAAACTATTTTCGGCTTTATTTTTTATTTTTCACACGCTACTAGATAACATCGATTAATACAGTACGTCCGTTTTAACTTGGCAGCTCTGAAGTTGCGCAAATGACTGCGCAATAACATTTTTTAGCGATCATTCGGCAGTATAAGGCGGTTTTGCGCAGGTAGAACCTATGTTCAGAGAAGCCAAGTTAAAACGGGCGTACTGTACATAAATTTAAAAAAATCTAATACGCTCTTCATATTAAATACACGCACACTGTTAAATCAAAAATTGCGCTGAAATAACAAAATAAATAAAAAAAACAGACAAAAGTGGCGTTTTAGTGCTGTAGTCAGGGTTTATACAAAGCATGTTAAAATAATAACAAAAAAATTTAATATGTAACAGAATAAGCGCAATTCCTGAAATTAGTTTGTTCAATGTCTATATTAAAAAATGAAGTTAAAACGAAGTTGTTGTGACTTACCGTAGTGTTTGTATTTAAATTTCAGTTGGACTTAAATAATCTTTTGATCACAATAAGAAATATGATTGCAAAAATAAAGAATAATTTCGAGTTGATTTTCGGTTTTCAGTACAAAATGTATGAAAAAAGTTCTTTTTAGTTTCTCTTTTAAGTTTCTAGAACTCATACCTTAAATCGTCCCATAGTCTTTTGATCCCCCACAAAATAGGATCGATTGGCGTACAAATATTTTTTTTGTATTTTAGCATTTTTTTGCCAACTGTACAGTTTCTCAAAAATCTGTGAATGCAGTTTATAATATCTTAAAAACTTAGGGATGGTCTCCTAGAAACGTTTTCCTGTAAGTATAACGATTAAGGTACCTGCCCTCACTGACCCATCTCAAAAATTCACCCTGTATAAGAAATTTGCTTAGACAAAACTAAAGTACGAATGCATCATATTTTTTTATATCAATTCACTAATGTGTATTAGGAATTGCGCTTATTCTGTATCGCGTTGTATGTATCTCACCTGATGGCAGTGTAGGGCTCTCGGAGCTGAGCTATGGGGTATGACCCCATTAGGATTTGTATGGGACGGGGCACCGTGGATGGAAACACCAGACCGGGGCAGTCGCAGAGGCGGACCTGCGTACAAAATACGCCTTTAGATAACATAGGGAGAGAGAGTAAAAAACCGACTGCAACGAATAATCCTACTAAGATTATAAGCGCGAAAGTTTGTGAGTATGGATGTATGGATGATAGTTAATTTCACGCAAAAACTACTGAACGGATTTTGATGAAACTTTAGTTATACAATATGTAACAGAATAAGCGCAATTCCTGAAATTAGTACTTAATCGATTTCAGCTATTTTTAATATGTGTTAAATTTTTCCCAAAAATGAATTATCGTAGCTGAATTTAGTGCTTTCTATGGAAATCTTGCTAATATTGATCGATATTTAAGAAAATTGGTAATACAAAACTAAATTATATTAAAACGCAGCATATATTTCTTATATTCATATACAAATTGGGGTGTATGAGGAATTGCGCTTTTTCTGTTACGCGTTGTATCTATATAAAAGGAGAAGCTAAATCTAAAAATCAAGGCCCCGCCCAAACCGCTGAACATAGAAACATTAAATTTTGTGTGTAGGTTACGTTTATAGTGTAGATGCTCGCTAAGAAAGGATTTTACGAAATTCAACCCTTAAGGGGGTGAAAGAGGGGGTTGAAGTTTGTATGGGATAGTGTGATTTCTGCGTGTATCAACTTTAAACTTGGCACAAATACTCTTCAAAACACACTATGAAATATTAGTTCTAGGATTTTTTGAAAATCATCCCCCAAGGGGGTGAAAGTAGGGTATGAAGTTTGTATGGAAAACCTTCATTTTTGGGTGTATCAATTCGAAACTTTGTAAAAATACTCCTCAAAACAAACAACAAGACACGTATTTCCGGATTTTTCAAAAACCATACCCTAAGGGGGTGAAACAGGGGAGTGGAGTTTGTATGGAGACGTGTTGTTTTTTACGTCTATCAACTTCAAACTTTACATAAATACTCTTAGAAATAAATTATGAGACACATATTTTTGGATTTTTCGAAAATCATCCCCTAAACGGATGAAAGTAGGGGTTGAAGTTGATACGAAGAAGTTTATTTTTTGCGTCCATCAACTTGAAACTTGGTACAAATGCTTCTGAAAACAAACTATGAGATATTAGTTCTGGGATTTTTCAAAAATCTTCCTCCAAGGGGGTGAAAGTGGGGGTTGAAGTTTGTATGGAAAACCTTCATTTTTGGGTGTATCGATTCGAAAGTTTGTAAAAATACTCTTCAAAACAAATAACAAGATAAGTATTTCTGGATTTTTCGAAAATCACCCCTTAAGGGGGTGAAACAGGGGGTTGGAGTTTGTATGGAGACGTGTTTGATTTTTACGTCTATCAACTTCAAACTTGGCACAAATACTTTTAGAAATAAATGATGAGACACGTGTTTTTGGATTTTTTGAAAATCATCTCTTAAAGGGGTGAAATAGGGGGATAAAGTTTGTATGGGATAGTGTGATTTCTGCGTGTATCAACTTTAAACTTTTTACAAATATTCTTGAAAATAAACTTGAAACTATATTAATTCTAGGATTTATCGAAAACCATCCTCCAAGGGGTTTCATCCCCTTGGAGGTTGAAGTTTGCATGAATACCTTCATTTTTGGATGTATCAATTCGAAATTTTGTAAAAATACTCCTCAAAACAAACAACAAGACAAGTAGGTATATCTCGATTTTCCAAAACTCACGGGTGAAACGGGGTTGGAGATTGTATGGAAACGTGTGTTTTTTTTACGTCTATCAACTTGAAACTTATCACAAATACTCTTAAAAATAAATGATGAGAAACGTATTTTTGTATTATTTTAAAATCATTCCCTAAAAGGGTGAAATTAGGGGTTGAAGTTGGTATAGAGAAGAGGGGTTTTTTGCGTCTATCAACTTGAAACTTGGCACAAATATTCTTTAAAAGTCTCCATACGAAGTCTATTTTTTTTTTATAATTTACTATGGGTTGCTAGGAGAAATTTGTTTGTGCATCCCAAAATGTTGAAAAAATAAATGTCCACCCGTGCGAAGCCGGGGCGGGCCGCTAGTAGCTTATAATCAGAATAATAGATAGGCTATATTTTATCCCCGTATTCCCACGGGAACGGAAACTACGCGGGTGAAACCGCAGGGCGCTGTAATAAAAATAAATAAGCAAACAAAGAATGTAGGCCCCGTCTTAGTTCTCGGGCTAGTCTTTGGTCAAGAGTAAGCCCATCATTAATGAAAAAAATGTGGTGTGGTTGTGGTGTGGTGTTGTTGATGTGGTATGGTGTTGCTGTGGTGTGGTGTTGCTGTGGCGCGGTGTTGCAGTGGTGCGGTGTTGCTGTGGTGTGGTGTGGCTGTGGTGTGGTGTTGCTGTGGTGTGGTGTTGCTGTGGCGTGGTGTTGCTGTTGTACGTGTTGTGTCGAAACTTACCTGGGGCGTCAGGTATATGGTCTGGAAGTGCTTAGTGTGGCCAGGGGTCCGAGAAACCGATACCACTTTCCTTCCCATCACTGCGTTCATTAGCGACGACTTGCCCACGTTGGGCTGCCCCACACAGCCCACCGTCAACACCCCACCCTTGTACCTCTCGTGCTGGTAGAAAGTCGTGTCTGCTTTCTCTAGAATCGTTTCTCCTGGAAGAATATGATTAGGCACGCTATACAATCACTATATAGTATAAAACAAAGTCGCTTTCTCTGTCCCTATATCCCTATGTATGCTTAAATCTTTGAAACTACGCAACGGATTTTGATGCGGTATTTTTTAATAGATAGAGTGATTCAAGAGGAAGGTTTTAGTGTTAGCATTGCACCCGTGCGAAGCCGGGGCGGGTCGCTAGTAAAAAATAAATCTCACACCTTTTATCCCCGAAGTAGGCAGAGGTATTCCATTACTGGATATACCCACATTTCACCAGATATATTGGACCCCTAAAGGTGATAGGTGGTGAGCCCATCGCCGGACCGGGTCTATCTACACATGTCTCAGAATTAATTCTGAGACCTGCGGGTTTCCTTAACATAGAACTCTAAAGAGTAAAAACCGACTTCAATCTTCAACTTATATGGTTTTCTCATGGATGCCGTTGTCAGAACTGGACGAAATTAAAATGGGACCAATCTGGAAGCACCAGCTTTCAAACAAAAAAGAATCATTCAAATCGGTCCACCCAGTCGAAAGTTATGAGGTAACAAACATAAAAAAAACAGTCTAATTGATAACCTCCTCCTTTTTGAAGTCGGTTAAAAAAATAAAGAAACTCTAGCCTTTTATCCCGAGGGTGTAGGCAGAGGTATTCCATTTCTGGATATACCCACATTTAATGAGATACTCGTACCTATCAGGGATTCTAATAGTTGTATGAGATCGAAATGATGATAATAGTATGCGAGTGAATGAAACGAAATTTAATTCCCTTGTTTTTTTACATAAAGCGACAATATACATAAATATTTTGAAAAATCTGCTGATTTTTTATGATTTTTCAGTCTTTAAGCATATTGCCGTGACGTGGACGGTATTTTATGTAAAAAAAAACAAGTAAATGAAATTTCGTCCCAAAAATAAAGATTTTTTTTTATTAAAAATACTTGCGGCCATATTTCGATAGGGGCACCCTTATAGATATATATTCTCCTGATCATAAATATACGTAAAAATTTGGTTTGTAGCTTATACTCGATCCCTACACTTTTTTTGCAGCCGGATCTTAGGCTATAGGGTCTGAAAAGCAGCAGTTTTGCTGAGACTCGAGCCGTTTCATTCACATTGTGTACTTCTCTAGTAACAAAGTTTTTAGATTTAGTATAGTTAGAGCATTGTGTGGATGAATAAACGTCTTATTTTATTTATTTATAACAACATATTAACTCACCGACTTCAGCCTGTTCATCGTAGTCGAACTCCACATCCGTTTCCTCCTTGATCTTCTTTTCCCACGCGTGGAGGTCCACTTCCCCGCCCACGATGTCCTTGCACGCTTCCAGGATCTTAGTGGCGCCCTCTGCGCACATTCTCTGCCTGCCCTTGCGCCTGCGCACTTGGAGCCCTGGGAATACGATCAATCTATGTTTGAACCAAGTCTTTATTTTATACTTTAAACTTAGTTAAATAGCTCTGCCTCAGAGACCATGCAAAAAAATTGTGTGTCTTCAACACTTTCTACATCCCTCCCTTAGTTATCAATTGTAAAATGATAGCACTTTACTGAAGACTTCACTTGCCGTAGTCACACGGCATTGTCACTTTTCACCACGGCAGTAGCACTTTTACTAAGGCATTGTCACTTTTTACCACGGCAGTAGCACTTTTACTATGGCATTCTCACTTTTTAATACGGCAGTAGCACTTTTAATATGGCATTGTAAATTTTTACTATGGCAGTGCTACTTTTTACTACGGCAGTAGCACTTTTAATATGGCATTGTAAATTTTTACTACGGCAGGGCCACTTTTTACTATGGCATTGTCAATTGTTACTACGGCAGTAGCACTTTTACTATGGCAGTTGCACTTTTACTAAGGTATTGTCACTTTTTACTATGGCATTGTCATTTTTTACTAAGGCATTGTCACTTAACTACGGCAGTAGCACTTTTACTATTGCATTCTCACTTTTCACCACGGCAGTAGCACTTTACTACGGCGGTGTCACTTTTTACTACAGCGGTGTCACTTTACACCACCAATAAGTAAAAATTTACTTCGTGCAGTCCTGAAACAAATACTAACCAGCCTTATCGCTGGTGGACCCAGCCAGGTTGTACCCAGGGCAGGAGGTGAAGTAGACCACCCGAAGACCAGGGAAGTTGGTGGTGAAGTATTCCTTCCAACCAGCCACCACTGGAGCTGGGACCAGGTCGATCTTGTTGAGAACCAATATCATGTTCTTCTTCTGGTCTTTGACTATGTACTCGTAGAGGGAGGGGGGGAACATCATGCCCTGAAAAGAGGGGTAAGATCGTTAGGGAACACACTACAAGACTAAATGATGGCAAATACAAGACCAGTGCTATTAGCCAAACACCGTTACATAAACTGAGGGAGACAATTTATAGGAGCCCCTCTAACAATTAAAAAAAACAGTCAAAACATCTAATTATGACTTAGTCGACAGCAGATAATAAAAAAAAATGTTAGGAAAAAATTACAGATGATGCTTACAGGATACAATTTGTTCTGGAGTAGCATTTAAATCAGGTAGTTTTAGAACCTCCAAAAATACAAATGTGTAGTCTTTATACTACTAGCTGTTCAGTGCGGTTTCACCCGCGTAGTTCCTGTTCCCGTGGGAATACGGGATTAAAACATAGCCTATGTTACTCTTGATAATGTATCATTCTAAATGGGGAAAGAATTTTTGAAATCAGTCGTCGTTTTTGAGTTTATTCATTACTAACCTACAAAATCAGTGAGGCTCGGGTTCGAATCCTGGCATGTACCAATGAGTTTTTAAAAAAAAACTTACGTACATATTTATCACTAGCTCGACGGTGAAGGAAAACATCGTGAGGAAACCCGCAGGTCTCAGAATTAATTCTGAGATATGTGTAAATAGACCCGGTCCGGCGATGGGCTCACCACCTATCACGTTTAGGGGTCCAAGGTATCTCGTGAAATGTGGGTATATCCAGTAATGGAATACCTCTGCCTACCCCCTCGGGGATAAAAAAGGCGTGAGATTATTATTATAGATAACCTACAAAAATACAAATCTTTCCTCTTTTTAATATTAGTGTAGAAATGGAGGAGCGAAGGTGGAATCTAAATGTTGAAAAGGGAATATCTTCATTTAGGTGAGTTAATAGTGCCCGGTGACTCCAACAGTTGATGTTGGACAGTTCAGAATTTGTCGTTTATGGCGCTTTAGTTCCATGTAGTACCCCTAGGTATCGCTACAAATATACTTGACTTTTTTGCTGGCTCTTCTCGGGGTACTGCATTTGGAACCAGCAACTAGTCGGTGGATATGGGCTGCTGTTTACATTCAGTCAATCTTCATGGACGAGTTTAGAGGGCCTTGTTATTAGACTATTAACTTTCAAAGTGTATTTTATATACCTACTGACAATAAATTCATTTGAATTTGAAGTTAGTTAATTTGAAGTGAATTTGAATTGAATTAGAATTGAATTTGAATTGAATTTGAAATGAATTTGAATGAAATTTGAAATGAATTTGACTCACGGCGTATCTAACGTCAACAATCAACAGCAAAACGTCGCACATCTCAAGGACCCTCCACAGCTGCCTCCAGGTCTCCAGGTTGAGCTCGAAGTACGAAATGTCCTTCCAGTGGTCCGACTGCTGGAGTTTCTGGACGTACTCCTGGAATTGAATTTGTTACAATAAGTAGACTACAAATACAAAATATTCATAGATAATAATCTTATATACCGTCGCCTCCTCTCCGTCGAGCTAGTGATGAATATACATACATACATAAATCTCACGCCATTGACCTACAAGGATAGGCAGAGACGATGGATCGCCACTTTGTTCGCTCTCTGCATACTTCTTTCGCTTCCTTCACATCCATGAGCCTAATTATGCACGCTCTTTTATTTTCGTACTCTGGACCCCAGCTTTTTGAATGACGTCACTTATTTGATCCGTGAACGTCCTTCTGGGGCGTCCTCTTTCCTTGCATCCTTCAACATTTGCACCATAAATCTCTTTCGTTACTCTTCTTTCATAATATATAAAAATATATAATATAATCTCACGCCTTTTATCCCCGAGGGGGCAGGCAGAGGTATTCCATTACTGGATATACCCACATTTCACGAGATATATTGGACCCCTAAACGTGATAGGTGGTGAGCCCATCGCCAGACCGGGTCTGTTTACACATGTCTCAGAATTAATTCTGAGACCTGCGGGTTTCCTCACGATGTTTTCCTTCACCGTCGAGCTAGTGATAAATATGTACGTAAGTTTTTGAAAAACTCATTGGTACATGCCAGATTCGAACCCGAGCCTCACTGATTTTCGATCGGCTCTTTAACCGTAAGGGCTATCACTGCTCTCATCCATACGTTCTAAATGACCAAACCAGGATAACATACCCATTTCTATCCTTGTCACTACATCT
This sequence comes from Ethmia dodecea, assembly GCA_963855545.1. NCBI lineage: Eukaryota > Metazoa > Arthropoda > Insecta > Lepidoptera > Depressariidae > Ethmia > Ethmia dodecea. The sequence continues at coordinate 1,515,982 of OY979454.1, read as the reverse complement.
TCTTTCAAACCACACTTCTCTCGTATATCCACAATCCTCGTGAACGTATTTACTTATTTTTGAATATGTACGCAAGTTTTGAAAGACTCATTGGTACATGCCAGGATTCGAACCCGAGTCTCACTGATTATCATCATGTGAAGCAGGCTCTTTAACCGTAAGGCTAGCACTGCTTTTTAGTGTTAGTGTAGTAAATTTCTATTTACCTTAAAATAGCGTTGTTCCTGTGCGTCGAGCTGCGCGTGCGTCATTGAGAAGTCCCATGGAGGCCTCTTAGGGAAGGAAACATCGGACGGGAAGTAGTCCGCTGGATCCACCTCCATTTCCTTCTCCGACACTGGATTCAACGATTTCCTGGATTGGGAAATAAATAATAATTAACAAATTGTGGGACACAATTCACGCACGGTTATTTAGTCCCAAGCTAGGCAGAGCCTGTACTATGGGTATTAACTGATAGATATACTTAAATAAATATTAAACACACATGAAGCTAACAGCCATGTTCATTGTTCATGCACACAAATGTTGGCCCCGAGCGGGAATCGAACCCGGGAACTCCGCTCAGAAGGCACGGTCACTACCAACAGAGCCAACAAGACCGCCAGTAAAATTAGTTAAATATAAAAACATAAATATATAAATTTGGGGTTAGATGTGTCAAACAACATTAGAATTTATATATCATTTAAATCAAGTGTAATTCAAACAAATATGTACGAGAGATTGCAAATATTGTTATAGATATAGAAAATAGAAGAGAGATAGAATTGATTTGAATAGTATTGAAAGAGAGAAATAATTAATTTCTGTAGCCAAAAAAAAATACATTTAAAAATATCAAGTCTAATAACAAGGTAAGGTAATAACAAGAGCAGTGATAGCCCGGACCGTTAAAGAGCCGGCCGAAAGTCAGTGAGGCTCGGGTTCAAATCCTGGCATGTACCAATGAGTTTTTCAAAAACTTACGTACATATTTATCACTAGCTCGACGGTGAAGGAAAACATCGTGAGAAAACCCGCAGGTTTCAGAATTAATTCTGAGACATGTGTAAATAGACCCGGCCCGGCGGTGGGCTCACCACCTACCACGTTTAGGGGTCCAATGTATCTCGTGAAATGTGGGTATATCCAGTAATGGAATACCTCTGCCTACCCCCTCGGGGATAAAAAGGCGTGAGATTATTAATTAAATTAAAAATAACAAGGTGTTTAGAGTACCTTTCTAGTCTTTTATGGAGATTGGCTGAATGTAAACAGCAGCCCATCTCCACCAACAAGAACCAGCAACCAACTCAAGGGCAGCTCTTTTTAGGGTTCCGTACCCAAAAGATGAAAACAGGACTCTATTACTAAGACTTAGCTATCTATTTGTCTGTCTGTCACCAGGCTGTATATCAAGAACCGCGGTAGATGGACAGTTAAAATTTTTACTAATTATGTATTTCTGTTGCCGCTATAACAACAAGGGGGACTTCCATACAACGAACGCGATTTTTTTGTTTTTAGGGTTCCGTACCTCAAAAGGAAAAAACGGAACCCTTATAGGATCACTTTGTTGTCCGTCCGTCCGTCCGTCTGTCAAGACCCTTTTTCTCAGGAACGCGTGGAGGTATGAATTTATATCAATTACTAAGGTCTACTGTCCCTTGAAGCTGTGAAAAAATCAAACTTCTAAGCCAACGCAATCAAAAGATACAGCCGTTTATGCCGCAAATTTTCGACACTTGCAAGGGAATCAAAACCTACAGGGTGCTTCCCGTGAACTCAGAATCTTGAAATTTGGTACGAAGCAACGTCTTATAGCATAGATAAAGGAAAAATTACGAAAACCATAAATTTGCAAGGTTGTACGGAACCCTCGGTGCGCGAGTCCGACTCGCACTTGGCCGGTTTTTTTTTATAGATAATGGTATGGAACCCTTTGTGTGCGAGTCCAACTCGCACTTGGCTGGTTTTTGTTAATGTCATGTCTTACTAACAAAGAGATTAAAATATAATAGGGCATAGAGGGGACAAAGCGAGGAAAATTTGAAGTCAAAAGTTATTCCAAGTGGAATAAGTCTAGTACAATTTCGACCGAATGACAGCTCGCGTTCATACTAACTGACGTGACAAGGACATGACGCTTAGGCTTCAAAGTTTTGTATGAAAATATTCCCAATGCCCCCTCTATGCCCTATTATATTTAAATCTCTTTGCTTACTAACAAGCTAACCATCCATAGATCAAAGGCTCAAATTAAAAACTCAATACTCACAGCGCATCTTCCTTCTTAATTTGAAGCTCCCCATCACTCTCTCTGTAGAATTTTAGTGCGAATCTGTTTGCCTCTCGGCCACGCTGCCTGCCCGGCTGGTAGTTGACGGAGACAACGTCATACGATGCTGTACCACCTGGGGCTACACAGATATAACACATTTTTTTATTATTAATGGGTTTGACATCAATGTAGTCCAGATGAGCAGTGATAGCCCGGACGGTTAAAGAGCCGGCCGAAAATCAGTGAGGCTCGGGTTCGAATCCTGGCATGTACCAATGAGTTTTTCAAAAACTTACGTACATATTTATCACTAGCTCGACGGTGAAGGAAAACATCGTGGGGAAACCCACAGGTCTCAGAATTAATTCTGAGATATGTGTAAACAGACCCGATCCGGCGATGGGCTCACTACCTATCACGTTTAGGGGTCCAATATATCTAGTGAAATGTGGGTATATCCAGTAATGGAATACCTCTGCCTACCCCCTCGGGGATAAAAGGCGTGAGATTATATTTATTTATTTATATATATAGTCCAGATGACGCAGATGATAAAAAAAAAACTCACGCCTTTTATCCCCAAGGGGGTAGGGTAGAGGGGGTAGGGAGAAATTATCCTGAAATTGAATACATTTCTGGATATAAGTACCCACATTTCACGAGAATCCATTTGAAACTAAATAACTGTGTGAATTGTGTCCCCCAATATTTTCATTATAATTTTCATTGGGATTATTCGTTTTCTGAAGTGTTTCCCAAACAAAATATATGTAAGGGTAAATGTACCTATGTAAGGGTAAAATACATTACTATGTTATGATCAGAGATCGGCATTAGGTAGAGTAGCCGTATACAGAAAGAAAGCTGAAAGGTTGTCGGCGCCGATCGGCGCTGGTCCATTCTACAGAAAGCAAGCAGATTGAAGCAGAGCAAGCAAAATGTCGTACGATGATTGGCGGGCGGCACCAGCGCTGACCGGCGCGTGTCGGCGCCGATAGGCGCTTGTTCATATAAATGCCTGCGCCGGTTACCTGCGTAGACCGGCGCCGATGGGCGCCGATCGGCGCTTATCGGCGCCGATAAGTTTTCGGCTTTCTTTCTGTATACGGCTAGTGATAAGGTACCAAAGTAGGTAGAGGATATAATATGGAGTTGTTAAAACCACCATGTTCCTAATTTTAAATCGAAGCACACATATGAAATGCCAAATTTCATGTGTGTGCTTAGTGTCGGATGGGACCGAAACTCATTTTTTTTCTAGCTAAGGAGCCGTCGTATAACAAATATGCAGATTTTGTTAATTATTTCCATAACCGGCTACTGTAGAGAAAATCACCTAAGAAGAAAAGAAGTTTATATTTAGTAAGTAAATATGATACTGTAGAAAAATCTCGGAAATTTCCGGGGAAATTTTCAGAAGTCCCAAATAAAGTGGTGGTTTCAACAACTCCATATTACATCATCGTAGCAACTTTACCTACTATGGTACCAAATCACACTACCTAATGCCGATCTCTGGTTATGATACTGTAACCTAAATTATGTGATGGAAGATCAGCAACGTAAACTTCACTTTAAGGGTGAGGCCAAACGAGCGTAATTTCGGTTGCAGAAATTCGTTTCATATAAAACTTCAACTCATTTTGCGTCGCCGTGTGAATCAAATAGGACTTTTATATGAAACCGAATGCAACAGAATTTCTGCAACCGAAATTCTGCAACCGAAATTACGCTCGTTTGGCCTCACCCTAAAAGAAATGAAATTACTAACTGGTCATGAGCAGAGTCTTATTTTGCTTCTTGCTTTGAAGCTGCTGCTTCTTCGCCTTCCCGCTGAACGGAGTCTTCCGTCTGGCTTGCGGCATTGTTGCGCTGGAACATAAAAAAATATAAGTACTTTTAAACTCAAATACCAGAAACGACTGGAAAAGCACCCGAAGACACTTGCGACTGAACTCTCCCGACAGAGCTGTGCCAAGCGTCTGAAATGGAAACACATATTCTAAACTAGCGACCCGCCCCGGCTTCGCACGGGTGCAATACTAACACTAAAACTTTCCTCTTGAATCACTCTATGAACTCTATCTATTAAAAAAAACCGCATCAAAATCCGTTGCGTAGTTTTAAAGATTTAAGCATACATAGGGATATAGGGTCAGAGAAAGCGACTTTGTTTTATACTATGTAGTGATGCACCCAACAAACAGACACAGTTGGCTCCTGAATAGATGTCCTCATTGGAAGACACACTCGACCAGACTTCATCCACATCTTCCAACAAACCTACCCCCTACCCCTACTTAAGTAGAATACTGATTGCAGATAAAACTATAAATAAAAACTTATTTACTGAAAAACCTGACCCATTGCAAGTCCGATTTGCATAGGAAAATTTTCGTACCACCAACACCATACGTAAAAAAAATTCAACCGAAATTAGCACCTCCTTTAACTTCATTGTTTGATTTTATAGCAGCAATGGAAAAACACATTCAGTAAAAAATTTAAATGTCTCCCTTTTCTTTCTCTCTTACTATCTGCAATTGACATAGACCACAATCATTTCCTGTAGTATTGTCATTTAGAATAAGTGATTCATTAACTTTTCTCTTCTTTAGTTGTTAAGAAGCATTATGCTTTTCATTAATTTCTATGTATCTTTAAAATATTCTAGTTCTTTTCAGCCTACTAACGTAGCTGTCTGTGTTAGCTAATATGATTCATGAGATACAAGCTGCTGACAAACTGAGAGACAGACCTACAGCGTAGTCATAGTAATGGGGTCCCGCTTGCACCATTTGGGTATGGGACCCTTTTTTTCTTTTAGTCCAAAACTTTTCAGAAAAGTTCATAACGCTCACTAAAGTTTCCATACTAACTTTATTCTATTTGTAACAGCACGATTTTGCCGACACACTTAATCGAGGCTAAAAAACGTGTCTGGTCTGTAACCAATAGAATCTGAGACAACACAAGACTAGTTTTTATTTCAGCAGCAGACAACGGTGAAAAGGCCTTGATATATTTCAAGGTTAACGACACGAAGGTGCGTCTGGAGCGCAATTACTGTAATATACCGACAGACGACAAAAACATAGTATACATAGTTGCTATCAGCCACACCGCATGCTAAATAAAGTCGTAGAAAATCGGTATTAGAAGCGATAGAGGGCTTGGAATGTAATTAATAGATTACCTGTAAGTGTCTTCCGGTGATTTCAATGTTATTTAAAAGTTTTTAGTCGATAGAGATAGCGAAGACAGCGAATAATTAAAATTGTGATTTCGAGAATCTTCAAAAACAGCCGGCTGTTTACGATTCCACAGACCAGTAATAGGATTCGAGACTGTCAATGTCAATGTCAAAACAGATTATTGGCTGTACAGGATTTATAATATCCTGTACAGCCAAATGCGGAAAAAACCATTTTTCGATTTCTTGTCTTTAAGTCTTGATAATTTAGGTACAAAAAGTACACTTAGGTTATGAATAGAAGCTACTTTAAATGTTCTATCAACACCACAAAATAGGTATTTTTATTTCAAAAAAATGAAAAATACCTATGACAGATATGAATTTTGTTACAGGCAATAACTCACCATGAATGTCAAAAAAAGGTTGCTTGTAGTATCGTGTTTTGATATTTTACGCAAATAGTTTTTATAATTTTTGTATAGAAGCAATACTTTGTTACAGATAACATTTGCAACAGATAAAATTTTGTAAATTTTGGTTAATTGTAAAATACGTAAGAAAAAAACAAATTACCTTTATTGTTATCTTAGGAGATATCAAGACAAAATATTTGACCCTATAAAACACCTAAATTTCTAACCTATATTTCATGAGCAATCAGTATAACTAGCGCTGCGCGTAAATAAATAAAGAGAAGTTGAACTACAAACCTATTCCGAACAATTTTCATTTAAAAAAATTGTGACAGCACCCAAGATGTTACCTTTATCGCTACTCCGTACAGCACAGAATCATCCGATGCTAGTAGAATTGAAAAACGGCGAAACATACAACGGACACTTAGTTAGCTGTGATAACTGGATGAATATCAACCTTCGGGAAGTCATCTGCACGTCCAGAGATGGTGACAAGTTCTGGAGGATGCCAGAATGCTACATCCGAGGGAGTACGATCAAATACCTGAGAATACCAGATGAGGTTATCGATATGGTGAAAGAGGAGACTCAAGTTAAAGCTAGAGGAAGAGGGGAGATGAATAAAGGTCGTGGAGGCCAGAATATGAGGTCAGGTCGAGGTGGCAGCCGTGGTGCGTTCGGAAACAGAGGGAGACCCGCCCCATTAGCGCGCGGAGGAGGGAACGCGGGCCGGCCGCAGAATAAAAACAAAAAATAAATTAGGTTCTTTTTCGTACTCTTATTTAATAAATTAAGTTTTTTGTAAGTACATTTTGTTTTTCTACAACCTTGTAGGCATGTTCTGTCGATATGGATGGATTTTCATCATGGCAGGTGAATTTTGAAAATTTATTTTTTGTGACTTAAAGTACTATTGGAATGGACTGGTCATACCATACCTCCTGTTCTGTATTTTTTGAACCTGCGAGACTGTTATCAACCGTGCATGTTCGAAGCCTAACTGATATCACCTGTCTTTATTAGAGCGTTTGGTTGCCGCACTTAGTCCCTAAAGCGGACCATTGTATGTGAGCCATGGCGGCCGGTTATTCCAACCATCCTACCTCCTTCCAAAAGCAGATCAAACTTCCGCAAGGCATTCTGGTGTTCCAAAATATTCCTTGCAGATCTGGGCAACGCCAACACACTCAAGTAGCAAGTGCACTACAGTCTCCTCCACCTCCATAGGGAGCTGTCAGTCTGACATCACCCATTCACTACTGATCTGATATGTGCTCGAAATTTCTAATTCTTTTTCATTTGGGAAAGTAACAATATTGGTATTTTATAGATCAGTGGGTCTGAAATGGCCACTTTGAGCAATTCCTCTGAGCAATTCTCCTTTTCTGAATTCCCAGCAAATCCTAAGCAATTCCTCTAAATTTCGTAAAATGGTCCCTTATTTTAGTGATTCACTGACAATTCAATTCATTAGCAGATTCATATTTGGTGAAAATTTCGAATATGAATCGAAATAGAATCCTATTATGATTCACCCGAAACGGCCTTTTTAGACCCCCTGGAGTTCCACTATAAAAAGAATAAAAGAGTAGGTACATTGAGATCTCTTTTAGGCATCCACAAAATAAAACATGATGTAATCTAGTCGTTTGAAAAATACTCTAATGAAAAGCGAGATATTATAAGAATGGAATACCTTTGGCAACCCTCAGGGATAAGGTGTGAGTATATATTGTTACTTAATAATAGTAAAACAAAATAAATCAAATCCATCAATTCTTTATTTCATTGTATAAAAAACAAGTTTTTGACTTTATTCCATACTCTATAGCTACTAATTACAATAATAATTATGGCATTGTTGGTCTTATAATCAAAGTAAAATAATAATTAAAGCTATAACTAATTTATATATCTATGAGTAAAATATAAAATAAATGTAAAATTCACAAAATTATTGATAAAATACATTGCCAGTGACAAAATACCCAATACTGGAAGGAAATGACTGAAATTGGTCCAAAATTAAAACACATTAAAGAAGAAGCACAGTGATTCTATTAGAATTGATATTTGATAGTCTGTATGCCTTACCATTCAAATATAGCATTAGAAAATGAGTATACTTAACATCACAGTGATACTATACTTATTGTATTACAATATAGTTGTCACGAGAAGGTATAAATTATCTGAACAAAAATTCTGTGGTTTGCATTTGCATTTGGATTAAATAATAAATACTTACACAAATAAAAAAAAAAGGAAAATCGTAATATTTTTTAATTTGCGTCTACTTCAAAATGGCAAACCGAATGTTTACAATCCGTCCGTGTACCACAAAACATTGAATGACAGCCAGATGACAGCACTTTATGTTGCTAAAATAGAATTCAAAATTCATTAAGTTCAGTAGGTATATAAAATACACTTTGAAACGTCAATAACAAGGCACACTAAACTCGTCCATGAAGATGGGCTGAATGTAAACAGCAGCCCATCTCCGCGAAGTCCCCGAGAAGTGCCAGCAAGACACTCAAAGGCAGCTCTTTTTAATCTATAACCTGACGAATTAAAATTGCATGTTAGTTTCGTATTACCCGTATAAAAATTTTAGTTAATTTGATTTGGTTAACAAATAACTGTCACGACATAACTCAGAAGTTCGTTGCTTACAAAATTTATACCTTCTCGTTTCTCGTGACAGGGACTTTACATCTAAGTCGACTCGTCAATGCTTCAACCGACTCGTCCACGCGTCAGCCGTCTCGTCCATTCCTCCGCCGTTGTAGACTGTCTTTTACAAGATATTTTGAACCAGCCCAACGGGAACGGGCTGCATTGGCTGCAGATTGGACAGGTTTTGCTGGAAATACTGCATTCGATTCGTCAGCTCCATCTCTGGGTATGGCTCTTGTTTCTTCACGGGGGGAAGGGAACGGGGTTGCTGTGGAGATTATAGATAGACAGATAAAAGATTTTTTTACTTACACAGATAAACAGAGGAAGATGAAAATAGAGAGATGACAATAAAATATGTCATTATGTATTTAAAAAAACCGGCCAAGTGCAATTATCTAAAAAGAAAAAATCGTTTGTTGTACGGGAGCCCCCTTATTTTTTAATTTTTTTTAGTATTAATTGTTGTTATAGCTGCACGGCTGCAAAAATACATTATATGTGAAAATTTCAATTGTCTAACTATAATGGTTCTTAAGATACAGCCTGGTGACAGGCAGACGTACGGACAGACAGCGAAGTCTTAGTAATAGGGTCCCGTTTTTACATTCTGGGTACGGAACCCTAAAAATGAAGCTCTAGTCAGAACTCACCCTGGTCCGCTTGCCGGAGTCGTGCATCATCTTGGTGTGCTTGTAGATGGAGGTCTGCCACGTGAAGGTGGCCGGGCAGAGCTTGCACTTGAAGCTCTTGCTGGTCGAACGATTCGTGTGCATCGCCCACACGTGCCCTTTTAGTCGCTTCACTGTCTGTTGGGGAGTTCTCGTATTGACTCAATAAACAACAATAAATCACTACATAGTATAAAACAAAGTCGCTTTCTCTGTCCCTATATCCCTATGTATGCTTATATCTTTAAAACTACGCAACGGATTTTGATGCGGTTTTTTTTAATAGATAGAGTGATTCAAGAGGAAGGTTTTAGTATTAGCATCGCACCCGTGCGAAGTCGGGGTGGGCCGCTAGTATGTAATAATGAATAAATAAATTGTGGGACACAATTTGTACACGTTTATTCAGAGTCGTAAATTAGGCAGAGCTTGTACTTTTTTTATTATTATTAACAATCTCACTCCTTTTATCCCCGAAGGGGTAGGCAGAGGTATTCCATCTCTGGAAATACCCACTTTTCAAGAGAATATTCGACCCCTAAACGTGATAGGTGGTAAGCCCATCGCCGGACCATCTATTACACATGCCTCAGAATTAATTCTGGGACCTGCGGGTTACCTCACGATGTTTTATCTACTCATTACTAGTATTATTATAGAGCAGTGATAGCTCTGACGGTTAAAGAGCCGGCCGAAAATCAGTGAGGCTCGGGTTCGAATCCTGGCATGTACCAATGAGTTTTTCAAAACTTACGTACATATTTATCACTAGCTCGACGGTGAAGGAAAACATCGTGAGGAAACCCGCAGGTCTCAGAATTAATTCTGAGACATGTGTAAGCAGACCCGGTCCGGCGATGGGCTCACCACCTATCACGTTTAGGGGTCCAATGTATCTCGTGAAATGTGGGTATATCCAGTAATGGAATACCTCTGCCTACCCCCTCGGGGATGAAAAGGCGTGAGATTATATTATATATATTACTAGTATTAGGATTCGAGCCCGAGCCTCACTGATTATCATCATGAGAAGCGGGCTCTTTAACCGTAAGGCTATCACTGCTCTCTAATAATAATAATAAAAACCTAACATAAGATCTAAAATAAATAAAGAATAATAATGTCAAATTATAAAATTAATAAAGTGTGGAACATAATTCACACACTATTATTTTATTTCGGTGCCTATGTTGTTATTATTCACCGACGTATTTTATGCTAAAAAACGAAAGAGATTTAAGGTGCGAATGTTGAAGGATGCAAGGAAAGAGGGCGCCCCAGAAGGACGTTCACGTATCAAATAAGTGACGTCCTTCAAAATGCTGGGGTCCGGACTGCGATGAATAAAATAGTGTGTATGAAAAGGCTTATGGATGTGAAGGAAGTGTGCATAGATCGGGCAAAGTGGCGATCCATCGTCTCTGCCTACCCCTTTGGGAAGAAAGCGTCAGCTGTATGTATGTATTATTTTATTTTGGTGCTTATATTGTTATTTAGATTTCCTCTAGCACAGTGATAAAGGAAATCTGCTCCAAGACCGTCGCCTATAGAGTCTCTTTTACCTTGTAGGACTTCCCGCATATCTCGCAAAGATGTTCCCCTTCGGGCTCCCTGCTCTTCTTCCCCTCGTGGATGTTGTTCATGTGCGCCACCATTATTTTGCCCGTCTTGAACGCCTGAATAAAGTACAACCATTTACCATACAGCCGTTTTAACTTGGCTTTTTTAAACATGGTAAACGAACTAGGGATGTGATGTGACATTGATCGAAAAGAATCGATCGATTGCCCACTTTAAATAATAGATTTTTGTAAAATCTATTTATTTTATTAAAAAATGTATACGAAAAAAAACAATGAATATGAAAAAATCTATTTTTTCACATTCAATATCCTTTTGACATAAGCTTTATGTAAGTGTATTTACTTCAAAATTCTTCATTCGTCACACAGATGGCGTTGTTTACAAAAATCGATTACAATGTGTAATTTTGGCAGAATTTTTTCTTTTCTATTTTTATTTAAGAATATGTGTGAAAATATACATCTAAATGGAAGGAATAAAAAAAACATACTGGGCCGACCCCAAATAATGGGAAAAGGGCAAGAAAATGATGATGTGTGAGAACATAATCGTTTAATTACAAATCGATCTTTTCATATTTAAATATGGCTAAGTCTGCTTCCATACGGTGTCTGGTCAAACCATACAAGTACCTTAAAACAGACGCTGCACTGGTATTTGATCCTTTTAAGGTGGTCCCAATCGATGTGATCAACCATGCACCATTTGGTGGCGAATTTCTTGCCACAGTAAGTACATTCGTGACTGAAATCATGAAAACATTTTATTAATAACAAGTTCTGCAGTTTCACCCGCGTAGCTCCCGTTCCCGTGGGAATACGGGAATAAAATATAGCCTATGTTACTCGGGGACATTCTAGCTTTCTGTTGGTGAAAGAATATTTAAAATCGGTCCAGTAGTTTTTGAGTTTATTAGTACATAACAAAAATACAAATCTTTCATGTTTATAATAAGTAGAAGTGTAGATTAAACTAGTGCTTCTAGGTGGTCACCTTAGACACACATCACATTCAGGCAATTACACACCAGACTCCAGCAAATACACACCAGCCATTACCAAATACACGGCAAACTCCTCCTAATACACATAAACTCCGACAATATACAAATACACAGTCTCCACCAAATACACGCCAAATACACAGTAAACTCCGCCACAAATAATAGTGTAATCGACTAAATAGTAAATACACACCAGACTCCACTAACTACACAGTAAAACACCAACACAAGCCAAACTCCGCCAAATGCTCTCGATACTTCGCCAAATACACAAATTATGTTGTACATACACCCTCCTGGTTGGCAATGTGTTCCTTTGATATCACAAATTTTTATCACTACATAGTATAAAACAAAGTTTGTTTCTCTGTCCCTATATCCCTATGTCCCTTTGTATGCTTAAATCTTTAAAACTACGCAACGGATTTTGATGAGGTTTTTTTAAATAGATAGAGTGATTCAAGAGGAAGGTTTTAGTATTAGCATTCCACCCGTGCGAAGCCGGGGCGGGTCGCTAGTTACTTATATGACGGCGACACTACATAGAACGCGCCAATAGACGGCCGAGTTCCAAACCGCGCTATCGGAGTTTTCTAAAGAGTTTGTATAACAACTGTCCAACATCAACCGTTGGACCGCGGTCCCTAGGCACGATCACTCGCCTGACGTAAGATCTTCCGATTTCACGATGGAGGAGCATTTCACCTCAGCTCCTCCATAACTGTTAACTGTTGTATACACTGTCATATACTCATTTTATTGATAGACATAATATGTCTAATAATATGTAAAAAATGAAGTACTTATTCGACAGCCAAATACTCAGCACACTTTGCCAGACTTACCCGTAAACCTGCTCCGGCACGTGCCTCTTGCTGAGCCTCATATGGTTGTTGTAGCAGTCCCTACTAGAGAAGGTCTTGCCACACTCTCAGCACTCGTGCAGGGCAAGGTTGGGCTTTCACACCGACCAATGACAAACACCGTCAATGGTACACCAGATTCCGCCCAATACACACTAAAATATACAAAATACACACCAGACTCCGACAAATACACATCAGACACCAACAACTACACATTAGAATACATCGATTACACACTAGACTCCACCAAGTACACATCAAATACTGTCAATGTTACACCAGACAAATACACACCAGACTCAACACAAACACACCCTACACTTCGCCAAATATACAATACACTTCGCCAAACTTACCCGTAAGCCTGCTCCGGCACATGCCTCTTGCTGAGCCTCATATGGTTGTTGTAGCAGTCCCTACTAGAGAAGCTCTTGCCCCACTCTCGGCATTTGTACGGGGCAAGGTTCTGCTTTCACACCGAGCAATGACACACCAAACACCGTCAATGGTACACCAGATTCCGCCCAATACACACAAGATTCCACGAACTACACACTAAAATATACCAAATACACAGACGACTCCGAAAAATACACATCCGACACTAACAACTACACACTATAATATACAAATTACACACTAGACTACACACATTACACACTAGACTCCAGTCTCCACCAAGTACACATCAAATACTGTCAATGGTACACCAGCCAAATACACACCAGACTCCACACAAACGCACCCCACACTCCGCCAAATACACGCCACACTTCGCCAAATACACGCCACACTTCGCCAAATACACGCCACACTTCGCCAAATACACGCCACACTTCGCCAAACTTACCCGTAAGCCTGCTCCGGCACGTGCCTCTTGCTGAGCCTCATATGGTTATTATAGCAGTCCCTACTAGAGAAGGTCTTGCCACACTCTCGGCACTCGTGCAAGGCGCCCGCCTCGCGTTCTCTATGGTTCCGTGTGTGCCTTGACAGATTCCTCTTCCACTGGAACAGCTTGCCGCATATCGGGCACGGGTACGTAAGTCCGTTGTGGATTACGCTGTGACAAGGTAAAAATAAAAAATCTCACGCCTTTCATCCCCGAGGGGGTAGGCAGAGGTATTCCATCACTGGATATACCCACATTTCACGAGATATATTGGACCCCTAAACGTGATAGGTGGTGAGCCTATCGCCGGACCGGGTCTTTTTACACATGTCTCAGAATTAATTCTGAGACCTGCGGGTTTCCTCACGATGTTTTCCTTCACCGTCGAGCTAGTGATAAATATGTACGTAAGTTTTTGAAAAACTCATTGGTACATGCCAGGATTCGAACCCGAGCCTCATTGATTTTCGGCTCTTTAACGGTAAGGGCTATCACTGCTCATATCATTGCTTTTGTAAATATTAATATACTAATAGGGTTGTATGGGGAATTGCGCTTTTTCTGTTACGCGTAGTATATACAACGCGTATAAGAAAAAGCGCAATTGCTCATACACCCCAATTAGCATTTTAATATAAAAAAAATATGATGCAATCGAACTTTAGTTATGTCTAACCAAATTTTTTAAATATCGATTAATAATAGCACGATTACCATAGAAAGCACTAAATTTAGCTACGATAATTCATTTTTTTGAACAATTTAACACTGTACGATTGATTGATAGAATGAGGAATAGTGTAATCCGAGAGCGTTGTGGCTTGAAAGAGGATGTAGTGACTAAGATTGAGAAAGGAATGCTTAGGTGGTTTGGACATGTCGAGCGGATGGATGAAAGGCGTCTAACGAGACAAATATAAAGGGGATTGTGAGTGGCCGAATCGGCAGAGGGCGACCTAGGCGTACTTACATCGATCTGATCGGCGATGTATTGAAAAAAAGCTAGATAAAGAGTACCCGAAACCGACGAGCTTGTATGAACCGATTGATGGATGTGGATGAGGCACGTGAGGTATGCCAGGATCGTAGCAGGTGGCGGGCTGTTGTCTCTGCCTACCCCTTCGGGAAAAAGGCGTGAGCATATGTATGTATTAAAAATAGCTGAAATTGAATAAGTAGTCGATACTGAACAAACTAATTTCAGGAATTGCGCTTATTCTGTTACATGTTGTATAGATATCTTAGTCATATACATACACATGTGCTCTGTAGCTCTTCTTGGTGTGGAAGACTTTGTTGCATCCCTTGCACGGAATGTAGAGTTTTTCCTTCGGTTTGCCTTCTTTGTTCTGTGGTAATATTCTGTAAAAAAAAAACCACTATTCACATTTGTTAGGTTTTTTTTAGTTGAGACGGAAATCTGGAAAAAGAAATCGTAGATTTTTTATACTTAATATTATAAACGCGCAAGTTTGGCTTTGTTACTCTTTCACGCAAAAACTGAACGGATTTTGATGAAACTTCACACTTATACAGCTTATACATCAGAATAATAGAGGGGGTAGGCAGAGATATTCAATTTCTGAAAATACCCCATGTTCCACCAGTACATTCTTTGGACCTCTGGGACCTGTTTCCCCACGCGGTTTTACTTCACTACAGAGCCAGTGATAAATATCTACGTAAATTTTTGAAAAACTTATTGGTACATGACAGGATTCGAACCAGAGCCTCACGAATGAGAAGCGGGTTAACCGCAGGGCTAACAGTCCCTTATTTCGCTTACTTAATAATAATAATAATAATCTTTATTTCGCTGGAAATGTGGTACAAGATGGTCAGTAAAATGATAGGTTTCACACAATTTCACTAGAATCTGGCATGCAAAATTCATAAACATTACAATTAATAATAATTCTAAAAATACAATTGCCAACATTTTAAATAAATAAAAAAAAAACAATAAAAAATGTCATAATTATTAAATTTATTAAAAAAATCATTGTAATCCATTAACAAAAACATTGGAATCAATTAATGATTGATTGATTGAAGACTTACTTGAGATGGTACTTCAATGTCATCTTGTTGGCGAAGACTTTGCCACAGCAATCACATTGAGGCTTGTCTTGATGGCAAATGTTCTTGTGATACGCCAATTTGGACTTTGTGCTAAAACGATAAGGTATATTTTAGGATCATAACATAAATCAAAGAACAGAAACAAACTACATATTTACACTAATGACATATTTTTGAATGTTTCTGCGATAGTGTAAATAGGTAGTTATCGATTTAGATATCAAAACACCAATTTTTGAAATTTTTGTCTGTGTATGTGCAAGCATCACTCAAAAACTACTGTACGGATTTTGATTAAATTTGGTGTGGAGATAACTGATTAACTGGGTCAACATTTATGGCATAAACAGTCTTTATTCATAACATTAAGTCAGGTCAATAAAAATTGGTACAAAACTGATATCACTAACATCAATTGTCAAAAATGCCCACATTAAGAGTACTTTTTATTCTAGCTATAAGGACTGTGTGGAGAAAAAAAAGAGTTTTTACATTTTCATTTTCATTCTAATGGTGAAAGAAACTTTGAAATCGGTCCAGTAGTTTTGAGTTTATTTGTAACAAAAAAAATCTTTCCTCTTTGTAATACTAATATAGACAATAAATCTCACCTGAATACCTTCTCGCATGTCTGGCACTGGTACTTCTCAAGGGTCCCAGTGTGGGTCCCGAGGTGTCTCAGCATGGTCTTCTTGAGGGCACTGCACAGGCCACAGACCTTGCACTTGTACGCTGTTAGGTGCAACGCGCGATGGACAGACAGGTTGTCTTTCGCTAGGAAGTACGCTTTGCACACATCGCACTGTTGGCACTCTTCGCTTTTCTGAGAAGTCAAAAGTTAAAAATAATTTATTTTCTGAATGTACAGTCAACAAAGTTGTTAGGGTTACATGGCCAGTAACTAAGAATTCATTTTTCTGGGGAAGTCATAAATGTTTATTTCGAAAGGTATCTTTGATCCCTATAATTTACCAAAAAAATACTATAAATACATTTAAGGCTTTAAGAGAAAAGTGAATCTTAATTTTTGGCCATGTAACACTAACAACTTTGTTGACTGTACTATTGACAAACACTAAGCCCGTTAAATTTGCGAGAATTGGGTAGTTGACAGCATTCAATAGAAACAAATACAAAGAATCAAATATTTCCTCTTTATAATATTACTAGCGGTTCTGCGCGGTGTCACCCGCGCAGTTCCCGTTCCCGAGGGAATACGGGAATACAATATAGCCTATGTTACTCAGGAATATTCAAGCTCTCCATTGGTGAAAGAATTTTTAAAATCGGTCCAGTACTTTTGAGTTTATTCACTACAAACAAACACAAGAAGAATCAAATCTTTCCTCTTTATAATGTTAGGTAATACAAAAATCAATAATAATATATTATATTAATTATTTGTATTTTTGTATGTTTGTACCTTTGTTACGAATAAACACAAAAACTACTAGACCGATTTTAAGAATTCTTAAAATATTTTGTCCCGTATTCCCAAGGGAACGGGAACTATGCGAGGGAAACGGCTCAGAACCGCTAGTCAATAATAAAATACGCAAGCAACAGTGGCTCTACATAAGATCTGATAACTTTTTTACAGTGCTAGCCATACTTTAAGTATTAAACCAACATTAGACGTCACGCGCACTAGTTTCTTTACAAAAAAAGTCCAATTTCTGTGCGGGGGACGAGGAAACGCATACAAATAATGTTAAAACAAACGCATTTTTGACAAAACAATTAATACTAGCTTGAACTAGATACACAGACACATTCACACACAGAAACAACCAATCCGAGCACTCTGTGAACTCAAAAAAACTAGTTGAATTTATCAGGTATGAGCGTTGACCGATTTTTTTTGCAGAGGGGAACGCCTGTCTGTGGCGTCTCCGGTTGGTTTAAATACTCAAAGAAGCCATTATCATCTCGTCTTGGCAACATTTTACATGAAACTGTTTTTAATGGGATTTTGTTGACTTACCTGTCGATGCTTCCCGCTTAAATGGTAGTTCATCAGTTTCTCAGTATTAAATCCAATGATACAGTGTTCGCATTTGAACTTGAGCTTGTCAAACTCCTTGCTGGCCAGGTCTTCGCTTCTCACCTGTAGATTGGAAAACCAGATATTGCTTTTAAGTATATTATTGAATGAAGTATGTATTTCAGTTAAGTATCTATATATATATATATATATATATATATGTATATATATATATATATATATATATAAATAATCTCACGCCTTTTTTATCCCCGAGGGGGTAGGCAAAGGTATTCCATTTGGTGGTGGTGAGCCCATCGCCAGACCGGGTGTATTTACACATGTCTCAGAATTAATTCTCAGACCTGCGGGTTTCCTCACGATGTTTTCCTTCACCGTCGAGCTAGTGATAAATATGTGCGTAAGTTTTTGAAAAACTCATTGGTACATGCCAGGATTCGAACCCGAGCCTCACTGATTTTCGGCCGGCTCTTTAACCGTTAGGGCTATCACTGCTCTCTACCTATTTATAATCGACTTCAAAAAAGGTGGAAGTGCATATACGTACCTAAGTTTTGTGAAAATCTGATGAAGAACTTAATTAAACGAAACTCTTATTACTAATACACTATTGCACATGTATCCACACATAAACACAATCACCTTCAGATTTGTAACTATGACTACTATTATAACAGTGAATGCGAGTTATTATTCTGTAATTTAATAATTTTAATGCGTAAAAATTTTATGCCTGATTAGACAAATTGCAAAGGAACAATAATTTTATTGTAGATAGTTACCTGCAATTTGACAATAAATCTTCGAATCTTGAATCTATTACTTTAAACGAGCAATACTTGCATGTATTTATTTATTTAAATAAGTTCGTGTACTAAGAAAATTTACACATGGCGACCTTAATGGAACTTAGAAGAGCAACTGTCAAATCCTAGATGGGAAACAACGATAACCTATTAGAGTAACCGAATGGACAGTAGAGCAACTGGAATGTCTTAATGAGGAAACTGCAACAGCCTAGAAGAGCAACTGAAATGGCCGAGTAGAGCAACCGCAACGGCCTAGCAGAGCAACCAAATGGCCCAGTAGGGCAACGGAAATGGCCTAGTAGAGCAACCGAAATGGCCCAGTAGAGCAACTGACAGGTCCTAGTTTGGAAACAGCAATATTCCAGTAAAGTTATCAAATGGCCCAGTACAGCAACTGTTATGTTCTAGTTGGGCAACCATAGCGACCAGTAGGGCAACCGAATGGCCTAGTAGGGCAACTGACATAATGGCCTGCAGGTGACTTACTTGCCACATTTCCTCCTCACTCATGGTGTATAGTTCCACGAGGTCAGCCGGCAGATTCTTCAGTTTTCTGGACTCCCTGGGTATATCTTCTTTAACTTCTTTTGATTGCAACTGGAAATTTTTAAATAATTATGCATAAACAAAGAATTTCCCTAAGACCAGCTTTATAAGACCGCCCATTCTAGTTTTTTTTATCACTGTGTAACTTGTTGCATATTTTTATTCATGTACAATAATGAGTTGTTACTTACTTCCCTATTGATTTGGGTTCTTACGCATTAGATCTGATTCAATAAGATTATCGCTTATGATTTCGCCGCTACAGCCACTAGTTTGCTGTGAGGTCTCCAAAGTGTCAAATGTAACTTTTTTCGGTTGGTTTATTTTTAATTAGAATAATGTTGTGAAAAATATGAGTTCCCTCCTAGAGCTAAATTCCATCTCCGGGGCACGAGGCGCCGGTTGGGATTCCATCCTTACGTTGTAGACCTACCTAATATTCGCACAAAGCGCTTCGCTTCAACATTTTTAATGCGAACGGCTAAGGAATGGAACTCCCTGCCTGCGGATCTGTTTCCGGAACGCTATAACCTGGGCCTCTTCAAGGCAAGAGTGAATAGGCATTATCTAGGCAAACATGCTCCATCGTCGTCTGCATCATCACTTTCCATCAGGTGAGATGGCAGACAAATGGTTTGCCTATTATTAATAAAAAAAAGGTCCGTCCTTTTCTGAACAAAGAGTGCCCCTTACTAAAGGAAGACCCTACTAACTGTGCTCAAATGTACACATAAGTGACATTCTTTAATACCAATAATTGCAAAATCTAAAGTACCTTCTTACTCTTCCTCCCTTTCTTGGTTCTCTTTTCTTTTTTCTCCTTCTTTTTCTTGAGTTTGGACAGCTGGATATCTTCGTCCGATGATGGCGTTTGGTCTTGAGACTGGAAGTCGTCTTCCAGGACCGGAAAGTCGCTTTCTGCTTTCACTGGTTCCACGACTGAATGAAGGAAATAAATACAATGGCAGGTACAGTACGGTCGTTTTAACTTGGCAGCTCAGCAAATTTTTTAGCGACCATTTGGCGGTACGAGGGCGTATGCGCAGGTGAAACCTATGTTCAGAGAAGCGAAATCAAAACAGCCGTACTGCAGATTGGTTGTTTACGCACAATGGAAGTCGTTAGGCCATGCCACATACATTTGGGTTTATTCAAGGCTGCTGTGCCAGAAACTGGGTGCGCTAAAGCTTCCTGCAAGGATACAAAACACTCAGGAAATAGAAGAGCAGGTAACTGAGCTAACCAATTCGATAAGCTACAGCTACCATAACGCCTGTCCTCTAACCACTCTACCTGCTGGAGAGGCCAACAAGGAATCGTGGTGGGGCCCCGAACTGGAGAGGCTCAGAGGTAAGGTAAGACGGCGCCTAAACCGCGCCATGAACACTTGCAGCGACCTGGACTGGGACCGGTACAAGGATGCTAAGTCCAGGTATAAGAAACGACTGCGCTACAGACAAACCGCCGCATGGCGCAAATTCTGCGGTGAGATCGAATCAAAGAACACTGCTAATCGGGTAAGAAAAATTCTAGCACTACAGCAAAACCAGAGTGTAGGGTCTCTGCGCCGCCCAGACGACTCTCTGACCAACTCACCAGCTGAGGCTCGGGAAGTGCTGCTCCAAACGCACTTCCCTGGCTGCAGTATCGTACAAAACATGTCCTGGGACGAGGAGACCACGATCCCGACGAGCGATTGCTGGTCTACCGCTGAAAAGGTGGTAACGCCGGATAAGGTTCACTGGGCAATTAACAGCTTTCACCCATACAAATCGCCTGGTCTCGACGGCGTACATCCCGCTCTGCTGAAATGGGGCTGTGCCGTTTTGGTTCGGCCACTCACGACGCTGCTGAGGGCATGCCTGGCCCACAGGTATGTTCCCAAACAATGGCGGGAGGTGAAAGTAATTTTTATACCCAAACCAGGTAAGACAGACTATACAAATGCTAAGTCATACAGGCCAATCAGTTTGACGTCTTTCCTACTGAAAACGCTGGAAAGGCTCTGCGACAGAGACCTAAGAGACAATGCATTAAGAAACATACCAATGCACGACAACCAACATGCATACAGCTCAGGTAAATCAACAGAATCAGCCCTACATATGGTAGTCAGCAGGTTAGAAGAGGCTATCCTGAATAAAGCTATGTGCCTAGGCACCTTCATAGACATCGAAGGAGCCTTTGACAAAACCAACTTCACCAGCATAAAATCCGCACTTACAGGGCACGGGGCGGATGCGGCTATTATAGGGTGGATCGAAAACATGCTCAGCAAGAGAATAGTCAGGTTTGGTAGCGATGATCCCCAAGGGGCCCTCGTGGCTAGAGGCTGCCCACAGGGGGGAGTTCTATCACCCCTCCTCTGGAACCTTGTGGTAAATGATTTAATTGCTAATCTTAACCTACAGGGCTACTACACCATCGGATATGCCGACGATCTGGCAATCCTAATATCAGGTAACTTTGCAAATGTTGTCTGCGATGTCACACAAACAGCCCTACACATTGTGGAAAGATGGTGCCAACAGTATGACCTATCGGTCAACCCGTCCAAGACAGAACAGGTAATGTTCACTAACAAAAGAAATATAGGTAGCTACAAACTCCCTACACTCTTCGACTGCCAACTCCACCTCTCTACGGAGGTAAAATACCTGGGCGTAACGCTAGACCATAAGCTGAGCTGGAGTAGCCATCTCGAGCAGAAGCTCACAAAAGCCAGCATAGCGTTCTGGCACTGCCGCAGGATGCTGGGTAGAAACTGGGGCCTTACCCCCAAAATAACACTCTGGCTGTACAAGACAGTGATAAGACCCATGGTAAGTTATGGAGCTGTGGTTTGGTGGCCGAGGACAAAACTCGCCACGGTCGCTGGTAAATTACAATCCTTCCAGAGACTTGCATGCATGGCGGCGACAGGCTGCATGAGGACAACCCCCACGGCCGCCCTGGAAACCATGCTGAACTTAACACCGCTCCAACTCTTCCTCCAGCAGGAGGCGGCGTCAGCGGCGGTACGTCTAAAAACCTTAAAGCTGTGGCGTGACAGAGCTGTTACCCACACGAAAATCCTGGACAATGCCGTCGTGGACCTGCCGCTACTAGCGGCGGTTAACGACAGGATACCGGTAAGGTTTATATTTGACAAAAAGTACAAGATACAACTCTTCGAGGAGGGGACTGAGAGTCTGAACCTCCGGGAGCTACGCGTCTTCACGGATGGCTCAAAAACGGCCTCCGGCACAGGGTGCGGTGTGTTCTCAGAAGACTTACAAATTTATCTATCCAGGCCCCTGGGAGCTCACAATACAGTCTTTCAGGCTGAGTGCGTGGGCATCTACATGGCGGCAGCGGCCATAGCTTCAAGGAGAGTAAAAGGTGCATGTATACGTATCCTCTCTGACAGCATGGCGGTTCTACAGGCCCTCCGTAGTAACTCAATCAAATCGAGTCTCATCATGGAGTGCCATGAAAAGTTGACGGAGGTAAGCTCCGACAATACAATCACTTTGCAGTGGATCAAGGGTCACAGTGAGTCGCGCGGAAACGACGCGGCTGACGAGTTGGCCAGAAAGGGATCAGGTATGGCGGTGATAGGCCCAGAGCCCATGGTGCCCCTCCCCTTCGGCTGGTCCCGCACACAACTGCGACTCCGTGCTCAGGCTGAGCAGGAACGGGCCTGGACCGGCCTGGGTGAGTGTAGACAGGCGAGATCGGCGGTACCACACCTGGACCGGCGTCTCTCTCGCACCCTGATAAACCTGAGTCGGAAACAGCTACGTACGGTAACTGGGGCCATAACAGGCCACGGTCCTTTTAACAAACATCTGTTTACTCTAGGTGTCACAGACAGCCCCCTGTGCAGAGCGTGCATGGAGGCAGAAGAAACGGCTGCGCACGTGCTGCTGGAGTGCGAAGGCGTGGCTCAATACCGGGCGAAGCACCTTGGATCCCCGAGGTCGCTCCCCGAAGCCCTCAAGGACGTCAAGTCGCTGCTGGGCTTCCTGGAGGAGCTGGGATGGCAAGAGTAGAGCCATTCCCACCATCACGCAAAATAGGCGCAAAAATGACGTCGAGTTGCGGAAACAAGCCCGCGTTACCATACCATACCATACCATACCTTTGGGTAGTTTGAGAAATTCTGGCTGTTACGTTGCTAGTAGCTTAACACCATCTCCCAATCCATAGTGGGCTCTTATTGCCCTACTTCCTCCTGCGTGAGGAAAGACCCTTAGCTCAGCAGTGGAGTTACGGGTTGATGATGAAAGATAGATAGATAACACATTTAAAACAGGATATTGTCAAGTCAATGCATGTTTTGTTAAACTGTCTTCTGATCTTTAGACACTGTATTTTTGCGCACAGTCTCTGCCGCGGAGCCATATAACTAAGAATAAAATATAAAATAGAGATTTTGTTTAAAAGACTAGTGCTGTCTAGTACTTAAACCATAAACTAAAAAAAAAAATAGTGACCATCCCACGCATCTATCTACCTCAGGAATCGTCTAAGTTAAGCGGTAGACCTGTAAATAAACATACCGAAAGAACTGAACTTTTCTTCATCTTCAACTTCCACCTTTACATCCAGATCTGGTTTTGGCATCTTAAACGGAATCTCATGGGGTTCTGCACGCAAGACTGTTGAGCTCAACCGCTGGTAAGCGAATTGGGACAGGTCGTTTGGTGAATTGAGAAATGTGTGCTGAAATGAGTGTTATTTGATATTAGAAACTGTGGAGAAAAAGGGCAGTGATAGCCTTACAGTTAAAGATAACATACATATTTATCACTAGCTCGACAGTGAAGGGGAACATTTAGAACCGGTCCGGCGATGGGCTCACCACCTATCATGTTTAAGGGTCCAAAGAACATCTCAGGAAAAGTGGGTATATCCATGGAATAACTCTGTCTACCACCTCGGGGATAAATGGCGTGAGTTATTTTTTTTTAAACTATGGAGAGAAAAATTTAGATAAATAATTATTATTGCACTACTAGCAAATTCGAAGTGGTGGTGCCCATGCGGATCCAGTTTATTACAGTTCCCATAGGATCTTGCAAAATCTTTCTTTTCTTTTTTTTTTCTTCTTTTTCTTTTCTGTGTTCGGAAGGCATGTTCAAATGTTGGTCCCAGTTTTTGTTGCTTACAAGCAATGTACGTTGTTAAGCCATGTTAGGTGGCCACTAGCTCGATATCTGCAGGAGGTAAAGCCCATACTTCCATGTGGGAGGAAAGACCCTTGGCTCAGCAGTGGGCTGTTACGGGTTGATGATGAGGTATCTTCCCAACAAATTTATAATTTTTAGCATTGCCAAACGTGATTTAAGGTGAGCCCATTGCCAGACAGGGTAGCTAATTCTGGGGCTTACGGGTTTAATCACTGTGTTTTCATTCATTGTTGAGCTAATCTATACTAATATTAGGAAAAGGAAAGATTTGTTATGTTTGTATCTTTGTTACGAATAAACTCAAAAACTACTGGACCGATTTAAAAAATATTTTACCAATATAAAATTAGAATATCCCTGCGAAACATAGGTTATATTTTATTCCAGTATTCCCACGGCAACGGGAACTACGGGTGCAACCGCGCCGAACCGCTATTGAGAAATATAATTTTATATATTGAGAAATATAATTTTATATAATTTTATATAATAATATAAATTTATTTACCTTGTTAGAATATTCAATGAGAACATCGTAAGACCTCAGTATTTGGGCTTGGAAGTGGTTGACGGTACGAACTGCTGCGAGACACTCCCAACACACCTGGACAGTCAGTCCGTCTGGCACCTGTAAAATTAGGAGCTGGATAAGTGTCTTCCCACTAAACTTATGCTGTTTTTAGAAAACATTCAGGTGTAAGTTGATCTACGGTTTAAGATTTAAAATAAAAATAAAACTTGCAAGTTGTATGAGGGACCATTGGGGACATCTTAATTTTTTACTTTTTTATTTTTATTATTTGTAGTTATAGCGGCCATAGGAATACACACTCTGTGAAAATTAGAAGTGACTACCTATTCTTCTTATTTTCTGGTTTACAATTATGCAACAACAAAAAAGAATCACAACAGCGAATCTCTAAGGTTTCTTGTTCTAATGTTTACTTCGAAAAACTCGAAAGAATGACATAAATTACCAAAATTAACTGCATAATTTGGTTTATTAACAAGAAAATATGTTATAAATGATAAAGAAATACGTTTAATATGGAACTTACATCAATATCCGCTAAGTTTTTGAAACATTCCTTCACTTCTTCTTTGTAAAACATCTTACGATTATAGTTCAAGCAGCCCACGCAAATGCCGTTGACATTGTAGCCTTCTATATTTATGTTTATTTCCCTCATTTTTGATACTAATTATCACTTTTTTCGTTTCAAATTTGAAAATATTTTTACAAAGAAGGAAAGCTTCATTCCTTTTCTTCGGCCATTTTGTTTGGTAATATTATTTTTTTATTCTAGTCATTAATACAATGTAAGGGAAAAGCGCACTCTTCGAATTTTGTATAGCATTATCTCTTTTACTCTTTTTCTAATACTCACAGCATTTTGAAACAAAAACGCGATTGACATTTTAATTTCTTTAGTTGGTATTCCTGCATAGTTTTTGTGTTACCAGCTTATAATACTTCCTCTTATCATTGGAATTTTGTATTAGTAATTATTGTTCAAAGGAATCCAACGTGTACAAACAAAATCATAAATTAAATAATTTGTTTTCATTTTACGTACTATTACGTATTAGATGTCTATCAACAATTTTGGTTTTATTACTCTGTTTTATAAAAATTGTTAAATAGGTATAGGTAAAATTAAGGCACTAGTGCACGATACAAGTAACTTGCTCAAATCTACTCGCGGGTTCATTTGTTTAGAATTATTTAACAGTTGCCATTCACATAATTTTTATGAGACATGCATGAGGAAACCAACAATTTTTAAATTAAATAGTTTTTATATCGAATTTAAATAAAAGCCATAAGTACCTACCTACTAAATAAGAAATTATGAAACCAAACAACAATTCGGTTTAATTAGTTTACGCTACTAGCAACTCCAGATAGTACTACCAACCCAAAGGAAAAACCGCGCTAATTTAAAACTTAACTTGAAATCAAAAACAAATTCCCAACAAAACAGATTTTATTAAAAAAATTTACAATCAAATCACTTCTTGTTCTTGTAATGCACTAAATGATCGCATTGCCTCAGCCGTTCAGCCGCTTGCTCCGGTGTCAAGTCCCGTTGTGGTTGAGCCAGCATTTCGTAGCCAACCATGAATTTCTTCACGGTAGCTGAGCGCAGTAGAGGCGGCAAGTAGAGCGCGTGGAGGAGCCAGTGCGGGGAGTCGCCTGGCAAAGTAGAAGGCCCGGTGGGAGCTCCTGAAAAAAAAAACATAGTGTCAAGCTGTCATAGTAAGTAGGTTTGGTGTTGTTTTGTTGCATTTTTAAGCCGATGGCCTTGTAGCTAAAGCTAAATATTTTTTTAAAAAGTTAGTAGGTATAATGAAAATAACTACGCACAGCCCAAACCGGTGGAAGCTTAATTTCAAATTATTTATTTCTGTAGGTAAAAAAATACACTTAGAATTAGAGCAGTGATAGCCCAGTGGTTAAAGAGCCCGCTTCTCATTCGTGAGGCTAGGGTTCGAATCCTGGCAACTACCAATGAGTTTTCAAAAGCTTACGTAGGTTAGCAGATACTTAATTATCACCAATGATATTAAATAAGACAAGATTCTTAATTAATATCATTGTTTATCACTATCTCGACAGTCAAGGAAAACATCGTGAGGAAACCTGCAGGTCAATATAATTAATTAGAGGTCCTGCGATGGACTAAACATGGGTATTTCCAGAAATGGAATACCTCTGCCTACCCCCTCGGGCATGAGAGGCGGGAGATGTTTTATTAAACTTCTTAAAATAATATTAATCTAAAGAAAAAATTGGTTGTCTGTAAAGTCGATTAACGGACGATAATTTTACGTGATAACGTCATAAGAAAACATTGATGAAAAATTGCATACTGGAGTGGAAGAGTGATAGATCATGCGTCACAAGCTGAACGCTTAGGCCGATCGTGCCTCTCTATCGCTTGTTCCGGGCTCTCGCTTCCACGCTCGGCTCAGGCGGAACGAGACACTTTTTCATACGTGCAGCCGGCGTTCATCGATTTTTAAGACGTTATCACGTCAAACTTTAAGTATTAAACCAAACGGAGTCGCCACTGACAGGCCTTCCCCTCCGCCAAAAAAGTTACGAGCAACGCTCATACCTGTTTATACAACTAGTTGTCTTGAGTTCACGGAGTGCTCGGATTGATTGTTTCTGTGTGTGAATGTATATTTGTGTGCATCTAGTTCAAGCTAGAGTTTAATTGTTTTGTCAAAAAAAGCGTTTGTTTTAACATTTGTGTGCGTTTCCTCGTCCCCCGCCCAGAAATTGGCTGACTTTTTTGCAAAGAAACTAGTACGCGTGACGTCTCCTGTTGGTTTAATACTCAAAGCATCAAAACATTTTAGTTTTGACTTACCTTGCAGTCCCATACTGTATGGAAAACTGCAATTAAACAAGTTGTCGTATTTTGTATTCAATCCTTTCATGATATCAGCGAGCCCGCGCTTTTGTGCGTCATTCAGATCTGTCAAACGTTGCGGCTGCCCGTTTTTGGGCAAAAGCATTGTCTCATACGGCCACGCGGCCCAGTACGGGACTAAGGCGACCCATTCAGAGTTTTCAAGGACTATTCGTTCCTGAAAAAAAAAATTATGTTAGAATAACAAACATTCAGTGGGTCGCAATATTAGGATTAATTAAAAAAATACTAAGGATTTCTTATAAATTGTTATTTGAGCATGACGCGTCTACTTCAAAATGGCTTGCCGAATATTTACAATCCCGTCCACCTGTACCACAAAACATTGAATGACATGTATCGCATGACATTTTGTATCGCTAAAATATAATCCGACTAATTAAAATTGCTTTTTAGTTGCATTACATATTATTATACATCAAAGAGATTTAAATATAATAGGGCGTAGAGGGGGCATTGGGAATATTTTCATACAAAACTTTGAAGCCTAAGCGTCATGTCCTTGTCATGTCAGTTAGTATGAACGCGAGCTGTCATTCGGTCGAAATTGTACTAGACTTATTCCACTTGGAATAACTTTTGACTTGAAATTTTCCTCGCTTTGTCCCCTCTATGCCCCTATTATATTTAAATTTCTTTGTTATACATTAAGGTCGATTGATTTTGAAATATCTTCAAAAGTTTATATCAGCGATAGTTAGTCCTGTCGGAAGTGTGTCTACCTCTCATACGTAAGGGACGTGTTGGATTCGGGACAGACCATGAAGGTACATTTTTTTTATTTAGGTAGGTACGTAGGTACTACATAGGTCTGAAAAATACACTGATAAAACGTGGGTACTTCTAAAATATAATAGTAGGTAACTATCGTAATAAGTACTTGCCTTATTTTTTAATTCCTGTTCTAAATAGTCCACCAACATTGCTTTGCGATGTTTCGTGTAGTACTCCTTTTGACACCTGAAAAATGTTAAATTTGATTATCGACAGGCCTGTTGGCTCAGTTGGTAGTGACCCTGCCTTCTCGAGGTCACGGGTTCGATCCCCGCTCGGGGCCAACATGTCTGTCTGCTTCGTGTCTAGTCATTTAATATTTATTTAAGTATGTTTAACAGTTGTTTGGTACCCATTGTACAGGCCCTGCCTAGTTTGGGACTAAATAACAGTGTGCGACTTGTGTGACTTGTGTCCCAGAAATTATTTTTATTATTATTTCGGGGTTTGACTCATAGTAGTATATAATGAAACAAGTATCCGTGAAAGTGTGGAGTGACTGGGAAATTCCATTTTTTTTTTTACATTTTTGGATTGCCTTAAGGAGTCGCAATGAAGTCTTCAGTAAAAGGGCTATCATTTTACTGTTTATAACCAAGGGAGGGATGTAAAAAGTGTCGAAGACACAGAATTCAGATTAGACTATAAAATAAAGACTTTAAAACGAAATTACTTGACATTTTCAAAATCGGTTGCAAAATAGTATATTACACTGAGGGTTTCTTATTTACCTTCTTTCCGAGAGGTGTGTATACTTTTTTCAGCTCTACGGAGGCGGAAAGCGGCAACTTCGTTTGCGCAGGGGGTCGATAGTTGTCGCTTCCCGCCCGGAGAGGTGAAAAAAATTATTTCTGGTACCTGCGGGTTTCCTCACGATGATTACCTTCACCATCGATACTACTGACAAATATAGGTACGTGTGTTATACTGTACCTTAGTTAAGATTATAAGCAACTGACCGATAATTACCTGTCTTTGACCCTGGGCTCGGTGGGTAGGAAGCTGGAAGCCCATATCTGGCAGTGGGGATGGGGGTTGGAGCAGCCCATGATGGCTCCCTTGTTCTCGAAGATCTGGACCCAGGTGTACCGGCGACCCAACTCCGTCAGCTGATTAATCCATCTAAAAATGTGTAAATAAACTAACCCACTGTGTAAAATTGCAAAGTTAATCATTAAAAAAAAATTATTTAAAACAGAAAGATTTGTTTTTAGTATGTTTAAAAATAAAATAAAAATCTCACGACTTTTATCCCCGAGGGGGTAGGTTCCCTTACTGGATATACCCACATTTCACGAGATTTATATTGGACCCCTAAACATGATAGGTGGTGAGCCCATCGCCGGACCGGGTCTATTTACACATGTCTCAGAATTTTTTCTAAGACCTACCGTTGAGCTAGTGACAAATATTAGTATGTTTTATTACAAATAAACATACATACTAGCTGCTCCGCGTGGTTTCACACGTAGTGCCCGCTCCCGTGGGAATACGGGAATAAAATATAGTCTATGTTACTCCCTGATAATGTAGATTTCGTTTGGTGAAAGCTTTTTTAAAATCGGATCAGTAGTTTTTTATTTTATTCGTTACAGACATACAAAAATACAAAGCTTTCCTCTTTACAATATTACTGTAAATGAATAGGCTTGGAAACTACTGGACCGATTTAAAAAAATCTTTTTCCAACGGGCTTACGTTTCTAGAAGTAGTCTCACAAGAACGAGACTCAGTCACGCGAGTGAAAGTACATGAAACAACTACGGCTTTACAAAGATTATGCATGGCAAATTCGTCAATGAATTTTTC
This sequence comes from Ethmia dodecea, assembly GCA_963855545.1. Taxonomy (NCBI): domain Eukaryota; kingdom Metazoa; phylum Arthropoda; class Insecta; order Lepidoptera; family Depressariidae; genus Ethmia; species Ethmia dodecea. Next base: position 1,485,770 of record OY979454.1, on the reverse strand, counting down.
TCCGGCAACAAAAATATAGGTATCTTATCTTGAAACACCTTTATAACGTATTCATGTAGGTATGTGTGCTTCCGTGCTGTAGCACTAACTACTTTCTACTACTAACTACTGGTCGTTTAATATTTATTTAAGTATGTTTATCAGTTATTTAGTACCCATAGCACAGGCCCTGCCTAGTTTGGGACTAAATAACCGTGTGTGAATTGTGTCCCACTATTTATTATTATTATTATTATTATTATTATTACTTACTCATCGATAACAGCCATTATTTCTTCAACTGTCATCAGAGGAATGGTCATGGAAGAGTCTGGATGGAAGCACATTACTCTGTAAGAGAGAGAGAGAGAGAGATTGTCTTGAGTCATTTTTGTGGAGTCTGAGGACTCCCTCCCTGCCTCTTACCTTAATGATGTGAAACTTTCAGTGCCAAATAAAATAAATAAATAAATAATCTCACGCCTTTCATCCCCGAGGGGGTAGGCAGAGTTATTCCATTACTGAATATACCCACATTTCACGAGATACATTGGACCCCTAAACGTGATAGGTGGTGAGCCCATCGCCGGACCGGGTCTATTTACACATGTCTCAGAATTAATTCTGAGACCTACAGGTTTCCTCACGATGTTTTCTTTCACCGTCGAGCTAGTGATAAATATGTACATAAGTTTTTGAAAAACTCATTGGTAGTTACATGCCAGGATTCGAACCCGAGCCTCACTGATTTTCGACCGGCTCTTTAACCGTCCGGGCTGTCACTTTCAGTGCCAGAGTCAAATAAAGCCAGTATAGTGATGTAGTACCATAATAGAACCACACAGAAATTCGTTGAAGTTACTTATTAACATCTACTTCAGTAAAAATCTTACCCCTGGTTTTCGAAAGGCTTAAATCAAACTTAAATTCGCTGACAGATTGGTTGCGTTATGATTTTATTTAACCAACCAGAGTAGTTAACACAATCTGCAAGTTAATTTTAGTTTTATTTACCTATCGGAAACCGGGGGTTACTGAATGATTGACAGACAACGCATTTGCACAACCTGCAGACGTATTCACAAAGACTCGATACCGTTTCCGTTCGATTCGAGTCGAATCTATCGACATCGGAAACGAATCAATCGAGATGGGCTGATGTTGGTATCGTAAACTAATGTCACATATGACAGTTGGTGTCACATATGACATTAGTTTTCGATACCAACATCAGCCCATCTCGATAGACAGTTGGTGTCACATAATATGACATCAGTTTTCGATACCAACATCAGTCCATCTCGATAGATTCGTTTCCGATGTCGATAGATTCGACTCGAATTGAACGGAAACGGTATCGAGTCTCTGTGAATACGTCTGCTGAACCGGTAGGCAAAGAGGTTGGAAGAAAATCATTATCTTTCCTATTTTTGTTTAAACGTCTTTGCCGGTAGTTCTACAAGAATGAGATTTTGCACTACAGTTTTTTATAATATAGAAAGTCCTACAAAATAAATAAATAAATGACGTAGATGCAATAAGCACTAGGAAAAGATTGAGAAATTCATTTCCTATAAGGCAGTTAAATAAATTATAAACAAACAATTGTATGGAAGTTCCCCATTATTGTTTTGAGGTGTACCAAGCTGAATTACTATTATGTGGGTCATATTATTATGTACTCAGCTGGAGGTTATATTCTGTGGGAGGTGAACTCTGCTGGAGGTTAGTGTACCTGCAAGTGCCTTTAGCTTGTGCGGTCTGGAACAGCGGATGCGCAGGCGCAGGTGGCTCGGGCACGCGTTCCAGAAGCGCTGGGAAGTCGTTAGGGAACACGTAGGTTGAAGTATAGTTTGGGTTCCTCTGGAAAATATGTTTTTTTTTATAAATATACAGTTTTACACTACGCGCCGATCACAAGCAATGCGAAAGGGGATAGAAAATTATGAGGAGTAGGTACCAAAAAGGTACAAAAGAAGTGAGCTTCATTTACACGTTATTTATCCTCAGCTTTCTCGTCTCTTCGAATCCTGGTGTACCAATGAGTTGTTCAAAAACTTACGTACATATTTATCACTAGCTCGACGGTGAAGGAAAACATCGTGAGGAAACCCGCAGGTCTCAGAATTCATTCAGACATGTGTAAAGAGACCCGGTCCGGCGATGGGCTCACCACCTATCACGTTTAGGGGTCCAATATATTATGTCCTTTAGGCATTAAGTTCTCCATGTGTACATTTTCTTGGTACATGAAGTTAAATATATAAATAAATATCTCCTGAAAAGTGGGTAAATTCAGAAAGGGAATACCTCTGCCTACCTCCTCAGGGATAAAAGGCGTGAGTTTTTTTTTTTACCTGTCCGTTGGAGCGTAGGGCTCCGGCCCGCAGAGGGTTGTTCGGGTCTGGGGGCTGCTCTGCCGGCGGAGGCTCCGTCTGCCCGCTCCAGGGTCGAAGGCAACGGTGAGGGGAGACCAGGATCCATTCATCTTTCAGGGGATTGTAGCGGATGTGCTGATGTTCTAAAATAGGGCAATGCTTGGGGTTGAATTAAGGAACTTTATTCACAAATTATAAGTATTAAACTTAAATTTTAAATTGTTATAGCTCGACGGTGAAGGAAAATATCGTGAGGAAACCCGCAGGTCTCATAATTAATTCTGAGGCATGTGTAACCGACCTGATCCGGCAATGGGCTCACCACCTATCACTTTTAGGGGTCGAATATTCTAGTGAAATGTGGGTAAGTATTTCAAGAAATGGATTACTTCTGCCTACCCGCTCGGGGATAAAAGACGTGAGATTATTTATTTTATTTTCCCGTGGTTTCCTTGTACTTCCTGTTCCCGTAGGAATAGGGGCTAAAATAGATATAGCTTATGTTACTCAGGGATATTGTATCTTTCCATTGGGAAAATAATTTTTAAAATCGGTCTAGCAGTTTTTGAGTTTATTTGTTACAAACATACAAAAATACTAATCTTATAATACGAGTATTAGTGTAGATTAGTTAGGATAAGGATTAAGTATTGTAGCGAATAGTAGCCCAGTAGTTAGAACAGAGCAGTGATAGCCTTACGGTTAAGGAGCCGGCCGAAAATCAGTGAGGATCGGGTTCGAATCCTGGCATGTACCAATGAGTTTTTCAAAAACTTACGTACATATTTATCACTAGCTCGACGGTAAAGGAAAACATCGTGAGCAAACCCGCAGGTCTCTTAATTCTGAGACATGTGTAAACAGACCCGGTCCGGCGATGGGCTCACCACCTATCACGTTTAGGGGTCCAATATATCTCGTGAAATGTGGGTAGGTATATCCAGTAATGGAATACCTCTACCTACCCCCTCGGGCATAAAAGGCGTGAGATTATTTATTTATTTAGTTAGAACAGTAATAGGAGTGGTTAACGATCCTGCATATCATTCGTGCGGCTCGGGTTCGAATGCTGGCATGTACCGTACCAATAAGTTTTTACTACGTCTTACTTTTATATATGTACATACATTTCAAACTACTTCGACGGTGAAGAAAAATATCGCGCGGAAACCCGCAGGCCGCACACAAATAATTCTAAGGCATGTATAGGTACCTAAAAAGTTTATTTATTTTCGTTTTTTATTTATTAAATTATGTTAATTTTATTTCTTTCACATATTTGTTTTTTTTCGGCTTTTTTTTTCGGCGGTCTTGGGCTACCTTTAAGGTTGCGAGGAATAGGTGCGTACAAGATGGTAAGAGCTGCTAAACGTCGTTATTTTCATGAAAATCTCTTGAACTCCTCTTCTCCCGATACTTGGAAGTTTCTCAAATCCCTGGGTTTTGGGAAATCTTCGAAGTCCCTCGTCAATCATAACTTTTCCCTTGATGACATAAATATTCACTTCTCTGCCGCACTTACCTTGAATGCTGCTATTAAATCGTCTACAATCTCTGAAATTTCTTCCTTGGATCCTCTCACCATTGACATTTTCTCATTTTCCCCAGTTTCTGAGGAAGAGATCCATAAAACAGTGTCCTCCATCAAATCTCAGGCAGTGGGTTGCGATGACGTTAGCAGATCTATGGTCATGCCTCTACTTAACCACATTCTCCCTTTAATTACACACATTGTAAATTTCTCCCTGTCAACCAGCACTTTCCCCAGCATTTGGCGCAAAGCATTCATCCTTCCACTGCCAAAATTGTCGAACCCTACCTTAGTATCTCACTTTAGACCAATTTCTATACTCCCCTATCTTTTCAAAATCATCGAAGCTGTTGTGCACAAACAATTATTAACATTCATTTATTCGAATCGTCTTTTGAGCCCTCTTCAGTCAGGTTTTCGCCCAGGTCACAGCACAACAACAGCTCTCCTTAAGGTCCTGGAGGACACTAGACAAGGCATGGAAGACTCAAAATTAACGGTTCTTGTATTAATTGATTTCTCCAACGCCTTTAATACCGTCGACCACGATATTCTTCTGGCTATCCTAGCTCATCTGCGAATCTCTTCCTCGGCAGTAGACTGGTTCTCCTCCTATCTCCGCGGTCGTCAGCAGGCGGTTCGCACCGGCCGGGTGCTCTCCGGGTGGCGTGACCTAGTCACTGGCGTACCTCAAGGCGGTATACTATCTCCCCTCCTCTTCTCTATATTCATTAATTTCCTGACCACCCACCTGAAATGCTCTTACCATCTGTATGCCGATGACTTGCAGCTTTACGCCCAGGCCGATGCTGCCGACATAGGCGACGCTGTTCTACGACTTAATCGTGACCTTAACTCGATCTGCCAGTGGTCCAACCGGTTTGGAGTGTCTGTCAATCCAACCAAGTGTCAGGCCATTATCTTGGGCAGCACACGGCAGTTACGTAAAATTGATCTAAGGACCGTCTCACCGATTCTCTTTGATAGTAGCGTCATTCCTTTCTGCTCTGACGTAAAAGATCTAGGCTTATATATAGACAACTCCCTCAGTTGGGATAAGCATATTAAAGAGGTTAGCAAAAAAATTACTGGCTCCCACTGGTCTCTATACCGTCTTAAAAATTTTCTTCTAATTTCCACTAAAATACTTCTGATCCAATCTCTCCTACTTCCTATCTTTGATTATGCTGATGTGTGTTGTTCCGATCTTACCCAGGCACAAATAAATAAACTGGATCGCCTCCAAAATAATTGTATCCGATTTATTTTCGGTTTACGCAAATATGACCACATCTCTACCTTCCGTTCTCAGCTTAACTGGCTACCCATCCCAAAGCGAAGACAGCTTCGGATGCTTTGCATGCTTTATTCACTTCTCAACGATCCGTTTTCTCCTAACTACTTGAAATGTAGATTCCAGCTCTTGGGCTCCTCCCACAGTCGAAGTCTTCGCAATCATCTGTTATTACATATGCCTTCTCACCATACTGGTTTTGTGTCCAACTCTTTCACTGTGCATGCCATCAGGCTTTGGAACACCCTCCCCGTTTGCATTAGAAAATCCCAATGCAAGTTTTCTTTTAAGAGGAAAATTCGTGCGTTTTTATCAGGTCAAACATAAATTATTTGAAAGAAAATCATCATCTTTAGATTATTTTATGTAAGTATTTTTGTTTTATGTTTGTTACGATATATAGTATGTATTAGGATTTACGTAATATATATATATATATATATATATATATATATATTTATATTTACCGTAATGTTATATTTAATTGATTTTTTTACTATTTGCGGCCAATTCCGTCAAATTATTTCTACTTAGCCTGATGGTTGACTGGTAGATAATGCCTTTAGGCATTAAGTTCGCCATGTGTACATTTTCTTGGTACATGAAGTTAAATAAATAAATAAATTTGTACCTATTTGTATATGTACCTAATAGAAGATAGCCAGTTGTGTACACGGACTGTCAAACGCGCTAGGAAATATAGAAAGTTTACAAATAAACCGATAAACTTATGATATTCTATTGATCCAGGATATAATTAAAGTATTGATAACAACTAGATAATTGCGTGAAAATTCACTTATAGTACTTACCACAAAAAACCTATAGATTATATTATTCTAAATAGGTACTATAAACGCGAAAGAGATTTTGTTTGTTTGCTTGTTACGCTTTTACGTCTAAGCCTTTATTTTTGGTCATGTAATTATTACTGGCAGTGATAGAATTACGGTTAAAGAGCCTGCTTCACATGATGATAATCAGTGAAAAGTGAGTATATCCAGAAATGGAATACCTCTGCCTACCTCCTCAGGGATTAAAGGCGATGGATTGTATTTTTTTTAATTAGTAGTAGACACGTTTAAAAAACTAAAATACATGCATTATTCTCTATTGATAAATCACTTACGTAAAAATATGTGTAACGTGTTTATTAGTTTGCAATAAAATTAATTACTTTATATCCATTTCCTTTTATTTGCACGGCACGCAATAGAAATTAACAAGAATATCGTGATTTTAGCAAGTATATTTTAATATATAATATGTAAAATGTTGTACCTGTAGGTTTGAACTCCATGGTTTTCCTTGTCAATATAATATTGTAGTAGATAACGCGTCTGCACTCGTCGAGCGAACAATGTACACTGGAGTGGTTATATTCTCTTTGTACACTGGCTTGACTGTGGCTTTATTAACATTGATAAAGAGTAGTTATTTCTGCGAGATATACGGCCACAGATTATGTAGGTCACGACCACAGATGGTCACTTCGTATCTGTAACATGCGGAAGTAGGTACAAAGTTTATACATAATCATGCCTTTTCCCGAAGGTGTAGGCACAGACAAATCAATAGCCCGCCACCTGCTATGATCCTGGCATACCTGTCCCGCCTCACCCACATCCATTAATCGGATCATACATACCCCTAATAAGACGGCATAACGGCAATAGAAGTATGACTTTACAAAAAATTCGGCAAAATGGGAAAGTCGGCAAAAAGGGCAGTACCCGTCGATTTCAGGTACTCTTTATCTGGCTTTTCTTCAATACATCGCCGATCTGATCGATGTAAGTACGCCTAGGTCGCTCTTTGCCGACTCGGTCACTCACGATCCCCATATTTGTCTCGTTTGTCGTCTTCCTATTTCTATATTTAACAAGCGATGCAAATATACCGAGCTTTATAAGGGCTAGAAACAAGACCGATCTTGATGAAACTTAACTGTAATACCTATAGGTTACCTATATTTTAGATTAATATATTATTATAGGTTATTGAACACAGTCACGGGCGTCTCGTCAATAATTAAAACCTTCAGCGGGGGAGTTTCGTTAAAAGTAAAAAATCATTTATTTTATGAGGTACAAAAATTAAATTCAGAAAGGTCAATAGTCTAATAACAAGGCACTGTAAACTCGTCCATCAAGATTGCCTTAATGTAAACAGCAGCCCATCTCCACCGACGACTTGCTGGTTCCAAATACAGTACCCCGAGAAGAACTTGTGACTTTAAATATGAATTTAATTCTTATGTAAAATAGGTAACAGCAGTTTTAAATAAATAAAAATAAATGTAATGTTTATTAAAATATAAATTTAACCACAGGTAACATTTAATTAGGTAAGTACCTATTACATAAACATACAACAAAATTGTCTGAACTCTTGGACGAATAATTCATCCAAGCCTGAATCGGGTTACAGTATGTTTCAGGCTACAATACAATACAATAACTCTTTATTGTACACCAAAAACAACACAATATGGTTACCAACATTAACTAAAGTACAATGGGCGGTCTTATCGCTTTTAGCGATCTCTTCCAGACAACCTTAGGATGGATGAAACTGAGAGATTAGAACTAGGGTAGACGGTGCACTATATATTATTGAACATACTCTTACAATAGTATTACATAAATAAATATATTAAAAAAACTAAAGGCTAAAAAGGCTAAAGCGAACTCACCTACATACTTAATTTTAAAATGTTTAGTGGAGATATAAAATGCACTTATATCTAACTAAACTTACCTAGGTACCTAACATAAATAAAAATATCCTATATTCACTTACAGTACGGCCGTTTTAACTTGGCTTCTCTGAACAAAGGCTTCGCCTGCGCAAATCCCCCTCCTACCGCCATATGGTCGCTAAAAAATGTTACTGCGCAGCCATTTGCGCAACTTCAGAGCTGTCAAGTTAAAACGGCCGTGCTGTAGGTATGTACCTAATACTTACCTAATTATTTCATTTTTAATTTCATACCGTGTCTCTTGAAATGTCCTTTCTATTAATCTTTTGCGGTTATAATCTCTGATATTGTATCACTTTATTGTTATTATAATATTATCTTACGTTATAAAGTTTATTATTGTCGAAAACTACATAACTGATTGCCATATAAGTTATCAGTTTTCTATCACATGGTTTAAATTATCGATAAAAAAGGTTCAAACCAAAACCATACCACTACAGCGTAGGTAAATGTGAAATTAAAGCAATATGTACAATACAATACACAAATTCTTCATGTACAACAATACAAAAGAGAGAGAGGAAAAAAGTCTTATCGCTTTTAGAATTAATAATTTCCAGACAAACTTGGGATATGGCAGCAAACAGTTTAACACGCGCGAGTTAGTTCCAGCTTGTTCTAATTTCCACCGCTAGATGGCAGACAAGTGGCGCCATCTAGTGACATTTTCTTTTACTACTACATATTTATTTTATTGACGCTCTCTACGCACAATGACCACTCAACCGACATTGATGAATGAGGTATCAATGAAGTCGTTATTATGGTCCAGGTGAGATAGGCCTAATTTTACTGTAGTGTCGTTTTAGTTTCACATTATAATATTACTTCCTCTTGCCTAGACGTCGAAAAAAGTTTGCAAGTTTGGCAACCATAATCCTACAAAGTAATATTATAAACGCGAAAGTTTGTGAGTATATTTGTTGCTCTTTTACGCAAAAACTACTGAACAAATTTTGATTACACTTTACAGTTACACAGCTTATACATCAGAATAACACATCATCACTACATAGTATAAAACAAAGTCGCTTTCTCATATCTGTCCCTACCCTATTTCCCTATGTCCCTATGTACGCTTAAATCTTTAAAACTACGCAACGGATTTTGATGCGGTTTTTTTTAATATAGATAGAGTGATTCAAGAGGAAGGTTTTAGTATAAGCATTGCACCCGTGCGAAGTCGGGGCGGGTCGCTAGTAGACTATATTTTAACTCCGTATTACGGGAACGCGCGCTGCTAGTACTTATCTACGTGATAGTAGAATCCGCATTTTGGCAAAGGTTAGTATAGATTTCCTTCTTTATTACATAAGTACTCATATCTATGTTGCAGCTAAGCACTGAAGTTACCTGCATGCAGTATTATCACTATCATCACTCCATAGTATAAAACAAAGTCGCTTTCTCTGTCCCTATTAACCCTATGTCCCTATGTCCTTTTGTATGCCTAAATCTTTAAAACTACGCAACGGATTTTGATGCGGTTTTTTTTTATCGATAGAGTGATTTAAGAGGAAGGTTTTAGTATTAGCATTGCACCCGTGCAAAGCCAGGGCAGGTCGCTAGTATAGTATAAAACAAAGTCGCTTTCTCTGTCCCTATTATCCCTATGTCCTTTTGTATGCTTAAATCTTTAAAAGTACGCAACGTATTTTGATGCGGTTTTTTTAATAGATAGAGTGATTTAAGAGGAAGGTTTTATTGTTAGCATTGCACCCGTGCGAAGCCGGGGCGGGTCGCTAGTTAGGAAATATAATGTTTTTTTTTTGTTGATTCTGTCGAGTTCCAGGATTATAAGAAGGTACTCTATGTCCTTTGTCAAACTGGTAGCTACGAGGGGAGGTCCAAAAAGTCAAAAGTCAAAACCATTTATTTTCTGCAGGTATAGAAAATACACTCAGAAAAGTCAATAGTCTAATAACAAGGCACTGTAAACTCGTCCATGAAGATGGCTAAATGTAAACAGCAGTCCATCTCCACCGAAGAATTGCTTCCAAATGCAGTAGGTACCCCGAGAAGAGCCAGCAAAAAACTTGAGGGCAGCTCTTTTTAATCTTATGCCAAAAGTTCGAATGAAAGGGTTTTAAATGAAATTGAAACATAAATATAAGTATTTTTCGTTTTCTATCACCCAGCTGAACACATTTTAATCTGTGAATTATCTCTAAAACGACGAATTTTTTTTTGCGCGTTGGCCAAAAGCAACACATCCTAGAGGTTATTCCGTGATGACAAGCAAGCAAGCAAGCTGAAGTGGCAATACGCAGGCCATATTATCCTTAGAACATTGTCGTTATCATTACCATGGGACCGTGGGGTCCGGGGGCGCGGCAGCTCCTCAAAGAGCTGTCAGTGCGTTTGGTCGAGGCTTCAGGTGACTAGAGAGCTGGCAGCTATCTCTTTCAAAGGATCAGCCTAGCTATCCAGAGAGGGAATGCTGCCAGTCTTCTGGGCACTGTCCCACATGGTTCTTCTTTGGAGGACATTTTTTTATCTGTAATTATTGTAAATCAATGTATATTTTCCTTAGAACAGATGACCGTTGGGGTAGCCATGTTCTAGAGTGGAGACCGCGAATCGGCAAGCGTAAGGTCCGCTCTCAGGCTAGGTGGAGCAACGATCGCAGGCTGGTAGCAGCTGGATGAGAGTTGCCGAGAATCAAGCTGAATTGGAGAGGCCTATGTCCAGCTGTGGACTGCTATAGGCTGATGATGATTCCTTGATGGACACCTTTAATTTGTCCAGTATCAGTGCATTGTATTCTCCTTTCTTTCTATACTAGACATGTTCATGCTCCAGCGGGACTCGAACCCGCGATCTCCGGCTCTGAAGGCAGGGTCACTATCAACTGAGTCAACAGGCCCGTCAATAAAAAATAGGATGCCAAGTGCGAGTCGGACTCGCGGACGAAGGGTTCCGTACCATTATCTATAAAAACGGCAAAAATCACGTTTGTTGTATGGGAGCTCATTTAAATATTAATTTTATTCTGTCTTTTATTATTTGTTGTTATAGCGGCAACAGAAATACGTCATCTGAGAAAATTTTAACTTTGTAACGGTTCATGAGATGAGATACCTACAACCTGGTGACAGACGGACAGATAGACAGACTAGACGGAGTCTTAGTAATAGGGTTCAGTTTTACCCTTTGGATACGGAACCCTGAAAAATCACCGGTATATGTCCACTCCAGGAAAGTTTCAGCAGGTCCACAGCTGTAATTTTCAGTTGATTGATTCTATTGGCGTTGAGTTCTTTTCATTAAAGTCAGCGACAGCCAGTTTAAGTTAATGCGATCCTGGTCCCCATGTAGAAGCTATAGCGACTAAAATAAATAACCTCACGCCTTTTATCCCCGAGAGGGTAGGCAGAGGTATTCCATTTCTGGACATACGAGTACCCACTTTTCACGAGATATTCTTTGGATCCCTAAACGTGATAGGTGGTGAGCCTATCGCCGGACGTCTGTTACACATGCCTCAGAATTAATTCTGGGCCCTGCGGTTTCGAAGCTAGTGACTAGGGTTTATTTACTCGATGGCACAATTCTGCAGTACCTTTTAAACTGCCAAGACTTTGACCCGTCTGCATAGCACCGCATATCGCATTGCGCCTCCACGATTTTTAAACTGTGGAACGAAACGTAATGCGCGCGCACGTATCGACCCGATACCTCTTATCTCCAGTCGTCGTCCGACCACCGGTGCGGTCGGACGTGAATTTAATGGGGGAGCTCCAATACCCCGGCGCGCCTAGCGTCGTGGACGACGAAAGGCAATATAGAGCCCCTTTTCGAAGGGCTCCACAGTACAGATGGCCGACGCCGCAGCCCCCGCAGCCGTCGGCCTTCGCCCCGTGGCGTAGGGCTCCAGCGCCGCCTAGGCCTCCGGACTATAGGCGCAGTGCTTCGTACCCTGGAAAGCCAGATGAGCCGTTTCAGGTGAGGATTTGGAATCGAGTCTGCCGCTTGTGTTTCGCGTAGTCGCCAGCGGTTTTCTGGTAAAAAACTATAAAATAATGTGTTTTTTTGAAGAGACATAGAAATAGGTGTATGTAATTCACAATCGCTAAACAGATGTTGCCAGTTGGTTGTCGCAATGTGTCATTCGACATTGCATGTCGATGTGGACTGAAAAATAAATGGTTACAAAATGGGGTGGAAAATTGATTTTTGTTTCGTGAAAATTTGACAGATTAACGAAAATGCTGGAGTGTTGACGCCTGGTGTGACCTGACCTATTTCTGCTCGGTCCTCTCCCTCTCAAGTAGCTCCATCCCCCTCTAACCCCATTAAGGCTTATGGTCAGGGAAACCACCAACCTTAATCTGAGCACTTCAATTAGAACTATTTTATTGACTTTCTTTTCTGTTATTAGATAAGTATTTTTACGACTCATTCTTTTGGTTCACACATTGATTTTACTTCGTAGTTATATAGGTAATTAAAATCGTTATTCTAGTTTCTAGCTACCGCTTCCAGTTGCGGTTAGAGCTATGAAAAAAAGCATAAGTTTTGAATTTGAATAAAGAATAATATGGATATTAGTTTCTTGCCTTTCACATTCCACATCATACTAGGGTAACAAAGCTGATCTCTTATTTTCCAGAGGGTAGTAATAAAAACTACCAAGTAAAAAACAAGGTTCTTAAAAACTTTCAAAGAAATGTTACAGATAATAATTGCATTTTGACAAAACCAAAATCTATCATCTAATATTGTTAAATTAAATACATTTATTTCGGACAAATATATTATGTAGCAATTTTCACAGAATAAAAATCACCCATAGGTTCATAATCTCTCGCCTTTTTCCCTGTAGGTAGAGACGATAAGACCGAATTTCGCTATGAATATTGGAACTCATACTTCATCCACATCCATCAAAAGACGCATATCATCCATGTTCGGTTTCGAGCATTATTTATCTGGCTTTTCTTCAATACATCGCTAATCTGCAGCTACCTACATCACTACATAGTATAAAACAAAGTCGCTTTCTCAGTCCCTATATCCCTATGTATGCTTAAATCTTTTTAACTACTCAATGCATTTTGATGCGGTTTTTTTAATAGATAGAGTGATTCAAGAGGAAGGTTTTAGTCTTAGCATTGCACCCGTGCGAAGCCGGGGCGGGTCCTAGTTAATAATAAAGAGGAAAGATTTGTAATTTTGTAACGATTAAATTAAAAACTTAAAGGACCGATTTAAAAAATTCTTTGACCAATGAAAATCTATATTATCAGGGAGTAACATAGGCTATATTTTATTCCCGTATTCACACGGGAACAGGAACTACTTAAGCCTCCGAATCCGTATAGTTCGGCTAGTACCACATAAGTTCCATTATACGAGATAATATGACGCTATTTTATTCAGTAATAGTTTTTCCCATAGTTATTCCCGTCCCTGTGGGATTACGGCAATAAAATATAACCCATATTACTCCCTGATGACGAAGCATTCTATTGGTGAAAGAATTTTTAAAATCGGTCCAGTAGTTTTTGAGTTTTATTCGTTACAAACAAACAGAAATACAAATCTTTAGTCTTACCAGAGACCAGTTTTATACTGGTCTCTGGTTATACTGACTAATTGATCAATGCACAAATTTAGCCCATAGGTTCCTTTAAATGATTTAAGTTAGCACTAAGAAGATATTTATGGAAATTTCCAAGGGAACGGACCACTGGTCACCCGCAAATTTTGTTTTTTTTTCACGCCTAAACCGAATGTCCGATCTTGATGTCAAAGTCAAATCAAAATGCTTGTATTCAATGTGTTTATAAGTCCACTTACTGAAAGTCATTGCGACTCCACCGCTCCGGTATGTATAGTTGGGGAGAAGAAGCGGGGCAAGAAACTCCTCAACACATTATTCTTTTAGACAATTTATCCAGTCTATATTATAATATAAAATCATAAACTGACTGACTGATTGGTGATATATCAACGCCGCTGAGTCTAGAGACTTGAAATTTTGCACATAGCCTACCTATCTTCACAGAACACTTTTACTCCTAGCGGAGCCTATCTTTCTGTACGATTTTATTTCAATCAAAGTTTGTGTCAAACTAATATAATTAATAACAAGCAGCCAATACCTACCTATTTACTGCAAAAAGGTTCAATATAACCGTAAACCAGTAGGTACCATACACATAAGTATAAAGATGCAGTTGAGGTTTTTAGAGTTCGCAGGTTAATTTTTAAATGAATGGGACCACGGAACTCTCAAAAGGTGCTGTGGTCCAACTATTTTTAAAGTTGGACAACCTAGTAAAGACCCATGGTCCAACTAGTTGGACAGAGCAGTTGGACCACTGCCCCGGACTGGATAGCTTATACGTTGTAGGCATCCACTAAGAAAGGATTTTGAAAAATTCAACCCCTAAGGAGGTGAAATAAATGTGGGCGAGCGAAGCGGCGTTTAAATGCTAGTATAATATAAAGTACATGTTACATAGTTTTAGTGCTTGGCTGAGCTGGAGAAAATTTACATCTAACATCATTGTCATTCAAATACTCAACTAACTTTTATTATGCCATTTTGTAAAACCATGTCAGTTTTAAAATTTTTTTCTGGAAAATGATAAAATTTAACAAGTCCAAATGGCTACTTTTAATCCCAGAAAATCTCATAGCTTCGTAAAGGCGCAATAACGCTACACAGACGGATTCACAGGCAAAAGCTAGTATAAGAATTTTCAGATGGCAAATAAACGTGTTCTGTCTAGACAGATTAGATTACACAATTTACACTGAAGAATACAGTATAACTTTCAATGTCTGAAATCAATACTTATATAATGTTGTTGTTGTAACGCCTACGCAGCTAACCAATAACAGTCCACTGCTACGCTATGTGCCAAGGGCTATCTCCCACGCGAGCCCACCGGATTAATAGATGAAACTAAAATCCGAAGCATCGTGAGGGAACCCGCAGGTCCGAGAATTAATTCTGAGACATGTGTAAAATTTATTCTGAGACATAAACGTAAACACGTAAAGGCTCACCACATAACACGTTTAGGAGTCGAAAGAATACCTCTTGAAAAGTGGGTACCTATATCCGAATCAGACTATGGACAAATGTTGCCCGTGTCGCCCAGGCAAAGAATCATTTGACACATTCATTAAAATCGGTTGTAGTTTAGGCGCTACGGTGCTACATACATACATAAATTTATACAACACTAGCGATCCGCCCCGGCTTCTCTTGAATCACTCTATCTATTAAAAAAAAAACGCATCAAAATCCGATGCGTAGTTTTAAATATTTAAGCATACATAGGGATATAGGGACAGATAAAGCGACTTTGTTTTATACTATGTAGTGATATTGGATAGGTGATAGGCACCTTGCCACGGGGCCCTCATTTTTTACATCTCATGTAGTTTAGTTTAGTTCGTAGTTTTAGTTTTACTCTTAATTTTACTTTTAGTTTACTTATATTAATTAGGCAAATAATAAAATCAATGTTTATCTGTTATGTAGTGATAGTGATACATATAATATAAACAATATACAATATGTAATATAAAACTTATAAGCCCCTACATTGAATAAAAACTTTTGACTTAATAGAATTAAACACATTAAAAAGAGCGGCCCATAAGTTTCTTGCTGGTTCTTCTCGGGGTAGGTAGTGCATTTGGAACCAGCGATTCGTCTGTCGAGATGGGCTGCTGTTACATTTAGCCAATTTTCATGGAAGAGTTTAGAGTGCCTTGTTTAGACTTTTGAATTTTTAGGGTTCCGTACCTCAAAAGGAAAAAACGGAACTCTTATAGGATCACTTTGTTGTCCGTCCGTCCGTCCGTCTGTCAAGACCCTTTTTCTCAGGAACGCGTGGAGGTATGAAGCTGAAATTTATATCAATTACTCAGGTCTACTGTCCCTTGAAGCTGTGAAAAAATCAAACTTTTAAGCCAACGCAATCAAAAGATACAGCCGTTTATGCCGCAAATTTTCGACACTTGCAAGGGAATCAAAACCTACAGGGTGCTTCCCGTGAACTCAGAATCTTGAAATTTGGTAACAAGCAACGTCTTATAGCATAGATAAAGGAAAAATTACGAAAACCATAAATTTGCAAGGTTGTACGGAACCCTCGGTGCGCGAGTCCGACTCGCACTTGGCCGGTTTTATTTAAGTGTATTATCTATACAGAAAATAAATGTTTTTTGTCTTTTGACTTTTACCACCGATCTCCGAAAGGCAAAACAAATTATAATTCTCCGACCGACCGACTCTTAAATCTGATTTCAACTGATTGGTTGTTGAGAAACGTTATGGTTTTAATCAACAAATCAGAACAGTTTGAGATTTAACAGTCGGTCAGAATATCATGGTTTGATTTGCCTTTTGGAAACTAGGGGTTATTATGAGGGGTCCTATAATAGCAATAGGAGCCAAGTCCCGTTCCCGTGGGAAAATTATAGAGCATGTTACTCCCAGAAAAGTAACCTTTCCATGGTGAAATATTTTTTTAAGACTCTATGTGGAATTTTATTACATACGAGCTTTTTTTACAAACGCTCCGGCTTCGCACGGGTGCAATGCTAACACTAAAACCTTCCTCTTGAATCAGTCTATCTATTAAAAAAAACGAATCAAATTCCGTGGCGTAGTTTTAAAGATCTAAGCATACATAGGGAGAAAGGGACTTTGTTTTATACTATGTAGTGATAGTGATAGTGGCACCCAGTAGCTTTGCTCGCGCGGTTCTAGTTTATTCTCGTTCCCGTACGAATTTCCAAAAATCTCTTCATAGCCGGTTCATTTAGCAGTTTCCTACTACATATATGACATCTACATAGCATATTTTAAGTTTCTTATGTGTAATCGTTTCGGAATATTACGTATTTCTCTTTTTACACTGTTTCTTAATTTTCCCGTGGGAATAAGACATTGGGTTCGATTCTGCATGACAGCGACTAAACTTATTTTAGTTTATTCCTGTCTTTATTTTACCTCAAAAAAAGAAAAGGGTTAGAAGATAACCTACCGAATTTAGTCCTGTCAGAGGCTGTATTTTAGTCGTGACTTATTTACTTATGCACTAGACACATGAAATGCCTTAGTTGACAGGACTAATTTTAATTTGACAGGACTAAATATCACTCGTCTCTTTTCTTCTCTATGAGAAAGAAAATGTCAGGACTAAACTAAAATAAGTTTAGGCGCTGTAATTCAGAATCGAACCCATTCTCCCCCTATACTCTACTCTAGATTTTGACCCGTGTTGACTAAAAGTACTTTAGATGTTGACCCGGTTACTCAGTTATCACCACACCAAATTTCATCAAATTTTTTTGCGTGATGATGATTTATTATTACAAAAAAAATTGCAAATTGTAAAGTGAAAATCGGTATAAGTACATGAGTGAAGGTGTTTTATGATAATCTTTTTGACGAATGACTACTTGCTATTTAATTTCGATACTGTTAACTATTTTTAACGTAAATGCCATATTCTCAGACTTATGACGTCAATGCACTTAGTTGCAGTCGGCATGCATTTGTTTTGTCGGCTTTGTACAGTTTGTCATTGTTACCATTTAACGTCGAATTTTACTTTTGCGATTTAAGTTTGGAACCAAAATGGCGTCCGCGCATAAAGAATAGAGATCAACAGTTATTTTTGTGGCTTTTTGGCGGGAGAGGGTTTTTTTTTATCTGAAGAGGGACGTCATGTTTTTTTAAATATTTAATTTTCCTGTGTGTTTTTGGTTTTTGCTCGTAATAATGATAGTGTGTTATGTGGCAAATGTCCGTGATAGTGTGCAATGAATGGGAAGTTCGATAAAAGGCGTAGGATGGTCGTTTTCGGTTTATCTCAAGAAGCCGCTTCAATCCTCAGTAAAAGTGTACTATCGTTTTATAATAATAATATTAATAATAAAACTTTATTTCAGACTTGTGTCCATAGTTTTTACTACTACGGATTACTAAGTGACATTTCAAAAAGTTTTGTGAAAACTTATTGTATTTTTGTGCATAGACTGCAGCAGACTACAAATCTTTAATTTTGTGTCGTGTTTAGTACTGATTTCTAAATTTTCCAATGCGTAAAATAATAAAAAAAAAAGTTGTTATTGTTTTATGATTGTCTACCATTAGTGAATGAAGCGGTCTCAAATTAGATATAACGTAATGAAACTTAGGTGGTACGGCTGCAGAAGATAATAGGTATTGTATTATGTAATACTAGCGACCCGCCCCGGCTTCGCACGGGTGCAATGCCAACACTAAAACCTTCCTCTTGAATCACTATCTATTAAAAAAACCGCATCAAAATCCGTTGCGTAGGTAGTTTTAAAGATTTAAGCATACATAGGGACAGAGAAAGCGACTTTGTTTTATACTATGTAGTGATTTATGTTATGTCGCTAAAATCAAATAAACTGTATCCGAATTCCCGCCGAAAAGTCTATATAGTTTTTGATAACTTGTCCTGAGACAGTTAGAAATAGTTTAAGAAATAGGCTGAAAATAAACAGGTTACAATGCCAATCATTATTAAAAATGGCGACACCATTCCACGCAAGAAGATTGCATAACAATTTTTGTTTTGATTGCGTATTTTGAAAAACGAACGCCTTTACCATTGTTTGGACGTTTGTTGTTCTTTGCTTACCGGCGGAGGTTACTGGAAAATAGTATGCAGAATGCAGCCACCTGCTCTCAGTACTTCTTAGAAAGATTGCATAATATCAAATCAAGTCAAAAATCATATATTCGTGTTAAAATTTAGGCGGTGAATTTGTACAATTAAAATGTATGTATACAGGCTACAGGAAAAAAAACAATTATTTTTTTAAATAGGCTTACTGTTACTGTCTCATCAGAATAAAATGAAAAATGTTAATTAATCAAGACAATGAACACATCTATACCGATTATAAGAGTAATAATAATAAGTCTCTCTGTGATTTCCAAATACATGGCACAACTTTAGTAAAGACTGCTATATATATACCTAAAATGCTCTATAAATAACCAATTTTTGTATTTTGTCAGTCTGTACATCTGAAAGTTTGTCTAGAATAGGCTCCGAAATAGCTCCAAGAACTTCAATGAAAATTTCATATATCAAAACAGCACTGAAAACTTTTTTCCTTTATGATAGAAAGAAAGTCGTGTTACGTAAAGCAAAAAAACCGGCCAAGGCATTATTATCTTTAGAAACGGCTAAAAAAACAACGTTTGTTTTATGGGAGGTTAAGGGGGTTAAAAATTGATTTTATTCTGTTTTTTAGTATTTGTTGTTATAGCGACAACAGAAATACATCATCTGTAAAAAATTTTACTGTCTAACTATCATGGTTCATGAGATACAGCTTGGTGACATATAGTCAAGATATACTAGTCTTATATAATTAAGAAAAAATCACGATGTATTGAAAAGAAGCCCGATAAAGACTACCCTAAACCGACGAGTGTGTATGAAACGATTGATAAAGGAGACGTTTCATGAATGTATGGAGACTGGGCCTGCACCATGTACCTACACCAGTTTTTTAGATAAATATAAATAAAATAACTATAGTTTTATTCATGATTGTGCTCATATTTGTCTAGTTTAGTTGTATAATAAACTTTAATTTTCATTGAACTAACATGGCGGCGACCAAAAAAAAAAATTGCGCCTTGACCGATAAATGACCATTGACATTATTTTGATTTTTGTCGGACTAATTCACAAGAACATGGAAATTGGGCTTAAAAAGTTAGAAATAGTATTATTTCAATATGATTTAATGCGGATCCATAGAAGTTTAATTACTTTTGTGCAAGTTAAATAGATGGATTTTTTTAAATATTTTTCTGATAATCACTAGATTTTTCTCTATATTTCACGCTGGTGTACAATGTGCAGGCCCAAAATGACACGTCTCCTTTTAATGTTAATGAGGCGCGCGAGGTGTGTCAGGATCGTAGCAAGATCGTAGGTCTATTGTCTCCGCCTATCCCTTCCGGGAAACGGCGTGAGCGTATGTATTTATTTAATTACTTATTTGTTAGACAAACAATACAGATTTAAATTATAGCTGTATTGTAATTAAAATGTTTTGATATGAATAGTTTGGAACGCTTGTAAGTGTACAACATTGTTTAATTAATAATTAGTAAGACATGATGTTAAAAAGAGCCGCCCTTGAGTTTGTTGCTGGTTCTTCTTGGGGTACTACATTTGGAACCAGCGACTCGTCGGTGAAGATGGGCTGCTGTTTACATTCAGCCAATCTCTATGGACGAGTTTAGAGTCCCTTGTTAGTAGACTATTGCCGTTTCTAAGTGTATTTTTATGCGTAATAGATAAAATAATAATAATAATAATATAATCTCACACCTTTTATCCCCGAGGGGGTAGGCCGAGGTATTCCATTACTGGATATACCCACATTTCACGAGATATGGTGAACCCATCGCTGGACCGGGTCTGTTTACACATGTCTCAGAATTAATTCTGAGACCTGCGGGTTTCCTCACGATGTTTTCCTTCACCGTCGAGCTAGTGATAAATATATGTAGGTACGTAAGTTTTTTGGAAAACTCATTGGTAGGCAGTACATGCCAGGATTCGAACCCGAGCCTCACTGATTTTCGGCTAGTCACTGCTCACGTAATAGATGATTTGAATTTAATGTCCGGTATGAGAGACAATAGTTAATTTTAGACATTTTGCAATATGATCGACATAGCGAAATAAGTGGTTTTCAAGAAAAATTTTTACATTTCTCGGTGACAGGTGATGCGACAAAGCAATTTCCGGCTATTACCGGTTTTTGTATAGCCATTTTTTGGGCACAAATGCATCTACCTAAATTTCTATAGAAGTCTTAGCGTAAGTCGATTTTTGGCACCCGTAACCTCTACATTGTAAATTTAATCGAAATCATTAGACCCGTTTGAAAACACGATTACAAAAAAAACTATAAATATGTCCACGCCTTGTCTCCGAAGGGTCTGTAGAGGTAACCATTCCTAGATTAGGTAACCCACTATTCAAACAACTTCAAAAAAGGAGGTTATCAATTCGACTGTATGTTTTTTCTGTTTGTTACCTCAGAACTTTCGACTGGGTGAACCGATTCTGATGATTATTTTTTTATTTGAAGCTGGTGCTTCCCGTGTCGTTCCATTTTAATTTGGTTCAGTTCTGACAATGACATCTATGAGAAAATCATATAAGAATATGTCGGTTTTTTTACTCTTTAGTGTTCTACGAGTATGTTATTATCAGTATTATGGTTTATGTTACACTACTGTGTGTACCTTTTATGTAATTGTTATAAAGAAGCTAACAGATAAAACAAAGTTTTTTTTGTTAGTTTAGAGCAGTGATAGCCTGAACGGTTAAAGAGCCGGCCGAAAATCAGTGAGGCTCGGGTTCGAATCCTGGCATGTACCAATGAGTTTTTCAAAAACTTACGTACATATTTTTCACTATCTCGACGGTGAAGGAAAACATCGTGAGGAAACCCACAGGTCTCAGAATTAATTCTGAGACATGTTTAAACAGACCCGGTCCGGCAATGGGCTCACCACCTATCACGTTTAGGGGTCCAATATATCTCGTGAAATGTGGGTATATCCAGTAATGGAATACCTCTGCCTACCCCCTCGGGGATAAAAGGCGTGAGATTATATTTTTATATATAAAGTGATTTTTTACGGACGCCTTAATGTGACCGCTATGATTAATTAATTATTGTACTTACTTACTATTTTATTTGTAAATTAGCTATCATAATAACTGGCTCTGGGTCTGATTTGTTGATATTATGTAGGTACCTACTTAAAATTCGAGTAATAGTTTAGTTTCTAATATACTATATAATAGTTTAGTTCACTTAAATAGTTTTTTACTATGATAGTACCTACTTAATAATATGAATGGTTGACTAGTTTCATTATTATTCATTATTATCTATTTTGTACATTTATTAGTTATAATTATAATATTATAGTGTTTGAAGGGGTATACATAGACACGAATCGATAAAAATTTATTTAGCAATCTCTACGTAGGTAGGTACTAATGATGTACCATGCATGGTATGTATAGGTACTAAGATAAAATTAAGTCGCTTTTCGCGTATGTCTATCTGTAGGTATATCCGCTAACTCCTCCTAAGCCACGCAACAGACTTTGATGTGGTTTTCACTAATAGAATGAGCGATAAACGAGGAAGGTTTTTGTGTATAATTTAAAAAATCTATGTGATGGAGGTTCCCTAGTATAGAATTACAATTTCTCCAGAGCCGATCAGCTGACCATTTCATATGGCGGGAAACTGATGTATATTTCTGACAGCTCGTATACGCGTGACATAATTAAAAAGCAACATGTTATCATTTACGAAGACAGTCGAAAATTCTGTGTCAACCCAATTTTCGTTTTGCATACGTTTAGGCTTAATTGTTGGCTGAAATTTCCCTGAACCCTGAAATTGGCCGTTTCAGGCTCCGAGCCGCAGTGCGGGGGCTGAAACTGGGTCAGGCGGGGGGCTGCGGCTGAATGGCCCGGCGGCTGTTGCCTTGAGTTTTTTAAGGCTGTATGTGGGTCGGTGTCTTTGCGTTGGAAAGTTTCTGTTTATAATTTATGGTTTGTTTTTAAACTGGCTTAGGGTTGGCTTTTTGGCGGGAATGTGGATAGAGAGGCCATGTTTCTTTATTAATTTTCATGTAGGTTTTCTGGTTTTGATTCGTAAGTGGTTACATAATCAATATAATAATAATATAATAATAAAATCACACGCCTTTTTTATCCCCGAGGGGGTAGGCAGAGGTATTCCATTACTGGATATACCCACATTTCACGAGATATATTGGACCCCTAAACGTGATAGGTGGTGAGCCCATCGCCGGACCGGGTCTGTTTACAGGTGCCTCAGAATCAATTCTGAAACCTGCGGGTTTTCTCACCATGTTTTCCTTCACCGTTAAGCTAGTGATAAATATAGTAGATACGTAAGTTTTGAAAAAGTCATTGGTAGATGCCAGGTTTTGACCCCGAGCCTCAGTGATTATTACCTATCATAAGACGCAGGCTCTTAACCGTAAGGCTGTCACTGCTCCCACAATAATACACTACAGTGCAAAACACAAATAAAAGAAAATCCAACAAAATATGTATTGAAAAATCCAACAAAATATGGCGGTAGAGTCGCAATGACTTAAATATATATATATAATAAAAGGAATTATAAGCTCCTACATTGAATAAAAACTTTTGACTTTGACTTTGATTCTGAGGCATGTGTGTTGGTCCGGTAATGGATCGCCATCTATCACATATATGGGTCTAAAAATACACAGATAGGTAGGCACTCTATCTCTGGAAGTAGCTACCTACTTCACCAGTATATTTTTGTACTCCTAAACATGATAGAGTCTACCTAAGTAGGTACCATTCTTGGGCTTGGAGTTTCCTCACGATGTTTCCCCTCACCGTCGTCGAGCTAGTGATAAAATTGTACATTTAATGTTTTATGTTTTTTGTAAAGTATAGTTCGATGTTTCCTTGGTGCCGCAGCATTTCTTATCGATGCAGTTAAACTCAAGGCCAGTGCAAGTAAAAGTGCACGTGTAACGTCATGTACTTTGCTTTAGAAAAGTAGGCATTGCCATTCTTATGTAAAATAGGTTTTTTAACTCTTTTTTAGGGTCCACAGAAAAGTCTTATAGTTTTAATATGTCCGTCCCTCTTTCTTTAGGGTACGCCCCTCCCCCCTATACTTATACATAGAGTAGGGTGGGTTTTAAACGTGATTATTTTTCATTTTTTGGATCAGTTTGTGAACTATTATGTTAATTTTCATTGAATTCAACGGCCATTTCCCACTGCTCGACAAATGATTGTTTTTGAATATGTGAAAAAAATCATGGAAAACTAAGTGCTTAGGTTTTAGTTACCGAGTAATCTACTATATAAAAATAAGTCGGGTTTTCCTTCCTGACGATTTAACTCCAGAACTGACGAACCGATTTCCATGGTTTTGCATTCGTTGGAAAGGTCTCGGGCTCCGCAAGGTTTATAGCAAAGAAAATTCAGCATTGCACCGTGCGAAGCCGGGGCGGGTCGCTAGTAGTTTACAAAATTGTGACAGGCAACTACAGAATCCTTCACTGCGCGTTGATCGCGCGTTCTTGGCCGGGTTTTTAGTTGTACATACAGTACGGCCGTTTTATCTTGGCAGCTCTGAAGTTGCGCAAATGGCTGCGCAATTAAAAAAGTGCGACCAATCCCAGGGTCCCGTGGTCTTGCTCCCAAACGGCACAAACATGTACCTACCCTCAAATAATATTACAAATAAGAAAGTTCACGTGAATGCGACGTGTGACATTTTCGTAAATGTCATATTGTTAAAGTGACATTCTGACGCTAGAATAAAGGTGTCAAGCAATAAAAAAACTTTTTATTGAGAAGTATGAGACTAGGTACGCCCCTAGACTATCCATTCAGCGACCAGCACCGTCGCGTGCCATGCAAGGAGCGTCAAGTCCACTCCAGTGCTCATAGTAGAGTCTATCTATATCGTGTTGCTTTCCGATCCTGATACGTTCATAGCACCGTCATAGTATGATACGGTGTAGCGGGTAGACACCTTAATAATACTCATCTATTAGTTATAATAATAAAGTAGGCAGAGGTACTCGTATTTCATTTCTGGATATAAGTACACACTTTTCACGAGATATTCTTTGGACCCCTCAACGTGATAGGTGGTGAGCCCATTGCCTGACCGGGTCGGTTTACACATGTCTCAGAATTAATTCTGGGACCTGGGGGTTTTCTCACGATGTATTTGGAGCTTGCTATTGATAAATATGTATTGCTAGTCGAACCCGAGCCTCCTTGATTATCATCATGTGAAGCAGGCTCTGCTCTATATAGATATATAGAGCAGTGATAGCTTGGGGAATGGGGAATTGGGGAATGTGTAATAGAACTAATAGATATTACTTAGTTCTATTACACAATCCCCAATCACCCCCCATGTCCCGATTACCGTAACGGAACCCATCTACAAACTAGTTTCGTTATCGTCCACCGAACCGATAAGCTTGCAAATTTTGTTGTTTATGAGAAAACGTTTTATGCCAAGTTTTTAAAGTACTAAAAGTATTTTGTACTAGCGACCTATGTACGAAGGGGGCAAACGAGCAGACGGGTCACCTGATGGTAAGTGACTATCGTCGCCCATGGACCTGCAACTCAAGAGTCACAACTGCGTTGCCGGCCTTTGAGGTGGGAGTAGGGGGAGGGGAGGGGAGGGGAGGGGGGGGGCCTCCGGTTACCTCACTCACTCAACGAAATGCAATGCATTACTTTACGCTGGTTTTCTGTGAGGCCGTGGTATCACTCCGGTCGAGCCGGCCCAAGCGTGCCGAAGCATGGTTCTCCCACGTACTCTCTCTGCAGCAGCATAGCAACAATATGTAATCTAATAGATTGCTAACACAGGTTTATTAAATACTAATGTAGTGATAGAGTCCGCTTCTAAATGATAATCAGTGAGGCTCGGGTTCAAATCCTGGCACGTACCAATGAGTTTTTCAAAACCTACGTACATATTCATAACTAGCTGACGGTGAAGGAAAACATCGTGAGGAAACCCGCAGGTCTCAGAAATAATTCTGAGACATGTGTAAAAGACCCAGGTCGGCGATGGGTTCACCACGTATCACGTTTAAGGGTCGAATATTCTCTTGAAAATTGGGTATTTCCAGAAATGGAATACCTCTGCCTACCCCCTCGTAGATAAAAGGCGTAAGATTTTTATTATTTTTATATATTTTTTAATGAATGGAGGAGCGGAGGTGGAAAGCTCCTCCATCGTGAAAAGGGATGATCTTCCGCCAGTTGAGGTGATCGTGCCTGGGGACCGCGCGTCCAACGGTTGATGTTGGACAGTTGTATTTATACAAACTCATTAGAAAACTCCGATAGCGCGGCTTAGAACTCGGCCGTCTATTGGCGCGTTCTATGGGTTTGTTCTCACTAGTTCGATCGTCGAACTACTGAGAATTAGTTTAATGTCGCTACACATTCATTGAATTTTTTCATTCCCAAAAAACCTTTTTACCATCCCGCAAAGAAACAAGGCTGCAGATATAAGATATAAGACATCCATGCTTGGGACTATGTTTGTAGTTTACATACATTGCATACGAGAGGGTCTTAAGTAGGTGATAAGAATGTTGACATATTCATATTATAACAGGTGGTAGAGATAACCTACTTATAGTTTGAGTATTTCGGTTCAACCGTGTTTGGTTCTGGGTTTTATACATACATAATCTCACGCCTTATATCCCCGGGGGGTAGGCAGAGGTATTCCATTTCTGGATATACCCACTTTACACCAGCAGGCGTATTCACGGAGACTCGATACCGTTTCCGTTCGATTAAGATCGAGTGAAAAATATTCCGAAGCCGAATCTATCGACTTCGGAAATTTTATTCTAGACGTTTCTGACAGCCACGGAAAATTTTCCGAATCCTTATGTCACATATGATATTAGTTTTCGACACCAACATCAGCCCATCTCGAATGTTTTCGATACCAACATCAGCCCACCTCGAAAGTGGTCGACAGATTTTCCGATATCGAATATCGAAGCTCCCTGAATACGCCTGCAGATATTCTTTGGACCCCACAACGTGATAGGTTGTGAGCCCATCGCCGTTCTGGGTTTAGTAACTCTAAAAAACTAGCCACGTGCGAGTCGTACTCGCGCACGAAGGGTTCCGTACCATTATCGATAAAAAACGGCAAAAAAATCACTTTTGGTGTATGGGAGGTCCCTTAAATATTTATTTTATTCTCTTTTTTAGTATTTGTTGTTATAGCAGCAACAGAAATACTGCATCATCTGTAAAAATTTTAACTGTCTAACTATCATGG
Organism: Ethmia dodecea; assembly: GCA_963855545.1. NCBI lineage: Eukaryota > Metazoa > Arthropoda > Insecta > Lepidoptera > Depressariidae > Ethmia > Ethmia dodecea. The sequence goes on along the minus strand of OY979454.1, from coordinate 1,458,897 downwards.
CTCATGAGATACAGCCTGTAACAGACGGACAGACAGACAGACAGACGGATAGCTGAGTCTTAGTAATAGGGTCCCGTTTTACCCTTTAAAATGAATGTTTTTTTGTCCAGTTCAGTTCAGTCCAGTTCTCAAGCATAGTTTCAAAAGTAATCAAGAAATAGTGCGTAGTCGCTTGTACTTAGATCATTTATCTTGATGGATTGCTGATAGTAAACTATGCCAAGCTTCCTTAACTGATTAGGTAAATTAAGTGCCTTCCTTCGATATGGAGTAATAATTTTGCTCTCCGATAGATCAGTTTACTGAGCCCATTGATCCAGTTTGCCATCGCTAAAATATTAGATTAGGTACTGGGTCTAATGCTTCTTCACATAGGCGTAGCTTACGGGGGGGGGGGGGGATGGTGGGCTGGGCCCACCCTAGAGCTGGGGGCTAGAAAAATATCCTTCCTCATACATAAACTAACTTAATCCTCAATTATACTTACCTAAGTAATAATAATATACCATCTAGTTGATTTACCTTGTTGTTGGTAATTTAAGAGCAGAGCTATTGTCTGTTACCTAGCTAGTATATAAGCGACTTAGACTTCATAGTTTTCAGGACACAGCTACCTACATAGTTGCGCATGCGCTGATAGTCAGTGACCACGTTGCCATGCACTAGGAAAAATCCCTAGCTACGCCAATGCTTCTGCATCGTGAAGATGGGAAGATCTTCAGCCAGGTGAAGTGATTGTGCCTTCCTGCGGTTGATTTTGGTCAGTTCTATTTGGGGCAGACAGATACTACCACTTGCTACGAACCTGGCAGATCTCGTGCTTCCTCCATGAAACGACTCATTCATGCTCGTCGGTTTTGGGTACTCTTTATCTGACTTTTCTTCAACACATCGCCGATCTGGAGTGCGATTTTTGAATCTCACTGGTGATATCAAAATCACCGGTGACTAAAATTATCACCGATGACTTTTATGTCACCATTTTCTAAAAGTCGTATTTTTGAAAGTCACACGCTGTTTACCAACATTCAGAAATTTTACAATGTCAGTCAGAGACAATCTTCCCGTTACGTTCCTTCTTACGCAGATCTTATAGTGTTGCCCTTGATATCGGTTTTTATTTTCTCATACTATAACTTAAAAAAGATTCATCAAATTGGTCAATCGTAAAACGTAACGTATCTGTCAGTGTCATGTAAACGAAAATTAAAGTTTTGAATTGAAAAATTCACTTATTTCACTAGAAAAGGACGAATAAAGAGAACATAACACAGATTTTACTAATTATAACTTGGATATTGTTTTATTTAATTGAGAGGTTTTTTATATTTTCAATAAATCGTCGCAATCACGAAATATCACAATCGAGCCCCGCTGCTAATTCTTCCGAAAAACATACTTTGGCATTTTTGGCAGATGTCACATACGTTAACTGTCAAAAACAATCGCATGGTGATTTCAATTACGAGTGGGTAGGGGCACTCGTAAATCGATATCATAGGTATGACAAATGTAAGTCACCGATGAGTTTGAAAAATACGAACTTTCGGAAATCACTTACATCGGTGAGAATTAGTCACTTGGTGAGATTCAAAAATCGACCCCCTGGTCGATGTAAGTACGCCTATGTCCTCTACCGACTAGACCATTCAAAACACTCTTGTATATTTGTCTCGTTCAGCGCCTTTCATTCTATTCAATATGACCCAAACCACCTCAGCATTCCTTTTTCAATCCTAGTCACTAACTAAATCGTCTCTTAAATAACACTATTCTTGACTCTATCAGTGAATCTGACTCACGCTTCTCAACGAGCGCATTTATTCGAGGTGCTTTTTCTGCCATACCCAACACTCACTGCCATACATTAATCAGCATCAACCTGCAATAGCCCACTGCTCAAAGCTATAGTTGACGGGCTTGTTGGCTCAGTTGGTAGTGACTTCTGGGTCGAAGGTCGCGGGTTCCATCCCCGCTCGGGACCAACATTTGTGTGCATGAACATGTCTATTGGCTTTGTGTATGGTCGTTTAAAATTTATTTAAGTATGCTTATCAGTAATTTAGGCCCTGCCTACTTTGGGACTAAATAACTGTGTGTGAATTGTGTCCCACAATTTATTATTATTATAGTAGAAAAGTAGTGGGGTACAATTCTAAACCGGATGGCTTTTAAAACGTAAAACTTAGAATTCTGAAATGCCCTGAATAGCATGTGACCAATCGTGACTACTTGAGATGCGAGATAGCGAGAGATAACGTGAGATAAGACACATGAAAATATCGTAAACACTAGTCATGTTAGAAAAAATTCTTATTAATATTTGGAACTCGGTTACAATTACAGAACTTGTGAAAATTTCATTGAATAAAATAAAAAATAAAGTAGAGATATGTACCATTTCTGGATATAACTTTTCACAACTACTTATATTTTCATGGACCCCTTAACGTGATAGGTGGTGAGCCCATCGCCGGACCGGGTCGGTTACACATGCCTCAGAATTAATTCTGGGACTGTTATCCTTCACCGTCGAGTTAGTGATAAATACTTACCTATGTACACTGCGTTTACTTAGACGTAGTCTATTGTCTCTACTTATCCCGAAGGAAAAAACTGTGAGCTTAAGAATTAAGTGCTTAATTTTGTTTAAATTTTATCCAGTACTAGCCTTTACCCGCGTCTTCGCTCGCGCTCGCTTATTTCACCCCCTTGAGGGTTGAATTTTGCAAAATCCTTTCTTAGTGGATGCCTACACTGTATAAGCTATCTATTTGCAAAATTTCAAGTCTAGGTTTAGGCTGTGCGTTGACATCACCAATCAGTCAGTCAGTTTATCATTTTATATAAGTACTAGCGACCCGCCCCGGCTTCGCACGGGTGCAATGCTGATACTAAAACCTTCCTCTTGAATCACTCTATCTATTAAAAAAACCCGGATCAAAATCCGTTGCGTAGGAAGTTTTAAAGATTTAAGCATACATTGGGATATAGGGACAGAGAAAGCGACTTTGTTTTATACTATGTAGTGATATATAAAGACTCGCATGCAGTATTATCTCAATATGACCGGTAAATGAAAGAAAGCAACCAATTTGGTGCATCAAAATCACAATTGGGCAATAACAATTTATCTTATCATATTTTTGTGTTGACAACCACTGGTATGGTGCTTATCAAACGTGACATATACACCGATAGGCCGTTATAAGTGTCATTGAACCATATATTATGATTAAATACTTCATTTAATAACATGATTCTAGGCATATGTGGACACATTATTATATTATATTACATAGTATACAACAAAGTCGCTTTCTCTGTCCCTATATCCCTATGTCCCTATGTATGCTTAAATCTTTAAAACTACGCAACGGATTTTGATGCGGTTTTTTTTAATAGACAGAGTGATCCAAGAGGAAGGTTTTAGTGTTAGCATTGTACCCGTGCGAAGTCGGGGCGGGTCGCTAATTGATAATGTTTTATACTTTAATCTTAGGTAAAACGCTCTGCTTCAGAGACCATGCATAAAAATTCAGTGTCTTTAACACCTTTCTACATCCCTCCCTTTCTTATCAACAGTACAATGGTAGCACTTTTACTGAACACTTCGTTGTGACTTCTTGAGGCAATCCAAAAAATGTCCATCCCTCACATTTTATCGAATTTCGCATTCACTGCACACTTTCACGGACTCTTGCCACATAATATACTATCTCAAATATGAGTTAAAACCCGAAATATACAGCAAAATGAAAATTAAACAAAAAGCAAAAAGGGACGTCACCCTCTTCGGATTCCCGCCACAAAGCCCACTTTTGTGTTTTGTGTCGGATACATGCTACCAAAGACGCTTAATAATTTAGTACTCTATGGTAATAGGGTCCTGTTGGCACTGCTTGGATACGGGAGACAAGATCTTCATCTGCCTATATAACTGATGACTAGACGAATCCTGTTGCCATTATCTTAAACAATTTATTGTCTTTAGCAAGCTTTATAAACATGGTCCAGTATTGCCAACTATGAAGAGTAAAAGACAAAAGATGGCGGAATGCAGCCGATTGCATCGCTCGGAAATAGGTTACGGGAATTCAAAAATAGAATGCGCCATATTTCAAAATGGCTGTGCTATTTTCTCTTCTCAGTTTAGCATTTAAAATATATCATTTTCCGGTCTCTTTCGTTTGGAAGATGCAGTATTTTTTGTTCCATTACCATTATATTTCTAACTTTGTATCAATGAGATTGTAAAAAACTTACTTATGTACAGTCAAGAGTGTACATGTTTACCAAGAGGCTCGGGTTCGAATCCTGGCATGTACCAATGAGTTTTTCAAAAACTTACGTACATATTTATCACTAGCTCGACGGTGAAGGAAAACATCGTGAGGAAACCCGCAGGTCTCAGAATTAATTCTGAGACATGTGTAAATAGACCCGGTCTGGCGATGGGCTCACCACCTATCACGTTTAGGGGTCCAATGTATCTCGTGAAATGTGGGTATATCCAGTAATGGAATACCTCTGCCTACCCCCTCGGGGATGAAATGCGTGAGATTATTTGTTTTATTTTTATTTTTTTACCAATAGCTGGACGGTGATAGAAAATATCGTGACCAAAACGTTGGTTTAATTTTTATTTTTGTATTAATTCAGGTTACTAGTAAAGTAACGTATGAAAAAAAACAATGCCAAAAATAGTTTCTTTTTGATCTATCTTTTACATATTTGCAGTTAATTTAAAAATAACTGAACTTTCTGGAATCACTCTTGTGATTTGAAATAGGAGTGGGCAGACCACATGTAAGAACAACAATACATTTAGTTCTGGCATTCATTACCGAGATAAGATATTCAATGTGGGGTGTGACCACATTTGTTTTCAATCAAGTGTGTAATGTGTGGTGTCAGAGGGTGTCAACCCTCTGACACCCTTTGTGTGGGACGTGACACGCAACTGATAAGGCCAGTGCCAAACAAGTAACTATAACAGGAATGGCAAAGACCAAATGATTATAGTTATTTTCTTTAAGCGCTAACAACTGAATCCTATTTTGTTAAGGCTCTATTTCAGTCTTCAAATTTCCTCTTATTCTTATCTGAGGCATGGCTAAAATGGAATACCTCAACTTTCTCATAAAACCTATATATATGCAATGGAATGCCATCGTGAAAACGAAGATCTTCCGCCAGGCGAGGTGATCGTGCCTGAGGAACGCGGTCCAACGGTTGATGTAAACTCATTTAAAAACTTCGATAGCGCGGTTTACAACTCGACCGCCTATTGGCGCGTTCTAAGTAGTGTCGCTACATAATCAAATCAGAGGCGGATTTGATAAGATGTTTCGGTACTCCCTGTACCTGTAACCCGAAACTACCTGTACCCCGAAACTCCCTGTAGCCCGAAACTCCTTGTAGCCCGAAACATTTAACAATGTTTAAGAATTAATAAACTAAATTCGTTTTAGAAGGCTTTCGGCCTGTATTATTGCAGGTAGGTATAACTTATACTAATAACAGGCAGCTTCATATTCGACAAAGTTATTAATTTCTACGGAAGACTAACATTCATTCATCATCTGCATTTGGAACCAGCGACTCGTCGGTGGAGATGGGCTGCTGTTACATTTAGCCAATCTTTATGGACGAGTTTAGAGTACCTTATTAGACTATTGACGTTTCTAAGTGTACCTTTTGTATCCACCATGGAACTGAAACTCTTAAAATTTTCGCAATGAAAATGGTCCACACCACAGATATTTACTGGCTATTGAGTTTGTCTGCATCTCATTAAAGAAATTAAAAAACTAATTTCTTTTTACTCCCTAGGGACTAAAGTGGTCACTTTAGTCCCGCTCCGTAGGGCTATATTGGCGTACTTTTAGAGCATGAGAAGTGAAAAGGTTTTTAATGCCCGGAAAATGTTGAGTTCCCGCGCGATTCCGGATATAATGATCCGTAACGACCTGACCGGATGGTAGATCCACCCAATTTTCACAATATCTGCTTGTGTTGTGAAATTAAATGTGAAATGCTGTGTTGTGTTTAATTTAAAGCTGCTATCGTAAAATTCTATGGCAATTCTGATGTTGCATCATCATCATCAAACCGCGAGAGTGAATGCTGAACTAAGGGACATACACACACATAGAGCAGTAGGCTGTCAGAATTTTTCAAGCCAGTATGTCCCCTAATATTCTAAGGCATGTGTAAAACTCAGGATTTGTATACACGGCCATTTTAAATTATGTGCAAAATATTTAAAGGGTCTATGAAAAAAATAACAAGTAAGTAACTATTTTCGGCATTGATTTTAATTTTTTAAACGCTACTTTAATATTACAAAAATTAAAAATAATAATATAATACGCTGTACATAAACAATACACTAATACCACCCAATCAAAAATTGTGGGAAAATAACAAAATAACATTTTTTTTTTATTATTTCTTTTACAAATAATACCTAATACAATTTTAAATTACACTCGCCAAACTACAATGCAGTTTGTCGGCGAGAAATAGTGTCAGTCTTCTTTACTATATAAAAATAAGTCGGGTTTTCCTTCCTGACGCTATAACTCCAGAACGCACGAACCGATTTCAACGGTTTTGCATTCGTTGGAAAGGTCTCGGGCTCCGTGAGGTTTATAGCAAAGAAAATTCAGGAAAAATTTCAACAGAAAAGCGGGAAAATCTTATAAGCATTGCACTAGTGCGAAGCCGGGGCGGGTCGCTAGTGGTTTATACAAAGCATGTTTGCAAAATAATATTTTTTATAGAAAAGAACAAGAAAAACATCCAATGTTTTTTTTCTTTTAATATGTCAATTCTATTTCTCTTACGTATTTGTACCTACCCTTAAAATATTTGCACTTCATTTAAAATGACCTTATACATTTCAGATTTAAAAAAACTCACGCTTTTTATCCCCGAGAGAGTAGGCAGAGGTATTCCCGGTAAGTAGGTACCTACTTATATATTCTTTGACCCCTAAACGTGATAGGTGGTGAGCCCATCGCCGTACCGGGTCTGTTACACATGCCTCAGAATTAATTCTGGGACCTGCAGATTTCCTCACGATGTTTTCCTTCACAAGACTCATTGGTACTAGTTCATGATAGGATTCGAACCCGAGCACTATAACTGCACTTTTTTTATTTTAATTAAATATTATTATGCAATATTTACTAAGATAACTACTGAATCGTCAACACAGGGTTTTGATTACTAGCAAGTAGCTAGGGAACCCTAAAATTAGGACTTACATTAATAGTCGTAACATGTGACATTTGCTCGCTTCCTACATTCTGTTGGAGCTAAAATTAGGAGGTACCAGTACCGCGTATAAGAAAATAGAATTAACTATAAAGGAGGGATGTACAAATGCTCATACCTTTTCCCGACAAGGCAGAGACGATAGACCGCCACCTGCTACAAACCTCTCTCACGTTTGTCCATCAATCGTTTGTGGTAATACTCGTATAAGAGTATCTTTGGTAAGGAGGAAAATCTGTTAACGAATTGGAACAAAGTCCCTAAAATTGTTAAACACGTGTATTTAAATAAGATGTGAATGCGTTCGAAAGGTTCAATTTTATTATTTTGAAATTTGTGACATAAGAAATAAGTGGACTCGATTCTGCATTACAGCGACAAAACTAATTTTAGTTTAGTCCTGTCATTTTCTTTCTCCTATAAAAGAAAAGAGACGAGAGATATTTAGTCCTGTCAAATTATAATTAGTCTTCTCATGTATGACGTGTTTAGCAATTTTAGCGACGATGTAACAAGGTCATGGATAAAAGTGACAGTTAAGCACGTTCATAGTTCAAATTCGTAGGTTTTTAGATGTTTGACATTAACTCTTCAATCTATGGTTTGTTTATGTCCTTTTTCTTTCGTATTCTATGGAGTAGGATAGGCTAACTTAAAATTAGGAATTTTAGGTGGTCAGTCAGAATCGAGTCCAATATGGCTCTTATTTTTATCCCTTTCCTTTCCCGAGCGGTGGAAAAGAATAGAGCCAACATAAAATTACGAATTTTAGCTGGTCAGCCAGAATCGAGTCCAAATAATCCCCCAGTTAAAATTCGGTAGCAAGTACATGACGTTTCTATTAGATTCTCAAACCTGTGTATGTTTGGGCACGTTTGGGCGTGTTACGTCACAAGCGCAATGCTGGTGTGACGTCACTGCGTAACTGAACTGGGTCAGTGGGGCTCGGTGGGGCTCGCGCACCTCGCGTCGTCGGGAGCTGGGGAGGCCAAAGAGAGTTATGGTTTTGCATTCTTACTTTCTGTACTAAATAAATACTTAATAAATAAATTACAGATAAAAAATTTCCTCCAAAGAGGAACCATGTATATTTTCTTTGTTAATTAAATTATATACACACACCGGCACAATTAGCGGAACAGAAAAAAAAAGGAGAAAAAAGAGGGAATTTAGAACAATGAATGTAATTTTTAAACAATATATTATTTAAAATGAAACAACAATTAAATTAACATGTTTTGACATTCATTTGTAACACCATACTTAAAATTTTATAAAAATAAAAATTAAATTAAACAAAATGCATTTTTCTTCGATTTTTAATTATAGAGAAACAGCAGAAAATTCAAGATTTTCCAAAGTTTAACAACAATTTCAATGACTGTTCAATATCGAGTGTTTCCTCCTCGTGCTCTGATGAGGGTTTCCATCCGTCTGGGCATGCTGCGGATGATGTTATCAATGGTTTCTTGGGGCAACCTCTGCCATTCTTCAAGTAATGCGTTTCGCAACTCGTTGAGATTATTGGGAGGGGGCATTCTTGACTTTACACTCCTCTTTAGCAAGTCCCAGACGTGTTCTATAGGGTTCATATCGGGGGACCGTGCTGGCCACTCCATCACCGTTATACCAACATGGTTTAGGTATGTCTGTACTGTGCGAGCACTGTGAGCCCGAGCATTATCCTGCATTAGAATGAAGTTGTTACCAATAAAGGGGGCAAATGGCACAACATGTTCTTCTAAAATCTCCCTGATATACCGATCAGCATTCAGATTCCCGCCATCGACCACTACTAACTCCGTACGAGCTCCTAAACATATTCCTCCCCAGACCATAATTGAACCGCCGCCATATGCAACTGTATTTTCAAAATTAGACTGGATATACCGTTCTCCTTTGCGTCTCCATACTCGCTGCCTTCCATCAATTTGATTTAACATAACTCTGCATTCATCAGTAAAAAGAACCTGTCCCCAGTCGTCGAAGTCCCAATCACGATGTTCACGACCAAAGTGTAGACGGTTTGTGCGATGATGTCTCTCAAGTTTTGGGGCTTTGGCGGGCACATACGAGCCTATACCCACTTCTTCGAATCTTCTACGAACTGTCCGCTCACTCATCCTTACTGCTCGTACCTCTTCCAGTAAATTTCGAGCCTGCACCGCCGTTAGTCTCGTGTTCCGTCGGACTTGAAGTTGGAGAAAACGGTCATCCCTCCTTGAAGTACACCTTTTCCGGCCTTGTCCTCTCCTTCTCACTAGAGCATTCGTCAATCTGTATCGTTGGATGCTACGATAAATCGTTGATAACGATCGACGAAGGCTTCTGGCAATCGATCTGTAGGTTTGACCATTTCTCCTCATTTGATCTGCCCTAATGATTTCTGATGGCGTTAAATCAGGCATAATTAGATGCTCGTAAATTATCAATATGCGATTTTTCGCATCCTCCCAACTCAAAAGCCTCAAAAACTGCAATTCAAAGCTTTTCAAATGGAATTCACGAACCTTCTAAAAACGGACAAGCGGTGGAAAAAATGAATCAATGAAAATTAAAACAAAAGAATGAAAAAAAGGGCAGTCGCTTAGTATTCCATTTTTAAATTAAAACCCAAATTTAAAAAAAGCTTGTTTAGCCGGCCAGTAACACGCAAAAATGCGTAAATACTCCCTTTTTTTTCTGTTCCGCTAATTGTGCCGGTGTGTGTATAAAAAAAAAATTGTGGGACACAATTCACACATGGTTCTTTAGTCCCAAACTAGGCAGGGCCTGTTCTATGGGCACTAAACAACTGATAAACGGACTTAAATAAATATTCAACGACCAGACACGAAGCCAACACACATGCTCACGAACACAAATGTTGGCCCCGAACGTTGATCGAACCCGCGACCACCGACTCAGAAGGCAGGGTCACTACCAACAGTGCCAACATGCCTGTCATATATGTACTTAAAATTCTTTCTTTCATTCCTTTCTATGTCGCTGTGTTATTATAATTTCAATAAATAATAGCTTCGGCCAGTTGCTAAATAATAGATCTATCAGGTCGGCAGATTGTAAAGTGACACTGTATAAATAAAACTTTCAGGACAGGCTACCAGCAGCAATTCAATTTTTGGCATGCCATTTGCTTTGAGTATTAAACCAACAGGAGACGTCACGCGCACTAGTTTCTTTGCATAAAAGTCTGCCAATTTCCGCGCGGGGGACTAGGAAACGCACACAAATAATGTTAACACAAACGCATTTTTTGACAAAACAATTACACACTAGCTTGAACTAAATGCACACAAATACATTCACACACAGAAACAACCAATCCGGGCACTCCGTGAACTCAAAACAACTAGTTTTATATAACAGGTATGAGCGTTGCTCGTAACTTTTTTGGCAGAGGGGAACGCCTGTCAGTGGCGTCTCCGGTTGATTTAATACTCAAAGGCCATTTGCCCCCTACTACGCCATGGCCTAATTTCATATACATGGTAATTTTAAATTTACTTACAACATAATATTATATACATAGGTAGTACGTATAATACACACCTAGGGAAGTAAAATAAGAAATGTCGATCACATGTAATCTGAGGCTTTCTTATTTACTTCCCGAGGTGTGTATACTTTTTTCTTATCGACGGAGGCGGAAAGCGGCAACTTCGTTTAGCGCGGCGGGTCGAAATTTGCCGTTTCCGCTCGGAGATATGAAAATTATTATGCCAATTAAAAATCTTTTCCCATGTCAAGAAGATTCCATGTTTCTTGAGCAACCACATTACAGATTAAGTAAAATTAATAATTTTGGGTTTGTGTGTACCTACGCTTTTACAACAAGATACCTAAAGCTGTTGTAGATTTGCCAGAAAAAATGTTCGAAACTCACGTTTAAATGGTTTTATGTAAAATGGCATATTATAAGTTAGATGAATATTTTAATGACAACGATGTATGGTGTAAATTTTCTCCAAGTCAGCAAAGCACTAAAACCATGTAACTTGTACTTTTTATTGTATTGATTGTTTATAAGAATAATGTGTTGAGGAGTTTCTTGCCCCGCTTCTTCTCCTCAACTATACATACCGAAGCGGTGGAGTCGCAATGATTTCGATAAGAGGACTTATAAGTCCCTACATTGAATAAAAACTTTTGACTTTGACTTTTCTGCTTTTTATAACCAAAATGTTTCCTGCTTGTTCCAGGAGAGGGGAGGCCTGGATAACATGAGGTCACTAGAGCACTACCTGACGGATATCATGCGGGCAGACACTTCGGATCACATGAAAGGTATTTATTTATACACTGGACTCGATTCTGCATTACAGCGACTAAACTTATTTTAGTTTAGTCCTGTCATTTTCTTTCTCCTAGAAAAGAAAAGAGAAGAGAGATATTTAGTCCTGTCAAATTAAAATTAGTCTGCTCATGTATGGCGTGTTTAGCAATTTTAGCTAGCAGGCGCCAGAGGTCTACTTCTCAAATAGTGATAAAAGTGACAGATAAGCACGTTCATAGTTCAAATTAGTAGGTTTTTAGATGTTTGACATTAACTCATCAATCTATGGTTTGTTTCTGTCCTTTTTCTTTCGTATTCTATGGAGAAGGATAGGCTAACTTAAAATTAGGAATTTTAGGTGGTCAGCCAGAATCGAGTCCATTAGATATCTTGTAAGCGACGTGCCTTAAAACGAATACTTAAAATTAATAATAGTTAAGAGTAAACTTATTATTTTGGAATTGACACTTACCTTCAATGCCTTTGTTTTTTAAGAAAAGTAAACTACTGACGTTTGCGCGTGACGTTTCGTTTTTTGAGATGTCTTATTTTAGGTATTTTATAGTTTTAGGAATTAATATTTAATTAATATAATATAATATTGTCTAATATACTTAATATAATATTTAAATAAGTAATAAATAATATTGCAAACAATGTTATTATTGTTAATTAATAAATTTGATTGATTGATTAATCAGTATTAATCACTCGAGAAAGCCCTCTAATTTCATTAAATTTAGGCTGTAGAGTAATTAGGCTTAAAGTAGGTAACTGAATCTGATCAGTGAAATTATTATGTACCTACCTAAGATTCTCCCGACACGACTCGAAATAAAAAAAACCGGCCAAGTGGTAGTCGGAATCGCGCACGAAGGGTTCCGTACCATTATCCAAAAAAAAAGCAAAAAAGTCACGTTAGTTGTATGGGAGCCCCTAAAACCCTTTTAAACGTGGGAGAGCCATGCTTCAGCACGCTTGGGCCGGCTCGACCGGAGTGATACCACGGCCTCACAGAAAACCAGCGTAAAGCAATGCATTGCGGTTCGTTGAGTGAGTGAGGTGACCGGAGGCCCATATCCTCCCTCCCCCCCCTCACCTTCCCCACCCCTCCCCCTACTCCCACCCCAAAGGTTGGCAACGCAGTTGTGACTCTTGAGTTGCAGGTGTCGCGATGGGCGACGGACGTCACTTACCATCAAGTGACCCGTCTGCTAGTTTGCCCCCTTTTTTATCATAAAAAAAAATTACTATTTTATTCTGTTTTTTTTTTTATTTCTTGTTATAAACAGAAATACCTAATATAATCTGTTGAAAATTTCAACTGTCATACTATTACAGTTCATGAGATACAGCCTTGCGACAGACAGACGGACGGACAGCGGCGAGTCTTACTATATAGGGACCTGTTTTACCATTTGGGTACGGAACCCTAAAAAGGTGAACTTCGGGAATCACACCTGTCCCCAGATTCAGATTGTGTCTATGTAGAGTCAGAGTAAAAATTAGGACAAGGCTGCGTATTCTACACGGTGGGACAATACACCTTTGTAACTAACTAGCTCTTACCAGCGGCTTCGCTCGCGCACGTTTATTTCTCTCCCTTAGGGGTTGAATTTCGCAAAATCCTTTCTTAGTGCATGCCTATACTGTATAATCTATCTATGTGCAAAATTTCAAGTCTCTAGACCCAGCGGTTTAGGCTGTGCGTTGATACATCACCAATGAGTCAGTCAGTTTATCATTTTATAAATCATGCCTACGCTATTAAAACGGTAACACTAAGGTGTTACGTAGTTCTCTCAACAAGGAGCGTTGTGTGTAATAGCGCAGGTGTTTAAAAGTTTAATATCAAAATAAAAATATTGTCTATTCGTGTACGGATTAGGCGCATAATGCCACATTCGCAAAATGACACATTCGATTTTCGCAAAATGCCACATTCTCAAAATGCCACATTCTCAAAACGCCACATCGGATAATGTCACATTATCAAAACGTCACATTATCAAAATGCCATTTTCGCATAATGCCACACTCTCGAATGTTTTTATTTAATTTATTTTTTAATCTTTTTACGAATTACGCCACCTAGCGAAAACCTTAAGAACTACTTTATTACAAGCAATTTGTAAAATCACAGTCCACTAACGAAGTTTTACTTCCAAACCCGTACAGACATTAACAAATAGATACTCTACAGTCTGACCGCAAGCGCTATATCGCGCCTTAGTATATTTATTACTATAATAATATTTATTTTGCTAGAAAAGAACAAGAAACAACTGACGTTTTTTTTCTAGTTACTTACATGTTAATTCTATTTCTCTTCCATATTTGAACTAACGCTTAAAATATTTGCGCTTGATTTAGCTAAGGATACGAGTTTATTGAAATATAGGATTCGAACCCAAACCTCACATATAAGAAGCAGGCTCTTTAACCATAGGTCTATCACTGCTGACATTAATAATATAATAATAATAATCTCACGCCTTTCATCCCCGAGGGGGTAGGCAGAGGTATTCCATTACTGGATATACCTACATTTCACGAGACATATTGGACCCCTAAACGTGATAAGTGGTGAGCCCATCGCCGGACCGGGTCTGTTTACACATGTCTCAGAATTAATTCTGAGACCTGCGGGTTTCCTCACGATGTTTTCCTTCACCGTCGAGCTAGTGATAAATATGTACGACCCAATGAGTTTATTGAAATATAGAATTCGAACCCGAGCCTCACACATAAGAAGCGGGCTCTTTAACCATAGGACTATCACTGCATTGCTGACATTAAATGTAGGTATAAATGTTAAATTATATTATACTCAGCAAACTGCAGTGTAGTTTGCCAGCCGTGTGTGAATTGGCCTAAATGTATGTTGACAAACAAGTGTACGAGTCGTGTATCACGGTGTACATTGCGCATTACGTTATGAAGGCACGCAGCGACATCTAATCGAAATTACGTGACTTCCTATTTAGCGAGTTATGACGCCAAAATTGGCTAAGGCATACAACATTGGTGGACTTTTATCCCCCCTTTAAAAAAGGTGTTTCTATTTAATAAATACAAATAAATAAATAAATAAAATAATCTCTCGCCTTTCATCCCCGAGGGGGTAGGCAGAGGTATTCCATTACAGGATATACCCACATTTCACGAGATACCTTGGACCCCTAAACGTGATAGGTGGTGAGCCAATCGCTGGACCGTGTCTGTTACACATGTCTCAGAATTCTTTCTGGGACCTGCGGGTTTCCACACGATGTTTTTCTTCACCGTCGAGCTAGTGATGCATATGTACCTACCTACGTAAGTTTTTGAGAATCTCATTGGTACATGCCAAGATTCGAACCCGAGCCTCACTGATTTTCATCATGTGAAGCAGGCTCTTTAACCGTTCGGGCTATCACTGCTCTATGTTTCTATTTATGATAATGAATATGTATTTATTTCTGTAGGTAATTAATAATTACTGTTCAAAAAGTCAATAGTCTAATAACAAGGCACTCTAAACTCGTCCATGAAGATTGGCTTAATGTAAATAGCAGCCCATCTCCACCGACGAGTTGCTGGTTCCAAATGCAGTCTCCGAGAAGAATCAGTAACAAACTCATTGGTAGGTCTTTTTAATCTCATGTCTTACTAGTAAATATGGTTTACCCTTTTAGTCCTCAAAGTCAAGCCATTTTCAAGCCATTAGCCTTTCCTGCAGGCGTATTCAGGGAGCTTCGACATTCGATATCGGAAAATCTGTCGAACACTTTCGAGATGGGCTGATATTGGTATCGAAAACTTTCGAGATGGGCTGATGTTGATATCGAAAACTAATGTCATATGTGACATAGGGATTCGGAAAAATTTCCGTGGCTGTCAGAAACGCCTAGAATAAAGTTTCCGAAGTCGATAGATTCGACTTCGGAAAATTTTTCACTCGATCTGAATCGAACGGAAACGGTATCGAGTCTCCGTGAATACGCCTGCTGGCTTAGTCGGTTAAATAAGTAGTTTTAACCATGGCTACTTAACAAACGTCCATGCTTACGTAAGTAGTAGTCTTTTGTTTGGCGACCTTGCAGTACTCTGTAGTCGCAGCCTACAGACTGAAAACACTCGCTAAGTTGCTATATACACCTGTTTGTGTTTTAAGCCATTGTCTTGTAGAAAAATAAGTGTTGCTATGCCACATCGGTTTATGAATGATTATTTATCTCTATGAAATGTTGCATTTATCCTTCGTGAGGTTCGAATTTCGAATGCTGGCATGTACCAAGGAGTTTTTATAAAAAGTTACGTACCTACACTTGGCTTTTCTGAACATAGGCTTTGCCCAACCGCCAAACCCCTCATACCACCAAAAATGTCATTGCGCAGCCATTTGCGCAACTTCAGAGCTGCCAAGTTAAAACGGCCGTACTGTACATATTCATCACTAGCTTGACGTTGAAGGACAACATCGTGAGGAAACCCGCAGGTCCCAGAATTAATTCTAATCGACTACTTAATCGATTTCAGCAATTTTAATGTGTTATTTTTATTTGTAAAAATGAATTAGCATAACTGAATTTAGGGCTACCTATGGAAACCGTACTATTATGGCTCTTTATTTAAGAAATTTGTTTAGACAAAACTAAAGTACGAATGCATCATATTTTTTTTCATCAATGTACCAATTATGAGGAATTGCGCTTATTCTGTGACGTGTTGTATACAACGTTCTATAGAACGCGATATATCCGCTTCTTTGAGACATTTTTGAATCCTATTCCGTCGCGTGGCCAGAGACAAAAATCATTTTTATTCTGTAAGTACTAAAGGACAAGGTACACTTAGAAACGTCAATAGTGTAATAACAAGGTAGTCTAAATTCGTCCATGAAGGGCTAAAAAGGGCAGTTATCTCTGTCGAAGGATCAGTCTGATATAGCTAGAAGAAATGTTACTTCTGGGCACATTTCCAATGGTCCCTTGTGCAAAATTTGTGTTTGTTTGTTTTGTATAATGTCATTACGATCATTAACTGGCCATGACAGTTTATGTTCAGTTAAATAACTACATAAATTTTATTGTAGATTAGGTTTTGCTTGTGACTTCGTCCAGTTAAAAAATACTCTGTAAATAGGTACGAGTAGAACTCAGATTTTAAGTTACACCGACATTAAAATCGGTTACAATTTTAGATACCTACATAAAGCCGTATACAGAAAGAAAGCCGAAAACCCATCGCCTACAGGCGCCGGTCTACGCAGGTAACCGGCGGAGGCATTTATATGAACAAGCGCTGATGGGCGCCGACCGGCACCTGTCGGCGCCGATCGGCGCCGACTCGCGCCGGTCGGCGCTGGTGCCGCCCGCCAATCATCGTACGACATTTTGCTCGCTCTGCTTCAATCTGCTTGCTTTCTGTAGAATGGACCGGCGCCTGTAGGCGACAAGCTTTCGGCTTTCTTTCTGTATACGGCTTAATATATACTTTTTAAACGAAGTATTTTACAAAGTAGTAGGCTTACCTACTTATGTAATGTCGTGCGAATAATAAAACAAACCTTTTTGGATTTAAAAATATTTTTAAAATATGTATTAAATTCTCCTTGGTGGTAAGTGTTGTAAGTAACCGCCTAAAATAAGCTAATAAGCTTTCTAAAATTTATACTTTGGTATCCTAACGACGTACTCATTATTTATAAATTTTATAATACATAATATCGTACAGGAAAATTTGTAATACATTTTTCTGAAAATAAAAAACACAATTGATAACTACACGGAAGTTTCCCGCCATTATTTATGTCAACAACAACAGATAAATAACTGCTGCAATGCAAAAAGACACTGTCCTGACATTTTCAGCTTGGCTCACAGACGAAAACGGAGTAAAAATAACTTGGATCATAGACTAAAATTGTCTCGTAAATACACCTCGTGACTGTAACACCTACAGCTTGTAGAATTTCCATATAACACTGCCATTTTGAAGAGATACCCGCTTCCTAACACTTGGGTCTCATTCGCTACTCCTGAATTTGATGCAACTACGTCTGAAATGTTACGAAACGAAATTAAATAGCAGGTGTTGTCGAAGGTAGAGTTAGAAGATAGATGCAGCTGAAATTGGTCGGTTAGGTCGATAAGAACACAATCGGATCAACATAGAGTTGTCAGTTTGAAAGCGCGCGCGACCGCAGCGCATGCGTGCTGAAATCGTCCGATTTGTTTTTAAAAATAACTCTTATTTAGAAGCGAAGGCGTACCGACATACGGTCTATTTATAAAAAAAATATTGTGCGTCCAGGAGTGCAGTGAACTCTTACGTAAATCTGTGTTTTTTATTGTGAGTGAGGAGGAAATCATTTTGTTGGCTTTTTGTTTTGATAGCCGTATAATTAGAGTTTTTCTGTGTTAATTTTCCACCGGGCAATTTTCTACGAGGACATGGGACTCTCTTTGAAGTGCTATTACGGTATTATTATTTTTAAACAAGTTTTCATTTTACTTGTAATTACATTATATATAAATATGCTCACGCCTTATCCGCGCGGGGGTCAGCAGAGGTTTTACATTCCTGGATATAATTACCCACTTTTCAGCAGGATTTTCATTCATTAAAATTTTTATGGACCCCTTTACAGGTGTTAATTGAATTAAACTTTCATTAGTTAAAGCACAGACCATAATGGTCTGTGAGTTAAAGATTAATTTTATTGTAATGACGATACACAATAGAGCGACTAGGTATGTCACACATTTGGATTTGATAACAATTGAATAACTATCTATTTATTTATGACTGAGTTAGTACTGAAGCTATTATAGGGGGCGACTTCCAAAAGTATAACAAGAAATCAATATTCCTGCTTGTTTTTTTTATAAATAAAACCAAAATATAAGCTTTATACTATCCAGAGATAATGCGGCCAGTCTTCTGGGCACTGTCCGACATGGTTCTTCTTTGGATGATTTTTTTTCTATATCTGTAAATATTGTAGGTAAAATAAATGTATTTTGATTACATAAAAGTAAGTAATAAAACAATTACAAACAAAAAATATTTAAGTATAAAATATACTTTTAAATAATATTTTTTAAAGCACATTCGATTTTCAAAATAGATGAAGTCTTTTTAAATATATTTTTTAAGTTTTTATGTACTTACCTTTTTATTTATCTGCACTGACCACAATGCCTATTAGGACGGCACAATGCTATACAGTCATTGCGACATACACCTTGACATGCTGAGCGAGGTGATGAATGTTTAAAAAATTAGACTTTGATTTTTTACAAATGGAGTCACTTTTTGCTGCCAATGTTCTATTTATTTAGCATACAGAATTGTTTATTTATTTATACAATCATAAATTGGTTTATAGAGTTATCTCGGAAACACCAACTAAATCTCACGCCTTTTTATCCTCGGGGGGGGGGGGGGGGGGGACTATGTAGGCAGAGGTAGGTATTCCATTTCTAGATATAGGTATTATTATTTTTCACGAGATATTATTTCAACTCCTAGGTGGTGACACATGCCTCAGAAATAATTCTGGGACCTGCGAGTTTCCTCACGATGTTTTCCTTCACCGTTGAGCAAGTAATAAATAAATAAATAAAATAAACAGCAATAATTAAATAACTGCAATAAATAGTTGACAGTATATGTAATTAAATTACTTGTTTTTTGACCTGTAAAATTTCGAAGGCAATCGTTTTGATTACTATGAGAAAATAACACTTGCTATATGAAAAGCTCAATGAAAGTCGTACGATTTTTTTCACCGATTTCATAAGTAGCAGACTATATGAAGGAAAGTATATAATTATCATTTCATCATATTATAATTTTTCACATGCTTCTATGAAATGACTAATCTCTAGTTGACTCTATGGAATTTAAATTGAGAGTAGGTAAGTCGTTAAAAAGATTATCTCAAACCAAAAAAATTAAGTAGGTATTTATATTTTCATTTTAAAATCATATTCGAAAGGAGTACTAAAAATAATGTCGTTTATTAGCTATTTAGTACTAATAGTATAGGATCTGCCTAGTTTGGGACTAAATAACCGTGTGTGAATTGTGTTCCACAATTTGTTATTAATATTTGACGAGACCATTGGATTAAAAAAAAATATATGGAACTGGAGAATGAGAAAGTATCTTATGAAGGCAAATACATGTAAGTTATAAATCTATATTAAAAAAAGTACCTAGTCTATCCGTCGTCATAAACAAAAAATAATAGGTACCTACTTAGCTTAACAATAAAATGTATTGTAAAGCAAATGGACACAGACTGAACAAATAAAACAGAACCTTGAACTGAAAACTGCATGTTATAGTTTTCATTACATTTATTTTTGCATAAATTTAATTTACTAGTAATAAATAAAACTAGGTATCCCAAAACACCTCTAAAAATGTAATTCAATTTGATTTTACAAACAAAGCTACTTTCAAAATAATTAAACAACAAAAAAGTACAACAAATTAGTACTTAATATGATGCTGTGATAGCTTAGTACTAAATGTATTATACTATATTGTGTTCCAAACCTGTAGGATACTATGAAGAAAGAAATAAATAACTAAAAATAAATAAATCAATATTGTTGTACCAATGAGTTTTCAAAATTTACGCAGATTATTGTCATTAGCTCGACGGTGAAGGAAAACATCGTGAGGAAACCCGCAGATCCCAGAATTATTTCTGAGACATGTGTTAAAGACCCAGTCCAGCGATGGGCTCACCACCTATTACGTTTAGGGGTCCAAAGAATATCTCGTGAAAAGTGGGTATATACAGATGTAATCTCTGCTAGTCTCTAGGATAAAAGCCGTGAGATTATTATTATTATTACGTAAATCCACTGTTACATGTTGTATTTGTAAATAAATTAATAATAAATGCATTATTATTTATTAAATCAATATTTTAGTTTTGACAGATCATAAAAATTACGACATTTTACTAGACAGTCTCCTACCCAATTGACATATGTTTATCAGAACCTAAAGTTGCCACTACCATAGACGTATACCTACACGCCATTACCAACTAACCCAACAGACCTTGTAATATGACACTTGACTCAACACTGCCTCAACCGTGAATAAATTGGCCACTTTCTCGTTATTGTCTCTAATTGTGGAGGAGCGGAGGTGGAACACAACAAAAACTAAAAAATATATTTTAAAAATCTCCCATTTCTCCCCGAGGGGCTAGACAGAGGTATTACTGCGGGTTTCTTTTACCTTCACTATGTTTTCTTTTACCGTCGAGCTAGTGATAAAATATGCACATAAGTTTTTGAAAAACTCATTGGTAGCTACCAGGATTCGAACCCGAGCCTCACTGATTTTCATCATGTGAAGCAGGCTCTTTAACCGTAAGGTTATGACTGCTCTATATTTTTTTGCATATACATTCTGAAATTAAATTATTTTTTATAAGTTTTATAGTAGACTAGCTTTTACCCGCGGCTTCGCTCGCGCACGTTTAGGGAATGAATTTTGCAAAATAATTACTTAGTGGATGCCTATACATTGTATAAGTAAGTAAGTAAGTAAAAACTCTTTATCGTACACCAATAAAAATATGCAGCAAGTGACACAGTGATACATAAAAGTACAATAGGCGGTCTTATCGCTTTAAGCGATTTCTTCCAGACAACCTTAGGATGGATGTAACTGAGCTGTCTATGAGCAAAATTGCAAGTCTCTAGACCCAGCGGTTTAGTCTGTGCGTTGATACATCAATCAGTCAGTCAGTTTATCATTTTAAAAATATATATGAGGCATTCCAGTAGTAGTCCAGCAGTAGGTCGGTAAATTGTATGCGAAAGTGTTGATTGAAAGGGTTGTGAATGAAACAGACGAAAAAGTATGGGATGCACAAGCGGGACTTAGAAAGGGAATGGGATGTACGGATCAGGTCTTTTCTTTGCGGTGCATAGCCGAAAAGTTTTTGGCTAAAAACAAGGTCTATTGCGCGTTCGTGGATCTAGAAAAGGCCTATGATAGAGTGGTGAGGAATGAATTGTGGTCAGCATTGTCCGTGAACGGTGTGAGCAGTCTCCTCATACGAGCATTGCAATCTCTTTATAGGGATTCCAGTGCTTGTGTGAGGATAAACGGGGCATACACTGAATGGTTTAATATCGAAAAAGGTGTTAGACAGGGATGTGTAGCGTCACCGTGGCTGTTTAATCTGTTCATGAACAATTGCTTGACAGATTTAAAAGAGAATGAAAGTGGGTTGAGAATGAATGAGTTACTCGTCAAATGTTTTCTCTATGCTGATGACCAAGTATTACTTGCGTCTTCGGCCGAGGAGTTGCAGGAGATGGTAACTGCTATGAGTGGATCTTTTGTTAGAAAGGGAATGAAGATGAATGTAAAGAAGACGAAAGCAATGTTTGAAAGAGATGAGGCAGTGACAGAGTGTAATATCGTGATTGGAGACGAACAAATTGAACAGGTGAATGAGTTTGTGTATCTGGGTTCAAAGTTTACAAGAGATGGAAAGTGTGAGAGGGATATTGAAAGAAGAGTGAATGCAGGAAACATGGTGAATGGAGCTTTGCACTCTTTTATGAGCAGCCGGAAGGTGTCTAACAAGGCTCGTTTGGCTGTGCATAGGGGGGTGTTGGCTCCGACACTCATGTACGGAAGTGAAAGTTGGGTATGGCAGAAGAAACATGAAAGCAGAATAAATGCAGTTGAGATGAGAGCGTTAAGAAGTATGATACCTAGGAGTTAAACTGAGTGACATGATAAGAAATAGTGAGATAAGGAAACGATGTGGTCTGAAAGAAGATGTAGTGACAAAAATTGAGAAAGGTATGCTGAGATGGTTTGGCCATGTCGAGAGAATGAATGACGAACGATTGACGAAAAAAGTGTATAAGGCGAGTGTGAATGAAAGTGTGGGAAGGGGTAGACCTAGGCGGACGTTTCGAGACCAAATTGGGGACGTCTTGAAAAAAGGCCAGGTCAAGAGTACCCTAAACCGAAGAGCATGTATGAAAGGAATAATGAAAGTGGACGAAGCGAAAGAAGTATGTAACGATCGTAGCAAGTGGAAAGAAGTGGTCTCTGCCTACCCCTACGGGAAAGAGGCGTGATTATATGTATGTATGTATTCCAGTAGTATTTATAAATCTAATATAATAACTAATAATAGGAAACAAATAGTACCGAAACAATAATCATTTGTACAACACGACACAAAAACTACAAGTCGGTCAAGTGTACCAAACGAACGTACTAACAAAATTAGCTTCTATTACAAACGGGATAAGTGCTAATAAGCAAATGCAACGGCTGACAAATCGGTGACCTTCAGAGATGCGCTACAAATTACGAAATGCATAGAGATGTGCTAATTTAATGTCGAATGTCGATTGTTTACTGAGAAATAAAATTGAATTGGGTTCTGCCGGTACCATGGAATTATCTTATTTGACGCAGTCAATAGTGATATACCTTATCTTAAAACAAATCATTTGAAGGAAATAACTGAAGCCCTTTTAATCGAAGCAAAATAAAAAAAATAAAAAAAAATTTTAAAGCTAGAAATGGGCTCGATTCTGCATTACAGCGACTAAACTTATTTTAGTTTAGTCCTGTCATTTTCTTTCTCCTACAAAAGAAAAGAGACGAGAGATATTTGGTCCTGTCAAATTAAAATTAGTCCTGTCAACTAAGGCGTGTTGTAAAAGGTGATGGATAAAAGTGACAGATAGCACGTTCATAAGGTTCAAATTAGTTGGTTTTTACATGTTTAACATTATACTCTTCAATCTATGGTTTGTTTCTGTCCTTTTTCTTTCGTATTCTATTTACAAGGATAGGTTTACTTAAAATTAGGAATTTAAGCTGGTCTGCAGAATTGAGTCCAATACACAGCTACTCATAAAAAACTAAACCATTCTTTTATTTTCTTATACAATATGTAACAGAATAAGCGCAATTCCTGAAATTAGTTTGTTCAGTATCGACTGTTCAATCGATTCCAGCTATTTTTAAAATGTATATTTTTTTCCGAAAAATGAATTAGCATCGCTGAATTTAGTGCTACCTATGGAAATCGTACTATTATTGCTCTATATTTAAGGAAATTGGTTAGACAAAACTAAAGTAGGAAGGCATCATATATTTTTGATATTAATATACTATTTGGGATGTATGAGGAATTGCGCTTATTCTGTTACGCGTTGTATATTTAAAACTGACTACTTGTCTGACTATCCGTCAACACACAGGCGAAACCGTTGGGTCTAAAATCATGAAATTTTACTAACAGGTTCCTTAAATCGTACGTAAGTGAGTACAAGAGATTATTGGAAATTCCCACGGGAACGGGCTAATGTTAACATAAAACCATAATACTCACTCCACCAGTCATGACCAATCCCATAAAAAACACATGTCATTCCAAAATGTTAAAGCAGTAACATTTTAAAAAGTCAAAATCGCGTAAAAAATGCATGGGAAGTGTAGCAGGGATCCCTAAGTTACTTATTCATGAGCGCCAGCGATGTCAAGGGCAGATTTAATCGACATTCGTTTCATCGATATGACTGCCGACTCTACGAATCGAATCTAATCATTTATACTGAACTGGAACAAACAAATTGGAAATGGTTTTTTAACTTCAAAAAAGGAGTTCTCAATTCGTCTCGTATGGTGTTTTTTATGACATACATACATATGCTCACGCCTTTTTCCCGAAGGGGTAGGCAGAGACAACAGCCCGCCTCTTTTTTTACGACTTCAATTTTTTTTTTCATTTGATCGGGTATACCACAAGGGTTGGTCGGTCACATATAAGTTTTTTGAAAATCTGATGAAGAACTTCAGGTGGAGAACGGAACTCCTCAGGGGATCATCAGTGATGGCTCACCACCTATCACGGTTAGGGGTCCAAAGAATATCTCTTGAAAAGTGTTTATATCCAGAAATGGAATGCCTCTGCCTACCCCCTGGGGGATAAAAGGCGTGAGATTATTATTTATTGTTATACCAATGATAAAAAAATACAAATAGCTAGAAATGTCTTCCACTCTCATTACTTGCGCGCGTGGCTCACCGCGATTCCACTCCGCCGACCCCAAATCGTTGTATAAGTCGCCCTATAATTTCGTCCAAGCGATTAATGTGTTATCCAACTTTGATTTGAAACCCTAAACTTTTGGGATTGACCTACATCCCTGTTTGCAATTTGAATTAAAATTAGGTACTGCAGAGAAAATTTGCCAGCATTCACTTG
Source organism: Ethmia dodecea (assembly GCA_963855545.1). NCBI lineage: Eukaryota > Metazoa > Arthropoda > Insecta > Lepidoptera > Depressariidae > Ethmia > Ethmia dodecea. The sequence goes on along the minus strand of OY979454.1, from coordinate 1,434,067 downwards.
AGTAGTAATCAAATCTAACACTTTATTTGCATCATCATCACTGGAGTAGTAGTTTATATCACTACATAGTATGAAACAAAGTCGCTTTCTCTGTCCCTATATCCCTATGTCCCTATGTATGCTTAAATCTTGAAAACTACGCAACGGATTTTGATGCAGTTTTTAAGCTATTGCATAGCTTCTATCGAGGGCCTTGAGCGCGGGGACCGAATCCAGAAATTCCGTAACGAAAAAAAACCTCACGCTCCCCACTCCGACGGGCACGGAGGTGTGGCTTGAAGGCCGTGCATTGTCTAACGTCGTTTCTTTTCGGCAGTCTTGTTGATACAAAATGCTATTTTTAATAGATAGAGTGATTCAAGACTTTTAGTATTAGCATTGCACCCGTGCGAAGCCGGGGCGGGTCGCTAGTACTTCTATATATCATCTTGTATAAGGATATATTCATACACTAATATTATAAATGTTTTTTTCTTTGTATTTATTGAATAGACTCCTAAACTACTGGACCGATTTTGAAAATTCTTTCACTAATGGGAAGCTTACTGTTCTGGGAGTGATATTATTATGGAATGGGACTTACGTGGATGAAATCGCTAACAGCTAGTCATTCATAAATAATGATTGATGAAAACTAATGTTGGCATTGCAATCACTTTTCAAACACGTAAAAATAAAATACGTGACGAAACTACTGTTAAATGTCACGTTTGTCTCTTTCGATTAATCGATTTTGATAATCGATATTATATCAACATTGATCGTTATCAGCTTATCAAACAATTGAGTGAAATTAACAACTGCAACAGCAGTTTGATATTGCGGAATACAAGGTCCATTTAAACACAATTTACACACGGCTATTCAGTCCCAAACTAGGCAGAGCCTGTACTATGGGTACTAAACAATTGATAAACATACTTAAATAAATATGAAACACCCAGACACGAAGCCAACAGACATGTTTATGCATACAAGTACGCATGCAATAAAATATTCATTCATTCATTCACAAATGTTGTTCAGAGCGGCGATCGAACCTGCGACCTCTGACTCAGAAGGCAGGGTCTCTACCAACTGAGCCAACAGGCCCGTGAACTTACTTAAACATAGGTAGGTAATCTCATTAAAGTGATTTCAGCGCGTTTGGTCGAGGCGACTGGCAGGCAGGCTCTGACGCAGAATGTGCACTTCGCAAAATGAGCACTTCGCAAAATGTACACTTCCCAAAATGAGCATTTCGCAAAATGTGCACTTCGCAAAATGCGCACTTTTCTAGGGTATGAGCCAATGGTTAGTCCCAATATGAAAACGATATGAATTGTGTTTAAAATAAAATAAACACTTTTACAAAGTATTATTTACTAATTCCATTACGTTTAAAGTATCTATATACAAGTAATATATATAGAAGTATGTATTTGACGATCAAAACTTGGTCTTGACTTAATATTTTTTTAATAAATGATTAATTGATTACTTGTAAAACTGTTTATTTTACTTTAAATACAAATCATATCGTTTTCATTTTGTTACTAACCATTGGCTTATACCCTAGAAAAGTGCGCATTTTGCGAAGTGCACATTTTGCGAAGTGCACATTTTGCGAAGTGCACATTATGAGAAGTGCCCCTTTTAAGAAGTGCACCAACTGTGAAATGCACCTTTTTTGTCGAATGCTCATTTTGCGAAGTGCACATTCTGCGTCAGAGCCGGCAGGCATACCTACTAACTTCCGTGGGTTGCGGCCGATCGCGCGCAGTGATGCGACAGTAGTCAACGTATGAAAATGCATGACGCCATTTCCGAAGTCTGCGACAGACGCGTGCGGCCGACGTCTATCATTTTCATACATTGACTTGACGCAACCCACGGAAGTCTTAAGACTATCTTTGAATATCAGACAGGGTCAACTACCATTTGGTTACCCTTTAATTTGCGATTTGAATTGCGAACCAAATTGCCGCCAATAGGAGCTAGTTATTTTTGTTTTATGATTGTCTATCAGCACTATAAGCAGTGATAGCCTTTACGATTGAAGAGCTCGCTTCTCATGACGATAATCAGTGAGGCTTGGGTTCGAATCTTGGCACGTACCAATGAGTTTTACAAAAACTTACATACATTTTCTTTACTAGCTTGACGGTGAAGGAAAACATGAGGAAACCCGCAAGTCCCAGAATTAATTCTGGGAATGTGTGACCCGGTCCGGCGATGGGCTCACCACCTATCACGTTAAGGGGTCGAATGTACTCGTGGAAAGTGGGTATTTCCAGAAATGGAATGCCTTAAGGATATTTTTTTTATTTTGTTTATTAGCACTATATAAAGAGTGGTCAAATTATATATTGGTTTGGTCGTTTGATTGAGACTTTGACAAAAGGACTAGCAATCTTTCTAAGGGTCAGCCTGGATATCCAGAATGGGAATGCGGCCAGTCTTTTGGGCACTGTCCCACATGGTTCCTCTTTAAAGGACATTTTTCTCTGTAAATATTGTAAATAGACCTATCCTTGACGGGTTGAATTCCCCCTCAGCACCAACATTTTTGTTCATGAACATGTCTGTTGGCTTCGTGCCTGAGAAATTAAAATTTATCACTAATTACCCTTTGTGAATTGTGTCCCACAATTGATTTATACGAGCATTTATTCTTTATAAATATTTTGAACTTGTATCTCCATGGTCATGTATGTATGTATGGCTTCGTGTCCTAGCTTTCATAGTCTGTGGTCATGTATGTAAGTATTTGTATGGTTTAGTATGACCTTAGCTTTCAAAGAGACCTGTCAGCTTTTGGGGTTAAAGCAACAAAATGATTTCTTCATTATACTTAAATCCAATTTATTTCTGCGGTGTTAGCAGCGTTCTTATAAAATGTTTTAAATAAACCCAGTTAAATTGTTGTAAGTGACAAATTATTGTGAAACAAACAAAAATGATCAACGAACGTTTAGTCACTAATATGACTTATTACGCTGGTGAGTACTACTTTTAGTTGTTTTAATGACTTTTTAACCGACTTTAAAAAAAAGAAGGAAGTTCTTAATTCGTATTTGGGTAATCAACAAGACATACACTTAAACATTTAAATGCGCTTAGGAACTACAATAAGGTGTAATCTAATTGCTGACTAACGTTAGTATACTACATCTATGGTGCTGACTTAATTATATACCACAACATGGGCATATTATAGACGTGTGGTAACTATGTAGGTAACTAATAGGTATAAAACAACATAAAAAAAGAATTAAATTATAAAGAAATTAAAAAGACAAAGAAACAAAAAGGAGAAGAAATAGACGAATATCTGAATATAACGCCAACCGATTTCGATTATTCGTTTTTTAACTGACTTCAAAAAAGGTAGAGTATTTTTTTAGTATTATTCGTTGAAGTCGGTTTTTTACTCCTTAGAGGCATGTGTAACAGCACACCTGTTAAAAATAAACAAAATAAAAATAAACTAAAAGTGGGTATTTTCTAGAAAGAATGAAATAACGGGTAATGCCCTTTTTGCCGACTTTCCCATTCTATAATATATTTTTAATTATTTCATTTCCAATACATTTTGGCAAGCATAACTGAAACCCGAACAAGTCATACAGTATTTACTGAGATCTATCACTGTGGGTGACAGACACTTTAACGATATCTTTTACCACTTTAGTACGTAACCCTTACAATCCAGATACCCAGGGCTCAAATATAGGTCATCTAGGGTTTGTGTTGCCCTACAAATGGTTGTCATGGCAACGGCGGCCATGTTGCCGTCGCCATGGCAACGCGCATGCGTGGTTTCTTACGTCACACTGATAACGTTAGGTGTGGTTGATAAGAATGAAAGAATGGTATGCTTAGGTTTTGTTTTATGAGTATCGGGGTTCCTTAGTGAAATGGCTAGAACAGAGCACACACCACATGTCATTGCCCAATTAGGTGTAATATCATGCAAACCTCACCTAAAGAAAGTCAGTTATCCAACGGGTTATAATGAGATCCAGTACAATATTATGACCCGGTCACTTGTAGGTTGTTATTTTGTATTGTATTGATACAGAGCATTTTCCGAAACAATACTTACAATAGATATGTATCCCTAAATTTGATAAGTTTTTTAAATCTTCAAATAGTACGTAGACACAATTTTTTGAAAATGAATTTATAATACTTACCTACATACTTTTTAGTTTGTAACCACATTTTAACCGTATAAGTCCTAAATAGTCATTAGAAATGAACAATTGTAAAAGAAACCTAAGATTATTTCCAAATACTTATTCAATGATACCCCACATAACATATTTCGTCGAATTTCATATTTTTCTTTCCACAATATGGCGTCTGGTTGTCGCCATCTTTAATTTTGATGAATGTCATGTCTTTAGTGACACTCTCAAGATTGAAACGAATCGATTGACGTAAGAATCAACAAATTCGGCATACGAGTTTGGTCTCTAGAGCGCCATAAAGGAACATACATACATACATAGACTGATTGAAATTCGAATTCATTTATTTTCAGTATGTATATAAAATAGATTTTGAAAAGTCAATAATAGGCACTCTAAACTCGTCAATGAAGATTGGCTAAATGTAAACAGCAGCCCATCTCCACCGACGAGTTGCTGGTTCCAAATGCAGTACCCCGAGAAGAACCAGCAAGAAACTCAAGGGCAGCTCTTTTTAATCTCATGTCTTACTAGTAAATGGTTTACAATAATAATTATAATTAATAGCCTTACATAGCATCGAGTCGGTTAATCCCATGCATGTTGGCCTACTAAGTAGTCTGTAATTTTATGTTAACCTTTTTATGTAATTTGTGCTTTAAAGTCCAGAGGCAAATTTTGTAATTGAATGGAAATCTTATTGTGAATTAGTATATTTTGTATCGAAGGACTAAACGAAGCGATTCTTCTAAACCTGTCACAGATTAACAAAGAGATTTAAATCTCTTTTAAAACACATGGCGCCACCTTCTATGCGGAAACACCATGGAACTAAAACTCTCAACATTTTCGCAATGAAGATGGTCCACACTCCACAGATATTTACTGGCTGTTTGAGTTTGTCAACATCTCCTTAAGGAAATTAAAAAACTAATTACTTTTTACTAAGTGAACACTTTAGTCCCGCTTCGTAGGGATATATTGGCGTACCTTTAGCATGAGAAGTGAAAAAGTGATAAACACAATACCCTCCCCAGTCGGGTAACAGTCGGGTAAAAATAGAGATATGTAACGGAAGCAGGAAGCTAGAATCAGGACCATCAATTCTTATATCCGCCAACAATTGATTTAGCTTCGTGCCGGTTTCGAAACGTGTGATATGGGGTTCGATTCCGGGGCATTGCTCTTGTTATTAAATTAATAATTGCTCGACTGCGCTACTAGAGGGATTATGCTTCTCGAGTGTCTGTTTTATAAGTAAACTAGCGACCCGCTCCGGCTTCGCACGGGTGCAATGCTAACACTAAAACCTTCCTCTTGAATCACTATTAAAAAAAACCGCATCAAAATCCGTATAGTTTTAAAGATTTAAGCATACAAAGGGACATAGGGACATAGGGATATAGGGACAGAGAAAGCGACTTTGTTTTATACTATGTAGTGATTAGTGAGAACTGTTTATTGGACGGTGTACCACTAATAATAAATATTTTTATGTGACAATGTTTATGTGACACAATGACAAAAAAAACATTAAGTACCTTCTTCTGAGGCAGTCGGATAATAATATAGAACTCTGAAGAGTAAAAAACCGAGAAATGGTTTCCTCATGGATGCCATTATTAGAACTAGACCAAATTAAAATTTCCTTTTCTCACCAGCTTTCAAATAAAAAAAGAATCGTCAAATTCGGTTCACCCAGTCGAAAGTTCTGAGGTACCCAAATAACATAAAAAAAATCAAGAAAAAAAAACACACTCGAATTTAAAACGTCCTCCTTTTTGAAGTCGGTTGAAAAGACCAATGACTTAATGAAAAACAGAAAATTTTCGATCTTATCGCTTTAAGTGATTTCTTCGTGTCAATCTCCCAAACCTTCGAAAGAATATTTAAAGATTTTTCTTTGTGAATAAGTTAAATTAAATATGCAAAACGACTTTGCCCCTGAGGAGGTAGGCACAAGTATTTAATTCCTGGATATACCCACTTTTCACGAGATGTTCTTTGGACCCATAAACGTGATAGGTGGTGAGCCCATCGCCGGACCGTGTCTGTTACACATACCTCAGAATTAATTCTGGGACCTGCGGGTTTCCTCACGATGTTTTCCTTCACCGTCGAGTTAGTGATGAATGTGTTCACACCAAAGAGATTAATATATGATAGGACATAGAGGGGGCATTGGGAATATTTTCATACAATACTTTGCATGTTTGAAGCTTAAGCGTCATGTCAGTGAGTATGAACGCGAGCTGTCATTCGGTCGAAATTGTACTAGACTTATTATTCCACTTAATATACTACTTACTTGACTTATTATTCCACGAATAACTTTTGGCTTCAAATTTTCCTGGCTTTGTCCCCTCTATGCCCTATTATATTTTAATCTCTTTGGTTCACACCTAAGTTTTTGAAATAAATCGGCTTTTATGAAACCACGTCATGGTTCAAACAGAGTGAGCCAATCCAACTAAAACCATTGGACCATTCCCATGGAGAAAGTGATCCGGATTTTCCATTTGATTGATTTTTCTATCTCTTGCGCAATTTAAACAATGATTGACGGTTGTATCCCCGCGCCCGTAAAGAAAAGGTATGAAATTAAGTACAACAACGAATTCAATTTAGTAAAAAAATCCAATCAATTTAAATTTATATAGGTACGGGTAATACGAAACTAAAAGCAATTGACTACTCAATAAGTTTAAATGCAACATTATCTATAATATAAGAGCAGTGATAGCCCGGACGGTTAAAGAGCCGGCCGAAAATCAGTGAGGCTCGGGTTCGAATACTGGCATGTACCAATGAGTTTTTCAAAAACTTACGTACATATTTTATCACCAGCTCGACGGTGAAGGAAAACATCGTGAGGAAACCCACAGGTCTCAGAATTAATTCAGACATGTGTAAACAGACCCGATCCGGCGATGGGCTCACCACCTATCACGTTTAGGGGTCCAATATATCTCGTGAAATGTGGGTATATTCAGTAATGGAATACCTCTGCCTACCCCCTCGGGGATAAAAAGGGCGTGAGATTATATATTTTTATTATATCTATAATACAATGATAAACTGACTGATTGACTGGTGATGTATCAACGCACAGCCTAAACCGCCTGGGTCTAGAGCAGCTATACTCAACCTGCGGCCCGCGGGCCGCATGCGGCCCGCCGGACCTTTGTTATTGGCCATGGGAATGTGAGGCGAGCGCTATCAGCTATAGCTAATCTCGCCCAGTAATTGCAGTTAATTGTGGTTTTAGTATCAATATAATGTCAGGAGTGTCTTCTAAATATAAAAGAAAAATATCTAATCGCCAGCCAGACCTTGATAAAGTACTGAAAAAGTGTTCACAGTATCAAAAATCGCATTAAAACATATAAACATCTTTGTTAAAACTTCTTTTTTAACTAGGTACATCGTTAACTTGGAATCACGTTTTTTTAAATAACACCTAAATAATTTTTGCTTGCGGCCCTCGACACCATGACTGAAACGTGTTTGTGGCCCCTATAAAAAAAAGGTTGAGTATGGCTGGTCTAGAGACTTGAAATTTTGCACATATAGCTTATACAGTTTAGGCATCGACTAAGAAAGGATTTTGCAAAATTCAATCCCTAGAAGCCGCGGGTAAAAGCTAGTAGGTACAGTCAACAAAGTTGTTAGTGTTACATGGCCAAAAATTAAGATTCACTTTTCTCTTAAAGCCTTAAATGTATTTATAGTATTTTTTTGTAAATTATAGGGATCAAAGATACCTTTCGAAATAAACATTAATCAATAAGATTTATTTATGACTTCCCCAGAAAAATTAATTCCTAGCTACTGGCCATGTAACCCTAACAACTTTGTTGACTGTACTTAATATAAATAGTTTCGCGATAAACCCCAGTTACCAAAACGCAAATTAAACCAAAATTAGTTAAACAACTGTTAAATCTCATGTTCTGATTGGCTCTTATGATTTTATGCAACCAGTTTAGATGCGATTTAACAGTCCTTCACCGAATTTTAGTTTCATTTCCGTATCGGAAACTGGGGGAAAGTAATAGACCGATTTTTTTTGGACGAAGTAGAAATAAAGGCCATGTTTGATCTTTGAGTTATGGTTCCGTACCCAAAGGTTAAAACGGGACCCTATTCCTAACACTCCGCTGTCTATCCGTCTGTCTGTTTGTCCGTTTGTCACCGGGCTGTATCTCGTGAACCGTGATAGTCAAACACTTGAAATTTTCACAGATGATGTATTTCTGTTGCCGCTATAACAACAAATACTAAAAAGAGAATAAAATAAATATTTAAGGGGGCTTCCATACACCAAACGTGTTTTTTTTGCCGTTTTTATAGATAATGTACGGAACCCGGACTCGCAATTGGCCAATTTTTAAATGTTTTATCTCGCTATAATTGCTGGAAATATTGTGTCGGTATTTTAAAAGTCTAGGATCTACCATCATCACGCTATGTCTACAGGAGAGTGAGCAGCGAACACAAATACAGTTGATGCAATAACTTATACAGCTAGTATCAACGATGCGTCTAGTCTAGATAATAGTGTTTAGAGGCGGTTGTTTAGACCTAGATCTAGGTCATGTAGCATTTAGGTCGAGGTACCTAGTCTGGCAGTTGGGTCGGAAAATTGTGTAACGGATCCATACAGCACTGTTTTATATTTTTTAGTTTTGCTGGGGCAGATGGAACCGCATTCAACTAAGGGCAATTTTATTAGTGTACCTAGTTAACTATACAATAATACATTTATTATTTATTTACATTATATAACACATAGCCAGAGCTAAAACACTATACAAGGTAACAGAGAAAAAATACAATAAATGTACAAAACAAACACACAAGAATAATACAATAAAAGTAAAACACAAAATTGTAACCGCATCAAAATCCGTTGCGTTTGTTTTAAAGATTTAAGTATACATAGGGATATAGGGACAGAGAAAGCGACTTGGTTTTATACTATGTAGTGAAAAGACATCTCATTAAAGTAACTTAGTATCTTCTATCTCTCTCCATCTATCTATCTATCTTAATCTCTGTTTCAGTCATCAACACTGACAGTTTCTATAATTACAGCGAAAGAAACACCAAAACTACAGCTTTTTGTAAGACCAACTCGAAGAAGTTAGGGAGTTCGTTGACCCCCCACGTGGTGCCGTACACGCATGCGCCCGACACTTCTTAAAAACCATGGATTTTAGGAAATGGCACCGCAACTAGCGACCAAAGAGTTTAGAAGAAAATCGTTAGAACAGAGAAACTTTTCCTTTAAACCTCTTTGGGCACTGCAATGTTTTGTAGTTGGCTGAAGGGGAAATTGGCGACCAAAGAAGCCGTGTGGTCCTATTTTTGGTTCAGTTCTAACAATGGCATCCATGAGAAAACCATATAAGTTAAAGTAGGTTTCTATGTTATATTTTTGGCAGAGGTATTCCACTTCTGGATATACCCACTTTTCACGAAATATTGTTTGGACCCCTAAACGTGATATGAACTGAGCCTATCGCCGTACTGGCGTGCTGTTACATGCCTCAGAATTAATTCTGGACCCTGAGGAATACTGTGTCATCATTATTGTCAGGACGGGCCTGTTGGTTCAGTTGGTAGCGACCATGCCTTCTGAGTCGGAGGTCGCGGGTTCGATCCCCGCCCGGGGCCAACATTTGTGTGCATGAACATGTCTGTTGGCTTCGTGTCTGGTCGATTAATATTTATTTAAGTATGTTTATCAGTTGTTTAGTACCCATAGTACAGGCCTTGCCTAGTTTGGGAGTAAATAGATGTGTGTGACTTGTGTCCTACAATTATTATTATTATACTAGCGACCCGCCCCGGCTTCGCACGGGTGCAATGCTTATAAGATTTTCCTGAATTTTCTTTGCTATAAACCTCACGGAGCCCGAGACCTTTCCAACGAATGCAAAACTGTGGAAATCGGTTCGTGCGTTCTGGAGTTATATCGTCAGGAAGGAAAACCCGACTTATTTTTATATAGTAGATTTTATAGTACGTAGGTACTATAAAAAGTATAATCACTACATAGTATAAAACAAAGTCGCTTTCTCTGTCCCTATATCCCTATGTCCCTATCTATGCTTAAATCTTTAAAACTACGCAACGGATTTTGATGCAGGTTTATTTAATAGATAGAGTAATTCAAGAGGAAAGTTTTAGTGTTAGCTTTGCACCCGTGCGACGCCGAGGCGGGTCGCTAGTATAAGTATGAAATAATTATGACAAATGAGTATTTGTATAAAGATGTAAATAAAGATGTAGGATTTAGCAGTGATAGCCCTGACGGTTAAAGAGCCGGCCGAAAATCAGTGAGGCTCGGGTTCGAATCCTGGCATGTACCAATGAGTTTTTCAAAAACTTACGTACATATTTATCACTAGCTTTACGGTGAAGGAAAATATAGTGAGGAAACCCACAGGTCTCAGAATTAATTCTGAGACATGTGTAAATAGACCCGGTCCGGCGATGGGCTCACCACCTATCACGTTTAGGGGTCCAATGTATCTCGTGAAATGTGGGTATATCCAGTAATGGAATACCTCTGCCCCTCTACCCCCTCGGGGATGAAAGGCGTGAGATTATACAATACAATACATACAATACATAAAGATGTTACATGAAGGGCAAATGCAAATGTGATGTTTCAGCCTGACGTAGTAGGTTTAAAGTTAGCCAAGTAACCTAATAAATAAATAGGATTGGCGACCCGTCTGAGCCTGTAGCCTAAGTGGATTTGATGAGTGCAGTTTTTGCCTACAGCTTCAGCAAGCTTACATAAATATGTACATTTATTACACACGCCGTAAGACTGTCCATTCTACTCTTTTCAACCGACCTAAAAAATGAGGAGGTTATCAATTCGACAAAGGGTAAGAACGGGACCCTATTACCAAGACTTCTCTGTCCGTCCGTCCGTCTGTCACCAGGCTGTATTTTAAGAACCGCGATAGCTAGACAGTTGAAATTTTCACAGATGATGTACATATTTCTATTGCCGCTATAACAACAAATACTAAAAATAAAATAAAATAAATATTTAAGAAATGAAGCTATTGAATTCTAAAAACTTTTTGACAGATTATAAAATATCACGTGAGATACAGAATTGCCTCTGGGCAGTCAACTACATAAACTACATAAAACTACAATTAAACTAAATAATAAATAAAATCTTTCACAAAAACAACTGTTTATGTATTTTTCTTCGCCGTTCCTCTCACAGCTACAAAATTTAAATAACTGTAAAAGTGGACTATTTAGGAGCTCAGCGAAGGGAGGGATGTTGCTTAAAATAAGTAAGAATGGCTTAGCTGGAAGCCTGGTCGTTACGCCAGATTACGACTAAGCCATGTAATCTAGTCGGTAGAGGGTAGACGAAGTAGCACATGGAGAGTGTACTAGATATATTTGTAACGACTAAACGATACTCTTCACGGTGAGAGAAAGAGAATGATAATATGAGCCAGCCAGATATTCAGGCTGTTTTAACTACATCACATCTTCCCGTCACAGATGACTCGACTATAGTAAAAAAAAACTCACGTCTTTTATCCCCGAGTGGGTAGGCAGAGGTATTCCATTTCTGGAAATACCCCCCTTTCAAGAGAATATTCGACCCTTATAGATGACGATATACAAACCTTTTTAGTCGAAACAGGTGTTTTTTCTTCATTTTATTGTTTTTTATTTCTCGATTTAAATAAATTCAACGGTCGAACAAATGACAAAACTAATTCTCAGTATTTCGACGATCGAACTAGTGAGAAAAACCCGCCGGACCGGGTCTTTTACACATGCCTCAGAATTCATTCTGGGATCCGCGGGTTGTGGAATGTTTTCCTTCACCGTCGCGTTAGTGATAAATATGTACGTAAGATTTGAAAAACTCTTTGGCACATACCAGGATTTGAACCCGAGCCTCACTGATTATCATCATTTGAAGCAAGCTCTTTAACCGTAAGGCTATCACTGCTTGTTTGCTTATTAATAAAATACCTATTATATTATAATCTGGGGGCACGGCAGTGCCCCTGCCAAGTCGAGCATACATACTTACATCAAAAGATCTAAAACTGGGTGCCAAGTCATCCATCCAGCCCTGGTAGAACGCACAAGGTTAACTTATTGGCTTTTTAGGTCAGAAAGACCCCTAACACAAGTTTTATATGGCTGTATATCAGACCAGGGTCCAAAAGTACCTACTTCAGTCTTGTACGTGTAAGTGTGTTGTCCAAGCAAATAAATGTACTTCTATTCTATTCTATTCTTAAAGTAAATTTTGGTTATGAATAGGTATTTGAAAATTATCTTTAATTTTTTTTTACTACTAGCGCCCCGCGGTTTCAGCCGCGTAGTTCCCGATCCTGTGGGAAAACGGGGATAAAATATAGCCTATATGTTCTGATGATGCATCTATCTATATATATAAAATGATAAACTGACTGACTGGTTGGTGATATATCAACGCACAGCCTAAACCGCTGGGAATAGAGACTTGAAATTTTGCACTTAGATGGCTTATACAGTGTAGTCATCCACTAAGAAAGGATTTTGCAAAATTCAACCCCTAAGGGGGTGAAATAAACGTGTAAAAACTTGTAAGCCATAAGTGAAAGAGCAACAAATATCCATACATCCATATACTCAGAAACTTTCGCGTTTATATTAAGTATTACGTAGTAGGATTTCGAATGACCGTTTAGGACCCTTAACGTATTTAAACCTGGTTACTAACTAAAAACTGTAAAATAAAAAAATATGTGTTTATTGCAAAGAAATTAAAATATTTTAATCTCTCAGATGGTCTTTACTTCCTCCTTTTACTAATGGGTCATCTTGTTTTGTGGCCTTTGCTCGAAGAGATTAAAATATTAGGGCATCGGGAATATTTTCATACAAAAACTTTGAAGCTCAAGCGCCATGTCAGTTAGTAGAACGCGAGCTGTCATTCGGTCGAATCCCGGTCGAATCACACTAAACTACTTTTGGCTTCAAATATTCATCGCTTTTTCTCCTCTATGCATACATACAGCTCACGCCTTCTTCCCACAGGGGTAGGCAGAGACGATGGACCGCCACTTTGCCCGATCTTCGCACACTTCCCGCGCTTCCTTCACATCCATAAGCCTTTTCATGCGCGCTCTTTTATTCTTCGTACTCTGGACCCCAGCTTTTTGAAGGACGTCACTAATTTGATCCGTGAACGTCCTTCTGGGGCGCCCTCTTGCCTTGCATCCTTCAACATTCGCCCCATAAATCTCTTTCGTTACTCTTCTTTCATCTATACGTTCTAAATGACCAAACCAGCTTATCATACCCTTTTTAATCCTTGTCTCTACATCTTCTTTCAAACCACACTTCTCTCGAATATCCGCATTTTGCACTCTATCACACATTTTGTATAATCTCTTTGCCTTTGCACTTTATGCCAGTGTCGAGTAAAAAAGTTAACTTTTTAGCAGCCTGGCTATATTTCTAATTTTTTATAAATAAAAAATAAAATAAATAAATAATCTCACTTTTCATCCCCGAGGGGGTAGGCAGAGGTATTCCATTACTCGATATACCCACATTTCACGAGATACATTGGACCCCTAAAAGTGACAGGTGGTGAGCCCATCGCCGGACCGGGTCTATTTACACATGTCTCAGAATTAATTCTGAGACCTGCGGGTTTCCTCACGACACGATGTTTTCCTTCACCGTCGAGCTAGTGATAAATATGTACGTAAGTTTTAGAAAAACTCATTGGTACATGCCAAGATTCGAACCCGAGCCTCACTGATTTTCGGCCGGCTCTTTAACCGTAAAGGCTATCACTGCTCTAATTTATTATGTAAAGAATAAAATCGAATTATATATTTTTTTATGTAAAGTATAAAATCGGCACTGGTAAGCCCGTACTATGCCTACGCATGGAACCCATATTTCAGCTGCGTACCTCCACAATGTTCTGCAGTGTAGCGGTCTCAATGACATACCTTATTGATTTTTCGCGCCGCATTGACCTAGAAAGACGTCCTACTTAAGGCCTCTCCACACTGTGCTCCGATATCGGTGAAAAATGCTCAGAAATCGGACGCCGTTGCTGGCTTTCTAAACAAGACCAACAGTGTGTCTGTAAACAAAAAAACTGTTTGTTTCTATGTATGTTGGGTTGGGGGTAATCTCTGTAACTAATAGTAATCTGATATTTAAAAAAGTATCACTACTTAAAAAATAAGTACCTACTTACTTAATAAGAAGGCCTGACAGGGAAACACCTAGATACAGGCGTTTATCAGTTTTAAACTGCTAATGAGTAATACTGATAAACCTAATCGGGAAAAATTAGGATTATTTTTTGTAACAAATCGCCCGTGGTAGGATGCTAAGACTAATGAAATCTTAATTCATTTGGCCCCATTCATTTTATATATTCGCATTACTATACCGATATCGTGACAGCTTCCGATACCCGTATTCCGATATCCGATAGAAAAGTGTGGAAAGGCTCTTCCGAGCGGTAGGCTTGTATTGTTACTGGTCATGTCATAGAAGGTTCTGTTCTGAAGTTCTGATAATATCATCACTACATAGTATAAAACAAAGTCGCTTTCTCTGTCCCTTATCCCTATGTATGCTTAAATCTTTAAAACTACGCAACGGATTTTGTTGCGGTTTATTTTAATAGATAGAGTGATTCAAGAGGAAGGTTTTAGTATTAGCATTGCACCCGTGCGAAGCCGGGGCGGGTCGCTAGTAAGATATTAATATTATGCATAATGTTCAATCTATACAATCGCCCATCCATTGATAAATGCAATCAACTTTGCTGGACTTGCAAGAACTTGGAATAACACAATTAGTTGTTCCATTTTTTTCAATGGTATTAGTCGAGGCTTTAGGTGACCAGAGGGCTGGTAGCTATCTTTGTCAAAGGATTAGCCTAGCTATCCAGAGAGGGAATGAGGCCACAGTTTTCTTGGCACTGTAACACATTGTTCCTCTTTGGAGGACATTTTGTATCTGTAAATATTGTAAATCAATCTATTCTATTCCATTTCTGGAAATACCCACTTTTCACGAGTATATTCGACCTCGAAAAATAGGTGTGTTGGAAAGTTTGTGTCACTTTTGTGTTAAACTGAAAAAAATATTTAGAAAAAATACAACTAACATTATGAATCAACTCAACATCGAGACATTTGAAATAGAGCTTTACGTAAATGAAATAAGAGTCATTTTTAATTATTCTAAATTTTTAGTACTTTTTTTAATAAATTATACCCCATACCAAAACCCTTTAGAATCGATTCCACAGATTCAGAAGCAACGAATTTCAGGTCTTGCATCTAGTATCACAAGTCGTATATAAAACAATGTGTATGTATGTTAGTACGCACTGTAATAGACGGTAATCAGTTGTCGCGAGGCCACAAATAATGGGATGTTTCCTCTGGCTGCCACGAGGCACGAGGCAGGGAAACCGTGTGGGGATAGAATGGACAGTTAGACAGTACGACGTGTCATTTTGTATAGGACCAACGGACCTTTGTACGACATAAGGATTGCAATAAATATTGACTACAATTGAGTAAATATTAGTTCAAGTAAGAAAAAAAAATGTATAAAGGTCGTATAAAGCGTATCATGCAAAATGGCCATAGTTCAGCACTAAGTCACAGCCGCGTGTTTGAGTAGGTAATGTTTACGTGTGCCGACTGCCGCCGTAATTTAATGTACAGATCGCCTCGAATGATACAATCACCAAGCTTTAAAAACAACACTTATATGAGACCCAATACAATATGTGCCTATAAGGTAGTTTGGACATAACTATTTTGCGGATAGGAAAAGGGCGCTAACAAGACAAGTAACAGTATAAAGGGGTTGTAAGTGCGTAACACTCAAAAGATTTCTGTATATTGCATTACACCAAAAATTCACAAGTCAATCTCTACTTTTAGGGCAATATTTCATTAGGACACCATGGTGGCGCCACCAGTAAGTAAATATTGGTTGCGCAGTCAAGCGGGTATCCTGGTAAGATATTCTGTATAGAGCTGTATACATTTTTTTGGTGGCGGGCCACTGGTAGCACCACCTAGGTTACCTAATGAAATAGGGCCCTAAAATGTTGTACAAACCAATGACACGTGTCATGACACACACCAACTCTAGCTATGAACTGTATTGCCTATGTAACAGCAAGTGCTAGTCTATGTGTAGTGCTTATATAAATCACAACCTGTAAACTCCTCTGGTGAGTGCCAAACTTTTATTTTAAATAGTTTTATTTATTACTAGCTGTTTTGTAGGAAATAAAATATAGCCTATGTTAATCAGGAATATATACTAGTAGTTTTCTAATGGTGAAAGAATTTTTGAAATCGGTCCAGTAGTTTTCGAGTTTATTCGTTACAAACATACAAAAGTACAAGAAAACACTTTCCTCTTTATAATATTAGTATAGATAGTATAAGAAGGGCTACAATTATTGCAAGACAAGCTATAATTTTTCCTTTGCCTAGGGTCCATCACGTCTGCCACGTACAAAGAACGCTTCAGTCATAGACTTAGAATTTTTTTTATATCTATGGCTTCAGTGCGCAAGCGATCCGTAGGTATTGGCTGTGAATAGTATGCGGTGATCGTCCAGCCCAAGATACATCAATAAATATCAAAGATATTGTATGTACCTGATAAATATCATGATAAAATATATCACAATATTTATTGACGTGTAGCCAAAGAGGTTGGAAGAAAATCATTCTCTTTTTGGAGAATGATTTTGATGAGAGAGAGAAACTTTTTCTTTAAACGTCTTTGCGTGTAGCCTTTCGTGTAGCGTTCGCATGGCTTAATCAAACTTTTTGAGTATACAAACTTGACGATGACGATACAAACTCTTTCACCACATCTTCTCGTCAGACAAACTCTTTGGAACCTCTTCGAGCGCTATACAAACTCCTTTTGGACCGCCATCCAAAAAGTACGACAGGTCAGCGATGCTCGGACCTTGACACAGCGGTGGCTCGCCAATGCCATATTGCGGCATGCTCACTGCGCCAGTGGTGTCGCAACATGCTCCACATTGGTCTAGTGCTCTATGAAGACCCCCCCCCCCTCGCTACTGCATTTTGGCAAACTCACGGACGTGTGAGAAAAAAATAAAACACCTGTCAAAAAGCGTCGTTAAATTTTATTATATGTATATGTTGTTTATGAATCCTGGCATGTACCAATGAGTTTTTCAAAAACTTACGTACATATTTATCACTAGCTCGTCGATGATAGGAAAGGAAAACATCGCACGTGCGGAAACCCGCAGGTCTCAGAATTAATTCTGAGACATGTGTAAATAGACCCGGTCCGGCG
This sequence comes from Ethmia dodecea, assembly GCA_963855545.1. Lineage (NCBI taxonomy): Eukaryota > Metazoa > Arthropoda > Insecta > Lepidoptera > Depressariidae > Ethmia > Ethmia dodecea. The sequence goes on along the minus strand of OY979454.1, from coordinate 1,416,497 downwards.
ATGGGCTCACCACCTATCACGTTTAGGGGTCCAATGTATCTCGTGAAATGTGGGTATATCCAGTAATGGAATACCTCTGCCTACCCCCTCGGGGATGAAAGGCGTGAGATTATTTATTTATTTTTATTTATATGTTGTTTATTGACCACGCTTGGTCATCGATATATATTTTTATTCTTAGGACCTCTTTGGTTGGTCTATCAATGAAGACTCCCTCCCAAACTTGTAATGTAAAAATGTTATTCCAAGGTAGGTAATTGAAATAAACATTTTAGTTTATGTATTTTTAATATTGATTACATATTAATATACTTAAATTTAATGCTGTCCAAAGACACTTGAAAACGACTGGCCCAGTGTAGATGAAGATAATAATTATACCTACTGCGTCATCGTAGGTCAGGTCACGAGCGCCTACCAAAGTTTTTAGTCCACTGTCACAGTAAAGTTAATGTTGCTTTGTATCAGACTACAGGAGCTTAAATTTGTATACCTCCGATGCGACAAGGTGGATCTAGTTTGTGCCGAAAATAACTTATCTAGACATCTTGGCACCGGTCTTACGTGAGTCCAAAACTGTAGTATTTACGCATGACACGAAAATATGACTTTGGTTACGGCAGATAGATAAGACTTATAAAAAAAGCAAGGCCATTTTGTTGTCGTAGCAAAACAGTTTTTTTTTGGCGCTATTATTTTTTAAGGAACATTTAAAACAAGTGTTATGGCGGGAAGAAATTTAAAAAACTATGAGGCCATGTTTTTTACTCTTTTGCGCTGGCAGCCCAACCCAAACAAATTAAAATTAAAAAGCAAATTGAATTTCGAACGCGATCGTCTCGTATTTTCATTCGCGGGGTTTGTCTTTGCGGAGGTAACTCGTTTGTTGACAGAATTTTTTGAAGAAAAATCGTGCGGGCGTCAATTTGCGTGGACTATTTGGATTCATATTATGTCGGTGCATACTATTCCTCTGGTGACACCTTTTATTCGCGGGCCGAGGTTTCCTTACAGAAAGAGTGAGTACGAAAACAATTGTATTGTAAAAAATATTTGGACTTTGAAAAAATCTGATGGTATCTGCTTATGCGCTTCAGTCGGAGATTGATAATAAATATTTAAGTATGTAGGTATTGTAATGATGCATTATTCAAAATAAAGCAAATTTCTTGTTGCGATCGAGCACCATAGAAAAAATTACTTAGTTTTACATATGAATTTTTTTTAACATAATTACAGCAATAATTTTGATATAATTTTACTATAGATAAGTAATATTCCTTATTTATATACCAAACATATTTAAGTCTATATTTTATAAAATTAAACAAAGTTACGCAAAAATGTTTACGCAGTTGGATTACAGACTCAAATGACTTTCAGGGTCACAACAATTCTCTCAACTATAACACATTCCGAAGCGGTGATAAATTAGATTTTACTCGATAACTAAATCAACCTTGTTCCTGTATACTTAGAATCATTACTAAAAAAGAAAGTTGTTTCAAGCAAAGTTGCACGCAGAAGTTAATTTTTAGTGTTTATAGTTCTAGGATAAAAAGTAGCCTTACTATCTCCCTGTCAAATTACATCAAGATCGGTGTAGCGGTTCACCGTGAAAAAGTAGCAAAAGATACTTTCGCATTTATAATTTATAAACTAGAAATTCTGGTTAAAATGGAAATGAGGTGAATAAACTCACATCGAGATGGCTATGCGCAATAGCATCATTTATTGTTGGCTCAGTTGATAGTGACTCTGCCTTCTGAGTTAAAGGTCGCGGGTTCGATCCCCGCTCGGCGCCAACATTTGTGTGCATGAACATGTCTGTTGGCTTCGTGTCTGGTCGTTTAAATATTTATTTAAGTATGTTTATCAGTTGTTTAGTACCCATAGTACAATCGCTGCCTAGTTTGGGACTAAATAATAATGTGTGAATTGTGTCCCACAATTTATTAATATTATTATTAGTTTTCGTGTGGGAGTTCGATTCTAGGTGTTCTCCGCAGAAAAGTAGAAAGTAGGAAAATTATAGGCCATACTACTCCCACAAAAGTATAAGCTGTCCATTGTTTAAAGTTTTTAAATCGGTCCAGTAGACCGACCCTACTTATTACAAACAAACATACAAAAATAATATAAGGGGATTGTGAGTGGCCGAGACGGCAGAAGGTGATCTAGGCGTACCTACATCGATCAGATCGGCGATGTAATGAAGAAAAGCCTAGAGACTTGAAATTTTGCATACAGATAGCCTATACAGTGTAGGCATCCAGTAAGAAAGGATTTTGCAAAATTCAACACCTAAGGGGGTGAAATAAACGTGCGCGAGCGAAGCCGCGGGTAAAAGCTAGTGGTATATAAAAACCTTCCTCTTGAATCACAATCTATTAAAAAGACATATTTAAAACTACGTAAGGGATTTTGATCCCTTACATAGTTTTAAAGATATATAGGGACAGACAGACGGGGTATACTAAGTATGTAGTGATAGTGGCGTAGATGTAGACAAGGAGTGACCTCTGTGCTCCGGAGGTCGTTGGTTCGACGCCCTGACCTCCACTAGGACTTATGGCGGACGAAATATGAAAAAATGTGTCCCCTTTGGTGCAATTGACAGTACAAATTGGGGTCCGGTGTCGATTGTGCTTTACTAGCTTCTGCCGCGACTTTGCATTTCGGGAGAAAAAGTAAACTAAGTCCTTTTTCAACATGTTTTCCAGACGAATTTCCTCCAGAACGGTTCAGGAGTTTAGCCTTGAAACTCAAACTTTATTTATGTAGATAAAAAATACAATATGTAACAGAATAAGCTCAATTCCTGAAATTAGTTTGTTCAGTATCGACTGCTTAATCGATTTTAGCTATTTTTAAAATGTGTAAATTTTTTCCGAAAAACGAATTAGCATAGCTGAATTTAGTGCGTAATGGAAATCATCCTATGATCGTTCTTGATTTAAAAAAAATTGGTTAGACACAACTAAAGTACGAAGGCATAATATTTTTTTTATATTTATAAACACCTACTAATTGGGGTGTATGAGGAATTGCGGTTATTCTGTTACGCGTTTCAACGAGTTGCGGGTTTCAAAGACCGGTCTAGAGACTTAAAATTTTGCACATACATAGCTTATACAGTGTAGGCATCCACTAAGAAAGGATTTTGCAAAATTCAACCCCTAAGAGTGAAAAAAACCTGCGCGAGCGAAGTCGCTTGTAAAAGCTGTGAATCGTGAACCACTTGAATTATTTTATTACTTACGTGAAAACTAGCTCACAGCTAGCTAACAGTTCGTCACACAGACACTACTGACAGACATACAGACACTAATCACTCCATAAGAATAGATGTTTCGAGTCAATGACATTTCAATAAAAAAAAAATACAACCGTTTGGCTCAGCTCCAATTTTGGGCCTAACTATTGGACAATAGTCGCTTTGGACATTCTATTCGATGTTATAATATACATAGGTACATACATAGACAAAACAGACCGCCACTTGCTACGAACCTGGCAGATCTCTCGTGCTTCCTCCACATCCATCAAACGGCTCATGCATGCTCGTCGGTTTCGGGTAGGTACTCTTTATCTGGCTTTGGTTCTACACATCGCTGATGTGGTCGATGTAGGTACGCCTAGGTCGTCCTCTACCGACTCGCCCATTTACAAAATATATACCTGCTATACCCGCGACTTTGCGCGTAGTCTTCCAATTACCGAAATAAGTTTTACGGGCCTTTTGGTGGTTACGCAGAGTTCTGAGTCTGAGGTAGCGGGCTCTATCCCCGCTCCGGGCCAACATCATGTTGGGTTCGAATCTGGTCCTTTAATATTGATTTAGGTACGTTCATCAGTTGTTTAGTACCTATAGTACAGGCTCTGCCTAGTTTGGGACTAAATAATCGTGTGTAATCTGCGACGGCTGAATCACAAAATGTCCACTTCGTAAAATGTCTAGCGGACGCAATGTCTACAGCTTAGAATGTCGCAGAACTTCCGTTTCTCAGAATAAAGCTAAAGCTTTAGCAAATTGACTATTTTAACCGACTGCCCCAGAAGGAGGGCAAGAAGCCTTTTTTATCTAAATCCGTTCAGCCATTTGCGGCGTGATTCAACATAACAGACCTTCAGCATTTAGGACTTGAGATATTCTTAAACATATTTTGACTATGGATATAGTTAGGTAACATAGTCATTATTAACTTCCTCCTGCGTAGCATTATAAGAGGAAGTTAATGATTTGAGTAAGATGTCTGTCTGTGTGTCTGTGTGTCTGTCGACAGGATATCTCCGGATCTACTGGACCGATTGACTTCAAATTCGGTCAGTAGATACCTTAGGTCAATACCTCGATCGAGTTTGAATTTCAGACCCGTGGGTCAAAAGGGACTGGGCATTTCAGACCCGTGGGTCAAAAATTTCAAAAATTTCAAAAATCTCAAAAATGCCAAAACTGTCAAAAATGTCAAAAAGGTCAAAAAATTTCAAAAATGTCAAAATTTCAAAAATGTCAAAAAATGTCAAAATGTCAAAAAGCTCAAAAATGTCAAAAAGGTCAAAAATGTCAAAATGTCAAAAATGGTCAAAAATGTCAAAAAGGTCATAAAATGTCAAAAATGTCAAAAAGTTCAAAAATGTCAAATAGTCAAAAAGGTCAAAAATGTAAAATGTCAAAAAAGGTCAAAAAATGTCAAAAATGTCAAAAAGGTCAAAAAAGTCAAAATGTCAAAAAGTTCAAAAATGACAAAATTTCAAAAATTTCAAAAATGTCAAAAAGGTCAAAAATGTCAAAAAATGTCAAAAAATGTCAAAAATGTCAAAAAGGTTAAAAAAATGTCAAAAATGTCAAAATGTCAAAAAGTTCAAAAATGCCAAATAGGTCAAAAATGTCAAAAAATGACAAAATGTCAAAAAGGTCAAAAAATGTCAAAAATGTCAAAATGTCAAAAATGTCAAAAAGTTCAAAAATGTCAAAATGTCAAAAAGGTCTAAAATGTCAAAAGTTTCAAAAATGACAAAAAATTACAAAAATGTCAAAAAATGTCAAAAAATGTCACCATCAAAATTATTATCATCATTAACATCATTTTCGTTGTTGGCAGTCAACAGGTGGAAGTTTGTCCATAGAATTACATTCTCTCGTTATTAAATGTCAGTGATTGAACAGTGATTTTTACTGACACTCGACCCCTGAGACGCAGTCGCAGCGATACTGATGGCACGTTTGCTCGAATGATATTCCCTAGAATGTCATACATTTGCGCATAACATCTGTCTCTGTCGCAGCGCCACTGATGCTACAGACGCTTGCTTCAAAATCAAACCTTTTAGGTTATCTGGTTAATTGACTAAACAAACTGTTTCTGTTTGTCCGCAGGCAAGTCGCCTTTCTTCCCCGGTGTGGAGGAGGCCAGTGTGGCGAGCGCGGCGGGCGCGGGCTCACCGTCCGCCTCCGAGCCCTCGCAGGACGTGGTTTCCCGCCTCAGCGCCGCCGGTGAGTAGACAGCGTGACCCAACTCAGGGGACAGCGTGACAGGTAGGGAGACAACGTGACACGCGCTCTGACAGGTGGACTTTTCCGGGAAGACAGCTAGATACTTTCCCGCCTAGGACATGGTTTATTGTCATAACGACGCCGGTGAGTAGATAGCGTGAAGCAACTCACGGGACAGCTTGCCAGCGTGACAGCTCGGGAGATAACGTCACTCGCGCTCTGGCAGGAGGACTTCTCCGGGAGAGTTAGACACATTTCCGTCAAGGACGTGGTTTATTGTCATAACGACGCCGCGCCGGTGAGTAGACGGCGTGAAGCAACTCAGGGGACAGCTTGCCAGCGTGACAGTTCGGGAGACAACGTGACACGCGCTCTGGCAGGAGGACTTCTCCGGGAGAGTTAGACACATTTCCGCCAAGGACGTGGTTATCGTCATAACGACGCCGGTGAGTAGACAGCGTGACGCAACTCAGGGGACAGCGTCGTGACAACAACGTGACATCTCACGGGGATTTGCCTCAGGGGAGACAGCCAGACACATGGCCGCGCAGGACGTGGTCTATTGGCATAACGACATCGGTATGTAGATAGCGTGACGCAACTCAGAAGACAGCGTGCCAGCGCGATTGCTCGAGAGACAACGTGAAATCTCACTTGGATTATTTTCAGGGGAGACAGCGAGACGCGTCCCCGCACAGTACGTGGTTTATTAGCATAACGACGCCGGTGAGTAGACTGCGCAATGTAACTTAGAAGACAACGTGCTAGGCTCTCTACGCACATCTAGGGAGTCAGCTGCGATAGATAGAGCTACCGTGACGTCTCAGAAATCAACGTGATATGTGCTCTCAATAGGGATGGTGGGACGAGTAGGCAGCGTGACATATGGGAGAAAGCAAGATTGTGCCTCTACAGGTTGTGGTCTCACTGCCTCGCAGGTAAGTAGACTGCGGAACGTAATTCAGAAGACATCGTGATGTAATTCAAGAGAAGTGCCATCTCCGCAGCCAGCGTGATAGAGCTAGGTCTGGTCTCCCGCTTTAGCCATACGACGAGTAGACAGTGAGTCACGTGCCGGCTTTTTGAGCTCTTAAGTAGGTACCTCAAACTGCCGGGGAGTAGACAGCGTGACAACTCTGCAGACAGTGTCAGGATCAAGCGTGACTTGAGTTGCAAGTGTCCATGGGCGACGGTAGTCACTTACCATCAGGTGACCGGTCTGCTCGTTTAAGCTTCTTTTTTTTATATATAATTTTTGAATGTTATAAGTGTTATAACTGCTTATTTGAAGGTTAATTCCATGTTCTTCGCATCCACTGCCTTCCTAACGTACTCCTTTTATGTCAACAGGGCTGTCGATGTGCGTAAGCGCGCTCGGCTCGCCAGCTCGCTCGTCGCCTGTCTCGGCGGGCTCTGAGCACGGCGAGCGGTTCAGCAGGAAGGTGTTCGTTGGGGGGCTGCCCCCGGACATCGATGAGGGTGAGTTTTACCGAATTAAGTATTTTATTAAGCTATTAATGTATATTACGTTGCGCAGACGTGTTTTAGGCTTTGAGTATTAATCCAACCGGAGACGCCACTGACAGGCGTTCCCCCTCTGCCAAAAAAGTTATGAGCAACGCTCATACCTGTTCTATACAACTAGTTGTCTTGAGTTCACGGAGTGCTCGGATTGGTTGTTTCTGTGTGTAAATGTATTTGTGTGCGTCTAGTTCAAGCAGTGTTTAATTGTTTTGTCAAAAAATGCGTTTTTGTTAACATTATTTGTGTGCGTTTCCTCGTCCCCCCTGCAGAAATTGGCAGACTTTTTTGCAAAGAAACTACCTAGTGAGCGTGACGTCTCCTGTTGGTTTAATACTCAAGGGTTTTAGGTCACATTGGATGCCGGGTTGGATCGGGGCTAATGAATAAAGGCTAATTTAAAAAGCATATTGTCTTTTTACGCAGTTTCATTCTCAAATTGTCACAATGGAAAGGTGTTCCATTCTCAATTTGTCCCATTCGCTGATGCTCCATTCGCAAATTGTCTCATTTTAGATGATCTCTCTTATGAATAGGACAATTTGCAATTGGGACAACTTGCGATGGGATCATTTGCGATTGGGATAATTTTCAGCCATGGAATCACCTACGAATGATGAGATCCTTTGCGCATACTTTGCGAAGGGCCAATTCGCTCAAAGTCCGTAGAACGTTGCACGTGTTACGAACCTCTCTGTCCTTCATTGTGAGAATCGGTCATTTCTCCAGCACCTTGACAGACCTGCCTACCCCCACAATAACAATTATCATTGTTATTATGCATTTAGCCTGATTGGAAGGCAGCTTGGTTGCCTAGCAACGGAAACGACAACATGGTGTGACATGTCCTTGCCTGGTCGAATGATGGGTTGGCGTTTTAATATAGGTATAATGTTTTGCACATTGTCTCTCTCATAATGCGAGGACATTGATAATTGGCGTTTTGTCAGCTGGTGGGTTCGGTTTAATATTATCGAAAATCCTATAGAATACATGTACTACTTAATAGAGCAACAATATTATTATGAATTTACTAAGTATTCACTGATTATCATCATGAGAAGCGGGCTCTTTAACCGTAAGGCTGTATCACTGATATATCATTTAACTAGCTTTTACGCGCGGCTTCGCTCGCGCACGTTTATTTCACCCCCTAAGGGGTTGAATTTTGCAAAATCCTTTCTTAGTGGATGCCTACATTGTATAAGCTATCTATGTGCAGAATTACAATTCTCTAGACCCAGCGGTTTAGGCTGTGCGATACATCACCAATCAGTCAGTCAGTTTATCATTTTATATAGAAAATAAAATTCCCTACACAACGCACAATACATGTCAACCTACCTAGATCAATGAAACCCAGAGAAATGTGTTATGGGCCATTTACACGAGGGCAATCCACTAAGACAATCCACTAAGACTGCATACAAAAAAAACTTGAGGACAATCCATTCCATTGTCCTCAAGTTTTTTTGTATGCAGTTAGTGGATTGTCTTAGTGGATTGCCCTCGTGTAAATGGCCCATTACACTACCCCGGTCCTCTTCCTAGAACCTCCTCCTTTTTTGATGTCGGTTGAAAATACATAGACCTGTAGGCTTAGCACGCTAATTATTTTCCCGCTCTCACCTGTCACCTTAGCCACAAAACAGTATTAAGATGACGTCACATAGATGAGATACCTACATCTATATTATAATACGTCATCATATTACTGTTTGGTGACAGGTGAGAGCGGGAAAATAATAAGCGTGCTAAGCCTACTAGGTAGAGTTGCCAGGTCGCCAAACCTAATAGCCGGACAGACCAGCCAGTTTGGCCGGACATTTGGGTAAAAACGCCGGACACCCCACATTATTGAGGATTTTGTGTCTGAGTATTTATAAAAACCCACGACAAAAAAAAATTTTGTAAAATCAAGGTTTTTAATTACTACTGTAGCGACACTACATAGAACGCGCCAATAGAAGGCCGAGTTACATAGAACGCGCCAATAGACGGCCGAGTTCTAAACCGCGCTATCGGAGTTTTCTAATGAGTTTGTATAAATACAACTGTCCAACATCAACCGTTGGACCTTGGTCCCCAGGCGCGATCACCTCGCCTGGCGGAAGATCTTCCCTTTTCACGATGGAGGAGCATTCCTGTTGTTCAATTCTAATCACTACATAGTATAAAACAATGTCGCTTTCTCTGTCCCCATATCCCTATGTCTTTATGTCCCTATGTCCCTTTGTATGCTTAAATCGCGGGTCGGCGGGTCGCTATAGTTAATAATAAAGTACCTAGACTGATTTGACATTAGATTTTATTTATATTCTACTAGCGACCCGCTCCGGCTTCGCACGGGTGCAGTGCTAATACTAAAACCTTCCTCTTGAATCACTCTATCTATTAAAAAAACCGTATAAAAATCCGTTGCGTAGTTTAAAAGATTTAAGCATACATAGGGATATAGGGACAGAGAAAGCGACTTTGTTTTATACTATGTAGTGATTAGTGAAATATAGTCCTCAGTCAAAATTGTACTTGTTTTGCGAAATTCAAAAAGCCTAACAAAAGCCAGATAGGCTGGATACTGCTTATTTTGTCCGGACACGCAGTCGAAAAGCCAGTTTTAAGGGGTCACCAGTTTTAATTTACTTAAAATAGGGTATAATATAATAAGGAATCCTAAAAAGATAATGTCAGTCAGTCACCCGATGTAGGTGAACATATTTTCCAATACAAAGCCATAATCTCGGCTAACTGACATAAATGGGTGAACAGCGCCAACTAGGTTAGCAGATAATCTCGTGACGTCATCGCCGGCCGCTGTCTGCATTCGACATTGTGGTGATAATAATGGACGATTTCTATAGAATATTACAGCGATACACCCCTCACTCACAATCACCCACACACACACCCTTACACCGCACTTCTGCTTCCTTATTTTTCACTAGCAGCGCCCCGCGGTTTCGCTCGCGTAGTTCCCGTTCCCGTGGGAATACGGGGATAAAATTTTGCCTATGTGTTATTCTGATGTATAAGCTATATCACTGTAAGGTTTCATCAAAATCCGTTCTGTAGTTTTTGCGTGAAAGAGGAACAAACATCCATCCATACAAACTTTCGCATTTATAATATTAAATAGGATTCCATTAGTGGAATTAAATCTTAGGATTTAAGTTTTATTTTAGTAACTAAATGTTGTTTTTCTAGTTAAATGAGTGCAAATCGTAAAATATCAAAGAGATTTAAATATAATAGGGCATAGAGGGGACAAAGCGAGGAAAATTTGAAGTCAAAAGTTATTCCAAGTGGAATAAGTCTAGTACAATTTTGACTGAATGACAGCTCGCGTTCATACTAACTGACACGACAAGGACATGACGCTTAGGCTTCAAAGTTTTGTATGAAAATATTCCCAATGCCCCCTCTATGCATTATTATATTTAAATCTCTTTGTAAAAGATGCAGAAACTTACCTGCACTAAGTATGCCTGTCTTTCGACTAAGCCAAGTTGGTAATCTTCCAGACGAGATCACCTCCTCGTTCCGGCGGTTCGGACCATTGGTGGTCGACTGGCCTCACAAGGCGGAGAGCAAGAGCTACTTCCCGCCCAAGGGCTACGCTTTCCTACTATTCCAGGTGAGTTCTGAGGGGGGAGAAATAAAGGGAACATAAAATGAAAAAGTTATTCGTCCATTTGTATCTGTGGAGTGTAGACCATCTTCATTGCGAAAATGTTGAGAGTTTTAGTTTCATGGTTTTTCCGCATAGAAGGTTGCGCCATGTGTTTTAAAAGAGATTTAAATCTCTTCGATAATCTGTGACAGAAAAAAATTCTCAATTTTTGTTGAGTGTATTTGTTTGGTTTAAATAAGTTGTCAATGAGGATCCGTAACGTTTTTAGTTGAGAATGCAGATTTATAGAGATAAGAAATCCTTAACATACAGTACAAAAATTTTTGTTCTACGACAAAAATTGACAAAGTTATGACCGAATTCCTAGCGAAGTTCACCGAGTAGCCGCCACGGTAGCGGTGACGTCATTGTGACGGAAGCCGCGAGTCAGCCGTAGGCAGCGATAAGGCGCGAAGTGTTTTGTTCCTTTAATTGGGACTTTTAAAAGAAATTAAGTGTCTGATTTATATCTAATTCAAGTTTTTAACTATGTGCAAATATTGTATAGTACCGAAAATACCGAAATGTACAAACACTTCTATAAAAACGCCAGAAAAACTATTTTTAAGGTGCCGAAAGATCCAAAACTTCGTAAAAAATGGTATTCCGTTGTAAAAAGAGATGTTAAAACTCCGCCCTCTGCCCAGGCTACAAGACATTACTTTGAAGATCATTTCGAAGTACGTACCCACCTAACTATAATATACCTATTATTTAGTTGATATTCATTTAAATAAGGTGGTACGTGTAGTGTACCTTCTCTTCTTTTAATCCTGCTGTATTTATAGAAACATACCCTACTTTTCCTGAGTATTGTGGATAAACCTACGTAGGTACCTATCTATTTGCTCGTTCCCATTTCTGTGTAATATTCAAAGGATAATACGATGACACAGGTACGTACTCGGGTAAAAATCAAGAGTGAATAATATTTTTAGCGCAAATTCGTATTCTACGAAAGGGCTGTTGCCAAAGAAATTTACGTGTGTATGTGTATGTATGTATGTATGTATGTGCGGTGTCTACCGGAGCAGCTAGAAAAGTTCTAAAAGCATATTATGTGAATAGCTGAATCGAAGCGAAGTGAATTTATAGGGTTCCGTACCCAAAGTGTAAAAAACCTCGACCCTATTATTAAGACTCCGCTGTCCGTCCGACTGTCACAAAGCTGTAGCTCATGTACCCTGATAGTTACACAGTTAAATTTTTCACAGATGATGTATTTCTCTGGCCGCTATAACAAAAAATACTAAAAGACAGAATAAAATAAATATTTAAGGGGGCTCCCATACAACAAATATTTTTTGCTTATGTTTGCTCGATATTGATAACGGCAACAGGTATCTACCTGCTTCAAATATTCACAGAATATTTAGTTATAATACACTTTAAATAAATAATTCATTTAAAATAAAACAAATATTTAAGGGGGTACTCCCATATATTTTTTTAAATACGATTCCTTGTACTTTTTCACAGATCTTAAATAATTGCTTCCTCAAAACAAACATGTTTTTTTACCGTTTTTATAGATAAATGGTACGGAACCCTTCGTGCGTAAGTCCGCACGTAGCATCCTTTACTCAACAGGGGTGCATTCATGTTATTCCATTACTTGTGTCGGTTACGTATCTAAATGTCGAAAATTAAAAAACCTAACGTTAAATAACCTAAGTTCAAAATACCTAAAATCAAAATACCTTATGTTTTAATATACCTAATAAAATAATACATACCCACGAAATACCTAAGTTTACAATACCGATTGGACTAAATACCTAAAATTTAAAATGTTTATAGTCATATGGCCCTGCTTCTTATCAAATTTCATAGCTCTAGCTAGACCAATGGGAAGTAGATTTTCTTAACAGACAGACGGACAAGAAAACGATCCTATAAGGGTTCCGTTTTTATTTTTGAGGTAAGAAATGCTAAAAAATTGCTTTATACCAAGTCATCCTTCCTAAGTACATACTGAGCGACTGACTTGTAACAAAAAGCGAGATGGCAAAAAAACCAGCTGTTGTCAACAAATATTCAGGTTTCTGTCATACCTTGATCAACAAGTGTAGATCACTAAATAAAGTGCAAGTACATAGGTTAAAAAGCCATCCGCGTAATGATGTACCTACGTATGAATAAACAAAAAACAACTTTCGTTTATCAAGATACTGTAAACAAAATTTATAAGTTCTAAATACGTCTCTGTACCTACACTTTATATTCATTCTTTCTTACACCTACCAACCACTACCAAATTTAAGAGTACTAATAAGTACGTATGTACGTAATCGTAGATAAATAAGCAGCACCCTTACCTTTGTAGTTTCCAACGACCAACCAACTTAGAATGATTACCTAGGTAATCAAATACCATGAAAGAATCCACTTTTGGAAGGTTATAGAATTGAGTTTGCACAAAACCTGCTTCTACTTTATTAGTACTTACTCATATTATGTAAGTACTTTTGTTTTATACTTAAATATCACAAAATTACACTCTAACAACACAAATATTACGCGCCGCTTCCTCAAATCGTGAGTGCCGGCCGGCCGGCCGAGCTCGGTTCCGTCACAGTGACGTCACCATGCTCCCGCGCTCATTGAGTTTTGCGACAGGAGCGGCATATGTTTATTATTTAATATCTCCGTAAGTAATGGTCCGATTTGGATAATTCAAAAAGATATATCACTCTTATATCATAAAGAATAACGTGGATACTATTTCTAATGGATTTGCTATAACTTTACTGATCCTCATTTTTCTCGCACTCAAATTGAAAAGTACAGTTTGCACCTCGAGATTAAACGCCAACTTAATACACCCTCAGTTTCATTGACTCCCTAGCTAATGGCTTCGTTTAGTCCCTCGATACAAAATATACTATTATAAGAACTGAAAGCTTCTTTGATAAAGTAAACCAGTGAAAGAAAACATCTTGTGGAAACCCGCAACACCCCGCAATCAAATATGGCTGTATTTAGCAATAACAGTTTTCAATTTGAGTAGGTACATATCAGTTTTCGCTTTGTCGTCTAAAAATACTACAACACTTGATTAAATATCTGCTTTGTTGTTTCGAAATGTTATTATCTTATGTATCTGTAGCATTAGGTACGTAACATAGGTATATTATTGGTATTATTGGTACCTATGTATACATACAAACTGTAATATAATTGTTGATGACTGGCCATAGGCCAGCCAAATAGTTTATTTCTTATATGTCGGTTTTGTTTAGGAGTTGTATTGGTTTTTCTGATTAAACAGTTGTCTCGTTACATATCTCTTTTATCTTTTATTAATCTTATATTTAACTCCAGCTCAGAGCAGTCCGCTCCTTTACAATAATATAATATATAATAATCTCACGCCTTTTTTTTATCCCCGAGGAGGTAGGCAGAGGTATTCCATTACTGGATATACCCACATTTCACGAGATTTATTGGACCCCTAAACGTGATAGGTGGTGAGCCCATCGCCGGACCTAGTCTGTTTACAGTTTACACATGTCTCAGAATTAATACTGAGACCTGCGGGTTTCCTCACGATGTTTTCCTTCACCGTCGAGCTAGTGATAAATATGTTCGTAAGTTTTTGAAAAACTCATTGGTACGTGCCAGGATTCGAACCCGAGCCTCACTGATTTTCGGCAGGCTCTTTAACCGTATTACAATAATATTGCCTTTTATTTATTTGTATAAAGTATTATGTACCTAGTTACCTATGATATGAATTGATTAAAAACTTAATGTGTTCAGTACTTTCTTCTCCTCAACGATACATGCTGCAGCGGTGGAGTTGCAATGGCTTTTAAGTCCCTACTTTGAATAACAGCATTTTGATGTTTGATTTTTTGGGCCTAAATTATTCATCATCAGAATCGCGTCATTATCATCGTAGCGATTCGGATGAAAGAGCTGTGAATCGTTTCGTTATTACGGCCAGGATGACATAGTTACATTTTTCCTAAGTCGAGTTACAGTTTTTTATGGCTCATACTTTCTCATGTCTGAAGACAGACCCTTGGCTTAGCGGTGAGCTGTAACGGGTTAATGCTGTTGAAGATGATGATTGATGATGACGATTTATGACGATGATCATTATGATGACGATGATAATGGTGACGACGATTTATAATGATAATGACGACGATAATGATAATAATTATAATAACAAAGACCCTTAGCTCAGCAGTGGGCTGCTACGGGTTGATGATGATGATGAATGATAATAATAATGATGACGACGAAGATTATTCCCCGTTGTAGGACGAGAGCTCTGTGGCGGCGCTGATGGAGGCGTGCATCACGGACGACGACAAGCTCTACCTGTGCGTGTCGTCGCCTACCATCCGCGACAAGCCCGTGCAGATCCGGCCGTGGCGGCTCGCAGATGCTGACTTCGTGCTGGACGCGAGCATGCCCCTCGACCCGCGGAAGACAGTGTTCGTCGGCGGGGTGCCTCGCCCGCTGAAGGCCGGTGAGTGGATGAGAAGATTTTGAGAAATTTATAGTTTGAGAAAATGAGATTTTTGAGAAATATTTTTTTAAGAAATTAAGTTTTTGAGAAATTGATAGTTTAAGAAATTGACATTTTGAGAACTTATTTTAAAATAACTTATAAAAAAATTGAGATTGAGAAATTGTCATTTTGAGAAATTAGTATTTTGAGAAAAAAGGTTATTTTTGAGATAATGCCATGTTTAGAGAAGGGCCCTTTGCAGAAATGGCAGATTTGAGAAACAAGTCATTAGAACCAGTTCATGTTTAAAGTCTACTTTTATATTATGTATTAAAAAAAAAATTTTTTTATTTTGTTATTGTACCTAGACTTATAATTACCTAGTGATATTTTTATTTTATCTTTACTATATTGATGTTTAGTGCTGTAAGTCTTCCTAAAAGTAAATGAAAAAAATAACAAACGTCATTTTAAATATTTTTTGAGAAATTGACTGTCTAAGAGATTGTAAGTCCTGAAATTATTATAATCTCCGCCGGAACCCATCGCGGATTGGTTGGGATTAAGCGTTAGGCCACAGACTTCCACAGAACACTATTACTCCTAGCGGAGCGTTAGGCTTGTCTCTAAGAGTGTTAGTTCTGGAGCTAATTATCTACAACTATAGTCACATTACGTAAATACTTTGAGTATTAAACCAACAGGAGACGTCACGCGCACTAGTTTCTTCGCAAAAAAGTCTCCCAATTTCTGAGCGGGGGACGAGGATACGCACACAAATAATGTTAACACAAACGCATTTTTTAAACACTAGCTTGAACAATATGCACACAAATACATTCACACACAGAAACAACTAGTTGTTAGTGGCGTCTCCGGTTGGTTTAATACTCAAAGCGTAAGCTAGCATAAAATACTTTCGATATTAATTATTCAAGCCACCCAATAGTGTCTACATGGCTTATAGAATTGTAAATCTGTGCTATTCTATTGCAGTGGAGCTGGCTATGATAATGGACCGGCTGTACGGTGGCGTCTGCTACGCCGGCATCGACACAGATCCCGAGCTCAAGTACCCAAAGGTAAGACAAGCCTATTCATGTCTTACTGTTAGCCTTTGTGGCTAGAGTAAGAATTCGTGACTCACTGTGAGCATTTGTTGCTCACTGTGATCACTCGTGGCTTACTGTTAGCATTGGTGGCTCACTGTGCAGTGAATATTGGTTGCTCACTGTTGTCACTCGGGGCTCATTATAAGCATTCATTGCTCAATGTAAGCATTTTCGGATTTCTATAAATTTTATAAGCATGACTAAAAAAATGTGGATGTCCTTGTTTGAAATTTTAATTTTTTTTTAAAATACGTTGGGGCTCACTGTGAGCATTGGTGGCTCACTCAGATCAGTCGAGGCTCACTGTAAGCATAAGTCGCTTACTTTGGGCTCACTGTGAGCATTAGTGGCTCAGTGTGAGCTCAATTTGAGGATTGATAACTCAATTGGATTAGTCAGGCTCTCCATGGGCTTGGTGACTTACTCCGATCACTTGGGGCTCATAGTAAGCAATAGCATATGTAACCATTGGTGGCTCACTGTAATCACTCGGGGACTCACTGTGAGCATTTGGGGGTTGCTGTGAATATTTGTGGCTGATTCTAAGTATTGTATCCTATCACCTTTAGGTGTCGAATATTCTTGTAAAAAGTGTGTATTTCCAGAAATGGAATAGCTATGCCTACCCCCTCGGGAGATAAAAGGCTTGAGATATTTTTTTTCTAAGGATTAGTGGCTCACTTTGATCACTCAGGGCTCACCGTAATCGTTCGGCACCTGATAGAATATTTAGAAATTGTATTAGCTAATAAGATTTCAATGTTTTAGCAATAGAGTAGGCTAAGGAGTAAAGAAAATGAAAATGTAAATAAGAATAAGTAAATGAGAAATAAAAGTCTCTGACCTCCATGTCAGAGGTAGAAGCACAACGCCTTGTGATGACGGGTGTCAATTAATAAAAAAAAATCGTTCGGCACTCACTTTGTATCACTCAACGGAGTGTTTGTGTGCAGGGTGCCGGCCGCGTGGCCTTCTCCAACCAGCAGTCGTACATCGCGGCCATCAGCGCGCGATTCGTGCAGCTACAGCACGGGGACATCGACAAGCGCGTCGAGGTAACTATAATAAATAAAACTGCCTATTTTTCCTTCAGAAAATTGGGCAGGTAGTTAAAATTAAATAGGAAATTGGGTAGGTAGTTAAAATGAAATAGTTCAATCAGTATTTTTTATCATGTCAGAACGAAAATTTATCATGGAAAATGTTCTGAATGTTGGACCATGATGTCATGGTATAAAGTATTCAATTGTCGTTTGGAAATTATAAAATCTTAATTAAGTCACTGAATTCGCAACTTAATTCTGATACAATCGACTAGGCAAGTGAGTTTAAAAAAACGATTTTTCTAGTTTTACTAAAAATTTATTTATTAAAAAATTGATTATACGAAAAAAAAATCGATTGATGTGAAAGTCGATTTTACATCTTTTATCCTTTTCAGACAAAGAGATTAAAATATAATGGGGGAATGTCCATAAACTTTGTTAGTAAATTTACTTCATTTTATTCGTCGCACAGAATCAGATGGTGCTGTCTAACAAAAATTTATAAAACATTTAATTTGGGCAGCATTGTTTCTGTTATATTTTTAATTATAAGGATTATATCTAAATCTAAATGGGTACCTTTGCCCCAGGAACGACAAGGAGAGGATTATTTGACTGAGTGGACTATTTTGCATTGACATTTGGATTATTATTAATTGTAAATTTGCATGTAATAAATAATAAATACTTAAATAAAATAAAAATTTAAAGGATTTTTTTTAAATCGTTTAACCTAAAAAATTAGGATTATTTCACTTTCCTGGTTGTGACCCCCGACCCGTGTCCCTGCAGGTGAAGCCGTACGTGCTGGACGACCAGATGTGCGACGAGTGCGCAGGCGCACGATGCGGCTCCAAGTTCGCGCCCTTCTTCTGCGCCAACGTCACATGCCTGCAGGTACTGTACTTACCACATCGACACTATATTTAACTATTTACTTTCTGACCGGTCCGTCCCGTTCCCGTGGGAATATTTTCCGTTCCCGCGGGAATTCTTCAGTTCCCGTGGGAATTTTTCCAGTTCTTGTAGGAATGTTCCGTTAATAGAAATTCCCACGGGAACGAAAATATCCCGCGGGAATTTCTATTTATTTCTCGGGCGTGCTCTTGCTAACTCACCACAGGTTGTCGTAATAGGATCTATGGTGGAGGAACACTGAGGAACATGATTTTCATTGACTAATATTAAAAATATATTGTTACAGTACTACTGCGAACACTGCTGGGCAACGATCCACTCGAGGCCTGGCCGCGAGTTCCACAAGCCGCTGGTGAAGGAAGGAGCCGATAGGCCCCGCGCAGTGCCCTTCCGCTGGTGTTAGGGGAGATGGGGGGGAAGGGGAGGGGGTAGTCGCGACCGGTGGGCGGTGAGAACGTGATGACGCGGTTACTTGCCGGTAGGTGTGGTTATTTGCGGGTAGCTGCAGTTACTTGCGGGTAGCGACAGCTACTTTCGGGTAGGTGTAGTTATTTGCGGGTAGCTGCAGTTACTTGCGCGTAGCGACAGTTACTTGCGGGTAGCGACAGTTACTTGCGGGTAGCGACAGTTACTTGCGGGTAGGTGTGGTTATTTGAGGGTAGCTGTAGTTACTTGCGGGTAGGTGTGGTTATTTGCAGGTAGCTGTAGTTACTTGCGGGTAGCTGTAGTTACTTGCGGGTAGGTATGGTTACTTGCGGGTGGTCGCACTTATTTTCGATGACATTGACTCGTGATTACACCAACTATTCATCAAACCAGCGCGTGTTATTCGGGTACTTATTAGTGTGGGAATTGTAGTGATAGGATTAAATATGCACCAGGATTAGTAAAAATGTATTGTAGTCGAATTGGTTCGAATAGGGACGAATGTACCTGAATTTTAGCCCGATACACGCGCTGAGACTACACCGAGACTGCCCCGCTACTACGACTGCAGCGACTACCTTACGTGATGTAGTTTGTCGCCTATCCACGCTGCGGTCCTAGAGTCGGATTATATTATCTCTAGCATACATTTGTAATAATATAATTCAATTCTCATTATAATCGACCCAACACACGTCGAAGAAGTACGGACGGATTGTAACAAAACGTAGTCTGAATAGTACCACAGAATAGACGAATTGAAGTTGTAGTGTGCCTATTTAGACTAGGTTTTTTGAGTCCCGATTTTATCCCAAATGTTTTAAGATCTTAGGGAAAATTGGATGTTGAATTAAAATGCTGCAATGAATATGACCCAGCCAGTCGTTGGTTGAAAGCTGTAATGGCAACCCCATGGAGATAGGGTAGTTGATTACTTTTTAATTTTACTGCGTTCGAATTATAACGAGTTTTTTAATCTATGGCATTTATGATGTCATTAGCTTGTGTAGCGTCAGATTTTAGATTACTGTTTCTGAAATATTTAATAAACTCATATCGCGGAATTTAATGCCAGTGCCTTTATTTTGTACACTAAAAGTAGAATTTTCAGAGTCAACTACCCTATGATAGCAAAGCAACTTTATCCAATGTGTATCGTTAAGCAAAAACACTAGAATCCAAGTACAAGAAATGTCTCCCTCTCCCTTTTGCATGCAACTGTCACCGATAGCGGAAATCCTACTGATTTGGTAGTTTTTGTACGCCAAACGGTCAGTGTTGCCAATTTCCGGAATTTCTACTACTCTGGTAGTTTTTGGTGTGCATCTGGTAATAACAGTAAACATAACATGCAGTTTACTAAAAAAAGTATTTCGCGTAGTTGTGGACGAAAGGGAGGAGGATTTTTGAATTAAGCAAAACGTTTATCCAATTTCGTGGTTAAGCTATTTTGACATTAGAGGACGCATTTGTTGGCAGGATGTAACATCTTAGTCTTGATTTGACAATGGTGTCGGCAAATGATGGATTTTGAGCTCGGGCTCTGGTGACGCGATACCAATAAAGCAGCTGTTTTTGACAGTCAGCTGTTCCCGAGTCTCCCACGTGTCTGACACCGATTTGTATTGTGGCAAATGCGTACGCTCACTTAGTAAGATATTAAACGTAAGATGTAAGTGGATCATTGGATTTCTAAACAAACTTTATCGTACCTGTGTAGCTAGATCGAATTTCCTAGGTTCCCTCGTTTTTAAGATTTCTTGACTTGGATATTGTTGCGACCGTGTCCCGTTTCTGCTTGCGATTATTGGTCGTGGTCCAATCGCTTCGGTGGTTACCATTAATTCTATTGAACATTACGGCATTGGACAATGTGAGATTTTCTTATTTGTTTCATAGAAAATTATACAAAGATATGAAAACTTTTGTACTGATCATCTATAGATACATTTGACTACTCCGTTTTAATCGCTTTCTATTTCTGTCATTTACAAATTGGCTGATTTTTGTGAAAAGGTACAATTTGGGAAGAAGTTGAATTCCATTTCGTACCATGATGCCACTGAGAAGTGAGCTACTGTAAACAGTTCTGTGGAAGAATAAAGAAAAATATATACATTTTGTCCAATGACTTCATGTTCCATAGATAGAATGGAAACTACCCAATCGCATTAGCAAGGTTTGACAGTGTTGTCACGTCTCGGTTGGCTGATGATTGTAGATCCTTGAGACATTGGTTTTTGAACCAGCATTTATCGAAAATTCTACGTCATTACGTCAATGGTCAGTCAGTCCAAGAGATGTTTTTCTTAACCCTGAGTGGTTTTTCCTAAGCTCTGGATACTGTGTGTACTCTGGGAGGCGGTAGGGACAGGTTCTTTAGTACAAACATTAAAATATGTTACCAATTTTGGCTGTAGTCTCATGCGTCTCCTGCATAGCTGCGGTGATACTGTGCGATAAATTGTCTGCCCCTACCGCAGTACTAATAACGCGTTTAAAATATATATATTTATCTCAATATTATGCGGTGAATCGCAGCTGTGTGCGAGACGCTACTCTTTTTCTTATATTTTAGCGTTAAAAAATAAATATTAAAAAATATTTTTTGATTCGCCGGGATAGTGCAATAGAAGGTAGAATAGTGAACTATAATAAAATATATTAACCAATTTATAATATAGTTAATGGAGATACACGTTTTTCGCCTTTTTCACTAGATGAGGAGACGTGTTTGTTTCGGGACGCCTTGGTTGTGTGCGGTTGATGTAGTCACAGGTTCTGCTGTGCTATTGGGAAATAATTCCCAGGAACTTTGGAAATTTTGTTTATATCGGGAATTTATCATTTTTCTCAAGAATAGTCCCAATAGCACATCGGTATGGAGTGCGAGTGGAAATTAAGTCAATATAAAAGTATGAAATCACTGTCTATATATGGACACACTTGTATTCGTTTAATTAAATATACGCACACAATCGGGCACCATGAATGAGTAGTACGAAATTTGGATGGCTTTTTTATAATTATGTACTTAAAATTCTAAGGTTAACGGATACTGGCGGAGTAAACATCGTTAGACATCGTATCCCGATCGACCACGGACGAAAATAGACTGTAGAAAAAAGACTTGCGCGAATTTTTTGATGGTTTTTTTCATGATTTTGAAAGGGTTTTTTCGTGTCGTGTATCTTTTGACCTACGTGAGGCTTGCAAGTGCCTTTGAGAGGTGTAGAGATGGTGTACCCCTCCCGACGAAGCAGCTCGCTCATTTGGCAGCGTTGGAATTGTCATTTTTTGTATCCTAAAGCGATGTCATTTGCAGGACAGAATCTCTATCATTGGTATTGATATTCCAATCTTAACCTGAGTTTCCGCGTCATTTTGGGATGGTCTTGCAAAAAATAGGCAAAAACAGATGACAATGACTTGAATCTGGTCGACGTAACGAAAGTTCTGTTCATTCTGACGCAAAAACATTATTTACCAGCTAAATAGACCTTAGCAGCTGCTTCTCATTACTGACAAATTTGAACCAGCCCTTTACCGACAATAGAGCTGGAATGACCAATGTATCGCGGCTTTGCATATTATATACGCACTTGGGACCTATGATGGCGACAACTTCTATATTTCCTTTCCTTACAATAGCAGTTGTAAGGCTAGATTTTGTGGATCTGCTGCTTTTTTCTATGAAGACGATACTGGACTATATAACAACTGCTTTGGAAAGAGAATCGTCTAAGGCGAAAAAGTTGTGAGAGCCATCTGGCTGGACCCCATTGTTTTAATAATTCGACAGATCCCACGCCCACGTGTCACTCTGAAACCTATAATACTATACATAGATTCGAAAACGTCTTTGGCAGATTGCTCCACTCCTCAAGTCAATTTAACAATGAAAATAAAAACTTTTTAAAATGTAATTTTGCAGTGCAGTGGGCTATTCGATTTCTCTAAACGTTAAGTAGGTACAATTTGTATTGTTAGTAAGCATTTTAGTGAAAATCATTTGCCATATTTGGACGCGTTGTGGGACATTTTATATAAAAAAACGAAATACAAAATGTTCAAGTATTACACGGTGTAGGAAAAATATTTGATGAGAATAATATATATTTTTTTCTTAGTATTTAGATAATGTAATATGTATAATAAATAAAAAAAATGCATAAAAGGCCACAACGCGTTCAACAGAGTTTACAAAATGCACACACTTGTGTGATTAAGTCTTAATAGTAATAGTTAATTAACATAGTTCTGAATAGCAAGTTAAAGTTGCGACTTCGAAGTTTCTCTCGAAATAAAATTAGAAGTTTCTAGGAAGTATTTTTGAACACGCCTTGAAAGCGCCCTGTATACACTTACGAGATCACAAACACTTCACTCGGCACCTTCAACTTAAATCGTCCATTTCCCATCAAAAACATCGTTTTTTATTGACCATTAATTTAGTTGTTAGAATATTCAAAGTTTTCGACTGCATTTTCAAATCTTGTTTGGTAGTTTTTTCGCAACTTTTGTGACAACACTTTTTTGATTAAAATCTTATGTTTTTAACGTTTATTTTCGAAACAACTGACTCTGAACCGCTGTGTGATGTGAATAATAATTTCTATTTGATTTATTTTTGTAATTGTGAAATTTGTTTTTGTATTTGTTTACGTACACCTCGCTCGATGTGTGTGCATTTTCCATTTTTAGTGATTGTTTTGAATGAAATTGCTCAATGTTTTTTGGAAAATTGTTTGATGTGCCCCCTACCCTCCTGGTTTAAACGAAATAAATAAAAACAAGGCGGGACGCGTGAGTGAGTTATGTGTGGTCGCACTGTCCCATTTTGTATTTTTGTATTTTTATAAAAAAGGAATATAATTGTGAATCGGTCGTGGTTTTTACTTTACGCGCAACGTAGCTGTGGACGCTTACGATAATTATTTTGTAAAAATAGAGCCAGGGGACCATATGGTCTCCTGGTCAACTAATTGGTGTTAGACTTAACTTTATGAACCGAGGTGAGTTTGGGATATGTCCGTCAGCCGCTGAAAGCCGCTTTTGACTATTTTCGCTATTTCTAGTTGATTCCAAAATATAAGGGGAAAGTTTCGATTTTTCCATATTTTTTCCACTATTTTTCGTGTCGTTTCTCTTTATAGTTGCATTATTGTTAAGGGTTTTTCGCGCTTCGCTTATCGCGAGCGCGGTTCTTTATTTCGCTCGCAGTGATTTTTTTTGTTTTGACTGCGTTTAGTTTGAGAGGTCAGATTTTGATGAGTACGAGTATGTTGGGTTTTTTAGTTGATTTCGAGGAGAGTTTAGTTTCTTGACGCTGCGGGCGACGTTTTCGTTTAGTTTGAGTTATTTTAGCGTTTAGTTGATTAGTTTGTAGGTTGTTTTTGCTTGATTTCTTGTTTACCTCCGCCTCGCGGTGCGTTGTTCTCGTTGTTTGTATGTTGTCTGTTTTCTAATAACTTTAGCTGTAACGGGTGTTCAATGCAATTGGATAGATTTTTTTCATTTTAGATGTAATTTTGTCGTTTGGCATATCACTGCGTGGTCACTTACACTTGCGGGGGGCATCGCGGTGTCATTCGATTCTTAAACGATTTTTTGACGTGAAATTTGTACTTTTTTAAAAGATATCGTAGCTAACTTCGAGTGTAAAGTTGTTGTTGTTTAACTAATAATATTGAAGTCGATGTTTCGTCCCCTCGTCGTTCTGAGTGAGTTTTTTTCGCACTTTTTCACTTACATTGTACATAGTGAATCAATCGTATACGTTGGGTTCTTTGAAGATTTTTTTTTAAATCCGCGTTAAAAATTTTTTACAAGCCCTCGGAGGCGGACCGAGGTTAGAGAATTTTTTCATCTTAGCATCCGCTCGGCTCGTCCGGGCCTGTAAATTTTCGTGCTAGGAATTTTAGTGAAATTATAACATAATAATAATAATAATTAAAAAATAGCGAAGAGTAGCGCAATTCATTAAATACCTACCTAGTTGAGTATTGTATAATGAAAATAGTACCTAAATACCATGTAACGTTGCTAGACAATATTATGTTTGTACATAAATTTCTTGCACCGTCGATTCGCTCTGGGTTTTCACAGTTTCGATGTTCAAAATGGCGCTGAGGCCGCAGGCTGGGATGGTGCATTGAAATTATTTTTTTAAACAATTTTGATGAGCATTGACTCCTGTGCGGAAAGTACCAACTCTAGCTTCTCGTCGATTCTAAAGAATTTGCCTACTCACTTTGAATGAAAGGAGTCTTTGTCACTATAATTTTAGTTTTTCAAATAAGATTTATATATTTTTATAAACAGTTGTTTGTGTGACTTGTTGCATAGAATCAATTTTGTTGAATAATTAGTGATTTTTGAAGACTTATGAAATTAATTTGCAGAAATAATTGTAATGGAAATTTCATTTGATTCAATGTGGTTTCGGTGCGGCTATTATGAACCTAGTGACAGCTTTAGTGAGAAGTAATTAAGGTTTTATTTGTAAGCTTTCATTTAGAGTTAAGCAATTTTCGAGTTTATACAAAAGACGTGAGGCGAGCATCTCGAGCTCGTGTTTTCAGTATGCCTCTTTTGGGTCGCATTGAACCAAATGGAATGAGAATTATTTATGAATATTTACAAATATGTATGAAAATGAAATTTGATTTGTTAGTTGACGGTATTTTTTTGTAAAACTAATTTGTTCCATCTGCTTTTGTACGTGATAGCCCGTTTATTTCAACTCTAAAATTATTTTAGACTATTGTGGAAATATTAAAATGAATTTGAAACTTTCTTCTTGTGTTTTATCTTGTAGTTTGCTTGGGTTAGTTGGTGCGCTATTCCCAGGTAGCCCACGCATGGGACTGCGACTGGGAACACCGGACCAATTGTTGGGATAGTGCAATTGACTCGAATCTTAACATCACACTGCTTCATATGTTGTCACAGAACCTATTTTTTAAGTACATTTTTTTACTTATTATTTTTGTGGTGTATTTTCTCCATTATATAATTGACCAAAGACGATCCTACCAAAAAAACGAGACGGCCACGCCGTCGGTGATTCCTAAATATTTTTATCTGGAGAAAGTGTGTCCACGAGTAAACTAGACTTTTGTATCTTTTTTTATATATCGCCCGCTAGTTTGGATGTATTTTTGAAGTAATTCCTATTTATATTTATTTTTTACCTTTTTGTATAACTTTTTTAAATTTTATTATTCGTTTGTAGTTACGTTTTAATCACTGTAGTTAGTATTGTTATTAGCGTTAATATTTTTCAGTATTTCTCAGATTTTTTAAGTAATTTTACACTGCAACTAGCGTAATTTAAGCTTTTGCCAATATAAAGAGTTAAATATTGCACATTGGCCATAAGACAGTATATTTAAGAGTATTTATGTATATTTAACAAATTTGAATAACTAAATAAAAATAAAATGTAAAATAAAAACTGTTCAGTCGCTAAGTAGATCCAAATTTCTAAATCCGAGCTTTACCAATATTGTATTTTTTTTATTTGAAAGAAGATTTTTTTTCTGTACCAAGGTGAGATAAAACAGTTTTTTATATAAGTATTTATATTTATGTAAAAACTAAAAACTATTACTGTAGATGTAAATGTAGTTGGATTTACCTATACGTTTCTTTTTTTAAGAGTGAATTTTATTTTTTTTGTTTGAATAAATAGTATTATTATCCTAGAGTTACGAGGACTTGTTGAGGTTGGAGTGGGTACGATTAATTTTATACCCAGACTGGTATTAGCCAAAGAAGAAAAACACGGGATAATTTACAGTCATAAAACAAAATGGCGGGTCACAATCACCTAATATCAGACTGGAATTCTTGATGTTAAAAATAATTGTTACTCTTTTACACTCTATCCTTCGGCAAGTTGTAGTAGGTATTGTTTAAAACTGAAATACTTGGATTTTTATATGAATTTTATTATTATAATATGGTATTTTACTAAATATTAGTCCAATATTAAATCTTTACAAGCTTGTTTCATTTTAAATATCCTGTTCAAAATGTCGAATAAAGTGAAAATGTGAAATGACTACGGATGTGAACCTCCTCCCTCTCGTCCTAAAAATAAAGTAAAGGCAAGTACCTCTGTTGATTGACTAAGTAAAGAAAAAGTACCTAGGTACGTAAAAGTAAGAATAACGGTCGTATTTTATTCCTTGTACCTAGGTTATTACCAGAAACATATTATATATCACTGTAAAGCTAATTTCCCAGGCTATTTGGTGTGCATCTGGATTGAGGAACCACTTTCAAATTATTGCGAAACGAAATGACAAATACAGGAAACTTAAAGCAAATATTCTTAAATTTCTTAAACGTGAAACAAAACAGTCATGGTCAAATAACTTGGGCCCTCAGTCCTGACGCCTGCATAAAGCGGCATATTCTAATCTCAGAAAGTACTATCCCTGGGATAATAATTTTTATTTCAGAATTTAGTTAAGATTTTCTTAAATACACTAAAAAATTGACATGTAATTAAATATTTCTTAATGGCTCCATATGTTTAAAAATTGACAAATGAATGGGGGTTTAGGTCACTGAATGAAACAAACGTCACCCTTTTGTGTGTGCTGTGGATCCAAAATGATTTAAAATTATTATTCAGTAACGTGTTCAATTAGGCTAATCGAATTTGTATGATTAAGCCCTGAATTATTAAATAGTCAAATACTGGATGATTTTTTTTACCGTCTGGAAAAAAATATGACGTATAAGGTATCTAGAGACGAAGTTATACACGAGATTAATTGTTAAATATAGTCATGTTTAGTGCATTTTACAAAATCTAGAAAACTACGCACAGTACTACGCGCTGCTGGCGGTTGTAGGTAAATTGCGCATAAATAGAAGCTACGAGCCTGTTTGTTTTTAACATCAATCGCTACTTTCCTACAAAAAAATATTTATTTAGTATTTTCGTCTCAAAGACATGGCCGGGGAGGCACAGGATAGGGGTTAGTAGAGGGAGGGATAAGACCTTTGCTCAGCAGTGGAATAACATATAGGCTAACAAAAAAAATCTTTTTACGACTCAGGATTCAAGGTTTTTTGATCCCATGTACAAAAATCTATGTTGGAAGGGTTACCAGTATTTTGATAATGTTGCAAGCAGATTTTTGTACTTTGAAGGATTTTACAAAACAAGGGGTGGCATTGTGGTGGGTGCTCCGTAGGCGTATTTATATAAAATAATATCTTCTTAACGCTCCACTAACTCAGATCTCTATAATATTTTTGATTTATTTTTATACCAGCCTCCATAGATTTTTTGAACATCACCTTTATTTACTACTAGCGGTTCGGCGCGGTTTCACCACCGTAATAAATTATTGTATTACGTTACATGCTGTATGTAAGCTATAGTATATTACACACATATGGAAATAAAATAAGAAATGTCGCAGACCACATCATAGTATTTGTCGACCGAGGCGAAGCCTAGTGCATGCATACATCCGGAGGTGATCGTCAAGTTATAAATAAGCCTAGATAAGAACAACTCTTGGTAAATAGGGACTATTGTGCTGTAGACAAACATATAACTCAAACTTATTTCTGTAGGTAAAAAAACACTTAGGCACACACTAGGCACTCTGAACAACCTGAGAACAACCTAATGCAAATTTTAGGGTTACTCACCAGTCACCAGTAAGTTAAAACTATTTTTACTAAGAATTTAAATCACTCTACCAGAATCTGGATACCGTGTTATCGAGGAGTATTGTGCATTTGTGCAGTATGTATGGTGTAAACATAATATAATCAAATAATGCAGCTTCTAAGGCAGACAAAACTTAGCTCCATGCCTACAAAATGTCTAAAACATAACTGACAGTGACAAAACAACTGTCAAATTGACAGAACAAATTCTTTTGATCATTTCATCGTTCGTTGTTTGGTTGATTGATTCTTCTAAAAATGTTATTTTCCTGTGGTTTATAATTGAATAACGGTAGAAATATAAACCCCTAATAAAGTTGCTGACGATACTGCGCTATTAAACTCCTGAAACGGTGATATTTGTTCGTAAAACTACAAAAATGGAACCAGTGAAAGGCCTTCACGTTTCACCGGCTTTGAACCCAACATATCAGGGGTCAGGGAGCAACAAATACACTTACAACTCGTACCAATCCTCGCAGCAGCACTCTCAACACAACGAGTCTTCAAAAGGCCCTGTACAGATGCTAAAAACGACTATCGAAGTATGTAACTTTTATTGTACATTCTGCAACTTGCCCTTTCAAGACAACGCCGAATTTGAACATCACAATGTCGAAATGCACGGCCATAAGAAGATTTTAACCTGCAATATCTGCACAGCAACCTTTAGAAGGCAGGACCATTTAAAAAGGCACATGCAAAGCTTGCATTTCAACCAAAAATATTGTGTTTGCCCTGTCTGCGGTAAAGATTACAAACGTCAAGACATATTACTGAAGCATATAAAGAAGAAACATGCAACGGACGCCGAGATATTCCACTGTAGAGAATGCGAATTCGAATGTCGTTCCCATACCGAGTTAGAGAAACACGAACATACGCATTTACTGACAGAAAGACACATTTGTGAACACTGCCATGCGTCGTTTAAGAGACGGGACCATATGTTGAGGCATGTGAAGTCCCAGCATCTGAATCAGAGCATTGTCTGTCCAA
Source organism: Ethmia dodecea (assembly GCA_963855545.1). Classification (NCBI taxonomy): domain Eukaryota; kingdom Metazoa; phylum Arthropoda; class Insecta; order Lepidoptera; family Depressariidae; genus Ethmia; species Ethmia dodecea. The sequence goes on along the minus strand of OY979454.1, from coordinate 1,387,141 downwards.
TTTGCCAGCAGAGTTATAAACGTAAAGACCATGTAGTGAGGCACATTCGGGAGAAACATAAAATGGGGTATTTGAATGGAAAACTTGTTACATCGTCGGATATGGTTTGAGGATACGGTAATACTGACATATTTTATATGCAGACAGCATTTGGCTTACGGAAGACAAACTTGGACTACTGGAGGCATAAGATTAGAGAGTTGCAAGTAGTATCAATAAGAGATGGATTCTATAAGAATCAAAACTTTGAGAAATGCGCCTTGCAAAATAAGAATTGCTTTGTAGCCATACTTTATTTATTACGATCTCAACTAACAGACATCCTTATGAAATCCAATTGAAAAGAGCACTTAATAATTTATTTATTTATTTACAATGTATAGCACACAGACAGAGCATAAACACTACACAAGGCAAGAGGAGAAAGAAAGAAATACAATACACAAGAATAATCATGTAAAAATAAAAGAATATATTTAATAATTCTTCCCAAATATTCCTACTTTTCTCTCTCAGACCCTGAATCACAGACACAATAGATTTTTAATTGTGTCTCGGTTCCAATTGGAACCGTCGGTTCTTAACTGATTAAAACTATTTGTGTCATCTGTCATTGGAAGCAAACCTGCTCTTGAAGATTTATTTAGTTTTGTGCTAATACAGAGACATTTTGACAATAAAACAACATTAAAGTGTTATCCAAACATCTGTGTACCTGTGATAGTGTTATTTACGCGTGAAACTTTGGATTAAATCTATAAATAGTGCAATTAAAACCGCGAGTGACAATCACATCCAAAATAAAATTTCACACCACCCTCATATACCTATTTAACTTTATTTCACTGACATTATCTGTCATGTCATGTCAAACCTAAAAGTGTTGCCATACTAGAAAAAAAATAAGCTTCCAAAATAATTTACCGGAAGTGGCTGTCCAGGCTTCCGGTAAAAATAATGCTACTGGTGATAAAATACAACAACCGTTTGGAAATGTTACTAGATTAACAAGGGCCAATCCCACCATGAGAGTCAATCTAGATCCTTCAAACCAATCGGTTGATGATGAAAACAACTGGCACACTGTGCCTATACTTCGCCAACATAGATACAAAAGGATGAGATCTAGTCCTACGCCCTCTCCTGAAAAGGCGGTGTCAACACAAAATAGATTTTCTAAGCTCAAAGTTGATGAAAAGTCAAATGACCCGCCTATAAAAATCAACAAACCACCGCCTATCATGCTGTATGGAATTAAAGACGTTGCAAAACTCAAAGAAATTATAGATGATGTTTTAGAGAACTCACAATACTCCTTCAAAATTGTCACTAAAAACCAGCTCCGTTTGACGACTGACAGCACTGATGCTTATAAGAGTCTAATGGCCATAGTTCGTGCAAACCAGTTAATAGGTCACACATTTATACAAAAAGATGAGAGACCGTACAGAGTAGTCATCAAAAACCTGCACCCCTCGACACCAATCGATGCCATAGAGCAGGCTATAGAAAGCACTGGGAATAAAGTAAAGGGAGAAATAATAAATGCTAGATATGGTCCAACCAAACAACCACTATCAACATGGTTCGTAAATTTGGAGCCTAGTCCAAACAATGATGCAGTCAAGAAATTAAAATACATCTACCATACGAGCGTGACCATTGAGGATCCAAAACGCAAAAGAACTATCCCACAGTGTAAAAGGTGCCAACAATATGGCCATACTAAAAACTATTGTATGCGACCCTACAGGTGTGTCAAGTGTGCAGAAAACCACAACACAGCAGACTGCCCAAAGAAGGATAGGAAGGAGCCAGCTAAGTGTGCCTTATGTTTAGAAGCACACCCTGCCAACTACAAGGGCTGTAAAGTGTTCCAAGAAATACAAAAAAGGAAATTCGGTACTAGACAACAATCGCACCAGCCAAACAAACCATATCAAGACAGCAAATCAAGCAAAGTGCAGCAAGAACAATTACCAGAGCCAACCTATAATACAAAACCAAACAAGACCTACGCACAAGCTACAACAGGAACCATGAGTAATCTAGAAATAATTCTATCAAAACAAGCTGAAAAGCTAGACCGACTTATTGACCAGATGGGCACTCTCATGGGGCTCTTGGCAACAATTGTCAATAAGCTAGCTAATTAATAAAATGGCTCTTCGAATTGCAGCATGGAATATAAATGGCATTCTGGGGAAAAAGCAGGAAGTAGACACTTTACTAAAACTACAAAAACTAGACATACTTCTAATATCCGAAGCACACCTTACGGAATCGTCATCATTCTATCTAGATGGATACAACACCTATGCCACTTATCACCCAGACAACACAGCGCACGCAGGTACTGCAATTCTTATAAAGAGAGGCCTTAAGCATCAGTTGCTACCAGAATATCAAACCTCAAAAATACAAGCTACATCTATAATGGTGCACCATAAAGATACCCAATACCCAATTACACTGTCATCTGTTTACTGCCCTCCAAAGCAGAAAAGAAACCCCGAAACCACTGACGATGATTTTAATGGATTTTTCGATTCATTAGGCAATAAGTTTATAGTTGGAGGTGACTGGAACGCAAAAAACACGCAATGGGGTTCACGCCTCACCACAACAAGGGGCCGAAGTCTACGTAAGAGTATTGAAAAAAACCAACTGAGTATCTTAACAACATGCGAGCCTACTCACTGGCCGACTGATCCAAACAAAATGCCCGACTTGCTGGACTTCTTCGTGTATAAAGGCGTACACTCGTATTTCGTCGAAGTGGAAAGTTGTTATGACTCGTCTTCAGATCACACCCCTATTATCGCAACTTTAAGCACCTCTCTACTGAAACGCCCTATAAACCCTTACTTGTATAACAAACACACAGACTGGCAATACTTTCAGGAATATATAAACGAAAATCTTAACCTGAAAGTCCCGTTGAAAAATGAAAACGATATCGAAAAAGCTACTGAGTATATTACGAAATCTATACAAAAAGCGGCATGGCTTAGCACCCCCCCCACGGTGACCGATCCACGTAGGTCGGAAAGTCATCCTAATGTACCACTAGCTGTGAAGCTTAAAGTGCTGGAAAAACGGCGACTGAGGCGAGTATGGCACAGTAGTCGACACCCTGCAGACAAAAGGGAATTCAATAAAGCATCAGCTGAATTAAAACAATTCCTGATGGAAATAGAAAACGAGACACTGCAGCACCAACTACAAAATCTCACGCCCACAGCTCCAGCTAAGAACGAATACTCGCTATGGAAAACTGTGAAATCCCGCCAAAAGCCCCAATTAGCACAATACCCTCTTAAAAATGAAAATGGTTTATGGGCAAAAACTGACGAAGAAAGAGCAGAAACTTATGGAATGTTTCTTAGTAAAGTCTTCACCCCCAACAGCGACCTTGGAACTGAAAACACAGACCTAGAGGTTGAATTGTTTCTGGCAAGTGATCTTCAACTTAGTCCACCCCTTCGATGTTGTACGCCTACAGAGGTTCGTCGTATTATTGCGCACTTAGAGTTAAGAAAAGCTCCTGGTTATGATTTAATAACTGCTGAAGTACTGAGAAACTTACCGAAAAAGGCTATAACCTACATCACATCACTATTTAACTCCATGCTAAGAACTTCATACTACCCTTGTCTCTGGAAAGTCTCTCAAATTACTATGGTACCTAAGCCAGGTAAGCCACAACACCTCACTTCATCGTACAGGCCTATTAGTCTCCTTCCTGTGCTATCGAAAGTGTTTGAGAAAATCATCTCTGTCCGTCTCAACGAAACTTTAAATAAAGAAAATGTCATCCCAGATCATCAGTTTGGTTTTAGAAGAAGCCATGCGACCATTGAGCAAGTTCATAGAGTGTGTGAACATATCAGAGTTGCTCTTGAGACCAAACAATATTGCTCAGGAGTGTTTTTGGATGTACAGCAGGCTTTTGATAAAGTTTGGCACAATGGTCTGTTATATAAATTGAAAAAATTACTACCACATAATATGTATCTTCTTTTAAAATCCTACATAGAAAATCGTATATTCTATGTAAAAATCAACGAAGCGACTTCCAACTTCTACGAAATAAAAGCTGGCGTCCCTCAGGGATCAGTATTGGGACCATCACTGTATCTAATCTATACAGCAGACGTACCAGAGTCGGAAAACATAGTAACAGCTACTTTTGCGGACGACACAGCAATACTGACATCCGATACGGATCCAGATGAGGCATCTGCCAAACTGCAAACTCATCTTGATAAAATCCACATCTGGATGAAATCCTGGCGAATCAAGGCTAGTGCAACTAAATCTAACCACATTACCTTTACCTTAAGAAGGAAAAATTGTGCTCCTGTCAAACTAGGTGAAGAGGTGCTACCTCACAATGAAGTTGTAAAGTACCTTGGTTTCTATCTTGACAGAAAACAGACATGGAAGACACATATACAAAAGAAACGTGATGAACTCAATTATAGATTTAAGTCTATAGAGTGGCTCCTTGGAAGAAAATCCAGACTTTCTATAGAAAACAAAGTGTTGATCTACAAGGCTGTACTAAAACCCGTATGGACATACGGTATACAACTCTGGGGCTCAGCAAAATCGTCCAATATTGAAATACTACAAAGATTCCAAAATGGAGTGCTTAAAACATTTGTAGATGCTCCATGGTTCACAAAAATGGAGGAAGTTCATGAGTACCTAAATATTGCGACAGTTAAAGAAGAAGTCAAAAACTTTACAGTAGCTTACAAAGGCAGAATACTAAACCACCAAAACAGACTTGCCCAGAACCTGAGGGAACCACTACCAATCAGACGCCTAAAGCGAATGCATACTTGGGACAAGCTTTAGCTGCGGTGCTAAACGCAACAAATAAATAGGCAGCCTGACACTGGGAGGGCAAGCCTAAAATGCCAATTTACAACCCATAATAACTGCTTATGGACTGCTGTCCGATCGCATGTTTGAATCAAAATATTAAAAAAAAAGAAAAAAAAAAAAAACTGATTAAAACCTAATTGCAACTTTTAATCAGGAAAATTATAATAAAATTTATTTTTATTTATATAGGTGGATAGACTATTCTATAAGTGACTTATAAAAGTTATAATTTATGACACTTTGATATTTGGAACTTTGGGCTGAAACCATAAGGCGACATACAGTCACTTTTAACAACAATTATTCTGAGATTAAAAAAAACTAAGTTTTATTAATAAGAAAAATAGTTTGAGACATCCAGCAGCAGCAGTGGGCAGACGTGGTTGATAGGTAATTCTGTTGTGTCTGCATCTTGTGATTTGACGGGATCACAGTGCAATATTTAGTTTTTTATATTATGCTGTCAAAATCAAACCAATTTTCTTTTTACACAAAAAACATGGTCTGTCAGCAATGGTATTTGCTTATGTGTTAAATTATATATTTGTAAATAAAATGTGGATGGAAGCAATATTGATTTTCATTTCCAATAAATAATCACAATACAAATTAACTCGTTGCCAAATTTCATCACAACCGGTTCAGCAGTTTAGCCTTGAAAACATAAGCTTAAGAACATGTGTGAGCTATAATCTAATGTTGTAACTATTAAGAAAAAAATGTCGCATTCGTCAACACTGTTAACGAGTAGAACAAAACATTCTGTTGTTAATAGTGTTAACGATAGGGTTATAACCAGCGGGAATGACTTATTCAGGGGTATTCTAGCTTTCCATTGGTGAAATATTTTTTTAAATCGGTCTAGTAGTTTTTGAGTTTTTTCGTAACAAACATACAAAACTTTCCTCTTTATAATATTAGAATAGAACTAAATTATGAAGCTCTCGTACTTTAGTAGTGTATAACCAAATTTCTTAAATAAAGAGCAATAATAGTATATTTCCATAGCTAGCACTAAAGTCAGCAATGATAATTCATTTTTCGAAAAAAAAACATATTAAATTTTTTTTTAGGTGAAATCGATTAAGTAGTCGATACGGAACAAACGAATTTCAGGAATTGCGCTTATTCTGTTGATATCGTATATACTTATTTACAGTATCCTCTTAACTAAACACAATATAATATAATACTTGTCCACTGACAATATAGGCCACTCTATTAATCTTAATATGGGCTCATCAGAGAGAGCAGGATAGCCCGAACGGTTAAAGAGCCGGCCGAAAATCAGTGAGGCTCGGGTTCGAATCCTAGCATGTACCAATGGGTTTTTCAAACATATTTATCACTAGCTCGACGGTCAAGGAAAACATCGTGAGGAAACCCGCAAGTCTCAAAATTAATACTGAGACGTGTAAAAAGACGGGCAGGCGTATTCAGGGAGCTTCGTTATTCGATATCAGAAAATCTGTCGAACACTTTCGAGATGGGCTGATGTTGGTATCGAAAACTATTGTCATATGTGACGGATTCGGAAAATTTTCCGTGGCTGTCCGAAACGCCTAGAATAAAGTTTCCGAAGTCAATAGATTCGACTTCGGAAAATTTTTCACTCGATCTGAATCGAACGGGAACGGTATCGAGTCTCCGTTATACGCCTGCCGGTTCGGCGATGGGCTCACCACCTATCACGTTTAGGGGTCCAATATCTCGTGAAATGTGGGTATATCCAGTAATGGAATACCTCTGCCTACCCCTATGGTCTCTCAGTTAGGAATTTAGGGACGCATGTGAGTTTTGGTTTTGCTTCATGAAAGTCGTGTAGGTACTCAATTTCAGACCTTAGCTGTTGGTGTTAGGAATTCAAAGAAACAAATAAACAACGAGAATCAGTTTTATTTTGCAATATTATTATTACACGAAATAATTTGTAAGTACATCTTTTTAATCACTTCAATGAGGACTAAACAAACGGTCACCACTAGATGGCGCTAGTGAGAATTATGGTACAGTCAAGATTTCATCAATATCAGTTCAGCGGTTTAGCCATGAAAAGGGTAAGAAACATGAGTTAATTTCACATTTATCTCAGCACACCCCCATTGGCAATTAAATATACTTGTGTTGTAATTTTTTCTCAATGTTTCCAAATTCAGCCCAATAAGCTCCCTCTGGTGGTAACCAATTTGGTTAGCTCCCATTCAAATATAAGTTCATACATGTTATAGATAAGACACTTGCTTTCCTTGTAAAAAAAATGTTTAGAACTGAGCCACCATCAAGGTTATCAACATGGAATTTGTATGCATATTTATAAAGCTGTTTTGGATCAACAATGTACCAAAGATGAAAGCAAATAATCCCATTTGTATTTGCAAATAGGCATATTGTCCGATTTTGGTAAATAAATTGTTTGCATAGGTACTTTAGAACTTGCCATGGCTTTCTACTGGCTTAGTACAGTCAAGAGTACATGAAATAACCACTCTAAAGATAAAAAAAAACGACTTCAATCTTCAAATTATATGGTTTTCTTATGGATGCTGTCAAAACTGGACGAAATTAAAATGGGACCAATCTGGAAGTACCAGCTTTCAAATAAAAAGAGAATCATCCAAATCGGTTCACCCAGTCGAAAGTTCTCAGGTACCTAACAAACATAAAAAAACAAACGAATTGATAACCTCCTCTTTTTTGAAGTCGGTTAAAAAGACAACAGCGATGGTGAACTAAATAAATATTTTGATAGGTAGGTACTTAGTAGTTTAAATACAGTCAACATAAAATTTAAACAATATTAGGTATTTGCATTCTCTAAAGCGACGTTGACTGTAAGACTAAACTTAATGTTATGGGAATTAGAAACTAAATATAAGTACTTTACATTTACAATCTCAAAGTTATTTTCAATAATTTACTAAAGGCTAGTGTTAAATCATAATTAGACTATATAAGTCGAGTTTGTTTACAACTTGAATACAAAATATGTTGTATTTCATACCGAATCATGTTTACTCAATAAGTAATTCAAGTAAAAATTCTCATATCACTAAGTTTACAATTGACTCGATTCTGGCTGACCAGCTAAAATTCCTAATTTTAACTTAGCCTATCCTTCTACATAGAATACAGAAGAAAAAGGACAGAAACAAACCATAGATTGAAAAGCAATGTCAAACATATAAAAACCCAACTAATTTGAACCTTATGAACGTGCTTATCTGTCACTTTTATCCTTTATACATGACCTTGTTACATCGTCACATGTATTTGAATATGATGTGAATGCGTTCACAAGGTTTCAATTTTGTTATTTTGACATTTTAAATAAGTATGGCGCTAATTTCTGTCCCTTTACTTTCCAAAGCGGTGAAAAAGAATAGAGTTAACTTAAAATTAGGAATTTTAGCTGGTCAGCCAGAATCGAGTCCAATGATATCAGTTTGATTGCTTATTTATTTTACAATAGAGGTTAAAGCCATACACATTTTTTTCTTATTCGAATTCCGAATTCGTTTTTTGATGTTCCTCCAAACAAAAAAGTGTGACATGTTGATTTTGATGCCCTTGAGTTTCTTGCTGGTTCTTCTCCGGGTACTGCATTTGGAACCAGCAACTCGTCGGTGGAGATGGGCTGCTGTTTACATTCAGCCAATCTCCATGGACGAGTTTAGAGTGCCTTGTTATTAGACTATTGACCTTTATAAGTGTACTTTGTACCTACAGAAAATAAATTATTTTTGTCTTTGCCTTTGTTGCGTTCAAATTCGGAAATCGAATCAGGAGAACGAGTATGTAACGGGGCTGTAGAAAAACAAATTATGTATTTTTCTTTGCTATATTGGAGCTAATTTTGTTAATGAAGTATAACCTATAAATTAATTAGAAAATAACAGGCATCACGGCTTAGCATTACGCATAATTTCATACAAAAAGAATTTGTTAGAGAAAGCCTTTGGATGCTGAACACAATATTTCAGATTCATACATCATAGGAATACTAGCACAGATGGATTTTGTCAAATAACACCAAAAACTTTACAAGTTCTTGGTATATAAACAAAACGCGGTTTCACAGTTCATCAGTCGTAAACATGGAAAATATTTGATCGACAAAAAAAAGATAGGTAATTATATACAAAAACGTAATTAAATTGTGAGTTATTCTTAACAAAAACATGTAGAAAAGTTGCAAATATCAACTCGGGAAGGAATCGTTACCGCCTCGGCTATCTTTACCGAGCTTGTCCCGAGGCGATGCCGTTACGATGCTGTTTATGATGATGCTGTTACGTTGTAGTAATTTCATACAAATAATACTAAATGTTTCCGAGTATATATATGCGACAACCTTTAACAGTCAAGTACTTAGTGATCTTATGTACGAACGCATATTGTGGCATAATAAAACATGAATAAATTCTCTATGGAATTTTTAAGAATGTTTCACATACTTTAGCTTATGTACTAAAAAAAAAGGATTCGAAATCCATACAAATTTAGTTGAGAAATAAAAAAAACCTCTTATCAGCCAAGAACCATGCGGTTACAATGCGCACCGTAACAATTAATAATCAATTGTGTTTCAGATTCTTGGTTTGAGATACAGATTCTATGTTGAACGGTCGTCGGTCAAACAAAACGTACCTAAAGAACAGTTGTATAGATGTCTGTAATTATATGCTACACTGTAAATATACGATTTGTCGAAACGAAAAATCTGTCTGTCTAGAAATTGTTCTTACAATTCAACATCTATGTATTGTAAAAAAAAACAGAAATAAAAAATAAAATAAAGTAACTACAATGGGCGGGTTATTTATTTATTTCTTATTATTTGGAAAGCATAAACCTACATTTAAAAATTAGTAATTCTTGTAGACAAGTACATGCTAATTATAAGCTTTCTCTTATCGCTTTTAGCGATCTCTTCCTAAAACCTTAGGGTGGATGAAACTTAGAGATTAGAACTAGGGTATATGGTAGTTATATTAATAAAACAACAACAAAAAACAAATTACAATGGGCGGTCTTATAGCTTTTAGAGATCTCGTCCTGACAACCTTAAGGTGGATGAAACTTACAGATTTAAACTAGGGTTGGTAGTTAAATATAGTAAAAAAAAGTTGGTAAGTTGTTGCCCATGATTGTGGCGTGATCTAGAGGAGGCCAAGTCCAAGAGTCACATCCTGACAAAATTGTTGCATACATATAGATATAAATAATATTATGTAAGACACAGAATATAGTATATTAAACATCTAGGGAAGTAAAATAAGAAATGTCTCAGATCATATGTAATTGTCGCCTGAGGCGAAGCCGAGGTCTACAACCATGTGATCTGAGGCTTTTTTATTTACTTCCCGAGGTGTGTATACTTCTTTTCTTATCGACGGAGGAAGAAAGCGGCCACTTTGTTTAGCGCAGGGGCTAAAATTTGGCGCTTTCCGTCCGGAGAAATGAAAAAAGATTTTTTTATATTGTACTTATTGTTTTCTTTTTACTAAAGTATTAAGTGATGTTTTTTTTAAAAATAACATTGCAATGGTATATGAGTGAATGTACCAGAGCTTTACGTTTAGTGCCACGAGACTGCGCAATGTCATCACTGCCTTTGAAGCCTCTTTTACTCCTATTACTCTTATAATGCAAACACGTAATCCGAGCGTTCTCGGACAAAAGCATCCAATTCAGTAGCGGATTTGCAGTCTTAAGCTCATTCACATTAGGTCGCAAGCAGTGCGACAGCAGCAAATGCCTTCTTATAACAACTACAACTGAGGACATCTCATCGTTGATCCTGCTTTTGCTGGTTCGTAGCGCGTTGCTTATGTGAAGGTGCTCTATGCCGCATTTAAAATGGTTACCCTGAGTTATTTCATGTTATTACCACTGACTTTTTTGGTCACAAATGATCTCTAATATCTGGACGCCCTAGGCCAGGTCTTTAGGGAAAATCCAATACAGAGGATCAGACGGTGATTTATGAACGCACTTGCATGGTGAAAAGAAGTGCACCCACAAATGTTAGATTCTGAAAACATTCATTTGTTGTAAGGTGAATAACTTTTTCTTGTGTTCTTTTAATAAAAAAACCCCATTCCCCGTATCTCAAGTACATAAAACCACTACAAATACTAACTGTGATATAATAGGTACTACGTTAACTACAAAATCATAACCTTTTGTGGATTCGATTCAGATGGCTCTGCAGCGACTCCTTGACCCGAAACTTGAGTGTACAGACATCGCACTGGTACATAATGTTTTTAAACGTATGCTTACTCCGTATATGCTTTGCCAGCCCGTCTTTACTTGTGAATTTCTTCGAGCATTTCAGACAAGCGTTCTCTTGCATTATCTGCTTTAGCTTCATATGCCGGCGGAGACAGTACCTCGACTTGAATGTGATTGCACAGCTCTCGCATTTGGACTTGCTTTTGGCCTGGTGATGCGTCTGGCAGTGAAGGTCTAAGTTTGCCTTCTTCGAGAACACAATTTGGCATTCATTGCACTCAAACGTAGCTTGCTCCTGCTGTACCTGTAGAGAAAAAATATAATGTTTCACTACAAGGAAAGTGTATTCAGTTTCATCCATCCTAAGGTTGTCTAAAAAAATTTGTTATAAGCGATAAGACCGCCAATTGCACTTTAGTTAATGTTGGTATCCATATTGTGTTGTTTTTGGTGTACAATAAAGAGTTATTGTATTGTATTCTCTGACATGCCCCAATGTATATTTAATTATTTCAGTCGTTTGATGGATGTGGACGAAGAATGAGTTTCAGTGTCCATGTTCGTAGCAAGTGGCGGTCTGTTGTCTCTGCCTACCCCAATGGGAAATAGGCGTGAGATTATGTATGTATGTTTGTATCTTTTTAAATCATAAATTCGAATTTAATTATGTTTTTAGACTTGTTTTCACATTATTTTAAAATTTATGATTTCCAACATTTGATAAAATATGTGCACTCCTATTATATCTGTGTCAAAAGAAGTCAAGTTGCTGAAATAAGCCCGCGTTAGCATACATGCATCCCTATCATTTCACACAATCCATTCCTGTCCTTTCTAATAGGTAGTTAGTTATGGGCAATTTACACGAGGCCATTCCAGTGAGCCATTCCAGTAATGGCTTTGTGTAAATGGAGACAGTCCACTGCAATGGATGGTCCTCGAGCTTTCTTTGTATGCAGTTTGGATTGTCTTAGTGGATTGGCCTCGTGTAGATCCATTATACTCATTTTCTTTCCCTTACCTGATGGTTCGACGTCATGTGGCGGAAGAAGTGGCTGTTGTGCGTGAACTTAAGGCGGCAGTACTGGCAATGGTAGATGTACTTCCGGTCGTCTTGCTTCAGAGGAATATCTTCAAGTTTCTTGCCACGAAGCAGGGGTCTGGTTACTCGTATTTTTGGACCGGTCCGACAGAGTTTCTTATTCATAACTGATGTGGGAAACCTTCGCGCAATGACACTTCACGCTACCATTGCTTGGGACGGTTTTCTTGAGAGAATTTTCCGAGTTTTTTTGCGATTTCTCAAACACGTAAGCAGATGATTCCGAAGTTTCTGCTAATTGCAGCCTTGAGGGGACAACTTTTCGGACCACAGCGGTGAAACTTTATTTATTTTGGTAGATAACGTATACGGATTTGATGACGCTCTATTTATAAATATTGGAATCTTGTGAAGATTTCTCAAGAAAGAAAGCCAAGCAAAACCAAAGCAATACATACAAATGTCAAACGAAAACTTTTTTAAAGATTTCGGCTGCGTGTCAATCTGCCAGGAAATCGATTAATAAAAAAAGCTACGTTGGTTATGAGTTTTGTCTATAAATTATTTCAATATATCTTTTGACTAAAATGAACTACATATTATTTTCAAATATTTATCTCTTTATTGCATATTTATTGTATATTTGTACTTTATGTTATACGATATATTTATTACGTTATTAACGAACTAGATTAATCTTATTTACAAATGACAATAAATATATAAATCTAAAGACTAATTAACAATATGTACATAAAAACAACTTAAATAGATATAAATATTAGATGTAAGTATGTAAATTATATAATAATAAAATTAAATATAAAATTGAAAAAAAAAAAAAATTAGTTAAATAACCCGCCCCTAATCGTGCCCGGTGCAAAGGTGCCCATCACGCTCGCCGCGTTTCCGCGCTGGATTTCGATGGCCAGCCTCTGCACCAGGAACGATCCGGCACGGGAGTCACCGCTTTTTTCGGTGAGCCTTTTCCCTATTTCTTTAACAAAGCATTTAGCCTCGTTGCCCCAACTGCCCATTGTCTCGACAGCAATTGGCACGAAAATGTACTGCGGTTCCATTGCGACATATTTTTGCCTTTTTTTAAGGCCGGCGTCTTCTGCGGCGGCCGATGGGGCGGCAGCGGTACGACTCAAGTGGCTGGCGGCCACAGTGCTGACGCACGTTGCGTCCCATACTACGCACTTGCCATTTCTCCATGGTACTAGAGTTAGACCGTCTGGCCTCTTTCCATCTGACCGACATAAGCCCGGGGGCTCAAGAACGCATGGGACGTTAGCCGATGCTAGGGCTCTGCGAACAATGTCGTTTAGGGCGTGGTGGCGTGGAAACCTCCCTGTAGACCGCCGACAACTCAACCCGTGATGACCATCGGCCTCCACCATGGAGCCGCAGGTGCATACATGACGTTCACACACCTTACAGCCCAGGCGGAGAGCCACCGCCACGCGGAGCGAGTCGTGTGGACTGTATTTTTGTATCTTCTGGTTGTGGTTGATGGCGGATTAAAAGATAAATTAATATTATAGAATTGGACATGCACTATATTTCATGTTACACATTTGAAGGCAAGAATGTTGCCACATTCTAAATTATATACAAACATTTTAGTGTTGCCATATTTGCAACATGCTACGGCCCACAAGGAAACTAAGGTCTTTATTATGAGCCTATAAAATGATAAACAATAAAATAACACATGAACCAAACCCTGCATGAAATACATGTTTAAAAATTAATTATCAATCGGCAATAAACAAATCTTATGTATAGAACGGGTATGAGTATGCTTATTTGGAGTAATTACCTCTACAGCTCTTACTCTACCGTCTTGGCCGGGAAATAACTTTACAATTCTTGCCATTGGCCACATCATAGAAGGTATGTTATCATCTTTAAGAACAACTAAACTACCTAGTTTTACATTACATTTGTCAAACATCCATTTTGGCCTGTTTTGTAAAACATTTAGATAATATTTGTGCCAGGATTTCCAGAAAGACTGCTTTAACCTTGTACACAATTGCCAAAATTTAAGTCTATTTTGTGGTATATCACATACATCTTTCTCTGGGTACATTGTTAGTGAGCTACCTATAATAAAATGTCCGGGCGTTAAATAACAAAAATCGTCATCATGAGGATTTGACGAAAGTGGTAACAATGGCCTGGAGTTAAGTATTGCTTCAATTTCGGAATGAAAATATTTACATTGTTCATACTTAATTATCAACATAAGCGCATTATTCAATTCAGAACTGTGTAAAAAACCTGTGCTCGACCTTTCATTCTTTTTATTTACATTATTTAAAAATCTTAATATGTATGCGAAGAGTCTGACAATCTTGTGAATATCTGAATAGTTATACAAGCGCGTGAAAATGTACTCTAGTGGATTTATGTTTTGACATACCAGGTTGCTGGAGAGCACAATGAAAGGCTTCATCTCTGGTACGTCATGAGGGACGTTAACTCGACAGGAAGCAAAATCATACTCACTGTTTTGGAGAAATTGTGGCCCCTGCCACCATAAGTCACAACCTCGCAACTCGTGCGGTCTGACTCCTCTACTTATGAGATCAGCAGGATTGTCCTTTGTATTAACGTATAGCCAAGTCCACTCCGAGGTACTTTGACGAATCACATTTACTCTGTTTCCTACATATGCCTGAAGTTTTGTTAGTTCAGTATTTAGCCATGCAAGAACAATTTTTGAATAGCTAAACAAATACACATTTGCTATATTGACCTTTAGCTTTATAATATCATACGTTTTGACTATCAACTTTGAAAGCAAAAGTGCAGCATTCAATTCAAGCCTGGGTACTGTCAAACCCTTCTTTTGCACGGGATTGATGCGTGATTTTGAACAAAGCAAATGTGAACTAGTTTTACCTGAAGTACTGGTGAGACGCAGATATACACAGCACCCGTAGGCTGTCGTGCTAGATGCGTCTGCGAAACCGATCAGCTGTGTTGTGTCTTTATCTGAAAAACTTATGTTCCTCTGTAATAAGATAGGTTCCATTGCAGACAAATCAGCTGTAAATTGTAGCCACTCCTGTACTATATTTGGAGGTGGACTAGCATTCCAATCAATGTTCAGTAACCATAACTTCTGCATTATAGCCTTCGCAGTCACTACAATAGGGCTTACAAAACCCATTGGGTCGTACCCATTTGCAAATAAAAAATACATTTTATTTACAAAAAAATATATATTTACCCGTGAAGTCTCGGAGATCCGCTGTTTTCGTGTCGAGGAAGAACAGTGACAACCCTGTGGTTAACCACAAACGGACTCTTTAAAGAGTCCGTTTCTAATGTGTAAGACCCGGTTTCGAATCCTTGCGAAGACATGTACAAATGGGTTTTTCAAAAAAATATGTACCTACCCGCGTATTTTATCAGAGGCCACTCCATTAAGCCATTCCACTAAGCCAATCCACTAATTTTTCTAGCTACTTTCACACTTTCTTTCACAAGATGTAAGTACTTTCAAGACTTTATAGTAGGGTATCGGCCCTTAAATTGTACCTAAACGGGACTGGCATAACTACCTATTTTATGACTAATACCTGGATAAATGAAGGGGATAAACAGATTTCTTCGTTTAAACTTTTACTGCGGTCTGCTTTGTCTTCACTACATAGTATAAAACAAAGTCGGTTTCTCTGTCCCTATATTCCTATGTCCCTATATCCCTATAATATGTCCCTTTGTATGCTTAAATCTTTAAAACTACGCAACGGATTTTGATGCGGTTTTTTTAATAGATAGAGTGATTCAAGAGGAAGGTTTTAGTATTAGCATTGCACCCGTGTGAAGCCGGGGCGGGTCGCTAGTTTTTTTATAAATTTAAAATTATTGCTCGGTGTTTTAATAAACTGAAAATTGATTTACCTATTAAAAATACACGTAATCTACTTACTTTACCTAATTTAAAGTTTTAGCTACTTCTAGCTACTTTGTTGTGTCAACAAATCTTGCAATCTGGCTACTTTTCGCAAGATGTCTAGCTACAGGGTAAGGGTAGCAGTTGGCAACACTATTTTCATGATGATAATCAGTGAGACATGTTCAAATCCTGGCTTGTACTAATGAGTTTTTCAAAAACTTACGTAGGTACTTATTCAGCTCGGTGGTGAAGAAAAACATCTTGAGGAAACCATCAGGTCCTAAAATTGATTCTGAGGCATGAGTAACAGATCGGTCCGGTGATAGGCTTACCACGTCACGGTTAGGGGTCCAAAGAATATAAGGGTGAAACGTGGGTACCTACTTCCAGAAATGGAATAGGGGAAGGTAGGGAATAACGGGCCCCTTAAGGTGTGTGCATCTGGATTGAGGGCCCACTTTTTAAATTATTGCAAAATGAAATGATACTTACAGGGCATTTACTTAAAATTTTGTAAAACCTAAAGCAAAGATTCTTAAATTTCTTAAACGTGAATCAAAAGAGTTATGGTCAAATAGCTTGGGCCCTCAATCCTGACGCCTGCATAAAACGGCATAGTCGAATCTCAGAAAGTACTATCCCTGGGATAATAATTATTATTCGAGTATTTAGTTAGGAATTTCTTAAATACATTAAGAAATTGTCAAGTCTTAAGAATGTGACAATACAGATTTATGGCGGTTTAGCTTGGGCCCTCAATTCAGCAATTTTGATATTGAAGAATCAGCAAAAAATATGAGTTTTTCTAAGGAAAGATATTAATACGACTATAATATATTTGAGTTCCATATCTCGGAAAATTTGTTAAAAAGAAATAACGACACAAAAGTTAATTGTTAAAAAGTTATTGAAATTCGTATTTTTTCAAAACGTCTGAACCGAGGGCCCAAGGTTTTTGTCAGTATTGACTAGGCTAAGCCTTCTACACTACCGCACTTTAGGCTAAGTATTTTAACAAATTTTTAACTAAAAGGCTACAAAGCGTCCATTCTTCTAAATGCCGTACTTTAGGAGAAAATTGATTTTCGATGTTTTATATGAGAAAATTCAGTAGGGTGACCATAATGTTTATCGTAAGTATAAACAAGTATTCGTCGTGATCATGTAAGTAGTATTTTGTAAAGCGCAGATACAATATATATAATTATACAACGCGTAACAGAAAAAGCGCAATTCCTCATACACCCCGGTTGGTAAATTAATATACTAAAAAAAAGATGCAATCGAACTTTAGTTGTGTCTAACCAATTTTCTTAAATATCGATCAATAATAACACGATTTCCATAGATAGCACTAAATTCAGCTATGCTAATTCATTTTTCGGAAAAATTTAACACATTAAAAATAGATGAAATCGAATAAGTAATCGATACTGAACAAACTAATTTCAGTAATTGCGCTTATTCTGTTACATATTGTATATAATATATAAAGCTCGATATAATTATATACGCCTAGCTGTGCTGTGCCCTCACCTACGTATGCGTGGAAAAATAAAATAAGAAAGTGCCAATAATCAATGAAATTATGTATTGGACGTATTAAAATTATAACCCTGTATATTAACAACTAGCAGTGCCTTGCGGTTTCATCCGCGTAGTTCCCGTTCCCGTGAAAATACGGGAATAAAATATAGCCTTTGTTACTCCCTGGTAATGTATCTTTCCATTGGTAAAAGAACTTTTTAAATCGGTAACGTGGTTTAGGCCTGTTCCCGTGGGAAAATTATAGCACATGTTACTCCCAGAAAAGTACGCTTTCCACTGGCAAAACATTTTTTTTAAATCGGCAAAACCGGTAGTATTGGAGCCTTTTCAATACAAAAAATCAAAAAATTCCTCAATCCAATATATTCCAGTTCCCTTGGGAATATCAAAAAATCCCTTCATAGCGGTTGCCTACGACATATAAGACGCCTACATAACATATTAGAAATTGCGGGTGCCCATCGGCGTTTCCTGCGCGGATCCGGTTTATTCCCGTTCCCGTGGAAATTTCCAAAAATCTCTTCATAGCGGTTGGCTAAGATATACAAGACACCTATATTTCAAGTTTCTAGGTGTTATCGATTTCTTTTTTCACCTGTTTTTATATTTTCCCGTGGGAATGAGATATTTTTCTGGAATAAAGAGTACCCTAGATGTTGACACGGGTACTCAGTTATATCCATACCAAATTTCATCAAAATCCGTCTAGTAGTTTTTGCGTGATGCGTGCACAACCAGACAGACAGACAGACAGACAGATATAGACAGACGGACAGACAGACAGACACAAATTTAAAAAGATGTTGTTTTGGTATCTATATCGATAATTATATAGACTAGATAAAATAGACTCGTTAAAATTTTCAAAAACATTTCATATACAGCCACAGCCCCGTTAGAGTTTTGTGTTATGTATAGATAACATTTTTACATATTTAGCTTACAAATAAGGGTAATCTTAATTTGTTTTTAACAAGAAAATAAAAATAATATGAAACCCTGCCAAAATCTTTATTCTTTTACATTATAATCTGCCAAAACATATGAAATAGTATACATAATTATATTATACTATCACTGATATGAGTCAAAACCCGAAATACACAGCAAAATGAAAATTAAACAAAAAACATGACGGGGACGCGCGTACGTCAGGCGTCAAAAATACGAATACTATGATAACCATTTAAATAACACCTTTTATTAATTTTGGATCACACAAAACGTAATCGCTTCCGACAACAACTAATGAAATATCTTCTAAGAGGGTACATGCTGATTTGTCTCAAAAAAGTAACAAAATCATATACACCCTACTGAATTTTCTCATATAAAACATCGAAAATCAATTTTCTCCTAAAGTACGGCATTTAGCAGAATGGACGCTTTGTAGCCTTTTAGTTAAAAATTTGTTAAAATACTTAGCCTAAAGTGCGGTAGTGTAGAAGGCTTAGCCTAGTCAATACTGACAAAAACCTTGGGCCCTCAGTTCAGACGTTTTGAAAAAATACGAATTTCAATAACTTTTTAACAATTAACTTTTGTGTCGTTATTTCTTTTTAACAAATTTTCCGAGATATGGAACTCAAATATATTATAGTCGTATTAATATCTTTCCTTAGAAAAACTCATATTTTTTGCTGATTCTACAATATCAAAATTGCTGAATTGAGGGCCCACGCTAAACCGCCATAAATCTGTATTGTCGCAATCTTAAGACTTGACAATTTCTTAATGTATTTAAGAAATTCCTAACTAAATACTCGAATAATAATTATTATCCCAGGGATAGTACTTTCTGAGATTCGACTATGCCGTTTTATGCAGGCGTCAGGATTGAGGGCCCAAGCTATTTGACCATAACTCTTTTGATTCACGTTTAAGAAATTTAAGAATCTTTGCTTTAGGTTTTACAAAATTTTAAGTAAATGCCCTGTAAGTATCATTTCGTTTCGCAATAATTTAAAAAGTGGGCCCTCAATCCAGATGCACACCCTTAAGGTTGATCAATAAGAATACTTACATAGAAAGCTTAATAAATTTAATAATCACGGTAAACATACTCAACATAGGCACCTCTTTGGTGATAATTATTTTAATAAAAAAAAGTAACAATCATTTAAGTACCTATTCTTGCCCTCCAGGGATAATAGACGTGAGTATATTTAAAACTAGCAGCGCCCCGCGATTTAACCTGCGTATTTCCCGTTCCCGTGGGAATAAGGGGATAAAATATAGCCAATGTGTTATTCTGATATACCTATAAGCTATAAAGTTTCGTCAAAATCAGTTTTGTAGTTTTTGCGTGAAAGAGGAACAAACATCCATCCATACAAACTTTCGCATTTATAATATTAGTAGGATAAGATTTTCTTTATTATAAGGAATGAATGTGTATTATGTGTATGAGGAATTGCGATTATTCTGTTAGGTACGCGTTATATAGCTTAAAGGCTATAATATTTTATCCCCGTATTCCAACGGGATCGGGAACTACTCGGGTGAAACCGCGGGGTGCTGCTAGTACTGAATATGCCTACATAGTGGTCATTTGTTTTATTAAGTATTTTGAAAGTTTAAAAATATAATTATTAAGAAACATTTCTCATCTTATCTTCTACTGATAATGGGTTCAATTCTACAACACCGTCTAAACCTCTTAATTTTATTTGACAGCTCCTAAAGCATTTTGCTATTCTAGGATGTACTGTCAAAATCAAATGACAGGACTAAAATGAATTTGACGTTCCTAATTTATCTGGCCAATTCAATTTAGGTTTAGCGACCTTATGGCTATTCTGTGGACGCCATTTTAAGCATTTTAGAAATGTCATCACGACTAAACCTCCTAAATTTAGCGGCGATTAAAATGGTGTCGCTTAAATTAGATTATAGGAAAAATCCCGACATGTTTGTGTTATTTGTGAAGATACGTTTTTCATATTTTTAGAAATAGTCAAGAGGGGTCTGGTGAGAATCCGAAAAGGAAGGTCATGTTTTATTGTACATATTTCATTTTGCTGTATATTTTGGTTTTTGTCTAATAATTAGTGATAGTATATTATGTGGCAGGTGTCTGTAAAGGTTTGCAGTGAATGGGAAGTTCGATAAAATGCATGAGATCGACGTTGTTAGATTGCCGAAGTCATTTAATGAAGTCTTCAGTAAAAGTACTATAATTTTACTGTCGATGATCCAAAAAGGGGTGTTGATGACTTAGTGTTTTTGTACATGGACTCCAAAGCAGAGCCGTTTAACTAAGAAATTTGAAGATTGCTGGAGATGTTATTGAATTAACAAGAAAACAAAGACTGAGGACGAGGCACATATCCATTTAAAGATAAACTTAACTGAAGACGAGGCAGTACGATCTATGACTCTAGCCTGTCCAAAGAAAAAAAATCTATTTGATAATACCTTTTCAATGTTGCCCGAATAATAGTGACTTTAATTGAAGCAAAACAAGAAAACATAAATTAAACCTATGTTAAAATGATAAAAATGGCATCGAAAGTAATCGTTGAGAACTTTATTTACATATTAATAAATATATACACATTTATTATTGTATTTTTTTTAGATTTCCTTCATTCGTTCACTCAGCTCTTTTTTTATTTGTAATTGCAACACTATTCAACTTAGGCATTTTACGCTGTGGTTACAGACTATCTAAATTTAGTAACCATGGCGTTTTAGAATTGCATTTGGCTTAGCGGCTGCGTAAAACTAAATATAATTTAAGAAATTTAGTTTTAAGCTATTTAGGCAGTGGACACGTAGAATTGAACCCATGCTCTGCTCGTCATCGTAATATAGATTATGTATAATTTTATACTGATTTTAGTAAACACTTAATTTAGAAAACAATTCGGCCGGGAAAGAAAACTAATGACCCCACTGCAACTGATTTAATGTCTTAGTTTACGAAGCAGATGCTACGATTTTCTATAAATTTAATGATGATCCGTTGTATGTTTTAGTGTTTAAGATGATATATTGCAAAACTCGCTAATATTACACAATGAAGATTAATTAATTGTTTGAAACAACTGATATCGGAAAATCACGTACAAATCATTCAATCGATAATTCATATAAAACCTCCTTCGATTCATCAGTCACGTACGAAATACACAATCTTTTTTACATCCATAACATTCTAAAGTCAATCGGTTAGAGTTCAATTTCCGATGAAATCATGTAAGAAGAAGTTTGTTTCGCAACCTATAGTATAAAAAGGAAGAAAATTAAAAAGAAGAATATAGTTTTAAGTTGAACGGATAAAGACATGGGCACACTCAGCCTTCTTGTCACACTCACAATTTTTGGCTTCGCGTTTGGAGATGAATTTACTCGAATAGTGCAAACAAAACAGGGCAAAGTTGAAGGCAGTTTAGCTCCAAGTGGGTTGTATTATGAATTTTTGGGGATCCGGTACGGCGTCCCTATCAAATTCCGGGTAAGTTTATTTTATTATAAAGTAGCGACCCGCCCCGGCTTCGCACGGGTGCAATGCTAACACTAAAACCTTCCTCTTGAACCACTCCATCCATTAAAAAAAATCCGCATCAAAATCCCTTGCGTAGTTTTAAAGATTTAAGCATGCAAAAGGGTCATAGGGATATAGGAATAGGAGAAAGCGACTTTGTTTTATACTACTTTTGTAGTGATAATAATATGCTAATGCCTTTTATCCCCGAGGGGTGCAGAGGTATTCCGCCTAAATAATAATATGTAAATAAATAATAAATTGTGGGACACAATTCACACACTGTTATTTAGTCCCAAACTAGGCAGGGACTGTACTATGGGTACTAAACAACTGATGAAAATGACTAAACAGCTGATGAAAAACACGTACTTTTTTTTAAACTCATCGGTAGGTACCTACATGTAGTATGCAGGGCCTCACTCATTCATCATTGTCACAAAAATCATCGTCCGAAAAGAGACTTTACAGACAACCATTTTTTATTTAAATTAAAATGAATATTATTATCAATCTTGTTCCAGGCACCATTGGAGCCCCCGTCCTTCACCGAGACCTTCAAAGCCGACAACCGTGGCATCATCTGCCCCCAATTCCCGTCAAACGACCCCCTAGCTGTACCCAGCGACAATGAAGACTGTCTGGTCCTCAACATCTTCACTCCCGCCGTCAACTCTTCTTTACCCGTCATTGTATTCCTCCACGGCGGTGGCTTCGGCACTGGGTCTGGCTCCCCCATTTTCTACGGACCACAGTACCTCGTCAGCCAAGGTGTCATAGTCGTTACCATCAACTACAGGTTAAACGCCTATGGCTTTCTGAATCTGGGTATCAAAGACGCTCCAGGTAACGCTGGGTTGAAGGATATAAGAGCAGCGCTAAGATGGCTGCAAGACAACATAGCCAGCTTTGGCGGCGATGAAAACAATGTTACTATCCTTGGTCAAGGCACTGGAGGTACAGCAGCCTTGTATCTGACCATGTCAGAGTCCACACAGGGATTGTTCCACAAGATCATATCTGAAAGTGGTTCTATGTTCACACCGCAATCGTTTGACGCTAAACCTCTAGCCACGGCTAGTCAGGTAGCTAAATCTTTGGAGCTCAACACTGCAGACCCTGAGGAACTCCTGAAACTCTATACAGAAACACCCATAACTAAGGTTGAAGAAGCTATATCTAAGCAGATGTACGCAAAATCTGTGTTTCTTCCTTCAGTTGAAAAGGTCTTCGACGATGAGGAACCATTCCTAACTGATACTCCGTACAACATCCTTCTAAACAAAACGCACCAGTCGTTCCGTCCTGTTCCTATTATTATAGGACTCAATACTGTAGAAGGTTTAACCAGCACTTTGGATTATAATACCATCACGAGTCAGATGGATAGAATTAAGAACGAAGATTACTCCGCTTTCGACCAAAGAAGTTTAACTATCCCAAAGAAGGCAAAAGAAGAAATCAGGGAGGTATTAAAAGAAACATACTTCAGCAATACCACATCCGAGGAATCTGTAATTGGAGGCCTTATAAACTTGAACTCTGATTTCTCCTACGTAGGACCGATGTCGCTATTCTCGGAGATGTATTCCAATAGCTCCGAGCTACCGGTCTACGAGTACATATTCAATTACATAGGTAACAGGAACTTGGGGAGACTGTTAACGAATAGTAGTATACCAGCGACAGCTAATCTGGACGAACTGTTTTATGTGTTCGAGCTTGAACGGTTCCCGTTGCCAATGGACGAGAATGACGCCAGGATAGTGACCTTCTTGACTATGATGTGGACGAATTTCGCCAAATATGGGTGAGTTTAGGTTTTCAAATAATTACGTTCCAAAAAGTAGAGACTGATCTTTTTAGACTGTCATGTCGATACAGCCACGATAACGGTGGGTTTAGAACTTAGAGCATTTAGGAAAATGCTCTAAGGTTTGGAAGCATGATTTTGAAGGCATGAAGTTCGTGAAGATCGGGTTCGAATCCTGGCATGTAGCAATGAGTTTTTCAAAAAAGTTACGTAGGTACATAGTTATCACTAGCTTGACGGTGAAGGAAAACATCGTGACCGGCGATGGGCTCACCGCCTATCACGTTTAGGTGTCGAATATTCTCGGGAAAAGTAAGTATTTCCAGAAATGGAATATCTCTGTAAAGACGTGAGATTTATGGTTTTTTAAATACCTAGGTATATTTTTTAAGCATGAATTTCTGGATATACCCACTTTTCACAAGATATTCTTTGGACCCCTAATCTTCTTAACGTGATTGGTGGTGAGCCCATCGCCGGACCGGGTCCGTTACACATGCATCAGAATTAATTTTGGGACCTGTGGGTTTCCCCACGATGTTTTCCTTCACCGTCTAACTAGTGATTAATTAAACGAAAGTTTTTTGAAACACTCATTGGTACAGGCCAAGATTTCAACCCTAGCCTCACTGGTTGATCTTCATCCTGAGAAGCGGGCTCTTTTACCGTAAGGCTGTCACTGTTCAAGGGGTGCCTACGTCAATAGGATACGTATCAGGTTTTAACCTTACGGGCACTCCATGCCGTATACGCTACTATGTTTAATGCTTTGTTTGATATGCTTAACAGATCCCCCACTCCCGAGCCCGGTAGCGGCGAATGGCTGCCCTACCCCCACCACCTGGCCATAACACTGGAGCCGCAGTACGTTGCCCCCCTCACACCAGACCGGGCGTATTTCTGGCGGACATTGTACCTTAAATATGGTGCTGAACTTAGGAAGAAATAATTATAAGTCCTACTTGTTATTGTCGATATACCGTAGAGATAACAATATGGGCACTGAAAAATTACTTCTTATGTCAAGTTAAGTCATATACCTAACTTATTTTGAAAAATCTCGTCAAGTATTTATGCTAGGTATACTATACATGAACTATTGCCACTAAGTACTGCTTATTTGTAAAGAAATATCTATTAAGACTACTTATTTATAGACATATTGTTATGAATTTTATTTATTTTTGTTTGCAAGTGAATGTGTCATTTACAATAATAATTATTGTATGAATTTTCGTTTTCAATCGTATTAATTAGGCGGGTTGTATATGTTATTACTTTAGGTACGTATAATATGTAGAATATTTTTATGTATTATTTTACCGTATTACCTATGTATTTTATATTTGCTACTTACTTACCTATCATAATATTTATTTAAGTAGATACTTTTTATTAGAGTTAGGTATTTATATTAAGTTGTATTTAGTTTACATACTATTTTCATGACTTTCATTGACTTATTTAAGTAATTAGGTACCTACCTAGGTACGGAATATTAATCTAAGTATAATATTTTTTATATTTATTTACTAAATATTTTATGTAGGGACCTACCCACTTTTTTGTATCATATAGTTATGTCTTACTTACCTACTCATATAGTTTTACTATATAATAATTACTAAGTACATATACAGGATGATTTTTTTTACTGTCTGGAAAAAAATAATATGGTGTGATAGGTAAGTGTAATATTTGGCAGTGTTACTTAAAAAAAATTTTTTTTACATAAATTTTTTTATTGCTTTAACTAATATAAATTACTCAATTGTAGTCAATATTACACACCGAAATATTTGAAATAGTATTTTAAAAAGAAACAGGCTCGTAGCTTCCATTCATGCGCAATCTACCTACAACTGCCAGTTGCTACGTAGTTAGGTAACTAGTTTGGGTAATGTTCTAGATATTTTAAATTGCATTAAACATGACTATATTTAACAATTAATCTCGTGTATAACTTCGGCCCTAGATACCTTATACGTCATATTTTTTTCCAGACGTTTAAAAAATCATCCAGTATGTATTAATTTTAATAATTTAAAAACTCTAAAATCATAATAATCCAGTTCCTTTTTGGTTTGATTGAAAATAAAATGCCTACGTAATAATTCTGAGTAATTTTTATTTCAAAAATCTACTTAAAATACACGTTACAGATATTCTAACAATTTAATTTTGTGCGTTCCTCGAAAAATACATTTTTAGGAATCCAACCTTAATAAATACTCTTTTCAACACACTTGCTCAAAACGACGTTTTTATTCCACCGATTTTTGGCTCATAATCCTAGATATTAAACACGCGTGCTTTTTCAGTATATTATTGAACGAGTGCCTTTTGTTTATTAACCCGACCAATTTACATTTGTACCCTAGTACCAAGTCGTAAGTAAGAAGAAGAAGAAGCGATATAATTTAGTCGGGTTATAACTTTTTATTTTAGCAACAAACAGTATTTATGCGAAAAATAACAGTAAATGGTAAATCCAGCTTTATTATTAAAAATAACTTAAATTCATTTAAAATTTTCTGTAATTTCTGTTTTAAACATTGTAATACTTGGTAGTATTATTTAATGAAAATACGTTTTTATAACAGTTATCAGGACGTATATTATTTACAACTGCTACAAACTTCACAAAGTGAGCAAACAAAAAGATATTTATTGGCCGAACTTGTTCCACGAGCCCGTTCCAAGTAGGACGCGAACCGCGGATGCAAGTCGGACTGTATAGTCGGTTTACTACGTAGGCAGGTCTCAGTAGGTCGTTCCAAATAGGACGCGATCACCAAATGCAAGCCTTGTAGTAACGTAAACGACTTTGAGTATTAAACTAACTAAAACAAGATGTATCGACGAAGGTCATGTTTCCGCGGCGACTCTTAATAGCGCGATTCAGAGTTCGGTACAGCGCCACCTCGTGTCTGCGTAATGATTCATAAGTGCACGTATCGGCTGCATTCCAATAACATTCCTTCGCGCGGAATCTGCGATACATTGGAGTAATTACGTTTACTGTTTTAAAATGTGATTCGGGGTGTTACATTCTCCCCCTCTGGCCCTGAAGTCGTCCCGACGAAGAGGACAGTAATTTTGTTTTGTTTAATTTAAGCCATATTCTTCCTGGGGCGTCTACGGCCACGGTTGGTTACTGCTGGCTTCGCAGTCATTGGTGCCTTCCTTGGGCATCCTCTTTTTCGTAAAGGTTTGAGTAATTTCTTTCGCCTGAAGTGAGGAGTCGACTTGAAATGCATGACTTCCACAGAATGCTCATTCTCTCCCTCCCCCTGGACGAGAATCGCTCCTAGTGCGTAATTGCTCGCATATGTTGTATATTGTTGTGACTCATCTGCTTCTCGTAGAATTGGAGCTACTCCTTCCAAACTGCGGTACACGTTGTTAGCAGCTAGAAAAGCTTCCAGCATCTCCGAGTCCTTTTAACCTTCATATGATGCAGAACAGGAAGCAAAGGATCCCTTTTTCCCCGAGGAAATAACAGCCATCAACTTCTCGAACTGGGCGTCATCTTTGCTGTCTTCTTTGTTTTGGGGTAGGTAGTGGTACGTCCTGATTTTGTTATAAAAACTTGGGTTGCCCCACGTTGGTCGCCAGTGTAATACTTGTCAAATATATATATTAGGACATATATTATTTATAACTACAACTTCACCACCAGTGTTCAAACAAAAAGATATTTATAAGCCGAACTTGTTCCACGAGCCCGTTCCAATTAGGACGCGAACCGCGGATGCAAGTCGGACTGTATAATAGTCGGTTTATAACGTTGGCAAGTCTCGGTAGGTCGTTCCAAATAGGACGCGATCACCAAATGCAACTTCACCTTTTAGAAGAAGTGGTAGACCCGTTATGGCATCTTCTTCGGTACAGCGCCACCTCGTGTCTGAGTAATGATTCATAAGTGCACGTATCGGCTGCATTCCAATAACATTCCTTCGCGCGGAATCTGCGATACATTGGAGTAATTACGTTTACTGTTTTAAAATGTGATTCGGGGTGTTACAACATTACATTTAAATTTTATTACATTTTTAATCTTGGCTGTTGGCCGATCTATCGCGTCAAGAAAAAAGCACAACGCGCCATTTTTCGTAAATAATTGTCGGCTGTGACGAAGTTTGGATTAATTGTAAATAAAAACGTCGTTTTAAGCAAGTATGTTGAAAAACGTCGTATGAAACAAGTGTGCCTGTAACCATAATATACGCGGCTCTCTTATGGCGCACTCGCTTTCGCTCGTGCGCACATAATATCGCCTTTTGTAGGTATGTAATGGTCAAATTAGCACACTTGTATCATAATGTACGATTATATATTAATATGCACGCTATAATAATATCTACAGGTAAGCAGTGCCATTCCTGTTCCTCGAACATCCAGTTTTCACTTTTAAATACTTTTTTTTAATACTTAATTAGTCTATTTTTATAAACTTTAGATTTTATTATCTAAAAATTTATATAGATAAAAAATAACAATACTAACTTTTTTAAATTCTTTATACTAGGCACTTTAAAAAGGCATTTAAATGGAATACCCTACTTAACCGGATTTGACCAACAAAGGAGAGTATGTAATACTAATAGGGCTTTTTCACGATTAAGTCATCGTCGGATAAGGTTTATTCTAGGTTAGTCGAATCCAGCGTAAAACACTTTAATGCTATGTATTTTATTATAATGTACTTAGCCATACCTTTATACTTAGGTACTTATATAAATTATTAAACAAATATAAGTAGAACTAGTAACATTTGGTAATCTTTCATTTCTTTGAAATATTAGTTGATATGTTTTCTAATTTCAATATAGACTTCTAAAATACGATACAATAAATAAATAAATAGTACATAATATTATCTATTTACGTCCATACTTATTAAATAGAGAATATTTTTTTAATAAGTATATATACACATTTCCCGCTCAAAAAATTCCAACTCCCCAAAACCAAGCAAAGGTTGGCATTGAAACAGCCAAAAACCACGGCATTCCAAAATCCAAAAGGCAAAGGCGCCTTATACAGCCAAGATACATCAATGAAAAATCCAAAATACCATTTTTTTCTTCAACTAGAGCTGTCCGTGTCACTTTCGCTGGTGTCATGTTTTTTCTTTCTTTTCTTCTCTTTCTTCTCCTCGTGCCGCTTAGGGCTTCGCTTAGGGCTTCTCTTCGGGCTCCGCTTAGGGCTTTCCCGGCGGACCCGGTGATGTCAAATGCCAGAGTCGTCAGTAGTGTGGTGGATATTGTTTATGGACTCTTCGGAGGATTCAGACTTACGCTTTTTTTTGGAACTGCAAAAAAATATAATGTAAGCCTACGGGAACTAATACAATTTACTTACCCTACATATTATTATAACGAGTGCTGGAGCATTTAAAAAAAATGCACTAACAAACACACACACATCAATAGTTTTTTTATTTTACTGAGTAATTTTATAGTTAAAAAAAAACATTTTTTTTTCTCAAACCTACCTTTTCTTCTTCTCATTTTCTAGTGAGAACTGATCTTTGAACAGCTTCGTTAGTTCCACCTCCTTGATTTCATCAGAGTTTGTCAGTATTATGGCCCTAGAACAAATAATATCTACATCTACACTATTCTATACTAGGTATACAATATGTAACAGAATAACCAAAATTCCTGAAATTAGTTTGTTCAGTATCGACTACTTACCTAATCGATTTCAGCAATTTTTAATATGTGCTAAATTATTCGGAAAAATGAATTAGCATAGTTAGCTGAATTTAGTGCTACCTATGGAAATCGTGCTATTATTGCTCTTTATTTAAGAAAATTGGTTAGACACAACTAAAATTCGAATGGAATGCATCATAATTTTTTTTTATTAATATAATAATTGGGGTGTATGAGGAATTGCGCTTATTCTGTTACGCGTTGTATACAAGTCTATATGTACTAACCTACTAGCATTATAACGAAGAAAAATTTGTTTTTAATTTGAATTTTTGTATACAGTTTGTTACGAAAAAACCATTCACCATTCACCATTTGCCTATATGTTGTCCCACAGCTGAGCAAAGGCAAAGGCAAAGTCAAATTCAAAAGGCCTCTCCTCCCTCCCTCCACTTATAATGCTACAATATATTTTATTAAGATTAGCTATATTTTATACCCGCACTAGCGACCCGCCCCGGCTTCGAACGGGTGCAATGCTAATACCTATTAAAACCTTCCTCTTGAATCACTCTATCTATTTAAAAAAAACGATCAAAATCCGTTGAGTAGTTTTAAAGATTTAAGCATACATAGGGATATAGGGACAGAGAAAGCGACTTTGTTTTATACTATGTAGTGATAGTGATTCCCACGAGAACCGGAAATATGTGGGGGTAAACCCTTGGAACAGCCTAGTCTTGTACCTATAATCTACCTATTATCACAGAATAAGTAATAGGTAGTACTCTATTATGTGTAGTACTCTATTGTGTGTAGGTGCAATGAGCAGGCGGTCAATTCTACTAAATTTCAACGGTTACAGTTTCATGACAATGACATGGTCAGTCGATGGTGTTATTTGCTCTGAAAAGTGTCAAAATAACACCATTGACTGACCATTGACATCTCATTGTCATCCAACTATAAACGTTGACATAATCCTGTGGTAAGAGAGCGCGTCTCTCATGCGTGAGTTTCGGCTTCGAATCCTCTGAACGGAACGGCTGAACCAAACTTTAAATCTAATCTAATGTCAATTGGTAATCTATTAAGCTATTGATGTTATAGATTTCTGTGGTCGAGTAGCCACCTAGCCATTCAAAAAGTGTCATGTCGACCATCAGTCGAGACTTATGTGGTCGAGTAGGTACTTCGAGAGTAGTCACATAACCATTCAAAAGGTGGCTTCTCGACCATCAGTCGAGATTTCTGTGGTCGAGTACTTCGAGTAGTCACCTAACCATTCAAAAGGTGGCTTCTCGACCATCAGTCGAGATTTCTGTGGTCGAGTACTTCGAGTAGTCACCTAACCATTCAAAAGGTGGCTTCTCGACCATCAGTCGAGATTTCTGTGGTCGAGTAGCCACCTAAGCCTAAGAGTATACACCTATAAATAAGTAATAATAAAAATGATAATTATATTTTTTTCAATTTCATTTAAGTATTTGCTTAGTTATCACACACATGTTATTTAAAAGATATTACAAATAATTTAGATTAGGATAATAATACCTATTTAGGTACCTAGGTACTATAAATTTCTAACTCTAAGATTAACAACACAAGTCACAAATAGTGTAAGTAATAAGGTATTTGAAAAGAGATTACGTAAACTATTGTTTGGCTCCAAAATAAACCATAAATAAATAAGTATGTTGTATTTCGTATTTTAAATACGTGGGTTCATGCGAGATAGTATTTTGTAATTAATTTGTATTTAAGCTGAAAAGAAATTTATCGGACAACTGTACAATCAAGAGCGAATGAATTACAATTGTAGTGCGAGTCTGACCTTTACTCAATTGTAATAAGAACGTTACAACGTCGAATGTGTCAAGCTCTACGTGCTCTTGGCTGTACAAATTCGGCTGTGACACAACACAAATACAGACTAGACACAGAGTCACAAACACAGCTAGAGATAGACTCGGGTCATCGCGGCATTATACGCTCAGTCATTTGGCCGCGCCCTTTCTTAGTGAGGGGCAAGGGTCGATAAATTTTGATATCGAGACTTAAAGTTTTCTAAGTGTATTATTTTTAACGAAAGAAAAAAAAAAATTTTATCGATTAAAGTGGGGTTGTCACTAGGGCTTTCGAATACCGGATTTTTTGAATACCGGTATCAATACCGGAAAGTTTTTTTCCAATACCGGGATCCCGGGATCCCGGTATTGAAATTGTGTTCAGATTTTTTTTTCTTTTCAAGTAGAAAATGCCAAATTTTATGAAGAAAATAACTCATAGGTACTTAATCTCTCGTAGAATATAAGTATTATGGATCTCCTGTTGTCCGAAAATAAACATTTTTATTTATTTATTTTATTTATTAACACGGCAGTACACGCGCGGGGTGAATATTCGCCCCAGACCTATGCTTGCATCCATATTGTCTAAATAATTTGACTACAGATTGTGTCGCCTAGAGTAATCCTAGTCAAGTAAACAAGGTTCAAGGTCAGTACGTCGCTGACACTCGACGCGGTCGCAAATGGCAAACAAAAGGCGGGAAAGTACTTGAAAACGGAATGTCCATAGAACAGGAAAAAGTGGTTGATGTGAATTTTGTCCAAGATCATATGATCGTTCTGCTTCAAAATTCTTGCAATACATGGATTTGTCCGGATCATCAAGTCCTAGTTGGTACATATTGTAATCAAAATACATAAAAACAAAACAAAAAAATCGGAAAATATTTTGGAGTTTCCCCTTTCTTGAAAAAAAATCTTTTTTTTGGGTTCATTCATTAAAAATACTAAATCACTATAATATTTACCATAAATGATAAATACATATCAGTATTTAAACAATTTTTTTTTTCATATTATAGTATATTTACCTAAAATAGATCAATGAAATGGTCTAAATATTCACCCCACGCGAGTAAAACATTCGAAAATTAGGGCGCGTGTACTGTAGTGTTAAACTAACAGTTGTTTTATTGAAAATCACCATTTGTTAATAATATCACTTTAAATGTAACAAAAATCTATTTCAGGATTAGTCACAACAGGAACACATTAATCGTATTCTACGTAGAAAATATAACAAAAGAAACAAATCTCTTTTATTTGCGTTTATGATAATTTGCTAAGTATTGTGTACAATAAACATGCTGTGAATATTAAGTTACTCTTCGGTATTTGGTAATTTTGTTTAAGATTAGACATTCGGCCGAACATTATGAACAAAGTTGCCAAATAGCCAATTACGGATTAAACGGTACGATGTTTTGCTTTTAACGAATTGAAGTAAAATAAAGAAATAATGCGTGTGTGACATGATTAATTCCTAAATGAAACAAATAAACCCCTTTGCACGCTCGTGTTTGTGCAGCTAGCACAGCGCATGCATTAGAAAGAGAATGTCATCCGCAATATGTTTACCTAGATACTTGATTTCCATCAAGGCAGAATATTCGGCGCTTGGGCCAAGACCGTGACCGGTTATTCGGTATTCGGCCAAATCACACTACGTGTCATCTCTTATGTACAATGTAAGACTGAGTGAAAAATGACATAGGTATCTATTTATAATTATAACTTTAAAAAATCATCTTCAATAGTTAAAACAAGTAGTTAAGTACCTACTTCAGGTAAGTTTCATTTTCATATCCAAAATGTTGAATGAACTAAGCCTGACAAAAGCAAATAAAATAAAACGCACGAATTGTGGAATCACTAACTTAAATCTGACACTTTAAAAATATAAAAGGGAACAACAGATAGGTTATACCGTAAGAATAAACTTTTTCTTTAGGAGAATCATTACAGACAAAAGTTTATGATTATGATTGTCTAGCAACAACGAGGATGGGCGTGCAAACCTTCATATAAACTGACTTACTGGTGTAAAACCTACATTTATACAAAATAAGTACAATAAAATATGTACTACTATTATTAATATGCTCTTGTGTGTCTAATACCGGGATCCCGGTATTAGACACTTAAATACCGGTATTGAAAAAAGGCGAAAAAAGTCCGGGATCCCGGTATTAGCTAATACCGGAATCCCGGTATTGGAATCCCTAGTTGTCACCCATCCCTAGGTTGTCTGGACGAGATCGCTAAAAACGAAGACCGATTGTTGACCATTGTACTTTCATTAATGTTTATATCCATACTATATTGGATGTAGGATTTTCATTTCCCATTCCCGTGGGAATTTAATGGTCGGTGTCTACGTCCCAAAAGATAGCTTCATTACAAATTTCAGCTTTCCTAGTCCAGCAGTTGAAGAGTTTACAGACGGTCGTCTGACATTTATTTATTTATAGGACTTTCAACAGCACGTATAATATTACATGGTCATACTCATAGTGCACATAGGTACTCGTTAAATCTATATAAATAAAAATGAATTCATGTTCGTTAGTCTGATTAAAAATCCAGAACGGCTGGACAGATTTTGATGAAACTTTTTGTGTGGGTTAGAGTGGGTCCAGGGATCGTTTATACGGTGGCAGAACGACGTCTGCCCATTATTATATATATTTATATGTGTATATATATATATATATATATATATATATATATATATATATATATATATATAATATAATCTCACGCCTTTTATCCCCGAGGGGGTAGGCAGAGGTATTCCATTACTGGATATACCCACATTTCACGAGATATATTGGACCTCTAAACGTGATAGGTGGTGAGCCCATCGCCGGACCGGGTCTATTTACACAATCATGTTTCAGAATTAATTCCAAGACCTGCGGGTTTCCTCACGATGTTTTCCTTCACCGTCGAGCTAGTGATAAATATGTACGTAAGTTTTGAAAAACTCATTGGTACCGAGCCTCACTGATTTTCGGCCGGGTCTTTAACCGTTCGGGCTATCACTGCTCTTATTATTTGTTAAATATATATTTGTCTTATTATAACGGACCAGCTCTTGACTTCGTACATATTCCGAGATTAAAGTAGCACATAGGTATGATCTCTTAAGCATGGCCGGACCGTGAGTTTAGGGGGCCCTGGGCTAATAATACTTAGAGGACCACCTAATTACTCAGTTCAGTTCGAAGTACCAACAACGTAGACTTGAATTAAATGAATTGAATGGGTTTGATTAATCGCAGGATTCGCAGGGCTGCAAACCTTACGATCAGTTTAATTTAATAATATTATAGATTTTTTCGCATTATCTATTTTAAACATTGACTTGACTGAGCTGGGGCCCCTGGAATCCAAGGGGCCCTGGGCTGAAACCCAAAAAGCCGTATTATCTATCTATCGATCCGGCCCTGCTCTCAAGAATCTCCACATGCAAGTTATTTTATAGCCAAATCTCATTAGGATCGGTTCTGCGATTTAGCAATAAAAACGTAACCGACAAAATGACTTTCGCATATTATTATGCTACTTTTAATTACACGAAATCAAGACAAAAACTACATACATACATACATATGCTCACGCCTTTTTCCCGAAGGGGTAGGCAGAGACAACAACCCGCCACCTGCTACGATCCTGGCATACCTCACGCGCCTCATCCACATCCATCAATCGGTTCATACATGCTCGTCTGTTTCGGGTACTCTTTATCTGGCTTTTTTTCAATACATCGCCGATCTGATCGATGGAAGTACGCCTAGGTCGCCCTCTGCCGACTCGGCCACTCACAATCCCCTTATATATATGTCTCGTTAGACGCCTTTCATCCATCCGCTCGACATGTCCAAACCACCTGAGCATTCCTTTCTCAATCTTAGTCACTACATCCTCTTTTAAGCCACAACGATCTCGGATTAAACTATTCCTCGTTCTATCAATCAATCGTACTCCACTCATGCTTCTTAGCGAGCGCATTTCTACTGCATATTTATTCGACTCTCGTGCTTCTTCTGCCATACCCAACTCTCGCTACCATACATTAAGGTAGGAACCGACACCCCATCATGAACAGCCAGACGTGCTTTTTTGTCACTTTCATGAACGCTTACAATGCAATGCAAAAACTAGTCTACTATAAAATATAATATCGACAATTCTTCCCATCCCTAGCTCAGGTGATTCGGAACCCGTTCATGTCAAGGTGACTATCGACCCCATCCGACACCCCATCACTACATACCTACACAGTCGGTAGGTATGTTTATATATATGTTGTAAATAAGCTTTGGGGATATTTGACGGGATTCCGGTTTTCAAATATTGAGTTGAGGTGATTTGGTTCGATATTGTGTTTAGTTTGGTTAATTTGGAATAGGAAAAGAGTAGTGAGGCTCAGGTTCGAATCCTGGCATGTACCAATGAGTTTTTCAAAACTTACGTATACATATTTATCACTAGCTCGACGGTGAAGGAAAACATTGTGA
Source organism: Ethmia dodecea (assembly GCA_963855545.1). Classification (NCBI taxonomy): domain Eukaryota; kingdom Metazoa; phylum Arthropoda; class Insecta; order Lepidoptera; family Depressariidae; genus Ethmia; species Ethmia dodecea. The sequence goes on along the minus strand of OY979454.1, from coordinate 1,351,164 downwards.
GGAAACCCGCAGGTCCCAGAATTAATCCTGAGACATGTGTAACAGACCCGTGGGTCTAAAATGGCCACTTTGAGCAATTCCTCTGAGCAATTCCTCCTTTTATGAATTCCCAGCAAATCCTAAACAATTCCTCTAAATTTCGTAAAATTGTCCCTCATTTTAGTGATTCACTGACAATTCAATTCATTAGCAGATTCGTATTTGGTGAAAATTTCGAATATGAATCGAAATAGGATCCTAATATTATGATTCACCCGAAACGGCCTTTTTAGACACCCAGGTCCGGCGATGGGCTCACCACCTATCACGTTTAGGGGTCGAATATACTCCTGCCTACCCTCTTGGGGATAAAAGGCATAGTTTTTTGTTAATTGAGTCTAGGATATGTCGTAGTGTTATTGTAAAGCCGTTGTATGTATTTTAATATAATTTAACAAAATTACCACTTAGAGGTTTTTTAAAAACCACAAAATGTTGGTTAATTTAATATTGCGTCCCCTCATTTTAATGGCTAGTTGCCCCACCCTAATTACGTCCCTGTGTTATGGGTGATGATGATGATGATAAATGATGATTCATTAAATTTTGGTTGGTAGCAGCTGGACGATAGTTGCCGAGAATCGAACTGAATTGAACTGAAGTATGTACCTAGGTATCTAGCATGATTTGATTTGTCGTTTTTTATTTTATTTGTCATTTTTTCGATTCCCATGTAAATTTATTTAATTGTAATATTTATTTATTTTATAGCACATTTGCTCGTAAAAGGTGTCTTATTTCACCAATTTCAACATCGTATTGTATCTCATTGTCATTACGCCCAAGTGCGGTAAGTGTAAAGTAAAACGCACGGTTTATCAAGATGCTCCGTCTTAAAACGAACGGTACTTTTTAAAATCTCAGCAATAGTACATTATGATATAAGTGCGGTAGGTTGAAAATTACAGCCGAGGCGATATTGCTACAAGTAAGCAGAGGCTGTAATTATCAAAGCGCACACGTATGTCATACGACGTTTTATAACACATTTGCGAGAAAATAAAATAAAACTCCGACTATGGTCAACGAATAAAAACAATACAGCGTTAAGAAAAAGCGCGCGGCGCGCATTATCATTTTTTTAGGCAAAGGCACAAAAAACAGCCAGTATTACTAATAAAGTAAATTAATATTTTTGTGTTTTTGTTACGGATTAATTGGTTGTAATTTACTGTCAAAATTAATTAAATAAAATAATCATGTACATAAATATTTCTATAATATATTTTATCTCCCAAAGTTAATTTTAATCATAAAATGTTGACAACTTTTTTGAAATAAAAACTCTTTGCTGAGATTTTAAAAAGTACCGTTCGTTTTAAGACGGAGCATCTTGATAAACCGTGCGTTTTACTTTACACTTACCGCACTTGGGCGTAATGACAATGAGATACAATACGATATTGAAATTGGTGAAATAAGACACCTTTTACGAGCAAATGTGTTATAAATAGTTTTTATGTCAAAAAAGCTGTCAACATTTTAAAATTAAAATTAAAAAATAAATAAATAATCTCACGCCTTTCATCCCCGAGGGGGTAGGCAGAGGTATTCCATTACTGGATATACCCACATTTCACGAGATACATTGGACCCCTAAACGTGATAGGTGATAATAGCCCATCGCCGGACCGGGTCTATTTACACATGTCTCAGAATTAATTCTGAGACCTGCGGGTTTCCTCACGATGTTTTCCTTCACCGTCGAGCTAGTGATAAATGTATCAACACACATAATAATGAAAAAATGATTGAAGTTTAAAGTTTGAATGGCGTGCAATTTTTTTTATTATTTATTTATTCATTTCTTATATATCTACATTAACAGGAAATTAATGTCGCCAAACTGCAGGAGCAGTTTGTAGGCGTTGCGCTCTTTACAAATATTTTTGCTTAATATCTAGATATATACTTAGTTTTAGGTAATTCGGATACTACTAACTACTGCAATACAATAAAACCTACACAACAAAGAACAATCATACTCTCAAGCTTCTAAAAAAACTTCTATGAGTTTTCTTTTTAGCGTACATTTACTAGAGGTTGATGATGAAATTTTTGCGACTTCCCTTTGAAAAGCTTCGCCTGCCCCACCTTGGTTACGCCTCTATGGTGCGATTGATGATTTTAATCTTAATTCATTTAACTCTGTGTATTCCCCCTTAATGCCCATACTTGGTCCAACCTAGTTACGCCTCTGTGTTACATAGGTGATGATGATGAAAAAAATTGATTCATTCAACTTTGTGTCATCCCTTTTAATTGCCCTCTACCTCTCTTCCTGACCGATATGCCCTGCCCAGTCTCTATGTTACGGGTGATGATGATGAGATGAGAAATTTTGATACATCAATTATACAACCTCCCTCTATTAATGGCGCCACTTACATACAAGAGGGGGCCCTCTTAGTTACTCTTCCAAGTTACGGGTGATGATGATGATGAGAAATTTTTATTCATTTAAGTTTGCGTCCCATTTAATGCTTCTAGTTGCTCTACCCTAGTTACGTTTCTGTGTTAGAGATGATGATCATGATGATGATGATGATGAGTCTCACCTGATTCTGCCCCCGTCGCGGTCATGGCGCCTGGGATCGCTAATCACAGATATCGAAATCTCATTTTCGCTTCTTCTCTTGTTTTTCTTAGACTTGTGATGCCTGTGGACAAATGCAGTGGATTTTCAAAGTTATTTAGTTCCAATCTAGGTAGAGCAGTGCTTTTTACTAAACTACATGTAAACACCCAGACACGACATCGATCGACAATCGAACCCGCAAAATGTACAGAAGGTAGATACCCGATGAGTCAACAGGCGAGTCCGTATTCAGTCTTAAAACTAAAACAAAAAAAGCAGCAAAGTAGAAAAAGAAACTCACTTATGCTTCTTCTCTTTCTCTTTTCGGTCGCTCGACTTATTCCGATTCTTCTTCTTGTATACCGAACCTCCATTACCTTCATCCACTGTTTCCAGGTGTAGCACGTATAGCCTGTATATTTGCAGCAGTATCACCTGTCATGGAGAAACCGATAAAAACATAATGCGAGAGAGAGAGAGAGAGAGAGAGAGAAGGAGGGTGTAGGTGTTGAAAGATCTACAGCTCATCTGTGGACTTTGTAGGGGTTCACCTGTGTAGTGTGTGTCAGAGAGAGAGAAAAACGAAGGGATACGAGAAAGAGAGAGAGGGGGTGTATGTGTGTGTGATGGTGACATTTGGGGGATTACACATATAACCTCATAAACAAAAGAACTACATCTCAGCAGCGGACTTTTACGAGTTGATTATCAACACTCACCAAAGTAATAATAATAATTGTGGGACACAAAGTCAAACACGGTTTTTTAGCCCCAAACTAGGCAGGGCCTGTACTATGGGTACTAAACAACTGATAAACATACTTAATATAAAAAAAAAATGATTAACTGACTGACTGATTGGTGATATATCAACGCACAGCCTAAGCCGCGCTGGGTCTAGAGACTTGAAATTTTGCACATAGATAGTTTATACAGTGTAGGCATCCACTAAGAAAGGATTTTACAAAATTCAACCCCTAGGGGGGTGAAATAAACGTGCGCGAGCGAAGCCGCGGGTAAAAGCTAGTACTTAAATAAATATTAAACGACAAGACACGAAGCCAACAGACATGTTCATGCACACAAATGTTGGCCCCGAGCGGGGATTGAACCCGCGACCTCAGACTCAGAAGGCAGGCTCACTACCAACTGAGCCAACGCCTGTCAATACAACTCACCAAAGTATTCTTGCAGGTGAAGAAGATGTTCATGTAGTTGATTATCTTGTAATGGGCGATGATGAGGAGCCTGAAGGCGAGGAACGGAGCGTCCTGGAGAGCTATATTCATCATAATGGCGCAGACCTCGATGCTGCAGCAGCAGGCCCGGCTGTTACTCCTGGGAAAGGTCAAGGTTAGGAGTCCAGAAACTGGCCCTCCACAGAAGACAGCAGTAGAGTAGTTGTTGTGAGGAGTACTAAGAGTCTAGCAGTGGTAAAGAGGTGCATTTCATTATGTAGAGGTGTTGGAAGTGAGTCAGCTTGGAATCCTTGAGGGCATGTACCAATGAGTTTAAAAGTAACGATCGATATTTTTATCGCTGGTGCTGATTCTGCTTTACAGCAACTAAACTTATTTTAGTTTATTCCTTTCATTTTCTTTCTCCTAGAAAAGAAAAGAGACGAGAGATATTTAGTCCTGTCAAATTAAAATTAGTCCTGTCAACTAAGGCATTTCATAAAGTTTTTATTGAAAAGTAAAAAAGTCACGACTAAAATACGGCCAGGACTAAATTCGGTAGGTTATCTTCTATCCCTTTTCTTTTTTTGAGGTAAGACAAAGACAAGACTAAACCAAAATAAGTTAAGTTTAAGTCGGTGTAAATCAGAATCGGCCTCGCAAACTCAACGGTGAAGGAAATCATGAGAAAACCAGCAGGCCCCAGAAGTAGTACGGAGACATGTTTAACAACACTTTAGTCAATTAACTTATAGTGGTCATGTTTAGGGGACCGAAAAAACTGTCAAAAATAAGTACTTCCAAGAATAGAATGGGTAGGTACTTCTACAAACGAAGTTTTGCAAAAGAAAGGATGTACAAAATGCATAGTTGTTTTGTCCATAAAAGTACTATAGTTACTTACCTATTGTTTTCGAGACCTTATATGAATTACGAAATATCTGTTATCCCCTTGCTTTTTACACCCATTATTGGGGATGAGAGTAAATGGCAGAGATAAATAATAAATTACTCCTACATCCTCAATATTTGGAGATAGGTGTAAATAACCCGTAGAGACCAAGTAGTAGGTATAGAAAAAGTTCTCAATTAACCTACAAAAACAGAAAACTTACAGTTAATGATCACTACACGTCGACAACAATGACAGATGACAGTAGTGTACAATGTTACTTTGTTTTTACAAAATCAAGCTGTGTTGAAGCATGAGAATATACCGAAGATACTTTATTGTTTATCAAGGCTAACCCGAAGAAGTTAAAATTTATAAATTACTAGTGACCCGCCCCGACTTCACACGGGTGCAATGCTTATACTAAAACCTTCCTCTTGAATCACTCTATCTATTGAAAAAACCGCATCAAAATCCGTTGCGTAGTTTTAAAGATTAAAGCATACATAGGGATATAGGGACAGAGAAAGTGACTTTGTTTTATACTATGTAGTGAAGAACTCCTGAACTTAATTGTGTCTCGGTTCCAATTGGAACCGGCGGTTTTTAACTGATTAAATCAATTCTGTGTTTTTATACTAATTTTTTTTTTATAATGCAGCTTTACAAGACTAAATAAATGCCGTCACTTGCACGGTTGATGAAGCTATTACTGTGTCAGTGACAAAATTGTGGATGGTCCGTAAACATACAAGATACAATATAAATAAATAAGTATGTAATCTCAATCTAGATAAGTATGTATTTTTCGGGTCTGCAAAAGTTAACGACACGTAGGTAAGACCTCTATTCTACCATACAAAATTCAGAAAAAATAAATTAATTAAAAAAAAAATATGTTTTTCTGTAAAGTCGGTTTACGGACTATAATTTTACGTGAAAACATTAATGAAAAATTGCATACTAGAGTGGAAGAGAGATAGATGCGTCACAAGCCGCCCGCTTAGACCGTTCGCGCCTCTCTATCGCTTGTTCCACGCTCTCACTTGCACGCTCGGCTCAGGCGGAACGTGACACTTTTTCGTGGGTGCAGTCGTCGTTCATCAATTTATTAGACGTTATTACGTCAAAACTAATACAATAAGAATAATAATAATAATTTTGGAATCTCGTTAGTTTAAAAATAAAAAACAACTAAAAATATTAAAATAAATCAAAAGTAGATGTGGTATAAATAATTATATCAATTTACTTTACTCTCCGTTTTGACGTCTAGAACCGAGGAAGAGGACGCCAGTTAACTCCTTCGGGTAGTAAGTACTTCATGAAATAATTGAAGCTATTTACAGCGTTGCGTTGTGTCAGTATGATAATACCAGGAATCAAAATACCTATTGAAAAGAAGGCTTTTATCTCTCTTCGCATTTCCATTATATCTCCTACGGGAGTTAACTGTGAATGGGAAAATATCCCCTAAGTGATGTATCCCCTAGGTAATCTGAACAATCCTGTATTTTAGAAGGGTCAAATATGGCACTACTATGCCCTACATGGAACAACACGCGCCAGACAGCAAGCACGTGTTGTCACAAGTTCTAAACCGCGCCATCAAAGTTTTTACAACAGTCTGTACAAATACAACATTCCAACATCAGCGGACAGCGAAACCGCCAGGTAGATCTTTTTAACTAACCAGTCTAGAGACATAACTTTAAGTTTCTCAATTTAGAGATCACAGTATAAGCTCTTCATTTCCCAGGAGATGCTGAACATCCTCTGGCATATTATCCCCTCTTATGTGACCACAAGACGAGGTAGGATGCACATGATAAACGAGCCATATTTGACCATTATGTATGTATTGATGACATAGTAAAAACAAGAATTCGCCTTCATACAACGTTCTGATCGCAGCGGGTGGATGTGAAAAGTATTTATGTTATCCACTTATTGTATGTCAATGGTATAAAGTGTTCTAGTTACCTGCGGAGAGGAAGTCACAAAAACATTATTCCATTAAAAATGAGAAACAAAATTTATGAGATTTCGCTGTTCTATTGAGCTGAGCTGAAATCTGTTCCAAGCATCATTGTCATTTGTATAATCATCTAGTTTGTAAAACGTTACTGCCATTTATCAGATTACTTTTTAATATAATATATATAAAATATAATCTGACGCCTTTTATCATATCAATACAAATGAAAAATACTGCCGATCTCGACGGCTTATCTGTAAAAATCATATCATCCATAATAGACTTAATTGCCTCACCTCTAGCTTGGTTATTTAATAAATGCGTTGATGATGGCGTGTTTCCTGATCTGATGAAACATAGTAAAATTATTCCATTATTCAAAGCCGGTAGTAGATTAGACCCTTCTAACTTCAGACCAATATCAATTCTACCGACTCTTAGTAAAATTTTTGAGAAAATTATTCTATATCAGTTGAGTGCACATTTTTCTATCAACAGTATAATGTCTGTAAAGCAATTTGGATTTACTAGGGGTCGCTCGACAACCGATGCCGGTGTTGAGCTAGTAAATCATGTGTTTGATGCCTGGGAGGAGTCGCAGGATGCTGTTGGGGCTTTCTGTGATTTATCTAAGGCATTCGATTGTGTCCATCATGAAATTCTCATCAGAAAACTACGTCATTACGGAGTACAAGGCCGCGCTCTTGATTTAATAAAGTCCTACTTGAGAAGCCGGATACAGTGTGTTGATGTAAACGGTTCAAGATCGTCTGGATCGGCGGTTTGTATTGGTGTACCGCAGGGCTCCATTTTAGGCCCCTTTCTATTTCTGGTCTATATAAATGACCTACCCAACCGAGTGCAACATGATATTGTACTGTTCGCAGATGATACATCTCTACTTTTTAAAATTAAACGACCTATTAAGTCTTATGACGAAGTGAACAGTGCAATTAATGATGTTGTCAGTTGGTTTAACGTTAATAATTTACTTCTCAATGAGAAAAAAACTAAATGTGTACATTTTTCTTTATCAAATGTTTAACGAACTTTAAACTCAGTTACAGTTAAAAACGAAAAATTAGAATGTGTAAACACTTCAGTATTTCTAGGAATAACTCTAGACTCTAAGTTACAGTGGGGACCGCACATTGATACGTTGGCGAAAAGGCTCAGTTCTGCTGCATATGCCGTAAAAAAAATACGTAATATGTCAAGCGTAGAAACAGCTAGACTTGTCTATTTCAGCTACTTCCACAGCTTAATGTCATATGGCATTCTACTGTGGGGGAATGCTGCTGATGTCCAGAGAATATTTATTTTGCAGAAACGAGCCATTCGTGCAATTTATAAAATGGGGTCTAGGATGTCTCTAAAGGAAAAATTCAAGGAAATTAATATACTGACACTGGCGTCACAGTATATTTACGAAAACGTATTGTATGTTAAAAAGAATATATCACTTTACAAAAAAAATTGTGACAGACATTGTATAAACACTAGAAATAAGAATGAACTGGCTGCTTGTGTTAGTCGATTATCTAAAGTTACCAAATCCTATAAGGGTCAATGTATACGTTTTTACAATAAGATTCCCATTGAATTACAAAATTTGCCTCTTGACAAATTTAAAATATTAGTTAAGCAAAAATTACATAAAAAAGGCTACTATAAAATTACAGACTACTTAGTAGACCAACATGCATGGGATTAACCGACTCGACGCTATGTAAGGCTATTAATTATAATTATTATTGTAAACGATATTTATTAGTAAGACATGAGTTTAAAAAGAGCTGCCCTTGAGTTTCTTGCTGGCTCTTCTCGGGGTACTGCATTCGGAACCAGCAGCTCGTCGGTGGAGATGGGCTGCTGTTTGCATTTGGCCAATCTTCATGGACGAGTTTAGAGTGCCTTGTTATTATAAAATATTGACGTTTCTAAGTGTATATTTTAATACCAATAGAAAATAAACGATTTTGAATTTTTTTGAATTTTTTTTATCCCCGAGGGGGTAGGCAGTGGTATTCCATTACTGGATATACCCATATTGCACGAGATATTATTGGACCCCTAAACGTGATAGGTGGTGAGCCCATCGCCGGACCGGGTCTATTTACACATGTCTCAGAATTAATTCTGAGACCTGCGGGTTTCCTCACGATGTTTTCCTTCACCGTCGAGCTAGTAATAAATATGTACGTAAGTTTTTGAAAAACTCATTGGTACATGCCAGGATTCGAACCCGAGCCTCACTGATTTTCGGCCGGCTCTTTAACCGTAAGGGCTATCACTGTATCTATTTACTTTTTAACATATTCAAGCAAAATTCAAAACAGACTCATATTTACCACAATAAAATCAAATTTGACTTGCGTTGAGTTTTGAACTTCGTTAAGCGGCCTTTTTTGGCGCCTTCTGTACTTGTACTAATATTTATTCTATGGTCTGGACAGGCCACGCTCAGAACAGCTGTATGTAGACGACATAAGGTTGTTTTCACTACGATGAATTGAGAATGGGCTGTGGTGTGCTGGATGCTGCATGCGTGCCACAGCAATACGTACGTGTCCGACCTATTGGCGGTTCCTCTTGACTTCCTGGACTTGGTGGCGGTCAGGACAACCGTGAACTGGATCAGAGACCAGGACCAGATCGCCAGTGTGAGCAGAACGAGCACCTTCTCCGACGCCACCTTCTCGTCTTTGAAGGAGTCGAAGAATTCTATGATGTCCGCTGCTGTACCTGATGGAATGCTTTACGTCTTGTAACTGATCTTACCCATTATGGGATTGGCCTTGGTTTTGGTAATTATTTACGACCGCTTTAAGCTGAGCCAGCTAACGCATATACAAGTAAAATTAGGATGCCAGCCGCCAGCCAGCCAGCCGCTGGTAGCAATGTCATTTATTTATTAACATAGTTCAACATTTCAATGAACTTTCATTTTCCAGGCAACATTTCCAATTTATAAATAAACAAAATCTCACGCCTTTTTAAGAGAATATTCGACCCCTAAACTTGAGAGGTGGTGAGCCCATCGCCGAACCCCATATGTTACACATACCTTAGAATTAATTCTGGATTTCCTCACGATGTTTTCCTTTGCCAACGAGCTACTGATACGTATAGCATACTGATAAGTATGTACTTAAGTTTTGAAAAACTCTGGTACATGCCAGGATTTGAATGATTATCATCATGAGAAGCGGGCTCTTTAACCGTAAGGCTATCACTGCTCCTCACACTGCTCATTTCCAATTTATCTTTCTCTAAAAACCTCATGCAGATCAATAGGAACGTTTACGAAAATTACTAAATCTTGCCAGATAGAGCTAATCTACTTGATGTGAGATCTCTTACCAATATACACGAGTAGGAGTTGGCTGAGCTGATCTCTGGTCAGGTCGCCCTTGGGCAGAAGCCAGCGGCCCACAATGAGGGTCAGCATCAGGAATTGCTCGATGAGCGTGACAAACGTGTCTGTGCGCATCCGGTTGGCTCCAGGAAACGGGAGGTCCGTCTAGAAAGACACAGCTTCGTGTATGTAGAAATCAAGAAACTACCTTGATACAGGGGGCCGATTCCACTAAATGTCGACGGTAATAGTTGGATGACAATGACATGTCAATGGACAGTCAATGGTGTTATTTGGCACTTTTCAGAGCAAATAACACCATTGACTGAGCATTGATATGTCATTGTCATCCAACTATGACCGTTGACAATTAATGGAATTGGCCCCCTGTGCTGCTACCAGGAAGATCTTGCATAATTGCAGTGAAATTATAGTCACTTTATGAGCAAGTGTGTTGAAATAGCACATCACGGTACAAGTGTGTAATGTTAGTGATTACCGTCCTCGGCTCTCTTAAGACCCTGACCTAACGGCTCGGGTCTCAATGGCGCCTCAGCGGTAATCACCAACATTACACACTTGTACCATAATATAAGTATACCTAGATTTTATTTAAACACACTTGCTCATAAAGTGGCTCTAATTTCACTGCAATTAGGTACATAATGACACCTGTAATAGTTAGATTTTGGTGTGCAGAAAGTTATCTACAGTTAAACATAATTATTTAAAATGTTCGTTTGAAGGCCCTACTCACGTTGTGGTCTGTTGGATGTACAGTGGATCCATCTTCAGTCCGTCCATCCTGAAATTTATTATAATTTTCAGCCTGTAATGTCCACTGACACAGGCCATTCCCAGGTGGATTGGGATCAGATTGCCATTTGACACTCTTAAGTTTGTTTTTAATATTTATTATTCCTAAAATGTTAATTATTGTATGCCTAATATTGGCGCATTGCCTGTGCTTACATAATTAAAATAACAACTTGTATAATCCAATAAAAAAAAATTCATTCATTCAAAATATTCATTCACTTATTAATTCAATCATTCATTCAAAAATATTCATTCATTCATTACTAGGTAGGTTGCTGGTAACGTTGATCGCCGACTCAAGCACTTTCCTTTGAGTAGCAAATTTCGCCGAATTTCCAGACGATGGTTTGCTTTAACCCCGTCTTCCCCAATTTATTACCTCGACGATGGTTAAGTTGTTTTTCTTCTCCAGGCGTAGGTCTACCTTGTGGAGTTCAATCAGCCATATCGCTGGCACCACCAGCCCAAGGTATATGAAGACCGACGGGCAGAACCTAGGGGCAAGGCATGTGGTTAAAAGAAGTCAGTGGGGGCGACTATGCTTTATACCGACTAAACTTATTCTGTTTTATTCCTGTCTTTGTCTTACCTCAATAAAAGGAAAGAGATAGAAGATAACCTACCGAATTTAGTCCTGTCAAAGGCTGTATTTTAGTCGTGACTTCTTTACTTATACATTAAACACGCTATGAAATGCCTTAGTTGACAGCACTAAATATCTCATTTCTCTTTTCTTTTGTAGGAGAAAGACAATGACAGGAGTAAACTAAAAAGTCGCTGTAAAGCAGAATCCGCACCAATGATATCCCCTCCAAACCTACTTTCTACTATCTCCACTAATATACGAGGATTTTTTTTATTGTATGTTTGTAACGAATAAATTCAAAAACTAGTTGACCGATTTTAAAAATTATTTCACTAATGGAAAGCTACATTAACAGGGAAAAACATAGGCTATATTTTATCCTCGTATTTTGACTGGAACGGAAATTACGTGCTTAAAACCGCGCAGCGCTGCTAATAAACTCAAAACCTACTGGACCCATTTCAGTCAAGAACCGTACGGTTCCAATGCGCACCCTAACAATTAAACATCAATTGTGTCTCAGATCATTGGTTTGAGAGGTTAAAAATTATTTCACCAATGGAAAGCTGCATTATGTAACATGTATGAGTAACATGGGCTATATTTTATCCCCGTATTCCTGCGGGAACGGGAACGAAGCGGGAGAAATTATGTTATAAATTTACTTTTTTATTAAACAGCTACTTTAAATTTACTCTTTTAATGATACTGTCAACGACCTAACTACCCCTTTGATATAAAACCTTAGTTTTCGTTAGTAATAAATTGATGATTCGCCGATTGGTGATAAGGAAGTGACGTCATAGCCGGAAATAGAGCCACGTGTTTTGGGCGCGAACCGGAAATGCCATTACGCCATTAGCCACAACGAAAGCTTACGCTAATGTATCTTTTAGTTACTGATAGTTGATAGGTTATTTGGTAGAGATCGCGTTGTATGGATGATATTGCGTGTTTTGTTTTCGTCAAGTGCTGTATTTATTACTCCATAAAGAAAAAAAACTTTTTCGTCAGGTTACTTCCAAATTATTTATTTACTAGCGGTTTTGCCCGGTTTCCCCCGCGTAGTTCCCGTTCCCGTGGCAATACGCGAATAAAATATAGCCTATGCTACTCAGGGATCTGCTAGCTTTCAATTGGTAAAATATTTTTTTAAATCCGTCTAGTAGTGTTTGAGTTTATTCGTAACAAACATACAAAAATACAAATCTTTCCTCTTCATAATATTAGTATAAGAAGATTTAAACTTACAGCTAAAGAAGAACTTACAACTTACAAAGAGGATAAACATGAAACAATACACATAATACGCACGGTGTGGAAATTATCTTAAACTACTCTATCAACATCTTTAATCAATATTTATAAAGAAGAAACTGTAGCGACACAGAACACGCCAATAGAGACGGCCGAATTCTGAACCGCGCTATCGAAGTTTTCTAATGAGTTTGTACCTACTTATAAATACAACTGTCCAACATCAAACGTCGGACGCGGTCTTCAGGCACGATCACCTCGCCTAAAGGAAGATTTTCACGATGGAGGAGCATTTAACTCCTCCATAAACTAACTGACTGGCGGACTGATCGATCCACGTACACTGTACAGCCGAAACCATTGGGTCTAAAAGAATAAAATTTTGCACAGAGGTTCTTTAAATTACGTAAATTCCCACGGGAACAAAATGCCGCTGGGCATCAACAATCTTAATAATACATTTAATTTTAAGGTCCGAAAATAATTAATAAGAAGGTGATTTATGACATTTACAACTATTTTATAAATTTATAATACACTATCTTTAAAAAAAACAGCCAAGTGTGAGTCGGACTCCCACACGACGGGTTCCGTACCATTATCTATAAAAACGACAAAAAAACACGTTTGTTGTATGGGAGCCCCCTTAAATATTTATTTTATTTTTAGTATTTTTTGTTATAGCGGCAACAGAAATACATATTTTGTCAAAATTTCAACTGTCTAGGTATATCGTGGTTCTTGAGATCTAGCCTGGTGACAGACAGACGGACGGACAGACAGCGATGTCTTAGTAATGGTCCCGTTTTTACCCTTTGGGTACGGAAACCTGAAAACCTGTTGACATGTCCGGATGCTGCATGGGCTCTATAATCTAAAAAATTTTCAAGCGTCTTGTTCTGGTTGCCAAATTGTAGAGATGGCAACCCTATATATTGTAGAGATGGAATCCGAAGAGGGGTGTCATGTTTTTTGTATAATTTTCATTTTGCTGTATATTTCGGGTTTTGATTCGTATTAGTGATAGTATATTAAAATATCCGTGAAAGTGTGAAGTGAATGGGAAATTCGATAAAATGCCAGAGATGATCATTTTTGGATTGCCTCAAGAAGTCACAATGAAGTCTTCATAAAAGTGCTATCATTTTACTGTTGAAAACAGAGAGAGGGATGAAGAAAGTGTTGAAGACACAGTATTTTTCTAAGCCTAATTATAGAAAAGTAATAAGGCTTTAACGACTACAATACAAAGGCCGTTAAACAATAAAAAAAACATGTGTTTATGCTGTGTTTTAACCCTAAGCTGAATGAAGTCTGGCAATGACCTTCACGGGTTATTTTCCGCTGGCATTAGGTGTTTTGTGAAAGAGCGACAGACCAGAAAATGTCTTGGCATTCTGACAATTAACTAACTTGTGACACCTGCTTACTCCTACTCACTTTATGGGACTAATATTTACTTCTATCTATTTATTTATGTACCAAGAAAACGTACACATGCTAAACTTATTGCATAAAGCCATTATAAGTAGGTATACCTTTTTATTATAAGGTTATGTCAATATAATAAACTAATACATACATATTATATCCTAACAAACATAGGTAAATTAAGTATATATCTCACTCTATAAACAGAAATCCAAAAAATACTTATTACTTACATGTAAATTAATCTAAGATGATGATTTTCATTAGAACAATTTATGCTTGAACCGATAAAAACGCACGAATTTTCCTTTTAAAAGAAAACTTGCATTGGGATTAACTAATGCGATACATAGGTAGATAATCTATACAGACATGTATACATGCTCGCTCACCCTTTTTAAAGTGACTTTAAATAACTACGTTTCTCAATACGACCGTAGTTATATCTTTTTTTTAAATATGTTTGAACCGATTTTTTATTATTCTTTTTGCTGGAAAGGAGATATTCCAAGGGTGGTACCATGATAAGGTAGTTACCTTATCATGGTACCACCCTTCTTAGGATCTGATGTTATCATCCCAGATAAATCGAGAGGAACCCTAGAAAATCGTAGTGGCGACTAGTGCTTTTTTAGTTTTCTGTTTGAAGTAGTTTTTTTTGTTAAAAATTATTCATAATATTTATATTCCTAGGCAGAGTCAATAAATCGCCACCTGCTGCGATCCTGGCACACCTCTACCGCTTCATCCATCGGTTCATACATTCTCGTCGGTATATCGGATACTCTGTATCTGTCTTTGCTAGAATCAATTCTGAACCTTTTCAATTCTGGGTTTTTTCACGATGTTTTCATTTACAGTCGATTAAGTGATAAATATTTACGTTGGATTTGGTAAAAGAGTTCTCTCTGTTCAAAGATCAGCTCTCCATAAAGAAAGAGAAGAGGAGGTAGGTTTTAGAAAAAATAGGGCCCGATTTGACGAAACACGCCGTAACAATAGAGTTATATATCAGCTTGTGCATTTTTATGCCTGCTCAACCAAAGGACTATCACTGCTCTTTTATAATAACAACTGGCAACGCCTTTCGGTTTCACCTGAGTTCCCGTTCCCGTGGGAATATAGCCTATGTGTTATTCTGATGTATAAGCTATAGAGGTATATGTAAGGTTTCATCAAAATCCGTTCAGTAGTTTTTGCGTGAAAGAGTAACAAACATACACGCAAAGTTTCGCGTTTATAATATTACTAGCGACCCGCCCCGACTTCGCACGGGTGCAATGCTAATACTAAAACCTTCCTCTTGAATCACTCTATCTATTAAAAAAAACCGGATCAAAATCCGTTGTGCAATTTTAAAGATTTAAGTATAGGTAGGTATATAGGGACATATGGATATAGGGAGAGAGAAAGCGACTTTGTTTTATACTATGTAGTCAAAGAGATTTAAATATAATAATGCATAGAGGGGGCATTGGGAATATTTTCACACAAAACTTTGAAGCCTATAAGCGTCATGTCCTTGTCATGTCAGTTAGTATGAACGCGAGCTGTCATTTGGTCGAAATTGTACTAGACTTATTCCACTTGGAATAACTTTTGACTTCAAATTTTCCTCGCTTTGTCCCCTCTATGTCCTATTATATTTAAATCTCTTTGTATGTAATGATAATAGGAGTAATGCGACCTCTTCCAAGTCCCAACCCCCCCATAGTTTAAAAATACTCACCATTTCCATTCCTGGTTCTCCTTTATAGTAAGAGTGAAGACTCCCTCTACCAGCAATAGAAGAATAGGAGACGCCAAGTACCAGTATTCGATACTGTCCTTAAAAACGGTGACTTGCCAAATGGCTATGATGCCGTGGCACGCGAAAACGAGACGTGTAATCACCGCTTTTATTGTAGCCAGCACTTTTCCAACGTTCGCCATTTTGTTTTTATTTTCTTTACCAAGTTTCGCGGTATTTTTGGGTTAAGTCGCACCAGACTTGGCTGAATGATGTCATTTTGTACTTTTTTTTCTTTTAATTGGTTTATAAATCAGGATTTTCTTTTATTTTGTGTTAACAAGATAATAAATTCCTTTTTATTAAAATAATGTTAATTATTCCAATAATTAAATAAGTCAGATAGTTGTTTTTAAAACAATTTCATGCAACGTTTTATTTTGACTAAAAATATTTAAACATTGCGTATAGTTTTAAGAACACTTTGGATAAGGCACTCGGTTATTGTTATGTTAAAAATCACTGTAATTATTTTTGCTTAGTAACACTGAAACTGACTGGAACGTAAAAAGAATCATCTCAAAATGAAAGTTTCAGCAACAAAACTATACAAAATTGCACGTAGAACGACCGAATTTGGTGTTTGATATCCATTGCTGTCTTACTCGACTGTACAGAATGAAGGATTCTGTACCTACCACGTACAAAACATCCGGCCAAGTACGAGTCAGACTCGCGCACCGAGTCGGGTTCCTTACAAGCTTGTAGATATACATTTACCAAAATAATTAAGTAAAATTACTGCAGTTAGTACCTAAACTATGAAAGTACCGAACATTGCTAACAGGAAAAGTAATTGGAAATTTCTAAATAAACTGGATTGAGGGACAAACATAACTTTACCGCCGGAAAACTGTTTTCCCCATACATCGACATTCGCAGTCAGTTAACTAGCTCGAAATTTAAGATTAAGTAAGTATCTATAAATTTGTTTTTGCTTTTAACGACAAATTCTTTACCTTTCACGTTTAGTGGTCGAATATTCTCGTTAATAGTGGGTATTTCCAGAAATACCTACTATTATGAATACCTCTTACTACCCCCTCAGGGATAAAAGGTGTGAGATAATTTATTTTATTTTTATTTTATTCTTTACAAGTATAAGATAATTGTTTCTTGGCAAATTTCATGATTCCAGGTCAACAGGAACCCGATAGGATGTCCAAATATGTTACGTTATACGTGGTGATTACTCAAATTACTACTATCGATGAGTTTTCAAAGAATCCCACTCGCGATCAGTCAAGGTCGCCATCGCCCTTCACACAGTCGTCGGTTAGAAGTAAAACCAGCAATGTATACAAAACCTTACAAAACAAACGCTGTGTAGATTTGCGCGCGCACCCCCAAAATTAGCCAATCGTGGGTAGTTTCCCAAGAAAGGGGCGAGGGCATTCTTCGCGGCAAAGATTATGGAACCTTACAGAGGGTATATTGTATAAAACTTATGCAATATTTCAAGCTTTTTTATTATTCCTTTTTCAAATAGTACATAATTTTAAATTAACTACAATGCAGTTTGTCGGTGAGAATAACGCCCTTTTCGTTTGTTATTAATTTATCATAGAAAAATGTGTTAGTTGTCAGTCTGTCTGTTTGTCAGAGCTTATATTCGAGGAAAACGTTTTTAGCGTTTGTTTACAACTATTGTGATATGGAATCTTATTATATATCTTAGGCGTTAGATACCTGATAGATGTCGTTAATAAATAGACTTTTTGACTGTATCAGAATAAAATAAAATAAATAATCTCACGCCTTTCATCCCTGAGGGGGTAGGCAGAGATATTCCATTACTGGATATACCCACTTTTCACAAGATACATTGGACCCCTAAACGTGATAGGTGGTGAGCCCATTGCATCGCCGGACCGGGTCTATTTACACATTTATTTATTTATTTATTTCAGATTTATGCAACATTACAGTAAATAATCAAAGCGTTACACAGACGAGTCAACATACAGTTAAAAATTAACATTAGGTACTTTAATTAATATTCTGAATAATTTAAACATTATCATTGTCATCAAATAAGTTTCTATATTTTTTCTAAGACTTTTTTAGAGTCTTTCATCAGGCTGGCAATGCTATCAAAAAACAGATCACAATGAGGTGAGGGGCTGTCGCGAGAACGGAGTGCATTAGAGCGCGAGCGCGTGCGGCCGGGGCACATGTCTCAGAATTAATTCTGAGACCTGCGGGTTTCCTCACGATGTTTTCCTTCACCTTCGAGCTATGAGTCTGATAAATAAGTCAGTAGATAAGTTTTTGAAAAACTCATAGGTACATGCCAGGATTCGAACCCGAGCCTCACTGATTTGCATCATGCAAAGCAGGCTCTTTAACCGTAAGGCTATCACTGCTCTCCAATAATGATATTATTATTTTATTGTATGTACCTAAGTAGGTATATATTATAGTTAGTTAATAAGTTGTAGGAGCAACAGTCGAGTGACGCATCTATTACTCTCTGATCTTTAGAATCATTGACGCACGAAGCGAAACTCGGAAATTGGCAAATTAGCATATAAAGCCGACAGCAAAGGGTTGAATATTGAACGAAAGGGTTCTATATAATAGATTTTACTGGGGTGTGCATTTATATGACCGTAGTCCATAGTTGCGGACACTGCCCGATATAAAGGGTCACATTTTATTGGTTCCATAGGTGAAACTAAAACTCGACTACGGAAAAATTAAGCTTATGTCACCTGTACCATAATATGAAATCGATTGACACCTCATTCATCAAAATCGGAGGAATAGTTCACACGTGCTATGGTGGAACCAAAGACGTTATGATATTACGAAACCAAAGAGATTCAAATGTTAAAGGGCCTGCTTCACAGCATGATGAAAATCAGTGCGGCTCGGGTTCGAATCCTGGCATGTACCAATTAGTTTTTCAAAACTTACGTAGGTACATATAATTTATCACTAGCTCGACGGTGAAGGAAAACATCGTGAGGAAACCCGCAGGTCCCAGAATGAATTCTGAGACATGTGTAACAGACCCGCAGACGTATTCACGGAGACTCGATACCGTTTCCGTTCGATTCAGATCGAGATCGACTTCGGAAACTTTATTCTAGGCGTTTCTGACAGCCACGGAAAATTTTCAGAATCCTTATGTCACATATGACATTAGTTTTCGATACCAACATCAGCCCATCTCGAAAGAGTTCGACAGATTTTCCGATATCGAATATCGAAGCTGCCGCCCTGCCTGAATACGCCTGCCGGTCCAGCGATGGGCTCACCACCTATCACATTTGGGGGTCCAAAGAATATGTGATGAAAAATGGGTATATCCAGAAATGGAATAGGTGCCTCGGCCTACCCCCTACGGGATATAAGGAGTGCGATTATGGTATGTTATATTTTAATCTCTTTTACAGAAACAAAGCAATAATATGTACATAAGTCACAAAAAACAACCGACTTCGAAATATTCGAAACCGAATTTGGGGTCTTCTGC
Source organism: Ethmia dodecea (assembly GCA_963855545.1). Lineage (NCBI taxonomy): Eukaryota > Metazoa > Arthropoda > Insecta > Lepidoptera > Depressariidae > Ethmia > Ethmia dodecea. The sequence continues at coordinate 1,331,778 of OY979454.1, read as the reverse complement.
ATTAGTTCCACTTTACCAAATGATATTAAATATGTAGGTACTTAGGTATTTCTTTGAGTTGGTTTAATACTCAATGACTTATTCTGAATGCAAATGCTTGGAATCTTGCTGAAAATATCCAATTCACTATATGTATGCCTATAAAATTTTAGGAGAACCCTTAATTACTCATGGATTACATCATCAGAACTGAATTTTGATAAAAATGGGACCAATCTAAACGGAAGTAGCGACATCCAATCAAATAAAAAGAATTTTCGAAATCGGTCTACAAACGACTTAGTTCTGAGCTTGTTCTGAGGTACCTAAAAAACATTACAATTTGAGAACTTCCATTTATAAGTCGGTTTAATATGTGAATACTAGGTAGTATATTCTAGAATAGCAACAGAATCGCTGAAAATAAGTTAGACTTCATAGACATAATATATATAATATATAATCTCACGCCTTTTATCCCCGAGGGGGTAGGCAGAGGTATTCCATTACTGGATATACCCACATTTCACGAGATACATTGGACCCCTAAACGTGATAGGTGGTGAGCCCATCGCCGGACCGGGTCTGTTTACACATGTCTCAGAAATAGACATAAGTAAATTTCTTATTTCACAGTCTTTCTTTAAGCATGTAATCATGTAATGTAATATTTAATCGATTATTTCTCGATTATCGTAGGTACCTACACATCACTAGCTAATCTTAATCTGTGATCTTAATTCTGAAGACGCGGGCATCAGACAAAATGATAGCCATAAAACTATTTTTTATTTTATGTAAGTACTAACGGGTTTATTCTTAACTGTTTATTTTCGTAGTTACCCGTAGAAATTTCCATAAACCTCTTCTTATTGCGCACTGCACCTTTGTGCAAAAACTATTACAATTTATTGAGTACCTGGGCTAACGCCATCTACCGGTAAGCGGACGTATTATTTAAAAACTATTTTTTGTGTGTAAAATTGCGTTTTTACCGGATATAAAAGTACCTATGCAATTGTATATGCAAAACTATATCTTTTTACAAAATTTCATCAAACTCGTTAGAGAGGTTTCCGAGATACCCGAAATATAAATACACACATGCAATACGGCCGTTTTAACTCGGCTGCTCTCAAAGAGATTAAAATATAATAGGACATAGAGGGGGCATTGGGAATATTTTCATACAAAACTTTGACGCATGTTTGAAGCTCAAGCGCCATGTCAGTTAGTATGAACGCGAGCTGTCATTCGGTCGAAATTGTACTAGACTTATTCCACTTGGAATAAGTTTTGGCTTCAAATTTTCCTCGATTTGTCCCCTCTATGCCCTATTATATTTTAATCTCTTTGGTTGCTCTGAACATAGGCTCCGCCTGCGCAAAACCGCCTCACACCGCCAAAATGGTCGCTAAATTTTTTTATTGCGCATCCATTTGCACAACTTCAGAGCTGCCAAGTTAAAACGGCCGTAGGTACTGTACTAGTTTAAAGTAATAGGATTTATTTCAGTCGCAATAACCCAAGTTTTTGCTGATGGTGCCGAGACAGCTTCTGGTTCTGCCGTCAGCGGTGAAGAACCGGTGATGAGAAATGATGATGACGATGAGCTCACTTTCGATTTGGACAAAGACACTGATGATAGTTTGAGGGTTGACTGGGACAAATAAAGGATTACCATATTAACATCTTGTTTTAACTAACTTTTCAACCGACTTCAAAAAACTGTTTTTTAGGGTTCCGTACCTCAAAAGGAAAAAACGGAACCCTTATAGGATCACTTCTTTGTTGTCCGTCTGTCCGTCCGTCTGTCAAGACCCTTTTTCTCAGGAACGCGTGGAGGTATGAAGCTGAAATTTATATCAATTACTCAGGTCTACTGTCCCTTGAAGCTGTGAAAAAATCAAACTTCTAAGCCAACGCAATCAAAAGATACAGCCGTTTATGCCGCAAATTTTCGACACTTTCAAGGGAATCAAAACCTACAGGGTGCTTCCCGTGAACTCAGAATCTTGAAATTTGGTACAAAGCAACGTCTTATAGCATAGATAAAGGAAAAATTACGAAAACCATAAATTTGCAAGGTTGTACGGAACCCTCGGTGCGCGAGTCCGACTCGCACTTGGCCGGTTTTTTTTATGTTTGATACCTCAGAACTTCCGACTGGGTGAACCGATTTTGATGATTGTCTTTTTAATTGAAAGCTGGTGCTTCCCGTGCCGGACAGTAGCATCCATGAGAAAACCATATAAGTAGTAAGTATGTGCGCGACAAATGGACGACTAACTCAAGTAACACTCCAACCGATTTCGATGATTCTTTTTTCAACCCACTTCAAAAAAGGGCCGTTTCTTGGTGGTCATACTGGCATGTCATACTAATATGACCAGTGAGAATCACTTGTATTGGTGGTCATGGTTCTCAATCCGACTGTAATTTTTTTTTAGTTATTCGTTGAAGTCAGTTTTTACTCTTTAGAGTTCTTTATGTATAAAAACTCGTTTTTAATAGGTTCATACAATATTTATTTATGTTTATGATAAGGTACAAATCATAAGTGAATACATAATAGTTTTTACTTATCAAATAAAATAACAAATATAGTGCTCCAAATGGTATAAAAGTTATAAAAATGTAATAAAACAACTGGCGTTAAAAGAAAAACATCTACATTTTTATCAATAGGCTCTTTTTTAATGACGTATTTATACAAAAAACTAGGCTGTATCGGCTTAAATCCCCATGCCTTACGACACAAAAAATCAAAGGTATCCTAATATACTGGAAAATTTTGATCAATGTCTTTAGACCAAGCGTGTAAACCTCCGGTCAAGTCTGCAATTTTGACCCCATGGTCGTTTTCGATAGAGTCCAGGACCCTTTTGGCTGCGATCTGCGAGTCGTTGCCTCTGCGGCATATGAAAGTAACTGAAAGAAAAGGTATACATTTTAGAGTGGATCAGGGTCCACGGGGTAACTGAAAAAAAAATTATAATTTTTAGGGTTCCGTACCCTCGGGGTGCCAGGCGCGGTCCGAAGAGGGGGTCACAGGTGACATTACCCCCCCAAAATCTAAAGTGAAATTGAAAAATCTCAAAAATTTGCCAAATAATAAATAGTAGATTGTTATACAAGGGTCGGAAGGAATCAATTCCTATACCAAGGTGTTTAGACGCCCGAGCGCATGCGAGGGCGGATATAGTCCGAGTAGGAATTGATAACTTCCACCCGCGTTAAACACTCTACTTTTCATATCGAATACAAGGAAAGTAAACAAAAAAATTTCAACAATACAACATTGCAAAAATTCAAAAATGCAAAAATCAATAATAACCTACAAAAAAACAAAAATGTCAACAAGACAACCAAAGAGGTTGGAAGAAAGAGATTTTTTTTTTTGCCACACCTTTTTTTTTAATCGATGTAAAAAGTTTAGTATTCGACTACCTAACCCAATGTACTTACTACTATTTTTTTAAATTCATTCCCGCCCTAAGGAGGGAAGCAATTACTATGAGTCTTTCCCGACCGAGGGCGGGAATCACAACCCTGAATCTCTCTGTGGTGGGAATCATCGCTTCCGACCCGATACTCAGATCAAACGTACACTACTTTCCGAGTATGAGATATGAAAAGGAATTTCTATGCTTAGGCGTGTAAAAACGTGGTTTAGAGCTAACATGTTAGTGCGATTTACAGGTTTAGCTCTTCTAAACTTTCACCCGGAAATAGTACCAGACGTCCCAAATATTATCACCCGATTCGCAAATACAAAAAGACGACTTCCATTTGTTTTATAGGTAACTAGCGACCCGCCCCGGCTTCGCACGGGTGCAATGCTGAATTTTCTTTGCTATAAACCTTGCGGAGCCCTAGACCTTTCCAACGAATGCAAAACCATGGAAATCGGTTCGTCAGTTCTGGAGTTAAATCGTCAGGAAGGAAAACCCGACTTATTTTTATATAGTAGATGTATAAAATAAAATTGTGTCTTGTGCAATAATGTTTATTTTATTCCAGATACCTATTTTGTATTAATGTAGTGAGTGACCCCCTCCAAAATTTCAGGCTGCGGCCTGCGGAGTGACAACGGAACCCTATCGCTAACTCTCCGCCATCCGTCTGTCTATCTGTAGGCTGTATGTATCTCATGTACCGTATAGGTCAATATACAGTAGATTTTTTTTACCGTCTGGAAAAAAATATGACGTATAAGGTATCTAGAGCCGAAGTTATACACGAGATTAATTTTTGAATATAGTCATGTTTAATGCAATTTACAAAATCTAGAAAACTACGCACAGTACTAAGCGCAACTGGCGGTTGTAGGTAGATTGCGCATGAATGGAAGCTACGAGCCTGTTTCTTTTTTAAATACTATTTCAAATATTTGAGTATGTATTATTGACTACAATTGAGTAATGTATATTAATTTAAGCAAGAAAAAATATTTTTTAACTAACATTGCCAAATGAATCTATTACACTTACCTATCACACCACATTTTTTCCAGACGGTAAAAAAAGTCACCCTGTATACAATTTATAAATAATTACCAATGAAAAATAAAATCTTACGGCTATTGTATCCGATGGGGTAGGCAGAAGTATTCTATTATTATTTGGACCCCTAAACGTGATAGGTGAGCCCATAGCCGAACTGGGTCTGTTACACATGCCTCAGAATCAATTTTGGAATACTGTTATCTTTAACAGTCGATCTAGTAATAAATATTTATGTTTTGTTGATAAACCCTGTTGATTAGAGCCCCAGCCTATTAATTGTGTTCCGTCTTTAATATTGAGTTGCTGTTGTAATTGAACTTTACCTTCACTACAGCAAGAAGTAATTTCCTTCAACAGCTTTTCCAACTCGGCCCCTCTTAGTTCATCCACTGGGTAGTTAACAGCGCCATCTATTCGACACATGCTGAACTCCGACGCGCTTCTGACGTCCACCAACAGGTGGCGTTGGCTCGGGTTTGAATCTGGGTTCAGTTTTGAAGCGAGCTGTGACGGTGATATGCGGTTTTCTGGTGGTAAAATGGCGAGGTCGAGGTCCTATAAACAATAATTATTATAACGTATGAATGAAAGAAGAGTAACGAAAGAAATTTGTGGAGCGAATGTTGAAGGATGCAAGGAAAGGGGACGCCCCAGAAGGACGTTCACGGATCAAATAAGTGACGTCCTTCAAAAAGCTGGGGTCCGGAGTGCGAAGAATAAAAGAGCGTGCATGAAAAGGCTTATGGATGTGAAGGAAACGAAAGAAGTATGCAGAGATCGAGCAAAGTGGCGATCCATCGTCTCTGCCTACCTCTGTGGGAAGAAGGCGTGAGCTGTATGTATGTAGGTATTATTAACCAGAATGCGTGTAATAGGCACTGCCCCTAGCAAAATGGTAAACGAAGGTTTATTTCGCTTATTTATTATTTAGCTCTTCCGATTGGTTGAATAAAATTATAACGCTTTTCAACAACAAATCAGAAGTATACGTAAAAGTATTCAGTAATGATATGCTACCAAAATAAAACAAATATATACTAAATAAAAATAAGTGCGACTGATTGGCAGAGCTTGGTCAATAAATATAAATATTAACATTCATATATTTTCCTAGTATACAGTAATATTCATGTAACCTATTAAGTAACTGATAACATTATTTCTCATTAGATAAACCTATTATTCTCTTTAAATACCTAAGAAAGTAGAAGAAGCAATATTATTTCTTTTTATTTTTTTTTTCTCTTTGGATCGCTTCTTTAAACCATGTAAGAAGTTACCTAACTAATGTAAAGTTGACAGTAACATCAATCGTAACACTCTATTACTACTTATTTATAAAAACAGTTTAAAAAGGTACGTTGATGCCCTGTTGACTACAATTTCTTTGTTAAACTTTAAATGTAAATATAATTTAGCTACCTGCTTCCTGATTAATACGGGGTAATCTGTAATTGGCTCTTCCACTAGTTTACCACTACCTGTTATATAGATATAAGAAATGAGCTGTTGATTACCTTAATAAATAAATAAAAAAAAAAAAAAAAAAAGCGTTGACGTTAGATTTAGCAGCCTGTCAGCTAATTTCAGTTTCATTTGCCCTTCGAAAACCGGAGTTAACCGGTTTTTCAATTAATTCAATAATAATATGTACTCTAAAATTTATATGGGATTTTTATCTTGTATCTTTCATCTTTTTTTTGCCATGCGGGAAAATGCCGTGATTACAATCATAATTTTACTTTTAATCGCGTAGCGGAAGTAGCAGGAAAAAGCTAGTAATAAATACAACATTATATTCAAATTATATTACGTTTATTTTATTTTACAATAAATAATGCATCACCATTTTATACTTACGAAATATTAAAACAGAATTAAAATGGCATCTCATTTTATAGTCATTATAATTATGAATTAACATTACAGCATTTTATGATAGTACTTTACTAACAGCAACGAAACTTTCATCCAATTGGAACACAGATGGCGCCACTTATATAAAGGTACTTAAAAAATAGTACAAAAACCTTCTATAAAAGAATTTTAAATTTTCTCCATAATTATTAAGCGTTTGAAAATAAAACGTATACATGCAGCCAAGAATGCAAAAACGAACGCAATAAATTAGACCTTAACTTGCAAGACATAAAGACTCTGCCTACCCCCTCGGGGATAAAAAAGGCGTGAGATTATACTTATACTATACTTATACATAAAGACTAGATTTTCATTGTACCTTAGGAGTTTCCCACATTTAGAATTTGATTGATTTTGTTAACAAAATAGTGTTAAAACTTTATTACGGGATGTAATAAATCATAAAACAAAAGAAAATATGATATTAGGTATTCCAAAAAAGAAGTGTTTTTAAATAAATATTAAACCAGACACGAAGCCAACAGACATGTTCATGCACACAAATGTTGGCCCCCAGCGGGGATCGAACCCGCAACCTCCGACTCAGAAGGCAGGGTCACTACCAAGGGATACAACAGGCCCGTCTATATTAAAAAAAACACGCCCTTTATCCCCGCGGGAGTAGGCAGAGGTATTCCATTTCTGGATATACGCACTTTTCACGAGATATTCTTTGGACATTTTATTATATTATTCCTTATATTCACGTGTTCACTGTGTTCATCTGTGTTCACCATTGAACATTTCCATAGTAAAAGTTCACAGGTATTACACCATCTAACTCCACATTCTGACCTAACTCCTTGCATGTATCAACTACACCGATATTGTCAATGTTCTGGTATTGGCTAACATTCGATACATTATGTTGGTTGACTAGATCACAAATGTCCGTATCGTTTTTCGGCTTGAATATCTTCACGCTTTTGCCCCCAAACACTTTCGTGAAAGTCTTTCTGGACGCCGGAACAATTCCTTTCACTTTCATATCGTTAACATACCTATTGAATAGCTGATGCACATTTTTGACATTTTCCATATCTATGTATTTGACGTCTGTCAAGTTCTTGCAGTACTGACATTTCGGGACAGTTTTAGGGAGGGATTCTATGTACGCGTCAACGTTTAGAGCTTTTAGGGGTTCTTTTGGCTTTTTCGGTGCATCTTTGCTTACCAACCAACATCTTACCATTGCTTCTTTAATGCCCAAAGTGTTTAAGAATAAAACCCTGCAAACCGGTAACCGTTCTTCTTTTAAAACTAAATGGTATAACTTAGAATCCCCTTTTCTGGAAACTTCGCCTTTGTGCTTCAATCTACGCCGCTTAGGGGGTATGTTGTCAACTAGAGATCTCACAAACTTCTTCTTGCCAGCCCAATCCAGTTCGAACCAGAAATTAGTGAATATTTCCTGGCGGATTGCGTCGGTGAATTGCTTGCATTTCTTAGTTTTACAGGTCTCTGAACTACAGGGTGGTCCGATCTTCCTTTCGGATTTTGGGACATCCTGTACCCATTTCTTTTTTCCGCTTTTCGTGATGCGATACCCGAAGTAGCTTTGGCCTGTCATTCTGCGTTCCTTCTCCACTTTTCTCCGGTAGAGCTTGAGGCGGGCCTCTTCTCTTTTCTGTAAAAGATTGAGAAAGAAGATGAAAGAGTTTGTAGGAAAAAAATATGAATATGTAGGACACCATTCACACACGGCTATTCAGCTCCGAAGGCAGAACTAATCAACATAATAATATGATATACAAAGAGGTTGGAAGAATAGTATATGACACATCTAGGGAAGTAAAATAAGAAATGTCTCATAAATAATAATAATATAATTTCGCGCCTTTCATCCCCGAGGGGGTAGGCAGAGGTATTCCATTACTGGATATACCCACATTTCACGAGATACATTCGACCCCTAAACGTGATAGGTGGTGAGCCCATCGCCGGACCGGGTCTATTTACATGTCTCGGAATTAATTCTGAGACAAGTGTAAATGTCTCATATCACATGTAATTGTCGACCGAGGTCTACCAGCATGTGAACTGAGCACAGATATTAGAACTATATCTGAGGCTGTGTTATTTACTTCCCGAGGTGTGTATACTTTTTTCTTCTCGACGGAGGCGGAAAGCGGCAACTTCATTTAGCGCAGCGGGCCGAAATTTGCCGCTTTCCACCCGGAGAAATGAAAAATCATTATCTTTCCTAGAGAGAAACTTTTTCTTTAAACATCTTTGATTATATATTTCAATACCGCGAATGTCCCAATAATTTTAATTTTTTTTTACTTAAATAAATTAGTATAACAAACAATATTTAACTTACCTTCAAATGGCAACATTCGCAGTTTTGAACTTCATGCAGGCACACACACAACTACAAATCACTAACACTAACACAAATATAAAAAAAAAATCACAGACTGTTAAATCTGAGACTGATAAAAATGTTAGCTGTTCTGAATGGTTGAATAAAATCATAACAGGTTTCAACAACCAATCTATATCTCTATATACAGGGTGGATTTTTGAGACGGGTCAGTAAGGGCAGGTACCTTAATCGTTATAGTTACAGGAAAACGTTCCTAGGAGACCATCCCTATCTTTTTAGGATATTATGAACTGCATTCACAGATTTTGAAAGAAATGTACAGTTAGCGAAAAAAATGCTAAAATGTAAAAAAGTATATTTTTATGCCAATCGATCCTATTTCGTGTGAGGATCAAAAGACTCTATGGGACCATTTAAGGTATGAGTACTAGAAATGACAGAAATCGTCAAAAAATTTTTCACTACAAAATGTATGAAAGAAGTTTTGGGCGATTTATGTAATGATAAACTGACTGGACTCGATTCTGCATTACAGCGACTAAACTTATTTTAGTTTAGTCCTGTCATTTTCTTTCTCCTATAAAAGAAAAGAGACGAGAGATATTTAGTCCTGTCAAATTAAAATTAGTGTTCTCATGTATGGCGTGTTTAGCAATTTTAGCGACGATGTAACAAGGTAATGGATAAAAGTGACAGATAAGCACGTTCATAGTTAAAATTAGTAGGTTTTTAGATGTTTGACATTAACTCTTCAATCTACGGTTTGTTTCTGTCCTTTTTCTTCCGTATTCTACGGAGAAGGATAGGCTTACTTAAAATTAGGAATTTTAGGTGGTCAGCCAGAATTGAGTCCACTGACAGATTGGTAACCCCAAATAAGGGGAAATGTCCAGAAACCAAAGAGATTAAAATATAATAGGGCATAGAGGGGGCATTGGGAATATTTTCATACAAAACTTTGAAGCCTAAGCGTCATGTCCTTGTCATGTCAGTTAGTATGAACGCGATTTGTCATTCGGTCGAAATTGTACTAGACTTATTCCACTTGGAATAACTTTTGGCTTCAAATTTTCCTCGCTTTGTCCCCTCTACGCCCTATTATATTGAAATCTCTTTGCCAGAAAGTTATGTTAGTGTTCACGTACCTTTTCCTTGGCCTGCGCCTTGCAGAGGGCCTCGTAGTCGGCCAGCTGAGTGATGGTCGGCGAGCTGGAGCAAGCGGCGCAGGACGGGTTGCGCGGGCGCAGCTTCACTGCAAGCATAACATCGAATATGATCTCACGCCCAGTGGCGGATTCACCAGCAGGCTGAGTAGGCTTGAGCCTAGGGCGGCAAATTTCGGGAATTTCTTCTTTGCTACGTCGTAGAAATCTAAAACATTTCTGTACCTATGACGGTTTTCTTATGTCTGAGACAGAGAGCATCACATCTTAACGATTACTTTATTTAACGTATTTTTTTTTTGCTTAAACAGTGACAGTGCGATAGTCTTCGGCCGTAAAAAAACTTTCTTATGCAATTTGAACGAAACTGTAAAAACTAGTCAAGGAACTGTCAATTTTAAAAGCAATTTGAAAACGTGTAAATCCGCCACTACTCACGCCTTATATCCCCGAGTGGGTAGGATATTTCTGAATATACCCGCTTTTCACGAGGATTTTCGACCACTAAACATGATAGGTGGTGAGCCCATCGCCGGACCGGGTCTGTTTACACATGTCTCAGAATTTATTCTGGGACCTGCGGTTTTTCTCACGATGCTTTCCTTCACCGTCGAGCTAGTGATAAATATGTACGTAAGTTTTTGAAAAACTCATTGGTACAGGCCAGGATTCGAACCCGAGCCTCACTGAATTTCGGCCGGCTCTTTAACGGTAAGGGCTATCACTGCTCATAATATATCATAATATAATATTAGTATAGACAAAATATGGATGCTTGTCTAAATTAAAGTGACTTTTTGGAACGTAGTTCTTTATCGCGCATTGCGAAAGGGGCTAGACGGAAAAAGTGTCAGTCGTTGCAACTTTTAGTCTTACTAAAAGTTGTAACGACCGACACTTTTTGCAATAGTTGAAGCTCTATGATAAATTTAATAATGATGATGATAATGATGATGATGACGATGGCGACGACGACAACGATGATGACGATAACGATGATGATGGAAATTCGTTCCATCCGGGTGTCCTTTGACACCTCTCAAGTTTTTTGTCGTATGGTTGAAATACATTTTTTGACCGAAAAATTATTTTTGGCTAAATACTTCTGTTGTAATCGAAATTACTTTCACACTTCTTTTTGAACAAAGGTATTTTTCTTTGACCGAAGAAACCTTTTTTGTCAGAAAGTACAGTCACGCTAAGCTTGACACTTTGGACTTTGACCCGGCCCTGTATTCTATGGCGCGCATTACAAATCAGAGCTCAGCTTAAACTGGTAGTGTAAAGCTTGACTTGCTCTTGACTGTACTTTCTTGCCCGAATCAAAGCTTGATCAGAAACCAGTAAGCAATAGCCATACCATTCCTGAAGCTGGCGTCGTCTCCATCAAAGATGAGCATCCTTTCTACCAGCAGCTTTTGCTTCGAGTGGCCTGCGATCAGCTTCATGGCCTCCAGAGCTTGCAAAGCGCCTAGAGACAACAAAGAAAATCATAATGACAATGATGCTTTGAACAGATTTCCTCCAGCCAAGCGCAATACGACAGCGAAAAATAAAGAAATTATGCAACCCAATTTAGTATTAAGTAAGAATTGATTAAAAGAATATTGTGTTGAGGAGTTTCTTGCCCCGCTTCTCCTCAACCATACATGCTGAAGCGGTGGAGTTTAAATGACGTTCAGACTTGTAAGTCCCCACTTTGTATAAAACATTTTGACTTCAACATAATTAGAAAACAAATCTATACCATATATATATAATTATGAAACTTGAAAATCTTTTCAGCTGTGTAGTGCAAGTGGAGATTCTTTCAGCTTGCATCAGACAAGAGACAGCTAGAGTTACATTCAGCATTAACAATATTAGTGTGGATGTAAAAGCGTATTAATGTGAATTAGAGTGGGTTAGTGTCGTTTCGTGTAAATTAGTGTGACTTCGTGTGAATTAGTGTAGCTTCGTGTGAACTTATTTTTCTTATTGGAAGTCAAAAATTAAGCTATTCAAATACCATTGCGCTAACCTACCTATGACCCCGGGCACAGGCCCAGCCACGCCTTGCGCGGAACAACTGCCCACTGCCTCAGCTGGAGGGGGAACAGGGAACACACAGCGGTAACAAGGCCCTCTGTAGATCCCTGGCTGAAAAAAAAAGACGTGTGGCACTCGGGGACTGTCGCGGTAAAGCTATTGCAAACCTTTTTTTATCAACTTATGCAATTATAATGCGCAGTATCGCCGATACAACCAATGCCACCTAGAGGTGAGTTGCTGAACTAGAGAGACAAGCGTGATATTTAAAAAAGTCATTAAAAGTTCTGCTATTCATCGATAGATGGTAAAACTAAAAAGTATCACCGCTGTGCCGGTCGGAGTGGGGGGTGTTAGGTTATTTTCGTTACGGAATTTCCGGATTCGGTCTCCACGCTCAAGGCCGGCGATTGAAGCTATGCAATAGCTTAAAATCAAAAGATCATTCAACATTGGACTTTGTAACGTTCTTATTACAATCGCCTTAGAGGTCAGACTAGCACCACAATCGATCGATCCAGTAGTTTTTGATAGTCTTGGGCATAGTCGTTCGCCATTTGGGAGCTCTCAATTTAGTTCGCAGTCCTACCGCGAACTAGTTCGTTCATTAGTTCGTTTCTTTTTTTTATGTATGAGACAATAAATAATTTAATAAGCAACACTTGTAAGAGCGGTAAGAGTAAAAAAAATAAGTCGGCTAGCCATGCAGCGCCACTCGATAATAGAGAGGACCTCAGAAAAAAATTTATTTAAAAAGAACTAAGAGCTAGATTTTGGACGAACTCTTAGTTTGCATAGTTCATCTAAAAGAGCGCTCTTTCGAACTAGGTCGTTCACGAACTACACTCGTTACAAATAAATTTTTCCTCATTATAATAATTAGTGTAGAACTGTAGATACATTAAGTTCCCTTACCATATCATCAGAGTTTTTCTCGCTTCGATAACCATATATTGTGATTTGTCCCTCCATCTTCAAAGCACTCCCGGATATGAGTGGTATCTGAGAAAAAAGTTACGCTAATTCACTAATTATGAAACGAGCGATCAACTTAGAAGTTACTGATCAACTCGCAGGTGATTGATCAACTTGGGGGTATTGATCAACTTGGGAGCAACGGAACAACTAGGGAGCCACTGATCAACGTTGGAGCAATTTTCCTTATGTTTTTCTTTACTTTTTTAGGATAGTCAATAGGGTATCAGGCAGTATCAGCCTTGTCAAATGACTTACTTTTTTTGATCTGGCAAAACGAACACGACGTTTCTCAATCGGTTTTTTTAAATTATGTTCGCGGATAACTTCGTCGTTTTTTGAACCGATTTTGATGATTCTTTTTTTGATGGAAAGGTTTTATCCCAACGGTGGTACCATGATAAGGAAACCAGGATCTGATGATGGCATCCCAGAGAAATCGAAGGGAACCTTCGAAAATCGTAGTGGCGACTAATGCTTTTTTACTTTTTTTAGTTCTGTTAGCAATATTGCTAATTGAACATAAAAATATTGTTATTTAGATAATTTTGATTATTTTGTGTAACAAAGTTAAAAAAATAGATCATTTCAAATATTGTCTACAATTAATCGAAGTGTTGTACTGGCAACACTAAGTGGGGAGCGGCATTCTACGTTCGACCACGAAACGGAGCTCTGTTTTGTAATTATTACATACATACATACATATAATCACGCCTCTGTATACACATCACATAATATCACATAATATAATCATCCTTGTTTCGCTTCGTCCACTTTCATCATAGACGTGTTAATATGTCTATGACTTTCATTATTCCTTTCATACATGCTCTTCGGTTTAGGGCACTCTTGACCAGCTGGCGTATTCACGGAGACTCGATACCGTTTCCGTTCGATTCAGATCGAGTGAAAAATTTTCCTAGACGTTTCTGACAGCCACGGAAAATTTTCCGAATCCTTATGTCACATATGACATTAGTTTTCGATACCAACATCAGCCCATCTCGAAAGTTTTCGATACCAACATCAGCCCATCTCGAAAGTGTTCGACAGATTTTCCGATATCGAATGTCGAAGCTCCCTGAATACGCCTGCTGGCCTTTTTTCATTATTGTACGAGTATAAGTAAAATTGGTGATAACCAAAGAGATTAAAATCTAATAGGACATAGAGGGGGCATTGGGAATATTTTCATACAAAACTTTGAAGGATGTTTGAAGCTCAAGCGTCATGTCAGTTAGTATGAACGCGAGCTGTCATTCGGTCGAAATTGTACTAGACTTATTCCACTTGGAATAAGTTTTGGCTTCAGATTTTCCTCGTTTTGTCCCCTCTATGCCGTATTATATTTTAATCTCTTTGGTGATAACCAACAATTGTTTAAATTTGAAATCCACGTAATACAACAGTTTCTTGTTCCTTTTTTGTTAAAAATTAATGTTTTTATTTTACCTTGGTGAGGACACAGGTGTCGTTGAGCAAATACCGAGTCGGGACGTTGTCGCTGCAGTCCAGTATCACGTCGTATTTGGAGGCGATTTCGAGTGCGTTTTTGGAGTCCAACTGCGTGTTGTAAGGCGTTATAGTTATCCTGGAGTTAATGCTAAAAATAAGAGAAAGGCAATTTTTAAGTATAACACCCATTCGATATAATTTTTAATATTAGTGATTTTTATTTCAAACTAGCTGTTCCGCGCGGTTACACCAGTGTAGTAGGAACAATTTGCCTCCACCCATTAGGAATTCTACATCAATTTATAGCTTTAAAAGATCATTAAAATGTCATTTACTAAAATTTCCTTCATAAGTTTGTTGTATGGTTGTGCTGAAGTTGTTGTGGTTGTTCCGTGTTTCAGATTCAATTTATTGTGTTCTTTAGTAAGTATTAGTACTGATTAGGTATTGTTCTTTTTTCCTGTTATAATGTTAGTTATAAGTTATTGTCACTATTTCTTCATAATATGTATAGATGTTTAATAATAATAACAGTCTTAACTATTACATATAATGCTTGCCTTTGTTTGTTTATTAAGTTTAATGTGTGGAATAACAGCGCAGTTGCCTTGCGCACGCACTGTGGCGCTACGGAAGATCAGCGCTGTCAGTCTTCTGCTGCAGCACATGCTGAGTAGCGACCCTTTTTGGTAGCTTCAGTAATTAGTTTAATATCTAAGATTATACAAGAATGTTTTTAAGTTTACCAAAATAAATAATTTTCTTTCTTTCTTTCTTTCTAGTTCCGGTTTCCATGGGAATACGGGAATGAAATATAGTCTATGTTACTCAGGGATATGGTTAAAGCTTTCATATGGTGAAAGAATTTTTAAAATCGATTAAGTAGTTTTTGAGTTTATTCGTAAAAAAATTACAAACATACAAAAATAAAAATCTTTCCTCTATGTAATATAAGTAATTCGTTTATTCTTTTATCCCCGAGGGGGTAGGCAGGTATTCCATTACTGGATATACCCACATTTCACGAGATATATTGGACCCCTAAACATGACAGGTGGTGAGCCCATCGCTGGACCGGGTCTGTTTACACATGTCTCAGAATCAATTCTGGGACCTGGGATTCACCAAATGTATCTATTTTGTTTATTTGCTTACAGTTTAAAAACAGACAGACTGCAAAATTATTTTGATTTGGTTTTTGTTAATTACTATCTGGTCCCCGATATTTCAGTCTGAGTCCCGTTCCCGTGGGTAACTTCTAGCTCAGAAAAGTAATTTATTTGAATTAATAACGAATTTATATAGTGAAGTGAAGAGTAGTGATAGAATTACGGTTAAAGAGCCTGTTTCACATGATGATAATCAGTGAGGCTCGGGTTCACTGCCAACTGAGTCAACAGGTGCTAGAAACCAATTTCCATTCAGCTTACTTCCTCAGGGTGTCAGCGGCGGAGTCAGCCTTGGACATCAGCTGGTCTCCTTCGCCATGCAGAAGCTGACGGTGCAGGTTCGTCAGCTCCACCGTGTCATAGTCCACTATGCCGATCTCGCCTGAGAACACAAAAAAAAAGCCAATACATCCTCATGTGTGGAAAGACACTTAGCTCAGCAGTGGGCTGTTACAGGTTGATGATGACACAAACATTGCAAATTTAATAATAATAATAAATTGTGGGACACAATTCACACACAGTTATTTAGTCCCTAACTAGACAGGGCCTGTGCAATGGGTACTAAGCAACTGACAAAAGACTGAGAAAAGACTGAGAAAAGTCGAAGTAAAAAAATCATTTATTTTCTATTGGTACAAAAGGTTCTATTGGTCAATAGTCTAATAACGAGCCCATCTCCACCGACGAGTTGCTGGTTCCAAATGTAGTTCCCCGAGAAGAGCCAGCAACAAACTCAAGGGCGGCTCAGCAGATAAACATACTTAAATTAATATTAAACGACTAGACATGAAGCCAACAGACATGATCTTGTTCATGCACACAAATGTTGGCTCACACACACAAAAGGCAGGGCCACTACCCATTGAGTCAACAGGCAGGCCCGTCATAAAAGGGTGTTATAATAAAGAAGGTTTGACTCACCCACTCCAGCGCCGGCCAAGTACATAGCAGCGGGGCAGCCCAGCCCACCCGCGCCCACTATCAGCACCTTCGATGCACAGAGCTTCGCCTGCCCCACCACGCCTATGTCAGGGAGTAAGATCTGACGGCTGTATCTGGAAATTGTGAAAATACACTTTATTTTCATAGACTCAGAATAATAATAAACAATAATCTCACGCCTTTCATCCCCGAGGGGGTAGGCAGAGGTATTCCATTACTGGATATACCCACATTTCACAAAGATACATTGCACCCCTAAACGTGATAGGTGGTGAGCCCATCGCCGGACCGGTCTATTTGTACACATGTCTCAGAATTAATTCTGAGACCTGCGGGTTTCCTCACGATGTTTTCCTTCACCGTGGAGCTAGTGATAAATATGTACGTAAGTTTTTGACCCAACCAACTTCTTCCTATTTCTAAAATCATATATAACCAACAGATTCTTCCTAATAAAACAGGATGAAGAAACAACCAATTTGAGACGGATACAAGCAGGCGTCCCGCAAGGTAGTGTCCTTGGACCAACTTTATACCTTCTATACACAGCTGACTTGCCAGTGAGCCGGGAAGTGGTAACCGGAACTTTTGCTGATGATACAGCTATACTAGCGACTGATAACAATATAACATACAAACTAGCTTAAACATGATTTCCACTTGGCTTAAGGATTGGAAAATCAAAGCCAACGAAGCCAAATCAGTCCAAGTTACATTTACCACCAGACATGGTACTTGCCCAAAGGTGAGCCTAAATGGAATGGATGTCCCCCAAGCCGATTACACAAGGTACCTTGGATTGTATCTAGACAGACGACTTACATGGAGAAAACATATTTTTACAAAACGGAAAGCTTTGGGTCGGAAACTAAGCAGTATCCACTGGCTAATTAATAAAAAGTCACAAATGAGTATAGACAGCAAACTATTACTATATAAGTGTATCTTGAAACCAGTCTGGACCTATGGACTACAACTGTGGGGTACTGCCGCAAACTCTAACATCGAGATTCTGCAAAGATTCCAATCCAAAACTCTCAGACTTATAACAGACGCACCATGGTATGTTACCAACGATCGCATTCACCAAGACTTAAAAATGCCTACAGTTAAAGAAGAAATCAAGACAAGAACTGCCAAATACAGAAGTAGACTAAAACAACATCCTAATCCAATGGCAAAGGAACTAATGAGCAACCCTCAAACTTTCAAAAGATTGAAAAGGAAAACACCTCAAGACCTGATCTAAAAATAGATAACTATTTATAAGGGTGGAACACTGGTTCCACACCTTGCAATGCCATATTTCATACAATCATAAAAATATTGCTAAATGTCCAAGGACAGATCGCATTAAATAAAAGGAGTAAAAAAAAAAAAAAAGGTTTTTGAAAAACTCATTGGTACATGCCAGGAGATTCGAACCTGAGCCTCACTGATTTTCGACTGGCTCTATAACCGGCTCAGAATATGTTTTCATTATTACGCAGTTGCGAAGGCTAGACAGTTTGTCCATTCTACTTTTAGAGATATGTAAATCTGTTTGTTTCCATGGAATTTTAACAGCTGGAGTTTCAGAAGTATTAGTAGGTAGTTATAAGGAGATCTCATTCTTTTTCTTCTGCAAATTCTTTTTGGCTCCTCAATTTTTAAATGTCATATTTCCATAGGACTTAGAACTTTTTATTTATCTCCTTTTATTTAATGCAATCTGTCCTTGGATTTTGATAATTGTATGAATATAGTATTGCAAGGTGTGGGACCAGTGTTCCACCCTTAAAAATATTTGTCTATTCTTAGATTAGATCTTGGGGTGTTTTCTTCTAGAATCTTTTGAAGGTTGCTCATTAGTTCCTTTTGCCATTGGGTTAGGATGTTATTTGAGTCTATTTCTGTATGTGGCAAATTAATTCTTTGGCATGTGAGTTTCCTCACAACGCTTTCCTTCTAACTGATAGTGATATAGGTAGGTACTGATAATGTTTGTAAACAGTTTTCTACTCACCTTTCAATAGCCCATTTGGGAAGAGTGTTCATTTGAACGGGAATGGTGGCTAGTTGCTGGCATTGTTCAGTTGACCCGTTTGCTAGAATCTAAAAAATGGTAAAGTACTATAATGTGAATATGTTATAGCAACTATTTATACACATACTATGTCCATAGCTATAGCACATTAAATAATAAATAAGTGCATAGCACTAGGCAAAACTTCCATCTTTGTTTGTGAAACTTACTAAAAAGTATATACAACTTTAGTTTGTTTCTTGTTTAAGTAGGTATGGAGCAAAACCGAAAACAAAAATTACTACACAAACAAACACAAAGAAGTAGGTAGGTATATTACCAATGTTTTTCTTTTGCCATAAAATTCACCTATTCTGGGATCAAAATAAGCGTATATTCGCAACAAATCAAGATGCAATCTGTCTCCATACCGAATATCATCAAAAGCGGTTCAGTGGCTTAACTCTGAAAAGTCATCAAGTCGGTGTATTCCCGTTGTCCCCATTGACAATATCCCCATTCAGGTCAACTTCATATTTATATTACTAGCTATTTCCTGTGACTCTGTCCATGGTAATGTATCAAACTGTTTTTATGGGAAAAGTAGCCCATACTTCCTCAAGATTTATTGTTATGCCAAATTTTATCAAGATCAGTCCACTGGTTTAGCCGAGAAAAGGTAACAGACAGGCAGAGTAAGTTTCGCATACTAGCATAGCTTTTTCCCGCGACATTGTCAGCGTTCTGGGATAAAAGGTAGTATTGTGTGTTATTCTGCTTTAAGCAATATTACTGTAAAGTTTCATCAGAATCCTTTCATTATTTTTTGCGCGAATGCGCAACAAACATCCATCCATCCATCCTTACAAACTTTCACGTAAAGAAGTATTACTAGGGAAGCAGGGATTAATGTAGGTAGTTTCTTATGTACCTACATCACTTACCGGTCCCCATTCTTTTTTCAAATCGTACAGTTCCTTTTCTTTGGTGTTCAAAGTTTTACGAATAAACTCGATTTCTTTTTCTAAACTAGTTATACGATCCATCTCGGTATTCTTAGGCACTAAACAGTTGGTTATCGTAGAAAAAAGGCGGTGTTTATTGCTTAAAATACAAAGTAAACATTACATCTTAGCGTACCTATCCGGTAACGAAGGAATTTTTAGGAGTCCATCTATTTTTTTATAGAATTACAAAACCCCTTTCCTACTATGCGCGGTAAGATGGAGTTGTTTGTGTCTGTAAGCACATTAACGTAGCCAACAGCCGTGGTCCAAAGTAAAAAGACAGAAATAATGCATAGCACACTGTGAATTCGGTTAAAATCACAACCAAATAAGCTACAATTTTAAATATACGGAACTTATAAATAATAAAATCAAACGGGCCTACCAATTTAATTTTGACATAGGTAGTGCTTGACCATGACAAGTCATTTGACCAAGACAAAACAATCGATCGATTTATTAATCAATCGATCTAAAAGTATTAAAGATGTATTTTTTATGTGGGTACTGAAGGAATGGAATACTTCTGTCTATCCCCTCAAAGATAGAAACCGTGAGTATATTTATTTCACTTTTTAAATTAATTAATCCTTGTTGAAAATTGAGAAAACTAAAAAGTAAAGTATACTTATTTAGATGTTTAAAACCAAGCAACGGATTTTGATGCGGTTTTTTAATAGATATAGTGATTAATAATAATCTGGCCGAGTTATTCCATTTCTGGATATACCCACTTTTCACCAGATATTCTTTGGAGCACTAAACTTTATAGGTGATGACTGATGAGCCCAACAAGACCGGTTCTGTTTACACCTGCACGATGTTTTCCTTCACCGTGTCGAGCTAGTGATAAATAAGTACGTAAGTTTTTGAAAAACTCATTGGTACAGTGATTCAAAAGGAAGGTTTTAGTATCAGAATTGCACCCGTGTGAAGCCAGGGAGGGTAGCAATCCCTCTATTGAAAAGGGCAAAAAAAGGCAAACTATAAACAAATAAAATGTCTTAGCAGCCCTAGCAGCCGAGCCATAAACAAAAAAATAAAAAACTAAAACCTAAAAAAAAAAAAAGTCAATGAACTTTGAAGTTGCTATCCGATGCGATTGCGAATTTCTATTTTTCAGTTTAATACGCGATAACATTTATTAATTACAACAACTACATCAAGTTTCTCATGAATGGCTACCTAAAACACCGTATCCAGTGCGATTCCACGAGCTACTCTTGCAGTCTTTGTGTAAAACTGTAAAACTCGAGCGATCGTATTTTACAGTGTTATTTGTGTTTTACAATGGTTTGTCTGGTGTTGTTTTGTGTAAACAAAGTGTTGTGTTCAACGTTTACGCGGCAATAGTAGCGGAATACGATCTTTGTGAGTATTTAATGTATTTTTTGTTGTTTTTGGTAACATAACCTCCAAGCTTTGTTGTTGGATAGTTTTGTTTTGATTTTCATTGTATTTGCAGTGTTATTTTGAGTGGTACTAAGAAGAAATAATTGGTCAAAAAATATTCTTGTGACAGTATCTTGAATTTTAATGTTTAGGTAATATATCAACACATTTTTTATATCCTATCTCATAGTTTATTGAAGTGATTTTAATAATTTTATTATGATGTTCACTAAAAATAATTACCATTGAAAAATTAGGTAGTTTACATTGGTAGGTCTAAGAACTAAGATACATTCAAATTAATTTTTTTTTTGTATACTGAATGTTCTCTCTCAGATGAAACATAGCCCATGTCCATCCTCAAAATCTAGTTATCTTCCTGGCAAACTTCAAGGTCGGGTAAAAGGTACTAAACTCTGCTTATCTCAGTTACATCCATCCTAATGTCATTGCCAACACTGTAACAAACCACAATCATGTTATATTTTTAAACCTATAGACAGTCGAGGAGGGTTTTACTTGTGGACGAGGACAACGGATAATCCTATTTTGTCTGTGAATTGTTACGTAACCGGCAAAATAATTGTATTTCAGAATATGGAAGCGTGTTGGTCAAGGTTTACGGCAGCGGAGGGTGGTGCCCGTCTCGCAGCCGCAGCCGCTTCAAAGAATACCCTCGCAGTGGAATACGCCTCGTTCATTGCTACCCGACTGGTGTATGAAGATGCCTATAAGATCAGAGGGTAATTTTTTTTTTATAAGGCCTTTTACATGAACTATCAAAAAAAGTTCTGCCTGATACACCTAAGTGTCATTTTAGAGAGCAGCTATCCTTCCCCACCCTGTGGAGCGAAAGCCCTCACTTATAGTAACAATGACAATTACAAAAAAGTGGTTCTTTCATGTTTATGACAATTTATTGTTGATGAATGGATTGGAATAGAAAAAAAGACAGCTTTACTGGCTTCTCATTGTGTAACTCTAATTAAGATGCAGCTTACAAGCGACAATTCTTCCAAATGTATATGTATAGGCTTAGTGTTCGCTGATAGTACACTAGGCTATGGGTTCCCGTTCTAAGGAATATCCAGGAAAGTTGTGAACCTGAGTCCCAGGTAATAGAGGTCGGGAAATCTGGTATTAAAACCCTGTCCAAAAATCCAAACGTACAAGGATGTCAGTCGTCACAAGGTGCTTACACTAGGACAAGACACCGAAGTAACTAGCTTTTTCCTGTGATTGCACCCGCCCCATTCCTGTAAGAAAATTATAGCCAATGTTACTCCTGGAAAAGTAAACCTTCTTTTTGAGAGATATTAATTTATTTTTGTATGATTTGTAAATAATTTTTCTGTATGTTTCATAATAATAAATATGCTCCCAAACTAATTGACCCATTTAAAAAAATATATCACCAACAGAAGGCTTTCTTTTCTGGGAGTAACATACACTATAATTACTTACTCGAGGAATACAATGTAAAAAATATTAAGGGCCTTTAAACAATGAATCTAAACAAACAGTTAAGAGGGCACTCGTTAAAGCTGACCAAACCTCTAGCAACCAACCAACCCCAGAACACACTTTTTACCACAACATATCACCAACATATATGGAATGCTCTCCCAGAAAGTGATAAATGCCCCATCAGTGAATTGTTTCAAAATAGACTCGATAAACATTTTAAACAATAAACACAAGTGCAGTGATATACACACATCAGCTCAAGAGCTGCTAGTGTATTAATTAAATAATAATAATAGCTAGTAATTTAAAAACGTTCAATAATATCCGTTCCCAGCTCTCTGCTCGCCGGCAGTCAGCGGTCCGTTTACGTGACGCGCGCGACGCGAGTGCCCGTGGCGGCCTACGAGGTGAACATCTTGACCGACCTGGCCGTGGCCAAGGCCTTGCGGTACGACGATGTGGAGGACTGGGCCGTTGAATTGGACAAGAAAGAGGTAAGTCGTTATTAGTAGCTTTTGCTTTTAATTTTTCCATTCCGGTTTAAGAAGTAAACAATGTAACTTCCCAATCCGTGTTGTAGTGATGTTTATAAATTGTCTGCTGTATTTACGGAGTAATACGGAAAAAAATACGGTTTTTACGGAATGTATATTTCTACACAAATTCATTAAATAATAAATAGAATTAAGAATTAATGGAGGCTTATAAAGAAATGTTCTTTTTTGTTTTTTTTTATTTATACTAAATAAATAAATAAATAAATTAAAAAGCTTCATTTCATTCATTCAATAATCAGAAGGCAAAAAAGAGAATTATGTTATGAGGGCATTAAAAATTAAATAATGTTATTTATTTTAGGAGTTTAATTTATAATTTAGGAATGTTATTGTGTGGTATTGAAATACACATTATGTAAAAACTGTCTACCTCATGGTTCAAGATACAGCCCACAGACCAACAGACAAGTTGACATATGGACGGACATACAGACGGATAGTATACAACATGTAACAGAATAAGCGCAATTCCTGAGTTGAGTTGGTTCAGTATCGACTACTTATTCAATTTTAGCTATTTTTCATGTGTTAAATTTTTCAAAAAAATGAATTAGCGTAGCTGAATTTAGTGCTTTCTATAGAAATCGTGGTATTATTAATCGATATATTTAAGAAGGTTAGACACAACTATATAAAGTTCGATTGCATCATATTTTTTATATAATAATCTAATATTAATATACTAATTGGGGTGTATAAGGAATTGCGCTTTTTCTGTTACGCGTTGTATTACGATCCCATTCGCATCTTTGGGTATAAAACCCAAAAACTTTCAAGAATAAATAAATCCATATTAATATTATAAAGAGGAAAGATTTGTATGTTTGTTACGAATAAACTCAAAAACTACTGGACCAATTTAAAAAATTCTCTCACCAATGGAAAGCTAGAAGATCCCTAAGTAACATAGGCTATATTTTATTCCCGCATTCCCACGGTAACGGGAACTACGCGGGTGAAACCGCGCAGAACCACTAGTAAGTAATAAATAAATAGATTAAGAACCCTATTACATGGAGTCTTTCCCACAGGTCCTCATCTGCACCTCAGCAGTCTTAAACCAGATACTGGACGATGGTATACTGAGTATGTCTAAGATCAACGTCCTCATACTGGACAGCTGTCATTTAGTCAGCAAAGACAGCAGTTTGCAGCAGGTGAGTTTATTTATTTATTTAACTTCATTTACCATGAAAATGTACACATGTCGAACTTAATGCCTAAAGGCATTATCTACAATAATAATAATAATTTATTTAAAAATCAAATAACAATGACTCATGTGTTGAATCCTTAACCTATGTGTTAGTAGATACATGCAGAACAACAAGACAATATAAATGGACAGTCTAGTCTGTCCCCAATACACTAACATACTGCCCTTGAGTTTGTTGCTGGTTCTTCTCGGGGTACTGCATTTGGAATCAAGTCGGCGGTGAAAATGGGCTGCTGTTTACATTTAGCCAATATTCATGGTCAAGTTTCGAGTGTCTTGTTGTTAGGCTAGTGACTTTTCTAGTAGTAGGTATATAAAATACACTTTGAAACGTCAATAACAAGGCACACTAAACAAGTACATGAACATTGGCTAAATGTAAACAGGAGCCCATCTCCACCGACGAGTTGCTCGTTCCAAATGCAGTACCCCGAGAAGAACCAGCAAGAAACTCAAGGGCAGCTCTTTTTAATCTCATATCTTACTAGTAATTAATATGGTTTACAATAATAATAATAATGAATAGCCTTACATAGCGTCGAGTCGGTTAATCCCATGCATTTTGGTCTACTAAGTTAGCCAATCTTCATGGACGAGTTTAGAGTGCCTTGTTATTAAAATATTGACCTTTCTAAGTGTAATTTTTGTACCTATAGAAAATAAATGATTTTTTACTTATAAAGAGGAGAGATTTGTATTTTTGTATCGAATAAACTCAAAAACTGCTTGACCGATTTAAAAAATTCTTTCACCTATGGAAAATTTACATTTCTGGGAGTAACATGGGCTATAATATTTCCACGGGAACGGGACTCACGCTTGTGAAATCAGGTGGAGCAGCTAGTTTATTTGTATAGCTTTTACCGGCGACTTCGTTCGCTTTCCGGGATAATAGTTAAGAAGTTTTGATAAGTAGGTGTATAGTATTAAAGATAACGGAAATTCCTAGGGGAAAAGGAAAAAAAATATCTGGGCCTTATGCACTGGGAAACGTTGCCATGACTAGGGAAAATATTCCCACAGGAACAGGAAAAACGTTGCGTGGACACTAAACAGTTCGGTAATGTAAAATAAAAACGATTCCGACTATACAAAAGCTAATTCCAAAAATATTTTGTCCCTTTCAGATAATGAAGTATTACAAAGAGTGTGAGCAAGAAAAAAGACCAAGGATACTAGCTTTAACGTACCCCTTATTCGCACCCCCTAAAAAAGACGCAGAAACAAAAGACGAAACGAAACCCGAAAAACTGCCTCAAATAGAAGAAGAAAAAGAAACTGATGACCAAACCAAAGACACAGAAGTTTCGTTAATAGAGGAGAGAAATGAGAAAGGCACAGAAAAACTGACAGAAACTGAAAATACACAAGAAGTGTCTATAGGAGATGAGACAGCAGAGAGAAATGAGAAAGATACAGATAAACCCACAGAAACAGAAAAGACACAAGAAGTGTCAGAAACAAAGGAAACACTAGATAGAAATGATAAAGACACAGAGAAAACAACAGAAACGGAAACGACACAAGATGTCATCAAAGATTCGAATACCGACACTACTAAAGATTTGATTGAAGAGATAAAACCTGATGTTAAAAAAGTAAGTGATTCAGATGAAATGGGTGTGTATGAAAACTTGGATGATTTCCAAATGTATGAGAAGCTGGAGTGGAAGATTGAGGAGTTGGAGAAGGGGTTGTGCTGCCAGATGGATCTGGCTGAGGATATTGATGGTGGGAAACGGTGAGTATTCATATTATACGTCCTTTTACATTTTTTACCCCCCACCCAAAAAAAGAGGGGTGTTATAACTTTAACGTATCTGTCTGTGGTATCGTAGCTCCCAAATGGATGAACCGATTTTCGTTTAGTTTTTTTTGTGTCATAGATAATTTTATCCGGAGTGTTCTTAGCCATATTTCATGAAAATCTGTTCAGCCGTTTGTGTTTATATGTATTTATTGTGTCGGGGGTTTTATAAATTTTTAATTTAATTTTGTCACAATATACTATTCACCATTTCAGCCTATACACATTTTTATCCTACACACTTTCACACTACTCACACTTTAGGTCTAAAATGTTTGACGTGATAACGTCTTATAAATCGATGAACGCCGGTTTTATAAAGCGATAGAGAGGCACGATCGGCCTAAGCGTTCGGCTTGTGGCGCATCTGTTTCTTCCACTCTAGTATGCAATTTTTCATAAATGTTTTCGTATGACGTTCATCATCATTTACTTGCCCATTTCTCATTATTTTGGGTCAGCGCAGTATGTTTTTCCTTCCGTTTAGATCTACCATACGTATATCTACATTCACTTCCATCGTGCACATATCATCCTTCACACAATCCATCCATCTTTTCTTTGGTTTACCCCTCTTCCTATAATCTTCCACATTCATATCAAGTGCTCGCCTTACAACATTACTCTCATCATATATCGAAACCACGATAAACGATTACCTTTCAACTTCTCCATCACGGGTGCTACTTTCAGATTTCCTCTTATGACTTTACAGACAGCCATTTTTTTGTTAAAAATTAATTTTGACCCCTCTTCGGGTTGTCAGGTTATCATCGACGGTGACGAAGCCAAGAGAGCTGATAATCGAGTACAGCGGGCTTAGGGCTCCAGGGGACCTGCCCCAGGAATACTCCGAGCTGGAGGCCTTCATGAGGGACACTGTTTGCGACGCTATCAGCTTCATAGATGAACACCGGTGAGTTTACTAGAATTCTCAACTTTTCTTTTAACTTTTCTTAGTTAAAAATTACTAAACCAAATTTTCACCTGGACAACCTGTAGCAGTTTACATAGATGTAGGTATATCAAACCTTAAATTAGTAACTTTGTGGGGTGGGATCCTGGTGACTTATACCACAGGTGCTCTGTACCTATCTTAGGCACCAGTCTCTCACGCTTATAGGTTTTAGTATTAGTCCAGGTAATGAAGCAGATTTTTGTATGAAGACCCCAACATTAATTCCTCAGTCGATGAAACTTTGCAGGATTGTAGTATAGTATGAGGTAATACTTGCATAAAAAAATCCAAAAAAAAAAAACCTAACCGAAGTTAGGCTTTTATACTAAAAAAAATGTTTTTAAATGTAAAGGAGCTTTCAAGTATTTTTGTTTTTCTGAACCCAGTTTCAAAGCCCAGTAGTGGACTGTTATTCATAGAACACAACTTTGTTGCAGATATGATCCAACAGAAATCTATGGAGAGGATCTTTATGAGGAATTCATGAGTATACCAGACCCGACCATAGATCCCAGACACATATTCAAGCAGTTCCTGTATGTTTTGGATCAATTAGGTATGATATGATTATATATAATATAACATCCTATTATATACACTATAATATCATAAAGAGAAAATATTTTTTTTGATTGTATTTAATAAGCTCCGAAGATACGAACCGATTAAAAAAAAATTCAGTAATATTTACTTTTGTGGTAGTAAGATTTGTTATAATTTTCCCACGGGAACGGGCTTTACTCGGGTGAAATTGCGCGGAATAGCTAGTATTTTATATTATCAGCTTTATAACACTAGCTTTTTCGACTTCGTCGTTCCAGGATAAAAAGTGTTCTATGTGTTAATCAAAGTTATAATCTATCTATATGATCATTGATCAATTTAATCTAAATCTGTTATGCCGTTTTTGCGTGATTGATGAACAAACATCTACAAATAAAAACTTTTACATAACTCTAACTCGAGAACAGCTCGACCGATTCGGTAGTTTTTTGGTTGTGTTCGTAACTATGCGGACGATGGAATTTTTGAGAAATTCCCACGGGAACGGGAAAAAAATTAATCCGCGCGGGCAACGTGCCGGGGGTAGGGGACAGGGCGCTATTTATAATATTAATGGAATTAACTTGTTTTATTACTTTCTGCTTACTTAAATTATCTGACTAGATTAGATTGACGGGCCTGTTGGCGTAGTGACCCTGCCTTCTGAGTCGGAGGTCGCAGGTTCGATCCCCGCTCGAGGCCAATATTTGTGTGCATGAACATGTCTGTTGGCTTCGTGTCTGGGTGTTTTATATTTATTTAAGTATGCTTATCAGGTGTGAAGTATCCATAGTACAGGCTCTGCCTAGTTTGGGACTGAATAACCGTGTGTACATTGTGTCCCATAGTTTTATTTATTTATCTGGTTTCCCCAGGACCCTATGCGGCTGACAAAGCGGCCTTTTCGTTGCTGACCAAATTGGAGAAATTAAAAATAAAAGTGCCTTACGAACGTCACTTCCTCCTGCTCTGCCTTTGCACTTCCGTCTTCGTCAAAATCCGTTGCTACGCCGACGACGTGTTTTCGAAATATGAATCCGACTGGGATAAAATAAAGCATTTCTCTACACCAAAAGTGTTAAGATTTGCTGAGATACTGGAGAAGTTCCAACCGCCGGACCAGAGAGAGACAAAAGACTTGTTAGACCTCAAACTAGACACTGGGTCCAAAACTAATGAGATGCTGAAAGCTATAGAGAACTGCGATTTTTTGACCCTAAGCAACAAGATTGAGGATAGGGTCCACACTTATGAGGCCAACTTAAAAGAAATTGAAGATTTCACAGCAGAAAACAAAAAAGACACTAATATTAGTGACACAAATGAAAATACGACAGCCGACTCTAATAGTTTACCCGAAAATAGCAGTACAATTCATGTCCAAAATGGCGAGCATTGTGACCAAAACGAGAATGGAGATGAACAAATTGATAATAACAGTAGCCAAAATGACGCTAACCATGACCAAAACGACACTAACTTTACCCAAAACGACACTAATCATGCCCAAAATGTCGCTAATCATAGCCAACGTGACACTAACCATGATCAAAGTGACACTAACCCTAGCCAAAGTGACACAAACCATAGCCAAAGTGACACAAACCATAGCCAAAGTGACAATAACCATGGCCAAAACGAGAATGTGGTTGATCAAAGTGGCCAAAGAGGCATAGAGGGCCAGAAAGGTGGTTTAGGGTTCCCTAGGCGATCTGGCCATAGGGCCAGGGGCAGGGGGAGGATTCAGAGAAATAACGCAGCAAGGGTTCAGCAGATGCAGATGAATCCTGACGCTCTTTGTGGGATTGTCTTCATGAAGGAGGCTCTTATGGCTAAGATTATGTTTATGTTGATTGTGGTGAGTTTTTTTACTTTACACATTACTAACACATTTTTTCTACACTAATATTATAAAAGAGTAGTGATAGCCTTACGGTTAAAGAGCCTGCTTCACATGATGATAATCAGTGAGGCTCGGGTTCGAATCCTGGCATGTACCAATGAGTTTTTCAAAAACTTGCGTACATATTTATCACTAGCTCGACGGTGAAGGAAAACATCGTGAGGAAACCAGCAGGTCTCAGAATTATTTCTGAGACATGTGTAAATAGACCCGGTCCGGCGATGGGCTCACCACCTATCACGTTTAGGAGTCGAATATTCTGGTGAGAAGTGGGTATCTCCAGAAATGGAATACCTCTGCCTACCCCCTCGGGGATATAAGTTACGAGATTATTTATTGTATTTTATTTAGTTCCAAACTAGACAGGGCCTGTACTATGGGTACTAAACAACTGATAAAATACTTAAATAAATATTAAACGACTAGACACGAAGCCAACAGACATGTTCATGCACACAAATGTTGGCCCCAAGCGGGGATCGAACCTGCGACCTCCGACTCAGAAGGCAGGGTCACTACGCCAACTAAGCCAACAGGCCCGTCCAACATTATCACTGAGTAATAGGCTATTTGTAACATGTTTGTTGTATAAGAGCCCCATTAAATATTTATTTTATTCTGTTTTTTAGTTTTTCATGTTATAGCGCCAACAGAAATACATCATCTGTGACTGTGTAACTATCACTTTTCATCAGATACAGGGTGACAGACGGACGGACGTCAGCGGAGTCTTATTAATAGGGTCCCGTTTTATCCTTCATAATCATCATCATCATCAACCCGTAAAAGCTTACTGCTGAGCTAAGGGTCTTTCCGGCACATGAGGAAGTATGGGCTATAATCTCCCACGCGAGCCCACCGCGGATTGGGAGATGGTGTTAAGCTAGTGGCCACTTAACTGTCAGAATTTTTCAAGCCACTCAAGGGTATCTGACATGGCTTAACGACTTCCACTGTGCGTAAACACAACGAAAACCGGGACCAACAATTTAACGTGCCTTCCGAAACCCTCGTAATATAAATGTCACTAGTTTTACTCTTAAAAAGTACAGAGTCTATGTAACTCAAACTCAAAATATTTCAGTAGGTATAAAAATACACTTTGAAATGTCAATATAAACAAGGCACACTAAACTCGTCCATGAGAGTGGCTAAATGTAAACAGCAGCCCATCTCCACCGACGAGTTGCTGGTTCCAAATGCAGTACCCCGAGAAGAGCCAGCAAGAAACTCAAGGGCAGCTCTTTTTAGTCTCATGTCTTACTAGTATATGGTCCACAATAATAGTTATAATGAATAGCCTTACATAGCGCTGAGTCGGTTAAACCCATGCATTTTGGTCTACTAAGTAGTCGGTATTTTTATAGTAGCCTTTTTCATTAAATGTTTGCTTAACTATTGTTTTAAATTTGTCAAGAGGCAAATTTTGTAATGCAATGGGAATCTTGTTGTAAAAGCGTATACATTGACCCTTATATGATTTGGTAACTTGAGATAATCGAGTAACATAAGCAGCCAGTTCATTCTTATTACTGTGTGCCAGGAAATGTCCCGGAGCAACAGCAAGCTGTCCCACCTGTGCGCCCAGTACTGCGCCGTGGAGCAGCCCGCGGACCCTGGCTCGGAGCCGAGAGAGTGCCAGCGGCAGGGCAAGAAGCAGGAGGACGTGCTCAAGAAGTTAGTGGAACTTTGAAACAGATAACTGGCACTTTGGTTCGCTTGTTGAGACTTGGGGCAGCAAACTGGCACGTTGGTAGTGCTTGTTGAGGCTTAGGGCAGCAAACTGGCATATTGGTAGTGCTTGTTGAGGCTTGGGGCAGCAAACTGACACGTTGGTATTGCAAGCTTAGCAAACTGGCACATTGGTATTGCTTGTTGAGGCTTGGGGCAGCAAACTGACACGTTGGTATTGCAAGCTTAGATATGGTACAGCAAGCTGAGACATTGATACAGCAGGAAATAATATTGTCACTGCAATAGCACTAAAAATTACAACAGTGAGCTGTCATATTGAAAAAGTAAGGTGTCACTCTGCAACAGTAATCTGTCACTTTTTTTGCAGTAACAAGCAGTCCATTACAACAGTGAAGTTAAACTAATTTGTATTTTTGACGAAGCTTGTGCTGATCATTTTCTGTTTCATAAACTTAATAAATCTAGAGA
The DNA here is from genome assembly GCA_963855545.1 of Ethmia dodecea. Taxonomy (NCBI): domain Eukaryota; kingdom Metazoa; phylum Arthropoda; class Insecta; order Lepidoptera; family Depressariidae; genus Ethmia; species Ethmia dodecea. The sequence goes on along the minus strand of OY979454.1, from coordinate 1,300,286 downwards.
TTTAACGCTTATAAACCTGTCTAAGGGGTTTCTACAGTTGAGTGTACATCTATGAAGTATCTCATCACTTTATAAGGCAGAGGGACAATAGTTACCGCCATAAATTGTACTCTACATAATTGAAATAAGATTCAAAACCAATGATAATTTTTAACTGCCTATGCCCGTTAAATGGTTAAAAGAAAGTATCATTTTACAATTTACAATAGATAAATGACACATTACTACAGAGTGTCTCTCATTCAAAAGAAAGTATATTTCAATAGAGAAATGACACATTACTACAGAAAAGTGTCACAATGCAACAGAAAAGTGTCACTTTACAACAGTAATATGTCTCTCTGCAATATGAAAGATTGATCTCATTTTCATCTTATTTCTCAACTAGCGACCCGCCCCGGCTTCGCACGGGTGCAAGGCTTATACTAAAACCTTCCACTTGAATCACTATCTATTAAAAAAAACCGCTTCAAAATCCGTTGCGTAGTTTTAAAGATTTAAGCATACATAGGGACATAGATATATAAGGATATAGGGACAGAGAAAGCGACTTTGTCTTATACTATGTAGTGATTACATTGTGTACGCTTATTCTTGTAGGTTTCGAATGCACGAGTGCAATTTGTTGCTGGCGACATCAGCCTTGGAGGAAGGAATCGATCTGCCGAGGTGCAACTTGGTTTTGCGATGGGACGTGCCTTCTTCGTGAGTAGTATTTATACAAAAACTAAATAAAAAAAATTGGTTGTCTGTAAAGTTGGTTTACGGATGATAATTTTATGATAATTTTTAACTATTAACGACGAAGCATGTTGCGGATATAACAATGTATAGTTAATGTTATTTTCTTTGAGTAATAAATTAACAATTAATTTTGATTTTACGTGATAACGTTATAAGAAAACATTGATGAAAAATTGCATACTGGAGTGAAAGAGATATGCTTGCACTTTTTTCGTTCGTTTGTTCATCGATTTATAAAACGTTATCACGTCAATAATAAAAATAATTTTATAGTTTCGTTTCCAAAGGGTAAAACGGGACCCTATTACTAAGACTCCGGTATCCGTTATTTTTATTGTTACCAGGCTATATCTCATGAATCGTGATAGTTGAAATTTTCACAAATGATGTATTTCTGTTGCCGTTATAGCAACAAACACTAAGAAACAGAATAGAATCAATATTTAAGGAGGTTCTCTTACAACAAACGTGATATTTTTGCCGTTTTTTGACGTGATAACATGTTATAAATCGATGTCGCATGAAAAAGTTTCACGATCCGCCTGAGCCGAGCGTATAAGCGAGAGCGCAGAACAAGCGAGAGAGAGGCACGATCGGTCTAAGCGGTCGGCATCTATTTCTCTTCCAGTCCAGTATGCAATTTTTCATCAATGTTTTCTTATGACTGCAATTGTCCGTAAACCGACTTTACAGACAACCTATTTTTTATAGATAATGTTACGGAACCCTTCGTGCGCGAGTCCGACTCGCACTTGGCCGTTTTTTAAAATTGTAATACCCCGCCAGGTACCGGTCGTACGGTCTGTGCCGCAGCCGGGGCAGAGCGCCTCGAGCCGCCTGCGCCTTGCTGGCCAAAGGCCCTCAGGCCAAAGGCGAAGGCCTCTTGCACCACGTCGCCGTCTACCGGGAGCTCGACCAGGTACAGCCTTTGAGTATTAAACCAACAGGAGACGTCACGCGCACTAGTTCCTTTGCAAAAAAGTCTGACAATTTCTGAGAGGGGGACGAGGAAACAAACACAAATGCATATTTTGACAAAACAATTAAACACTAGCTTGAACTAGATGCACACAAATACATTCACCAATCCGAGCACTCCGTGAACTCAAAAAAACTAGTTGTATATAACAGGTATGAGGGTATAAACACAACGAAAACCGGGACCAACAATTTAACGTCCCTTCCGAAACTCGGAAGCGAGCGCTTCCGAGTAATATAAATTAACTATAATAGCTCGAAATACCCAAATTGTCCCCAGTATATTGTTAAGAACCCTAAAATTGAAAAATCATGGGAATTTAACTAGTTTTTTAAATATCTCCCACATTTACAGATAATCAGCAGGAAATGCGGCTGTGGCTTCCAAGACGAGCCTCCTCAAACCGAAGAGGATCATGCCGACTCTTTCACTCTCCTCGTCAAACCGTACACACCATGCGACAGCTGTACTCTAGACAAGGACAAAACTATAAGTGAGAAAAGGACAGACGGTGCTAATGAAAGGACTAGTAGAAACTGTGAAGAGATCGTTAATAATGAAATAAATGTTAATAATATTGAATCAGATGTCAATGTGACACCTAAAGTGGATAATACAGTGATAGATAGTATAAAACTTACCAACGAACATAAAATATTACATACAGACATTGATAATGAAAATTTGATATGCAATAAGTGTAATAATAAAAGAAATAGTGCATATAGTGAGTGTCCGTGTGTTTTAAGCGACAGAAGTGTAAATATTAATAGTTGCGTAGAAAATAAAACTGACAATAGAAGATCTGATAAGAAAAGTGATGATAGTGTTGCCAGTGTAGATTTGAGTACAGCGATTTCACTTATTAACAGGTAAGTTTAGAATAGTATACCAAGGGAAGTAAAATAAGGCCGAGGTCTACAAACATGTGATCTGAGGCTTATTTACTTCCCGAGGTGTATATACTTGTTTTCAGCTCGACGGAGGTGGAAAGCGGCAACTTCGTTTAGCGCAGCGGGCCGAAAGTTGACGCTTTCCGCCCGGAGAGATGAAAACAGTATTTTAATTTAATCTCGTGATGTCTGTGCTCCAAAAGGCAGGTTGCTTTAAGTGTTCCTAGTGATATTAAAAATATGTCGATCTGCTGAAATTCCTGAAAATACGCTGAGAAGATAACACAGCCTCTGTGCCTATTTGCTGCCTAAAAATGAGATTTTCAGTTTCATTTTACGGCGTTCTTAGTCCACATATATAATTATATATATAATCTCACGCCTATTTTATCCCCGAGGGGGTAGGCAGAGGTATTCCATTACTGGATATACTCACATTTCACGAGATATATTGGACCCCTAAACGTGATAGGTGGTGAGCCCATCGCCGGACCGGGTCTATTTACACATGTCTCAGAATTAATTCTGAGACCTGCGGGTTTCCTCACGATGTTTTCCTTCACCGTCACATACACAGATATTTTACAACGTTAAAACATTTATAGTGAAATGAATTGATTATGAGTGGCCGAGTCGGCAGAGGGCGACCTAGGCGTACTTAAATCGATCAGATCGGCGATGTATTGAAAAAAAAGCCAGTTAAAGAGTACTCGAAAGTGTGGATGAGGCGCGTCAGGTATGCCAGGATCGTAGCAAGTGACGGGCTGTTGTCTCTGCCTAACCCTTCGGAAAAAAGGTGTATGTTAATTGATTCCATTTACATATTTGGCTGGCTGAATCATTTAGATTTTTCTTTTTACGTAATATTGGTTCATGGCATATGTTTATTTTTACATATTTCTGATGGATTATGGTGTAATAAAAGAGGATACTTGTAAAAATGTAGGATTTATTTATTGCGAGATGCAATCGCAAGGATATTAGGACGCAGAGAGAAAGAAGAGAGCTGTCAAAGTCAGACTAACATTTTGAATTGGCACTGACAGTGGCAGCCGGTTCACAAATAAAATCTAGCATAATGGGCCATTTATACGAGGCCATTCCACTGAGACAATCCACTAAGACAATCCACTAAGCGAATCCAAACTGCATTTAAAAAAAACTTGAGGACAATCCATTGCAGTGGACTCTCCATTTACACGAAGCCATTAGTGAATTGTCTCAGTAGAATGGCTCTATGGAATTGCCTCGTATAAATGGCCCATTAGTTTATATTACTAGAACAAATGGATTTCTTTTACATATTTGGCTGGTTCATCAGATACTGCGGTAAACTCCCGTCGGATACGTTCACCCGTCTCGCCCCCCAATGGTGGATGGAGGAGGTCCAACTCCCCACCAGAAACGGGGAAACACGTAAAGCATACATCTGTACACTCAGGCTACCTCTCAACTGCCCTGTGAAATACAATATTGTTGTAAGTGCTTTTAATAATAATAATAATAGTTTTTTTTGCAAGAAAACAGTAAAAAAGGTCTTAATAATGAATAATTAGTACAGTGTTTTCAGCTAAAAGTACAGGCATGCAAATTTTCAAGATTTTATATATTAATAATATTGAATGTAATGTGTGAGGGAAAAATATGTAAATAAAATCAAAGTAAAAAATATAAATAGAATGACAAAACTTAATATGGTCTAGAAGAGTTTATTTACTAACAGGTGTATTATAAAGTAGTTTTCGTAGAGCCCTAAAGATTTTTTTGAAATACCCACAGGAACGGGAATACACAGCTGCACTGCTGGGCATCCGCTAATGACTCATACATACCCTACATTTAATTCAACTTTTTGATTTTGTTGATCTGCCTGCTACATAGTGATTGTGGTTGCCAGGGACACCCGATGCCGACGAAGGCTTTAGCTCGTCGCATGGCCGCACTTCAGGCCTGTCGAGTACTGCATCGCTCCGGGGAGCTCGACAACCATCTCATGCCCATAGGTTAGTGATCACACTTCCACAGGAAGATATCACATCGCAACTGAACAAAAGATGAGACATTGTACTTTGTAACGTTCTTATTACAATCGCCTTAGAAGTCAGACTCGCACTACAAGTGTAAAGCTACATGTCTTGACTATATCGTGCTCACTGTTCGAGGTAGAATGCCCTATGCTACTATTGGAGCAATCAACCTACTCAACTCAGTTCTGAAAGCTATTCCAGATGCTGACGTATATGGATCTAAGTCTAGTACTTTTTGGTAATTATGTAAAAGATTTTGTGATAGTCTTAATTATGTAATCAACAACTAAGTTTATAGTGCTTTGGGTAACTGCTGTAAATGTAAATAAATAAATATCAGGAAAGTGTCACTACAAGTAAAAGATTACATTAGAAAAGTGTCACTTTGCATCAGACAATTGTCACATTACATCAGTAAAGTTGCACATTAAATCAGCGAGCAGGAATATATCACATTGTGCCAGGAAGGTGTCACATTACCACAGCAACATGTTGCATTACACTAGAAAAGTCAATGTGTCACATTGCATCAGCAAGGTAGCAAATTAGTTCAGCAAGATGGCTCATTACATCAGTAACGTGTTTTATTATCCAGATTTTATCTAACACAAGCTGGGCCTTATATTACTTCAACCATCTCATGCCCATAGGTCACGCTTATATAAAAAGACGACACTTTCCAGAAGTGCCACATAGCATTAGCAATGTGTCACATTAAGCCAACAAAGAGTCACATTACGCCAGTAAAGTTGCACATTATCCCAGCAAAGTATAAATTTTTTATTACCCTAGTATGTAAGGTATACTGGGGTAATGTAAGTGTAACACTTTTTAAACCGACGACGAGGAGGTTTCTTAATTCGACCGTTGTACATACTTATATTATGTGTGTTCTCGGATAACTTCGTAGTTTATGAACCGATTTTGATTATTCTTTTTTTGTTTCCTGTTTAAAGTCAGTTACATATTTATCACTAGCTTGACGGTGACGGAAAACATCGTGAGGAAACCCGCATGTCTCAGAATTAATTCTGAGGCATGTGTAACAGACCCCGTACGGCGATCTGCTCACCATCTATCACGTTTAGGGGTCGAATATTCTGGTGAGAAGTGCGTATCTCAATGGAATACCTGTGCCTACCCCCTCGGGGATAAAAGGTGTGAGATTATTTATCTTAAGTCAATTTTTTTTTGTTAAAAATATTAGATAAAAAAAATTAATTACTTTTTTTTTATCTATCCTATTTATTTATTTTATTTATTTAATAATACATATTTCTCACATTTATATTACCAAACGGAATAGTATTTACTTGTAAGTTATACATGAATTATAATTTATTTTAAAATTTTTTGAAGTTATTTTTTTTTGTATTTTTTTTTATATATAATAATATAATATAATAATAATATAATCTCACGCCTTCTTTATCCCCGAGGGGGTAGGCAGATGTATTCCATTACTGGATATACCCACATTTCACGAGATACATTGGACCCCTAAACGTGATAGGTGGTGAGCCCATCGCCGGACCGGGTCTGTTTACACATGTCTCAGAATTAATTCTGAGACCTGCGGCTTTCCTCACGATGTTTTCCTTCACCGTCGACCTAGTGATAAATATGTACGTAAGTTTTTGAAAAACTCATTGGTACATGCCAGGATTCGAACCCGAGCCTCACTGATTTTCGGCCGGCTCTTTAACCGGCCGGGCTATCACTGCTCTTTTTTACTCTCACTGCTTTTTTTATTCATCCTATTATACAGGCAAGGAAAACTTCAAGGCGGCAGAGCTGGAGACGACACAGATGAGCGGCGACGCTGAGCCCAACGACTCCGCCCGTCCGGGGACCACTAAGCGGAGACAGTATTACTTCAAACGGGTCAGTTTTATTACTAGGGGATCCCAATATAAGACGACCTTCACCGAGCTGCTTATTGGATGAAAAGTATTTTATATCAAACTAGCGACCCGCCCCGACTTCGCACGGCTGCAATGCTTATACTCAAACCTTCCTCTTGAATCACTATATCTATTAAAAAAACCGCATCAAATTCCGTTGCGTAGTTTTAAAGATTTAAGCATACAAAGGGACATAAGGACATAGGGATATAGGGACAGAGAAAGCGACTTTGTTTTATACTATGTAGTGATTTAATATGTTAAAAAAGATATCGAGAGTGGATTGGCTGAAAAAATTCAGTCCAGGATATGATTAACTAAATATTTAAAATACTTATGTATCGCTATCCTTTTCTATTTCACGGCAAATAGCATGCGCACTCTTTCGTTCAATGATGGTTAGCTGAGACTTTTCAGTCGTACGTTTTATTTACTCGCAGCAATATTTTGATTTTTAACAACCGAAATTCATTAATTTCAAGACTTTTCATATTCTATAGACTTCATACTTTCGATTGATATGTAATTTGTCTTTTCTATCAAAATATTTAAAAGTGCTGCCCTTGAGTTTCTTGCTGGCTCTTCTCGGGGTACTGCATTTGGAAGAAACTCGTCGGTGGAGATGGGCTGCTGTTTACATTTAGCCAATCTTCATGGAGTTAGTGAATTACGTGAGCGGCAGCAGGAGGACTTAAAAAAAAACAAAATGTTTTATACTTATTTATTAAAAAGAGAAATTACAAAAAAGAAATATTCTAAATCCTAAAACTAAGTAAGATGCGACTCGGTCGATGTGGGAATCCGAAGAGCATCGCCGGCGTCGGTTTCCGAAGGCATCGCTTGCTTACACGTGCCGACATTCAGGTTGCTACCTTAAAGCTTGGGTCCCACGGTCCGTAAAATCGCGGATGCACGCAGACCAGCTCGCACGACGCACCGTGGGACCGGCCCCGTCCGTGATAGCACAGAACGTCTGTGGCGGTGCGCCCGTATCCATCGTGAGTCGGTAACTTCAAAGGTGCGCTCTTCTCTCTCTTTCTTTCGCTTTGCATTATGACAACATAAAAACATCTACACACACCGACACGCACCGTTGGACCGGCCCTGCCTGCGGTGCGTCGCCGTCCGTGCTCGTCGGCTGAGTGTAGCTGATCCGTAGAATAGCGGACCGTGGGACCCCAGCTTTACAGAATAAGCGCAATTCCTCATACACCCCAATTAGTATATTAATATAAGAAAATTATGATGCAATCGAAATTTAGTTGTGTCTAACCAATTTTCTTAAATATCGATTAATAATAGCACTATTTCTATTGAAAACACTAAATTCAGCTACGCTAATGCAATTTTGAGAAAAATTTAACACATTAAAAATAGCTGAAATCATTAAGTAGTCGATACTGAACAAACTAATTTCAGGAATTGCGCTTATTCTGTTACATGTTGTATACCTACTGAAATAAATGAATTTTGAATTTGAATTTTGAATTTGAATGTATACAACGCGTCACAGAATAAGCTCAATTTCTCATATACCCTAACAAGTATATTAATATCAAAAATGTATGATGCATTCGTACTTTACTTTTGTTAAGCGGCAACTTCGTTGACAGTTGACGCTTTCCTAATGAAAAATATTTTATATTTCTCCGGGCGGAAAGCGGCAAATTTCGGCCCGCTGCGCTAAACGAAGTTGCCGCCACCTCCGTCGAAAAGAAAAACGTATACACACCTCGGGAAGTAAACAAGAAAGCCTTAAATCACATGTGATCTAAGACATTTCTTATTTTACTTCTCTAGAAGATGTGAGCAGTGATAGCCCCGGCGGTTAAAGAGCCGGTCGAAAATCAGTGAGGCTCGGGTTCGAATCCTGGCATGTACCAATGAGGTTTTTAAAACTTACGTACATATTTATCACTAGCTCAACGGTGAAGGAAAACATCGTGAGGAAACCCGCAGGTCTCAGAATTAATTCTGAGACATGTGTAAATAGACCCGGTCCGGCGATGGGCTCACCACCTATCGCGTTTAGGGGTCCAATGTATCTCGCGGAAATGGGTATATCCAGTAATGGAATACCTCTGCCTACCCCCTCGGGGATGAAAGGCGTGAGATTATATTATATTATATTATTATAAGATGTGTAATATACTATTTCTTTCTTTCAAATAAAATGATTTGATTCGATGATCTTCGTTCGCAGACAGCGTGGGCGTTCACGGACTGCCAGCCGGTGGTGGACTCGAGTGACGCGGATATCGACGTTTCGCCATCCACTACTACACCCGAAGCTAGAACGAAGCCGGGTGAGTGTCTTGTAGCGACATTTAAAGAAAGAAAGAACTCGTTTATTTGCAGAAATACAGTCAACTTAAGGCGCCAGTCTTGTACAAATCAGTGTTCTTGCAGTATTATCAGAAACTAAGATCTTTTTTAAAGTTATTAAAATAGCTTCAAATGGAATTTATTTAATATCACTCTACAGTGCGGGGTTTTGAGTTTCCAAAACATATTAGTTTATTTACTTTGATTTTACTTTTATTTACTTTGTTAGGCTTTGAACATACCCGTGTTTACGTTCTTCGCGTTGAATGTCTAATTCATGCACACGTCACGTAAAAATTATGACAAAAACACGAAATGTATTCAGATAACATTTATTCTTATATCCTCTAGAATAATCTTACCTGATTACATTTTTAAGATATGCCTTAGTTTTCTTATTTTAAGTGGTTCAATTAGTGGTAATTTTAAGAAATCGACCATATCTAAAACCTAATTTTGTTCTATATAAAACATATTTTGGGGAAAGTCACAACTTAACCACTTACAAAACAACTATTAGGTAATTAATTTAAAAAAAATGTATTGAAAAATTCATTATTATGTACCCTTTTTAATCAAAACTTCTGCCAGAAGTTTTGATTTTTTTGAAATTTGAAACGCGTCGAAATTTCATAATTTCAATCAGTGCCGCTGGGGACATCTCAGCGATCGGACGTGTGCTTTGTAGCTTACCTGCCTTTACCTCTCGCTCGCACGGTTGTTCTCTCTTCCACGCACTACTCTTACGACGCGGCCCAGATCGCATTGAAAGTTGCTCTACTTGAATTTAACTTGCTTGACTGTACTGCAGAGACCAGTTTAAATAAATAGACTGACAACGCCATACAAAATATCGTAACTCGAAATCTAATGACTTACTAGGACGCGAGATGTCGTTAGGTGTATCGAATGTAGAAATAAATAGAAACTACAACTTTTCTTCACCTCTAGCTTACTGCCACGCTGAGTGCGGCCAAACAAAACGTTAGATGGCGCTATATCCGATTTTTTTTTTATTTTGTGCTGGGCTGTAATTTTTGTAGGGTGCGATTGCGCCGATCTTACACGACTTCGTTTTTGGAGATTAGTGTGCTTTTTAAAAGTTAAAAGCTTTTATTTAACTTGCAAATCTTGCAATGTATGTATGTATGAATGTTTGTTCGGGTGGAATCTTGCAACTCAATTTTGAAGCAGATATCTTCAACCGATTGAGCTGAAATTTGGTGTAAGTACTTATGTAAGTTGGGTGACAATGCAATATTGTGGTACCACCTAGCTGATCTGATGATGAAGCTGGAATATGGCTATAGGAACTCGGTAATTAAACTTCACAATCCCATCGAGTTTGGGCTCGTTTGATTTGTCTTGAAGAGTACTTTGAAACTAGATGGTAACCAGGGTCTGATGATGGAGCTGGAAGATGGCCATAGGAGGAACTCAGTAATTAAACGTCATATTTCCATCGAGTTTGAGCTCGTTTGATTCGTCTTGACAAGTACTTTGGTACTAGATGGTAACCAGGGTCTGATGATGGAGCAAGGAGATGGCCATAGGAAATCAGTAATTAAACGACATAAACCCATCGAGTTTGGGCTTGGTTGATTCGTCTTGATGAGTACTTTGGTGCTAGATAGTAACCAGGTCTGATGATGGAACTGGAAGATAACCAACTGAGCTGAAATTTTGTATAAACGTTTAGTTTGGATGAGATTGCAAGGTTAGCCATATGCTATTCTAAATCCAACTAAAAAGTAAAAAATAAATTAAGAGTAAAAAATAATTTTTAAAACGAGCTTTTATTTTAATGCGCCAAAAAGAATAAAATAGTCTATTCTTTTAAAACTTTTACTATCTTAAATGTCATTACACAATTTATTACGTAATAAAAGCTTGTCGCTAGATTTAAATGGGTAACCATACCCATATTTAAATTTAAAATAAAAAAAAATATCAATCAGTTACAATTATTTTGGTACAGCATATTATTTATATAAGCTGCAATGAGCTGCTCCTGTTTAATAAAATTTTGGTAAGCACTCAGAGGGTAAGCAAAAAAATAAATTTTTAGCTGCATATAAAATTAGCAAAAATACATAGTTACCTACTTTGCTTGTCTTGCGCAAAATGGGCTCATTCCTTACAAAGATTATTTAGGAAAGACTTTAGATTATGCAACTTCGATTTAGGGTAGGGGGAGGGGTAATCAGCCCCTACTCACTCCCAGAACGCGGAGACTATAGTTTTGGAGAAATTAAAAAACAAGGTGAGTTTATGTCATCATAACTTAGTATAAAACCTTTCGTATTCTGCCTTATACAAGTGAATAGGGCCCAATTCGGTTCTGGCACTTCGCCGACTTTTGCCGCGGTATGCTCGATACGCTCGCTCGGCTTGTGCATTGTGGTCACAAGAAAAACCTAAGCTAACCCACGTGTCACGCGCCTGCTCTTACTCCGCCCACTTTTAACGTACATTGCCGATTTTTCAACAAAAATTCAATTCAATTAGATATTATTATAGACATGTTTTCTCTGCTGTTCAATCATGAAATCTTGCTGACCAAGTAGTTATTTTGCGGACTAAGTGATTATTTTGTGGACTGAATGTTTATTATACAAACCCATGTTATTGTAACCTGCCTATTTCTGATTTAATTTTTGACCATTATCAAAATTATTTGCCGAACAAGGATTGCTGCCTGATTTTTTTATTTGCGAACAAAATCTTTGTATGCCGACCAAATGATTTAAATGCTGATTTTTTGTGGCTAACCAAATTTTATTATTGCTGCCCATTTAATTACTTCTCAAATTAAATGATATTTTAGTACAAGATTTTTTGCATTTTCTGAGAAGATTTACTATAGTAACATATTCTTTTTTCACCATCGGAAAGTAGAGATTTCAACGAACAGAAAATATACCAACTTTTTGAAAAAAGCTGATATTTTGACGGGTGCTTTTTCGATTGAAAATTAGGGTGTTTTTTCGATATTAATTCAAAATAAGGTGAAAAAATAAATATTTTTATTCAAATAAATTACAGCGTATTTGGGACATAAAAAGGTAAGTTTTCACAAAATTTCGTTAAAAAAAAATTGTAAAAGATAAAAATAAAAAATCAAAAACTTGGTTTTTTGAATTTTTCACATAAACTTTGAGGTTATGTGAAAAAAGTGTAAATACAAAAGTTTTAGATCTTTTTATTACCTACAACTTTGCCATTTGACTTTTTTGGATAGGACTTTTAGTTTTGCCGGAAATCGAGAAAAACCGTTTTTTACCCTTAACAACTCACCCCCATCCCCTTCCCGACCTCAGATCGCCCGTAATTTATTTTTTCTTTCATTTTTATAATATTCCCCTCCTTTTCTAATGGGTTTCATCCTACTACTATTTTTTTCACTTTTTATTATTTTTAAAGGCTTTTACCCTGGTCTATAAATGTATAGGATCGTGATGGTTGGAGGAGTTTGTACCCATTTCGTGCCACTGCTGGGCAAAGGTCTCCCCGACCTTTGCCCAGCAGTGGCACGAAATGGGTTAAAAAAAAAAAATATGGTTATTGTACAATGTAGACATGCAAAAAAAGAAAATAACACGATGTAACGAATAAATAATTTTAATACTTAATAAAAATCATGCTATTGTGATAGTTGTAATGTTCATAGATTTTACTTGAACTTACACAAACCATAAAAAACATACATACTTATACATTTAATAATAAATTGACTATTTGTTTTGATTCTATCTGATCTATTGATGTGACTAGTTGTATTTAATAAAAATCGTATACACGTATATTAAAGCAGAGCAACCTTCACGTGTAGTTTCTAACGTCTAATTGCAGCGGGGGGAGCACCACTTTCAATAAGTGTCACAAAGCGAGACTGCGCCCTTAAAGGTCTTAAAATATGTACAAATGACCTTGTATTCTGCCTGCATGCAGGCGTGCAAAATTATTATTTGTTATGATTCCTATTTAAAATTCATATATTATTATACACAAAGAGATTAAAATATATTAAGGCATAGAGGGGACAAAGCGAGGAAAATTTGAAGTCAAAAGTTATTCCAAGTGTATTCCACTTGGAATAACTTTTAGTCTAGTACAATTTCGACCGAATGACAGCTCGCGTTCATACTAACTGACATGACAAGGACATGACGCTTAGGCTTCAAAGTTTTGTATGAAAATATTCCCAATGCCCCCTCTACGCCCTATTATATTTAAATATCTTTGATTATACAGTATTACGATTCTACATAAAACTAATCAAAACGCCATATATGGCAAGGAAAGCTAGTGACGTCATAAGTTTTAAACCGCACTATCGAAGTGTTCACACGCGTTTGTATAAGTACATGTAACAGAATAAGCGCAATTCCTGAAATTAGTTAGTTCAGTATCGACTACGTATTCGATTTCAGCTATTTTTAATGTGTTAAATTAAAAAAAAATGAATTAGAGTAGCTGAATTTAGCGCTTTGTTATGAAAAATTTTTCGGAACACCTACAGCAGATTAAGAAATATAACTAACTAAACATAAACTAAAAATAAACCAACGAAGCCATTTACAGATGTCCGTTCCTTATTGATATGAATGATGATGAATGTACAGTCAAGAGCACGCTAAGCTTGACACTTTGGACCTTGACCCGGCCCTGTATTCTATGGCGCGCAGTACAAATCAGGGGTCAGCTTAAACTGGTAGTGTCAAGCTTGACTTGCTCTTGACTGTACCTTTATGCTTTATTGTTCAGTGACTGGCCTTGGTGATGATGAGTCCAATCCTTGCAAGTTTTCTTTTAGAGCGCTTGCCGACTTCCCTCAATGTCCCATCCCCGACCGGGCCCAGTTCACACTCCTACTTTATACTAGAGATGAAACGGATAGTAGTTTGGCCGGATACCGGATAGCGGATATTCGGCAAGCTACTAGGCCGGAGCGCCGGATATCCGGCTGCCGGATATTCGGCCCTTTATTGCGTTGACGCGATCAGTTTGATTTGAATATTGGCGCGGTGAACGAGATCGGAAATATTCAGGTGCATTCGGGTCGCACGTAAGCGGAGATCGGGTCGTCTCGGGGGCGTTCGAGTGTCAGTTTGTGTTTGTTTCTCAGTTCGTTTGTTGTTTATTTCATTGTTTATCACTTGTCGTCGTGATTTTATGTTTGAATTCTGATAGATTAACAAGAAATGTCATCATCAAAAACACGATCGCCAATATGGCAATATTTTGATTTAAACAGTGACGATAACAAGTACGCGGTATGTTTATTGTGTCATAAAATTTTACTATCCGGTATCCGGCCGGATACTATATTACTATCCGGTATCCGGACGGATAGTGAAAACAAGGCCGGATAGGCCGGATACCGGATAGTGACCGGATATCCGTTTCATCTCTAGTATAAAGTAGAGATGAAATACGCCGGCCGGATACCGTATACTAAAATAAAAAAAATAATCATTATTTTACGCAAATGAAATTTTAACCTGACACAATAAACATACCGCGTACTTGTTATCGTCACTGTTTAAATCAAAATTTTGCCATATTGGAGTCGCGAGTAGCGAGTGTATAAAGTTGATACACTCGCGACTCGCGTGAGCTGATGAGATAGAATCCAATTCGAACTCTGATGATGACCACGTGAATATATAATAGTTCACTCGCTACAGGCAAAATTCAACCTTAAATACTTACATACAAGGTTTAATGTTATCTGATACTTCAATTTGTTTGTGAGCTGCTTGTTTGTTTGCTTCTATCCAGTTGATTCGGAACTATTCTCACACAATGTAGGTGTATTCGAGATAGTCTAGCGCAGGGGTCTCTAATTTGTTTCGCTCTGGGTCCGTTTTAAGAAATGAAATGACCATCGTGGTCCGCACATTTTATTTATAAGAAAAATATTAATTAAACAAATGTAATTAAGGAAATAATAAAGGTATTTTGTTACAAAGGTATACATTTTTATTAAATTACGTACAGCTTGCGTCAATCTTTTTGGCCACGGAAGTTATTTATATCGGAAGTAGTCTTAAGGCTGGTTCATGTTACAAGTCACGTTACATGACGGGGCCCGTCCCGTTGTAACCTGAATCAGCCTTCGTGTTCTCGCGGCCCGCACAAAATGGGTCGGCGGTCCTTTGGCGACCCCTGGTCTAGCGTGTATGTACTCCGTGCGTAACAGTATTTTCAACACACTTGCTCAAAACGACGTTTTTATTCCACCGATTTTTGGCTCATAATCCTAGATATTAAACACGCGTGCTTTTTCAGTATATTATTGAACTAGTGCCTTTAGTTTATTAACCCGACCAATTTACATTTGTACCCTAGTACCAAACCAAGTCGTAAGTAAGAAGAAGAAGAAGCGATATAATTTAGTCGGGTTATAACTTTTTATTTTAGCAACAAACAGTATTTATGCGAAAAATAACAGTAAATGGTAAATCCAGCTTTATTATAAAAAAATAACTTAAATTCATTTAAAATTTTCTGTAATTTCTGTTGTAAACATTACATTTAAATTTAATTACATTTTTAATCTTGGCTGTTGGCCGATCTAGTTCGCGCCTTAGCCTTGCGCGCGATTCGGTATCGCGGCAAGAAAAAAAACAACGCGCCATTTTTCGTAAATAATTGTCGGCTGTGACGAAGTTTGGATTAATTGTGAATAAAAACGTCGTCTTGAGCAAGTGTGTTCGTCGTATGAAACACGTGTGCCTGTGACCATAATGTACGCGGCTTTCTTATGGCGCACTCGCTTTCGCTCGTGCGCACACAATATCGCCTTGTATATAATGGTCAACTTAGCACACTTGTACTATAACAGATCCTTTCGCCTCAGCTGGTCAGAAACGCAACATGCTGTACGCTCTGGTCTCCCGCCTGTGGTGCGCTCTCCCCGAGAGGTACAACACTAGAGGCCGGAGACTGCACGCGCCCCAACACGCGCACCAGGCCATCGGGCTGCTCATGGCGAGGACGGAGCCAGACAGGTCATTACAGATTTAACGTTAACTTAACGAGCATTGATAACCTTATGAAATCAGTGAGGCTCGGGTTCGAATCCTGGTATGTACCAATGAGTTTTTCAAAAACTTAAGTACATATTTATCACTAGCTCGACGGTGAAGGAAAACATCGTGAGGAAACCCGCAGGTCTCAGAATAAATTCTGAGACATGTGTAAACAGACCCGGTCCGGCTATGGGCTCACCACCTATCACGTTTAGGGGTCCAATGTATCTCGTGAAATGTGGGTATACCCAGTAATGGAATACTTCTGCCTACCCCCTCGGGGATATAAGGCGTGAGATTTTTAATTTATGTATTTAGTCCCAATCTGCGGTGGGCTCGCGTGGGAGATTAAGGCCCATACTTCCTCATGTGTGAGGAAAGACCCTTAGCTCAGCAGTGGTCTGTTACGGGTTGATAATGATGATGATGATGAATAAGCAGGGTGATAAGAGCTAGACTTTCAAGCGACCATTCTTCCAAACTATCTTAGCGTTTGTCGATAATACCTAAAGTAACCCTGTAATTGCAGCCTGCAAATTCCCGCGTTCCCGGTGTACACTCGTTCTGGAGAAGTGCGCGTGTCCGTTGAGCACGTTCCCGACGCGGACGCACGAGTTTCCCCCAGGAGGGGACGGCTCGTCAGGAGGTGAGGAATCTATCTATACTAATATTATGAAGATGAAAGATCTGTATTTTCGTATTTTTGTATCTTTGTTACGAATAAACTCAAAAACTACAAGACCGATTTTAAAAATTCTTTCACCAATGGATAGCTAGAATATCCCTGAGTAACACCACTACATAGTATAAAACAAAGTCGCTTTCTCTGACCCTATATCCCTATGTCCCTTTGTATGCTTAAATCTTTAAAACTACGCAACGGATTTTAATGTGTTTTTTTTAATAGATAGAGTGATTCAAGATTGATTGATGTGGTTTTAGTATTAGCATTGCACCAGTGCGAAGGAGGGGGGGGGGTCGCTAGTATGCTATATTTTATTCCCGTGTTCCCACGGGAACGGGAACTACGCGGGTGCAACCGCGCAGAACCGCTACTCTATTATACAACGCGTCACAGAATAAGCGCAATTCTTGATACACCCCGATAGTATATAAATATAAAAAAATATGATGCCTTCGAACTTAAGTTTTGTCTAACAAAGTAAAGAGCAATCGTAAGTCAAAGTCAAAAGTTTTTATTGATTGTAGGGGCTTATAAGTCCTCTTATTGAAAGTCATTGCGACTCCATCGCTTCGGTATGTATAGCTGAGGAGAAGAAGCTGGGCAAGAAACTCCTCAAAACATTATTCTTTTACACAATCAATATAATACAAAATACAAGTTACATGGTTTTAGTGCTTTGCTGCGCTGGTTGAGCATGCATAGTTTTAGTGTGTAGGTACCCACCTACAGGGTTTACTAAAATGTGTCTACCCCCATTATTTATGTACAAAGCTGGTCTAAATAGAGGTGGCCCATGAAAGGAGGTCAGATCTCTCTCTCTCGACACGAGCAACATCTTTCATTCCGCAACCCTCATCGTCCTCGACATCACCTAGTGGCAGTCACAATCGCTGACCCTAAAAGTGCTTTGCATAGTACGGTTTCCATAGACTGCCCTAAATTCAGTTATACTAATTAATTTTTCGGAAATATACAACTCATAACAGAAAAAGCGCAATTCCTCATACACCCCAATTAGTATATTAATATAAAAAATATATGCTGTGATCGAAATTTAGTTTTGTCTAACCAATTTTCTTAAATATCGATCAATAATAGCACGATTTCCATAGAAAGCAGTAAATTCAGCTACGATAATTCATGTTTCGGAAAAATGTAACACATATTAAAAATAGCTCAAATCGATTAAGTAGCCGATACTGAACAAACTAATTTCAGGAATTGCGCTTATTCTGTTACATATTGTATACCTTCCGCTTAAAGGCATATGGGTGTTAGTGATAGTGGATGTGCTCCCAACGTTCATCACGGCGCTTATTATATGAAACAACCATCTTTGAGATTTATATCTGGAAGCTGTTACGTACCGACGATGTACCCCACCCCCATAACTCATCAGGTAGCTGTAACGTATTGATGATATGCCCACATAACTCATCAAGGGGCTATCACTTATTGACAATATCCCCTATAACTCATCAGGGGCTGTTACGTTTTGATGATATCCCCTATAACTCTTCAGGGGCTATTTCATATTGATGTTACTCCCCCATAACTCATCAGGAACTGTTACGTACTGACGATGTACCCCCATAACACATCAGGGAGATATTACGTTTTGATGATATGCTCCCATTACTCATCAGAGGCTATCACTTATTAACGATATCCCCCATAACTCATCAAGGGCTATCACTTATTGACGATATTCCCTATAACTCATCAGGGGCTATTACGTTTTGATGATATGCTCCCGTAACTCGTCAGAGAGCTGATACTAGTTCTTGCCCCCAGGTTCATGCGATTCGTGTTCGCGGAGGTCCTCCGAGTGCGCCGTCGAGGGATGCGACTGCACGCAGATTCGCCGACGAACAACTACTACGTGGTACCAACTATTAAAAGTCAGTTTTTTTATATTTCTTTCATTAACAAAAATAAAACAAATAATCTCACGCCTTTTATACCCGAGGGGGTAGGCAGAGACATTCCGTTTCTGGATATACCCACTTTTCACGAGATATTCTTTGGACCCCTAATATGATTTTCTCGTGAATGCCATTGTCAGAACTCAAAGAGATTAAAATATAATAGGGCATAGAGGGGGCATTGGGAATATTT
Organism: Ethmia dodecea; assembly: GCA_963855545.1. Taxonomy (NCBI): domain Eukaryota; kingdom Metazoa; phylum Arthropoda; class Insecta; order Lepidoptera; family Depressariidae; genus Ethmia; species Ethmia dodecea. The sequence goes on along the minus strand of OY979454.1, from coordinate 1,281,574 downwards.
TCATACAAAACTTTGAAGCCTAAGCGTCATGTCCTTGTCATGTCAGTTAGTATGAACGCGAGCTGTCATTCGGTCGAAATTGTACTAGACTTATTCCACTTGGAATAACTTTTGACTTCAAATTTTCCTCGCTTTGTCCCCGCTATGCCTTATTATATTTTAATCTCTTTGTCAGAACTGGACCAAATTGGGACCCCACGGGAAGCAAAAAAAGAATCATCAAAATCGGTTCACCCAGTTGAGAGTTCTGAACTAACAAACAAAAAAAAACATACAGTCGAATTGATAACTTTTCCTTTTTTGAAGTTTGTTGAAAAAAGTTAAAAATTCATAGTAATTCCCATACAAGAAAAGTGTTTTTATTGTACGGGTTCCAGGTTTCCGTACTCAAAGCGTAAAAACGGGACCCTAATACTAAGACTTCGCTATCTGTCCGTCCGTCTGTCTGTATCTTAAGAACCGCGATAGCTAGACAGTTTAAATTTTCACAAATTATGTATTTCTCTTGCCGCTGTAACAATAAATACTAAAAAACTAAATAAAGTTTTTTAGCCGTTTTTGTAGATAATGTTAAGGAACCCTTCGTGCGCGACACCCACTCGCACTTGGCCGGTTTTTTCTAATTACACCACTTTATTACAGCTACAAGAGAAGATGGTACAACTAAAATAGACATCGACTGGCAGTTCTTAGAACTGATATACAAACACACCGAAGAGAAGCGACATTCTGAAATCGGCAAACCTATACTGTGGAACCAGGACGAAGAGGAAGACGCTATAGAGACCGCTGCGGAACAGAAAGAGACGACTAAAGAAGGGAAGAAGATGGAAAACCCACTGCTTAAAGAAGGGGAGACATTTGTGTTTGATGCAGAGAAGTATAAAGAAGCCGTTGTTACGCCGTGGTATCGGAACCAAGATCAACCTCAGGTAATAATCTGCACTAATATTAAGAGGGGGTAGGCAGAGGTATTCCATTACTGGATACACCCACATTTCACGAGATACATTGGACCCCTAAACGTGATAGGTGGTGAGCCCATCGCCGGACCGGGTCTGTTTACACATGTCTCAGAATTAATTCTGAGACCTGCGGGTTTCCTCCTTCACCGTCGAGCTAGTGATAAATATGTACGAGGATAAAAAAGGCGTGAGATTATATTATTTATTATTAATATTAAGAGCAGTGATAAGCCTTTACGGTTAAAGAGCCGGCCGAAAATCAGTGAGGCTCGGATTCGAATCCTGGCATGTACCAATGAGTTTTTCAAAACTTACGCACATATTTATCACTAGCTCGACGGTGAAGGAAAACATCGTGAGGAAACCCGCAGGTCTCAGAATTAATTCTGAGACATGTGTAAACAGACCCGGTCCGGCGATGGGCTCACCACCTACGTTTAGGGGTCCAATATATCTAGTGAAATGTGGGTATATCCAGTAATGGAATACCTCTGCCTAACCCCTCGGGGATGAAAGGTGTGAGTGGTTTGTGTGTTTGTGAGTGTGTGTGGTTTTTTTTTATATTTAATATTATAAAGAAGAAAGTTTTTTTTGTACTCTAGTATGTTTTTAACTAATAAACTCAAATCAAATCAAATACTTTATTTGCATGCCATAGGTTGTATAAGGTGTTAAAACCACCAGATCGATTTTAGACATTTTTTTTACTACCTATGGAAATTGTACTATTATTGCTCGTCATTTAAGAAATTTGGTTAGACGAAACTAAAGTACAAATGCATAATAATTTATTTTATATTAATTTACTAATTGGGGTGTATGAGGAATTGCGCTTATTCTGTGACGCGTTGTATATAGATTTATCTATATATATAAAATGATGAACTGACTGACTGATTGGTGACGTATAAACGCATTGCCTAAACCGCTGTACCTAGAGACTTGAAATTTTGCACATAGATAGTCTATACAGTGTAGGCATCCAATAAGAAAGGATTTTGCAAAATTCAACCCCTAAGGGGGTGACATAAACGTGCGCGAGCGAAGCCGCGGGTTAAAGCTAGTATCCTACTAATATTATAAACGCGAAAGTTTGTATGTGTGGATGTAAGTTTGTTCCTCTTTCACGAAAAAACTACAGAACGGATTTTGATGAAAGTTTACAGTTATATAGCTTTTACATCAGAATGACATAATAATTAATAACAGAGACTAAGTTTTTAAGTTCTTAAAATGTTTTTCCTTGTTTAAAATTATCGGTACCACGGAGGAGCGATGCATCCTAACACAGGCTCTTTAGGTCTAAAAGGGTGCATCAACCCATCCATAAATTACATGTTGTTAGATATGTTTAGATTTTTTTGATATAGGCTATATTGTATAACCGTATTGCCACGGGAACGGAAACCGCGCGGGGCACCGCTAGTATATTATAAATAATCTTTGCAAAAAATGTTAAAAACCTGTCCGTCGTGGTCCCCAGTTCTTCCTGGTGGCGGAGATATGCTGGGCCCTGTCCCCCGACTCGGCCTTCCCCTCAGCCACTCACTCCAGCTTCAGGCACTACTACGGCGCCAAGTACGGGGTGGCTCTTACGCAGCCGAAACAGCCTCTACTTGACGTGGACCACACCAGCGCCAGGCTCAACCTGCTCACGCCCAGGTCAATGACACAGACACTTAAACTGCTTACGCCAAAGTCAATGACACAGACACACTCAACCTGGTCACCCCCAGGTCAATGACACAGACACACTCTCAACCTGCTCACGCCCAGGTCAATGACACAGACACACTCTCAACCTGCTCACGCCCAGGTCAATGACACAGACACACTCTCAACCTGCTCACGCCCAGGTCAATGACACAGACACACTCTCAACCTGCTCACGCCCAGGTCAATGACACAGACACACTCTCAACCTGCTCACGCCCAGGTCAATGACACAGACACTTAAACTGCTCACGCCAAAGTCAATGACACAGACACACTCTCAACCTGCTCACGCCCAGGTCAATGACACAAACACACTCTCAACCTGCTCACGCCCAGGTCAATGACACAGACACACTCTCAACCTGCTCACGCCCAGGTCAATGACACATACACACTCTCAACCTGCTCACGCCCAGGTCAATGACACAGACACACTCTCAACCTGCTCACGCCCAGGTCAATGACACAGACACACTCTCAACCTGCTCACGCCCAGGTCAATGACACAGACACACTCTCAACCTGCTCACGCCCAGGTCAATGACACAGACACACTCTCAACCTGCTCACGCCCAGGTCAATGACACAGACACACTCTCAACCTGCTCACGCCCAGGTCAATGACACAGACACACTCTCAACCTGCTCACGCCCAGGTCAATGACACAGACACACTCTGGACCCACGCCCAGGTCAATGACCCGACACCTTAACTGCTCATGCCCAGGTCAATGACCCAGACACACTGTCACAGTCATTCACTTTCTCTCTCTAACACACACCTACACAAAGTCAAAGTCAAAATGTTTTATTCAAAGTAGGAACTTACAAGTCCACTTATTGAACGTCATTTCAACTCCACCGCTTCAGCATGTATGGTTGAGGAGAAGAAGCGGGGCAAGAAACTCCTCAACACAATATTCTTTTAATCAATTGTTACTTAACACTAAATTGGGTTACATAATTTCGTTCACGTTCTTGCAAACATAACCATATAATGATCTCACCAGCAATAGAACTTATGCACATTCATCTTTCCAAGTATACAAATACCGCCACTTCACTACACCCACAAATTCTTCTCGACCGTTATCCCGAAGGGGTAGCCAGAGGTATTCCATTTCTGGAAATACCCATGTTTCACCAGTGTAATCTTTGGACCCCTAAACGTGGTAAGCGGTGAACCCATCGCTCGACCGAATCTGTTTACACATGTCTCAGAATCAATTCTGGGACCTCCGGTTTCCTCACGACGTTTTCTTCACCGTTGAGCTACATAGTGATAAAAATATAAACAAACGAAAATTCTAATTTCCTCTTTATAATATTAGTGCAGGTAGTGGGTTCGATTCTGCATTACAGCAACTAAAGTTATTTTAGTTTATTCCTGTCTTTATTTTACCTCAAAAAAAGAAAAGGGATAGAAGATATGAATAACCTCATGAAATTTTATAATGTATTTATATTTTGTACAAGTTCTAAATTTTAGTTAAATAAATGTATATTCCAAAGGGATAGAAGATAACCTACCGAATTTAGTCCTGTCAGAGGCTGTATTTTAGTCGTGACTTCTTTACTTATACACTAAACACGTTCTGAAATGCCTTAGTTGACAGGACTAATTTTAATTTGACAGGACTAAATATCGCTTGTCTCTTTTCTTCTCTATGAGAAAGAAAATGACAGGACTAAACTAAAATAAGTTTAGGCGCTGTAATGCAGAATCGAACCCAGTGTAGATGTAGATTCACACTCACCCCTCCTCAAAGAGATTTAAATATAATAGGGCATAGAGAGGGCATTGGGAATATTTTCATACAAAACTTTGAAGCCTAAGCGTCATGTCCGTGCCATGTCAGTTGGTATGAACGCGAGCTGTCATTCGGTCGAAATTGTACTAGACTTATTCCACTTGGAATAACTTTTGACTTCAAATTTTCCTCGCTTTGTCCCCTCTATGCCCTATTATATTTTAATCTCTTTGCCCCTCCTACTCCCCCAGGTACGTGAACCGCAAGGGCGTGGCTCTCCCAGTGTCCTCTGAGCGGACGAGGAGAGCGAAACGCGACCGCCTCGACCAGAAGCAGATCCTGGTGCCGGAGCTGTGCACGGTTCACCCCTTCGCGGCGCCACTGTGGTTCGCCACCGTCGCGCTGCCGTGCGTTCTATACAGGTAGGCGGGAGGAGGTGGGTAGGAGGCGGGAGGAGGTGGGTAGGAGGCGGGAGGAGGTGGGTAGGAGGCGGGAGGAGGTGGGTAGGAGGTGGGAGGAGGTGGGTAGGAGGCGGGAGGAGGTGGGTAGGAGGCGGGAGGAGGTGGGTAGGAGGCGGGAGGAGGTGGGTAGGAGGCGGGAGGAGGTGGGTAGGAGGTGGGTAGGAGGCGGGAGGAGGTGGGTAGGAGGCGGGAGGAGGCGGGAGGAGGTGGGTAGGAGGTGGGTAGGAGGCGGGAGGAGGTGGGTAGGAGGAGGGAGGAGGTGGGTAGGAGGCAGAGGTATTCCATTACTGGATATACCCACATTTCACGAGATACATTAGACCCCTAAACGTGATAGGTGGTGAGCCCATCGCCGGATCGGGTCTGTTTACACATGTCTCAGAATTAATTCTGAAACCTGCGGGTTTCCTCACATGTTTTCCTTCACCGTCGAGCTAGTGATAAATATGTACGTAAGTTTTTTGGAAAAACTCATTGGTACATGCCAGGATTCGAACCCGAGCCTCACTGATTTTCGGCCGGCTCTCACAAAGAAGCGCTCGTAGCCTTGCGGTGTCAGTGTGTTCGTAACGATCACACTGGTTAAGCAAAGTTGGGTGCGGTCAGTCAGTGAATGGGTGACCGCCTAGTGGCATTTATATCACGAGCGCTTCCGTGTTTCGGAAGGCACGTTAAATTGTTGGTCCCGGTTTTCGTTGTGTTTACGCACAGTGGAAGTCGTTAAGCCATGTCAGATACCCTTGGGTGGCTTGAAAAATTCTGACTGTTAAGTGGCCACTAGCTTAACACCATCTCCCAATCCGCGGTGGGCTCGCGTGGGAGATTAAAGCCCATACTTCCTCGTATGCGAGGAAAGACCCTTAGCTCAGCAGTGGGCTGTTACGGGTTGATGATGATGACATAATCACCACTTTGTTGTTTAGAATCAACGCGCTCCTAATAGCGGACGAGATCCGTCGCTCCGTCGCCATCGACGTGGGATTGGGGATCCCCAAAATAGACGATTCCACCCTCCCGGGGTTCCAGTGGCCTCCCCTCGACTTCGGATGGAGTCTGGCTGAGGTAAGATCATAAGGACTTTCAGTTCTGGCTTCTTCGGTTAGAGCCAGTACTTTAAAGTTCCCGTCGGGAGAAGCTATAAATACGGTATTTCAAATATTTTAAAAACTATTTTAATTTGAAGATTGAGACGAAAATTTAACTAGGACACAAAAAAATAAAATTATTTATATCCGATTTCTCAACTAAAAAAGACTCAAACATATATATATTTTTTAATTTAATTATATTTTAATTGTCTTTAATTGCGAAAATGGATAAAAATAAATTTATTTTTAGTGTCCTAGTTAATATTTCGTTCCAATCTTCAAATTAAAATAGTTTTTATAAAATGCGAAACAAACATTCAGGGGTTAGCAACATTAGGCTTAATAATAATAATAAAAAAATATTTTAATATGCCGCGTCTACTTCAAAATTGCAGACCGAATGTTTAAAATCCCGCTTTCCTGTACCACAAAACATTGTATGACAGCGATTTATATGGATTAGGCGCACAATATCACATTCGCAAAATACCACACAGCAAAATGCCACGTTAGCAAAATGCCACGTTAGCAAAATGCCACACTAACGAATCGCTAAAATACGAATAATTAAATGTGCTTGTTAGTTTCTTATTATTATTTATTATAGGTTTTAAACGCAGACTGTGAGAAAAGCGAGAAGAAGAAAGACGATGAAGATGACACTAAGAAGGAAGATGAAGAATTAAAGTAAGTACTTAACCAGTAACCACCTAATTAAAATAAGTGAATATTTATCACTTGCTCGACCTTGAAGGAAAACGTCGTGAGGAAACCCGCAGGTCCCAGAATTAATTCTGAGACATGTGTAACAGACCCGGTCCGGTGATGGGCTCACCACCTATCACGTTTAGGGGTCCAAAGAATTTCTCGTGAAAAATGGGTATTTCCAGAAATGGAATACATCTGCCTACCCTCTCAGGAATAAAAGGCGTGAGGTATTTTTTTTTTACTTGAACACTTGTGTTTAAAAATAAGAACTTGAAAAATTTTACAGTTAGGTAGGCACTAGCTTAACACCATCTCCCAATCCGCATAGGAGATTATGGCCCAAAATTTCCTCATGTGTGAGGAAAGACCCTTGGCTCAGCAGTGGACTGCTACAGGTTGATGATGATGATGAACTTAAAGCTTGTACAGTCAAGTGCAAGTCAAGCTTTACAATACCAGTTTAAGCTGAGCTCTGATTTATACTGTGCGCCATAGAATACAGGGCCGGTTCAAAGTGTTAAGCTTAGCGTGCTCTTGACTGTACAATACATACAACTCCATAAATACTAAAAGAAAAATACTTTCCTTTAATATTAGAGAAAAAGAAGACAACGAAGAGAAGCAGAAGGCAGAAGAAGAGAGCGTAAAAGAACAGAAGGAGAAAACAATCAACGATATTCTGCAGGAGAAGGAGGCGGCTGAGAGCGTGAGTATAATGAAGTTAATGTTAATGAATATGAAGCTCACCGCTTGGGTGTTTATGGCTCATACTCCCTCGCATTAGGGAAACATTAGCTCAGCAGTGGGCTTGCGGGTAGATAATATAATAGTACATTATGATACAAGTGTGCTAAGTTGACCATAATATACAAGGCGATATTGTGTGCGCACGAGCGAAAGCGAGTGCGCCATAAAAAAGCCGCGTATATTATGGTCACAGGCACACGTGTTTCATACGACGTTTTTCAACACACTTGCTTAAAACGACGTTTTTCTGAGAAAGAATGAGCGTTCTTGCCGGTTTTCCATTTTAAAAATTTTTCATACTTACATTCGGCAAAAGACTATCACACGCGTTTTTCGCCTCGTTACGTATATCCGGCGGAGTTAATAGTAGGTTTTCTTCATTTTCTTCACTTGAAGTAGACATTTTCGTTAATAATAAACTTCACAATTTAATCCAAACTTCGTCACAGCCGACAATTATTTACGAAAAATGGTTGTTTTTTTTTCTTGCCGCGATACCGATGCACGCGCAAGGCTAAGGTGCGAACTAGATCGGCCAACAGCCAAGATTAAAAATATAATTAAATTTAAATGTAATGTTTAAAACAGAAATGACAGACAATTTTAAATGAATTTAAGTTATTTTTTAATAATAAAGCTGGATTTACCATTTACTGTTATTTTTCGCATAAATACTGTTTGTTGCTAAAATAAAAAGTTATAACCCGACTAAATTATATCGCTTCTTCTTCTTCTTACTTACGACTTGGTACTAGGGTACAAATGTAAATTGGTCGGGTTAATAAACTAAAGGCACTAGTGCAATAATATACTGAAAAAGCACGCGTGTTTAATATCTAGGATTATGAGCCAAAAATCAGTGGAATAAAAACGTCGTTTTGAGCAAGTGTGTTGAAAATGTAATAAATATATATTCCTACTGGGGAAACCGCACTTTAAAAAAAAAACGCCGTGTACACTACCTCAGAGGTGGTGCGGCAACGTGTGCATATAGTCGAAAATACGACTTTCCTGCGCGGTCTAAAGTCACGATGTCTCAAAAGCGATGCTTTGTAGAAGAAAAGTGTTGAGATCTTTTTTGTAGACAATTTTACTATCTACAAACTTTGTTTGAACCATTTTTCGGTAACTCTCATTTTTTCAGAGATATATGCAAAAAACGCAAATTTGTGACCTTTGACCTTGAATAAAAAACAACTCACAAGCGGGATCGATGGGGACTTTTGACATGTCATTTGTAATGACGCATCCAAGGCCTGCACAAAAATCCAGCTTGTTGGGAATTAATGCAAACTGGAATCATAGTTTAGTCTATTTTGACTGGACTAATAGTTTTATACTGCTAGCGAATATGATAGTCAAGTTGGAAGTGAGGCCAAGGGCAAGTTGGAATGAAATTTTTTGAAGTAATTATTGTTTCATGATATAGGTGTGGGCCACCTTATTAGGGGGCTTCAAATAATTACTTTGTGTGACTTTTGCATTTTTTCCCTCTTGGTGAGATGTCGTGATTTGTCTCGACCAAAGAGATTTAAATATAATAGGGCATAGAGGGGGCATTGGAAATATTTTCATACAAAACTTTGAAGCCTAAGCGTCATGTCCGTGTCATGTCAGTTAGTATGAACGCGAGCTGTCATTCGGTCGAAATTGTACTAGACTTATTCCACTTGGAATAACTTTTGACTTCAAATTTTCCTCGCTTTGTCCCCTCTATGCCCTATTATATTTTAATCTCTTTGGTCTCGACCCTTTCCTCATCTTAAGGGTGAGGCCAAACGAGCGTAATTTTGTGAGTCGTAAGTAGCAGAATTTCGGTCGTTGAAATTCTGCTGCATTCGATTTCATACAAAAGTCCTATTTGATTCACACACGGCGACGCAAAATGAGTTATCTGCCGACTCACATGCATTATGCGGACCGAATTTCAGTTCGCGGGGCGATGGGGTAGACATAGACAATGTGTGAAAGAGATACTAGAGTGGAAAGTGACGGAACACTCAAGAGGGAGTGAGAAATAAGTAATATTCTGCTACTCACGACTCACAAAATTACGCTCCGTCTGGCAACCCAACAGAATTTCTGTCGGGCAGAATTTCTGCAACCGAAATTCTGCGACCGAAATTTTGGTTGGGCCTCACCCTTAGGGTGAGGCCAAACGAGCGTAATTTCGGTTGCAGAAATTCGTTTCATATAAAACTTCAACTCATTTTGCGTCGCCGTGTGAATCAAATAGGACTTTTATATGAAACCGAATGCAACAGAATTTCTGCAACCGAAATTACGCTCGTTTGGCCTCACCCTAAGTAAGATTTTTCTAAACGCGTAGTTTTGTGTAAATACGTAATCTGCTCTTGATTGCATTGGTTTTTCTTAAATAAGATAATTCCTACACATCTATACTAATATTATAAACAGGAAATATTTGTATAATTGGATTTTTGTATGTTGTTGTTACGAATAAACTTAAAAACTTCTGGACAGATTTTAAAAATTCTTTCACCAAGGGAAAGCTAGAAAATCTCTGAGTAACATAGGCTATATTTTATTCCCGTATTCCCACGGGAATGCTAACTACGCGGGTGAAACCGCGCAGAACCGCTAAAAATACTATAAAGAGGAAAGATTTGTATTTTTGTATGTTTGTTGTTACCAATAAACTTAAAAACTTCTGGACAGATTTTAAAAATTCTTTCACCAATGTAATTCTACAATATCCCTGAGTAACAAAGGCTATATTTTATTACCGTATTCCCACGGGATCGAGAACTAAGCGGGTGAAGCCGCGCTGAACAGCTAGTGCACAACGTTTATGATTATTGCGTTTTTATGGTCCAGGGTTTCGAGATTGGCACATGGAGCAACGACATGGCCTCCTCCATCCCTCAGGAGTACGACGCGTTCAATGAGCCACTGCCTTCGAACCTCACGCTCTGCACTTCCGCATCCGGTGAGTGGATTTATAATAAACTAGCTCTTACCCGCGATTTCGCTCGCGCACGTTTACTTTAGGACTTCTTTAAAAGCCGATAGAGACATTGATAAATTGATGTAATTAAAATATGCATGATGACTGTTAATGACTAATTTATAGATTGAATATCACTGACATGTACTTAGTTTTATTAAATAATTTTGCACGCCAGCTAAGGCAGATTTTGGTAGAACAAATTTAATTTTAAGACTCAATGTACCCAAAATGCTAGCAAATAAATAATAATAATAATTATTATTATTTTCTGTTTTTCTTTTTATTTCTCGGAATATACCTACAGTATATTTCGGTAAGTTTAAGACAAAATTCACGGACCTAAGCCAAGTGAATTTCACCTTGAACGTTGGGTGGGTTGGCGGATTCCTCTTGCAAAAATTTACGCACAATGCGACAGATGTTAAGAATTACAGCTTTTTGCATAGTTATGTAAGTGCTTTCGGGTAGGTCAATATTGTGCAATGAAGTGAGTAGGTGTTTTGGGATGAGTCCAGTACTGGAGAGCACCAGTGGCACGATGTATACTTTATTCATCTTCCATATTTTAACGATTTCTTCCTTCAGTTCTGTGTATTTGTGTATTTTATCAGTAATAGTTTTATGAATATTATGGGTGTTAGGTACTGCAACATCTATTAAATATACTGTTTTATTATTTTTATCTATTAGCGTTATGTCAGGTCTGTATTATTATTGTTATTTAACCTTTCTTTATAGGTACTTTATTAAAAAATCTGTACTATCGAAAAAACTTCTGCCTGATACACCTTAGTGTCATTTTAGCGCGCAGCTATCTTTTCCCACCCCATGTCGACAAAGCCCTCACTTATAGTAACAATGACAATTACAAAAAAGTGTTTCTTTCATGTTTATGACCATTTAGTATCGATGAATGGATCGCAATAGAAAAAAAGACGGTGTTACTGGCTTCTCATTGTGTAACTCTAATTAGGGTCGGGGTAATAAAATTTGAGCTTGCAAGCGACAATTCTTCCAAATGTATCAGGCTTAGCGTTTGCTGATAGTACATAGTCCGACGAGCTGCTTTTGAATTTGAAAATCCTTAGTGGATGCCCACTTCACAAGAGAAATACGTTTCTAGCTATAAGGGTTTAGCCTGTGCGTTGATACATCAGTCAATCACTTTACCTTTTATACTTTTATATACTACGCGTAACAGAATAAGCGCTATTCCTCATACACCCCAATTAGTATATAAATCAAAGATATTATAAGTATATAGAAAGACGTAGATATGTCACTAGAGCGCGGAAAATGAGGCCGACAAATGTAGTTAATTAACCACATTTTATTTAGTCGCATTGTATTTCAATTCGTATTTCAAGCGCAACTGTTGACAGATAGCTGTCTCTTTCTTTATTATTCGTTCCGTATCACCTATCCCCGTCATTGTTGTATGCTATAAATACGCTAATAAGTAAGTATGTGAATGTTGTAGCCACTCGTAGCGGATCAATTTTTAAACGCGCGCAGTATGAGTATAACTCATCCTTACTTTAATATCTTTGATATAAATATAAAAAAATATGATGCCTTCAATATATCTCGTGAAATGTGGGTATATCCAGTAATGGAATACCTCTGCCTACCCCCTCGGGGATAAAAAAACGCGTGAGATTATATTATTATATATTTATTTATTTTATATCTTAAGTTAGGTTTTTTACAATATCTATATAAAAGTAAAATATATAAAAACATTTACAAAACAATATACAAATTACAAAATATTATTATTATTATTATGATGCCTTCGTAATTTAGTTGTGTCTAACCAATTTTCTTAAATAAAGGGTAATAATAGTAGAGTTTCCATAGGTAGCACTAAATTCAGCTATGCCTATTGATTTTTCAGATAAATTTAACACATATTAAAAATAGCTGAAATCGATTAAGTAGTCGATACTGAACAAACTAATTTCAGGAATTGCGCTTATTCTGTTACATATTGTATATAGGTAACAAATAATCTCACGCCTTTTATTACTAGGACGTAGGCAGAGTTATGCCATTTCTGGATATACCCACTTTTCACGAGATATATTTTAGCGAGAGACCTATCACGTTTAGGGGTCCAAAGAATATACTGGTAAACGTATTTCTAGAAACGGAATACCTCTGCCTACCCTCTCTTGGATAAGCCGTGATCATATTTATATTTGAAACAAGAGACTGTCCGAATCTGATCCTAACTATCGCAATAAAAAAAAATGCGTTTTAAGTAAATAAGTAACAACTCTAAGCTACTCGCCTAATGAAATAGAACCGTATTTCTATCGGCAGGAGGTGCAAATTGGTGCGACCCCGTCGAGAAGCCTAAAAGAGAGTTCAATCCCCGCTACTCTATGGCCGATAGCGACTGCTCTTACATGTCAAGGTGTGTTCTTTATTTAGTCTTGTGTTTTTTTAGCCTTACATAATCACTACATAGTATGAAACAAAGTCGCTTTTCGTCCGTCTAGCTATGTATGCTTAGATTTTTAAAACTATATATATTTTAACTTTTGGCTATATTTTATCCCCACATTGGACTCGATTGTGCATTACAGCGACTAAACTTATTTTAGTTTAGTCCTGTCATTTTCTTTCTCTTAGAAAAGAAAACAGACGAGAGATATTTAGTCCTGTTAAATTAAAATTAGTCCTGTCAACTAAGGCGTGTTTAGCAATTTTAGCGACGATGTAAAAAGGTCATCATAAAAGTGACAGATAAGCACATTCATAAGGTTCAAATTAGATGGTTTTTACATGTTTGACTGACATTACTATTCAACCTATGGTTTATTTCTGTCCTTTTCCTTCCGTATTCTATGGAGAAGGATAGGCTAACTTAAAATTAGGAATTTTAGCTGGTTTGCAGAATCGAGTCCTCTAGTTAACTAACATATTAGTTTTATAAGTGTTTACTAACAATTTATGGATCTTAATGTAATCTGAAAATAAATATATTATTAGCGAGGATAATAGATTTCCATTTAAAAAAAAAATGCGAATACTTAACGACTTTAATTCAAAACTAAATATTAAACTTACGGGTTGCACCTAACAATATATTTTTTTATTATTGCAGCGATTTCGACACCGACGATTCTGACCTCAACTCCGAAGTCAGTGATGATGATACTGACACCAGCGGCTTTTGCAGCAGCAAGAACTCAAACGGTGAGAATTCAATTAAATAAAAAAATAGATTGTCTGTAAGTCTGTTGAGTGCAGTGATAGCCTCACTGATTATCACATGATGATAATCAGTGAGGCTCGGGTTCGAATCCTGGCATGTACCAATGAGTTTTTCAAAAACTTACGTCCATATTCATCACTAGCTCGACGGTGAAGGCAAACATCGTGAGGAAACCCGCAGGTCTCAGAATTAATTCTGAGACATGTAAACAGACCCAGTCCGGCGATGGGCTCACCACCTATCACGTTTAGGGGTCCAATATATCTCGTGAAATGTGGGTATATCCAGTAATGGAATACCTCTGCCTACCCCCTCGGGGATAAAAAGGCGTGAGATTATATTTTTATATTATATTATTTTATTATAATTTTACGTGATAACGTCATAAGAAGACATTGATCGAAAATTGCATACTGGAGTGGAAGAGAGATAGATGCGTCGCAAGCCGAACGCTTAGGCCGATCGTGCTTGCTCCGCGTTCTAACGTAACACTTTCACGTAGCATTCTTTATAAAACGTCAAAAAGTCACGTTTGTTGTATGGGAGCCCCTTTTTTTCATTTCATCTGTGAAAATTTCAAAATGCAACGTGTCACAATAAGCGCAATTCCTCATACGTCACAATCAGTATATTAATATAGAAAAAATAAAAGAATTTTTCGGAGAATTTAACACCTTAAAAATATCAGAAATCGATTAAGTAGTCGATACTGAACAATGTAATTTCAGAAATTGCGCTTATTCTGTTACATATTGTATATAGTGTGGAATCGCCATCGTCAGCATCATCAGCCTATATTTGTCCACTGCTGGACATAGGCCTCCCCTAATCCATAGCCCTGTCTTCAGTCTGTGTGGAATAAATATATTTAACTAGCTGCGCCCCGCGGTTTCACCCGCGTAGTTTCCGTTCCCTTGGGAATACGGTTATAAAATATAGCCTATGTGTTATTCTGATGTATAAGCTATATAACTGTAAAGTTTCATCAAACTCCGTTCAGTAGTTTCTGCGTGAAAGAGGAACAAACATCCATCCATACATCCACACATTATATTAGTAGTATTATTTATTGTAGCGGCCATGGGGGTCCGCATAGAGTATAAGACCGCCCACGAGGCTGAGGCCGTTGACCTCGAGCGGAAGAAGAAGGTCAACCCGGCCCCTCAGCCGGACGAGGAAGACGATGCTAAGGACAGGAGGCTGTACGACGAGTACATACGCGCTGGGGAGGCTCCGGAGCAGGTATCGTACAGTATAGGGCAGTATAGAGCAGTATAACACAGACTTGGAGTACAGCACAGACTATTGCGGAATAGTACAGACTATTGCAGAACACTAAATACTATTACAGAATAGTACAGACAGACGATTACAGAATAGTACAGATCATTACAGAATAGTACCGATGGTATAGAATAGTACAGCCCATCACAGTATAGTACAGACGATTACAGAATAGTACAGACCATAGCAGAATGGTACCGATAGTTATAAACTAGTACAGCTCATTACAGTATTAGTACAGACGATTAGAGAATAGTACAGGCCATTACAGAATACTACGGACCATTGCAGAATAGTACGGACATTACAGAATAGTAGCGATCGTTATAGACTAGTACAGCTCATCACAGTATTAGTACAGACCATTAGAGAATAGTACAGAACATTACTATATAGTACAGACCGTTACGGTATAATACAGGAAAACGGTGAAAAAGTCAATGTTTTATTTAAACTAGGGACTTATAAGTCCATTTATTAAAAGTTATTTCAACTACACTGCTTTATGTATATACTCGTAAGTACCTTAATCCATTGTTTAAATTAGGGCACTTCCTACCTTATATTTATCTCAGTTACATCCATCCTAAGGTTGTCCGGAAAATTGTACTTGTTAAATCATTGTGTCACTTATTGCATATTTTTATTGGTGTACAATAAAGAGTTGCCACTTACTTACTTACCATAATAGTATAGTACAGACCATTACAGAACAGTACAGAGTATTAAAGTATAGTACAGACTACTACAGTATAGCACAAAACATTTCAGTTTAATTACAGAACATTACAGTATAGAACACAATTTTTATTTTACAGTACATAGAAAAATTCCGGCGGTCAGTATCGGAACACAAGAAAGATATAGTCGAAAAGGGTCACCTCATTCGCCAAGACGAGCCCATAGTCGAAATACTACCAGAGACGAGGGAAACTCGCCAGAAACTCGCCCAAACCGAACTCAAAGACAAACACGATGGTACCTCCGCAGATGTGCTCGAGATATTCCCTTACGGAGATGAAATTAACCTTCTAGACAAACAAGTGTCTTTGGAAAGCATAGAGAAAAACAAGAGGGTACTACTAGCTAAACTGAAGAGGTCATCGACCGAAGAGGAGATTAAAAAGTTGAATTGTTTCTCTATGGTCGATGTCGATATTGACTCGCCGAGTTACGTCAACGAGAAAGTCGTGAATGTCGGCTTTGATACGAAAGAGGCGTATATAGATAAGGTTAATAGGTGCGAGCGAGAGGGGTATACTCCGTATTACCAAGATGGAAAGGGACAGGGGAAGGAATTCGATTTTGACTACCAGCCGCGTTTGGAGGGGCATCCCGGGCCGAGTCCTAGTGTTATTCTGCAGGTAGGGTTCAATGACCTTGTCTACACTAATATTATAAACTGGCTGTTCCGAGCGATTTCACCCGCATTAGTCCCGTTCCCATGGGAATACGGGGATAAAACATAGCTTAAGTTACTCAGGAATATTGTAGCTTTCCATAGGCCAAATAATTTTTGAAATCGGTCTAGTAGTTACGAAAATACCAACATTAATATACAAATCTTTCCCTCTATAATATTACTGTAGGTAGTGCAGGTGTAAATAGATAAATAAATTGTGGGACACAATTTACACACGGTTATTTAGTCCCAAACTAGGTAGAGACTGTATGGGTACCAAACAACTATACTAGCAACGCTCGACTCAGGAAGCAGCGTTTAGCAAATGTAGAACAGAAACGTTCAAAAGCGGAAAAATTTGTTTTACTCATAATTTCGTTAGGTATAGAAAATACACTTAAAAAAGTCAATAGTCTAATAACAAGGCACTCTAAACTCGTCCATAGAGATTGGCTAAACGTCAACAGCAGCCCATCTCCACCGACGAGTTGCTTCCAAATGCAGTACCCCGAGAAGAGCCAGCAACAAACTCAAGGGTAGCACTTTTTAATCTCATGTCTTACTATAAATATGGTTTATAATTATAATTAACTAGGGACCCGCCCCGGCTTCGCATGGGTGCAATGATTATACTAAAACCTTCCTCTTGAATCATTCTATCTATTAAAAAACCGCATCAAAATCCGTTGCGTAGTTTTAAAGATTTAAGCATACATAGGGACATAGGGATATAGGGACAGAGAAAGCGACTTTGTTTTATACTATTTAGTGATAATGTCAATATAAGCACGTCTGCTGTCAAGAGATTATATTCTGTGCCTAATTGTATTGAATAGGCTCCGAAGCTACTGGACCGATTTCGAAAATTCTTTCACCAATGGAAAGCTTACTTCTGGGAGCAATTTTCCCACGGGAACGGGACCTTAGCCGTTGAAATCGCCGGATCAGTTGGTAAATTGAAATCTTTCCTCCCAGGCCCTGACGATGTCCAACGCCAACGACGGTATCAACCTTGAGCGTCTTGAGACTATAGGCGACAGCTTCCTTAAGTTCGCCATCACTGCTTACCTCTACTGCGCACATCCCACGGTCCACGAGGGCAAGCTGAGCCATATGCGGAGCAAACAGGTAACGTAGTGGCACCAATGATCGACAAGAACCAGTAACCGACACTTAATTTTTTGATTCAATAAAATAAGAGTAGGACACCGATTTCTTAATATGTCAACACTGTACCATAGAAAGCACACTTTTGACTGGCTCCCATTGAAATTTGAGCTAAATCCGCCGTTTGGTTGGAAAATGACGGTGTGACAACTGATTGCGGCTGGAGTACCGGTGAGAACCACAACATTTCTTAGTGAAATCATTAAGGAAGTAAGTACATTTTTTTGATAATTATACTAATGTATTGTAACTTATTTGAATTTTATGTTTATTTGAATTTTATGTTTTTCACGGGTTAGTTTAAGAACTATAGGCTCGATTTTTGTTATAACGAAAGTTTAACGTTATTTTGATATTAGTAAAATGTTGGTGTCGATCACTGGTTTTCACAAACTGACTTTTTCCAATAATCGACACGTGTCGATAATATTTTTTTTTAACATTTTTCATTTGACAAGTGAATATAGTTCTTCTTACTTTGCGTATTTGGTAGATATTTGAAGTAAACTAATCAAAGTCGAGCTACCAGTAATCGACAAGTGTTGATTATTGGGGAATAATACGTGTCGATGATTGGTTCTTACATTACTTTTGACTGGCTCCAAGAAAAAAATATAGTAGAAGCTGTAAAAAATGGCGAAAAGCGAGGCAAAGAATAGAGCTAAACCGAGGGTCCAAAGTATTCACTCAGCAGCTTGGCAGGAGCCACCTGACGAAACTTAAAACGCTTGACAGAAGGACCGTATTATTGTCGAAGCCGAAGATATCCGCCGAGATTTCTATGGCCGGTTGTACGCTGTTCATGCTCCCCGTTCCCAACGAGACGACCAGGATTCCCGAGCCACCCTGACACGCCGCTATACCGACGAACTGCCAGACATCAGCCAAGACGAGATCGTGTTAGCTCTGAGGCAGTTTAACAATGGAATAGCCCCCGGTGAGGACGGAATAACATCAGAGCTTTTGAAAGCTGGAGGAGCCCCTATTAAACAGGAGCTACAGAACCTCTTTAGCATCGTCCTTCACAGTGGGAGAACTCCAAAGGCGTGGAGCGGGAGTTTGGTGGTGCTCTTTTTTAAGAAGGGAGATCCTCTCCTTAAAAACTACAGATCCATCACACTTCTGAGCCACATCTATAAGCTGTTCTCACGAGTGGTCACGAATCGTCTCGCCAGGAGACTCGACGAGTTCCAGCCGCCGGAACAGGCCGGGTTCCGAGGAGGATATTGCACCATAGACCACATTCACACAGTAAGGCAGATTATACAGAAATCCGAAGAGTATAATCAGCCCCTGTGTCTCGCTTTTGTGGACTATGAGAAGGCCTTCGATTCCGTTGAAACCTGGGCTGTTCTGGAATCCTTACAGCGTTGCCAAGTAGACTATTGTTATATCGAGGTGCTGAGATGTCTCTACGAGGCCGCCACCATGATTGTCCAAGTATAGGGTCAGCAGTCTAAACCCATCCAATTGCGCAGAGGAGTGAGACAGGGGGATGTCATATCCCCGAAACTGTTCACGAGCGCGTTGGAGGATATGTTTAAGACGCTGGACTGGAAACATAAACGGCAAATACATCTCCCGCCTGCGATTCGCTAATAGTCTTGATGGCGGAGTCGCCAGAGGAGCTAAACCGGATGCTGGATGACCTGCTAGCCTCAGCCTCGCGATGCATTGGTCTTGTCATGAATTTGGATAAAACCAAAGTCATGATCAATGGCCACATTGATCCAGGACCGGTCGTCGTACATGGCCACCATCTTGAAATTGTTTCCGAGTTCACTTACCTCGGGCAGATTCTGCAGTTAGGTAAATACAATTTCGAGGAGGCCAAGATGAGGATCTAGCTGGACTGGGCAGCATTTGGGAAACAGCGTCGAGTCTTCTCGTCATCCATCCCGCAATCTTTGAAAACCAAAGTTTTCAATCAGTGCGTCCTACCCGTAGAGCTGAGACGTGGACACTCACAGTAGGGCTGGTCCACCAGTTCAAGGTCACTCAGCGGGCTATGGAAAGAGCTATGCTCGGAGTTTCTCTAAAGGATGGGATTATTTTTATGATCAATACACTTTAGAAAGAAAAATATGGACATTGTACTGTGGACAATAAATGAATACTTATTAAACAGTTAATTTTATTTTAATAGCCCACTAATGGGGTAGTGATTTGGCAGATACACATTATAGGTAATAGTCGATAACTGGGTGTCGGTAACTGGTAACTGTCGATGACTGGGTGTTGATTACTGGAGATTCGGTGTCGAAGACTGGAGATTTATACACTTTTTCATTTTTTGGGATTTTTTTCTAGTCCGTGTATAGTTAATAAATATAATACATCCTATTCTTATCTTAAGAACATACCTTACCATACTCAATCGTTACTTTTGGTTTAAAGATGACTAAATGACCTTTAATTTTACGAGGAAGCCTACTATCTCCTTAAAGTGTCGATCATTGGTGCCACTAAGGTTGATAACACAGACACAACGAGACTAAGGCTATGTAATAATAATAATAAATTGTGGGACATAATTCAAACACGGTACTGTGGGTATGGGTAGGTACTTCCGTGTTTCGGAAGGCACGTTAAATTGTTAGTCCCGGTTTACGTTGTGTTTACGCCATAGACATATTTAGGTCTATGGTTTACGCACAATGGAAGTCGTTAAGCCATGTCAGATACCCTTGGGTGGCTTGAAAAATTCTGACTGTTAAGTGGCCCAAGCCCAATTCAAGCCCGGGTGGGTTGGTACCACAGACACGATGATAGTGAGGTTATGTACAGTCAACAAAGTTGTAAGTGTTACATGACCAAAAACTAAGATTCAGTTTTCTCTTAAAGCTGTAAATGTATTTATAGTTTTTTTTTTGAAATTGTAGGGATCAAAGATACCTTTCGAAATAAACATTAATCAATAAGATTTATTTATGACTTCCCCAGAAAAACGAGTTCTTAATTACTGGCCGTGTAACCCTAACAACTTTGTTGACTGTACTATCAGTAAAAGTTCTGCCTGATACACCTAAATGTCATTTTTGCGAGCAGCTGTATTTTCCCACCGCGTGGCGACAAAGCAGTCTCTTAAAGTAACAATGATAATAATAAAAAGTGTTTTTTTCATGATTATGGTCATAAACATGAAAAAACAATGGGTAGATGAATGGAAAAAAAAACCGGTGTTACTGGCTTCTGATTGTTAAACTCTAATTAGGGGCGGGGTAATAAAAACTGGAGCTTTCAAGCGACAATTTTTCCAAATGTATCAGGCGTAGCGTTTGTTGATAGTACACACTAATATTAAGGCGATTCATTTATAACGCGATAGCCTTATGATGGTTTATTATTAAGTTACACAATTAAAATTTAATGAGCTGTGATAGCCCTGACGGTTAAAGAGCCGGGCGAAAATCAGTGAGGCTCGGGTTCGAATCCTGGCATGTACCAATGAGTTTTTCAAAAACTTACGTACATATTTATCACTAGCTCGACGGTGAAGAAAAACGTCGTGAGGAAGCCCGCAGGTCTCAGAATTAATTCTGAGACATGTGTAAATAGACCCGGTCCAATTCAGACGTTTAGAGGTCCAATATATCTCGTGAAATGTGGGTATATCCAGTAATGGAATACCTTTACCTACCCCTTCGGGGATAAAAGGCGTGGGATTATTTATTTAGCCTCATGATGGTTTAATGAAAATTAAAGTTTATTGTAAGTACAACGAAACTAGACAAATATGAGCAAAATCATGAATAAAACTATGGTTATTTTATTTGTATTTATCTTAAAACCTGGTGTACATGGTGCTGGCCCAGTCTCCATATATTCATTAAAATGTCTCCTTTACACCAAACATCATTGTCATTCAAATATTCATCTACAATTTTTTTACCCGACTGCGCCAGAAGGAGGGTTATGTTTTTCGAGAGTATGTTTGTGTGTATCTATGTATAATGGTTTGGCACGCTCTGCTCTACGCTAAATTGAGAAGATACCGCGGCGGTATCTTCTCATCATCATCAACCCGTAACAGCCCACTGCTGAGCTAAGGGTCTTTCCTCACACATGAGGAAGTATGGGCTACAATCTCCCAAGCGAGCCCACCGCGGATTGGGAGATGGTGTTAAGCTAGTGGCCACTTAACAGTCAGAATTTTTCAAGCCACACCTAAGGGTATCTGACATGGCTTAACGACTTCCATTGTGCGTAAACACAACGAAAACAGGGACCAACAATTTAACGTGCCTTCCGAAACAGTGAAGCGCTCGTGAAATAAATGCCACTAGGCGGTCACCCATCCACTGACTGACCGCACCCAACTTTGCTTAACCAGTGTGACCGTTACAAACACATTGGCACCGCAGGGCTACGAGCGCTTCTCAATTCAACAATAAAGACATATTGCCGCCAACTGCATGAGATTGTTGTGAGATTGTGCAACACATGGTCTTTACTTCCTACTTCACTAATAGGTCTTATTTCCAGCTTTTTAGGCAGTCGGGGTTTTGATTGATATACCCAGTTTCACTCTTACATTAAATACGGATCTAACGACACCTCTCAAGCTAAAATCCATCGAGCCGTTAAGGCCGCAGAGCGTTCCAAACAATTATACATACATACATACTTTCGAAAAACATAACCCTCCTGGCGCAGTCGGGTCAAAAATAGTAGATGAATATTTGAATGACAATGATGTTTGGTGTAAATTTTCTCCAGCTCAGCAAATCACTAAAACCATGTAACTTGTACTTTGTAATTTGGTCCAGTTCTGACAATGACATCCATGAGAAAACCATATAAGTCTTAAATTTTCATTAAGTATGTGCGCGAAAAATGGACGAATAACTCAATATCACGCCAACCGATTTCGATGATTCTTTTTTTAACCGACTTCAAAAAAGGTAGAAGTTCTCAAGTCGACTGTATTTTTTTAGAATAATTCGTTGAAGTAGGTTTTTGACTCTTTAGAGTTCAATGTTATTTGAAGTCTGTTTAAAAATGATAACATAGAATTCTAAAGAGAAAAAAAACGACTTGAATCTTCAACTTATATGATTTTCTCATGGATGCCGTTGTCAGAACTAGACCAAGTTAAAATGGGACCAATCTGGAAGCACCAGCTTTCAAATTAAAAAAGAATCATCCAAATCTTTTCACCCAGTCGAGAGCTCTGAGGCAACATACATAGAAAATACTGACGAATTGATAGCCTCCTCCTTTTTGAAGTCGGTTAAAAAGCCTGAAGTATTGCCCCTGTCCAGGTGTCGAACCTGAACCTATACCGGCTGGGCCGCGGGCGGCGCCTGGGGGCGCGCATGATCGCCTCCAAGTTCGAGCCGCACGACAACTGGCTGCCTCCCTGCCACTGCCCGCCCGCTGCCCTTCACCAGGTCAGTATACATCATACACTATCATACATCATTATACATCATCATCATACATCATTATAAATCATTACGCATCATACATCATCATAAATCATCACAAATCGTACATCATCATACATCGTCATACATTATCACACATCATACATCATCGTACATCATCATAAATCATACATCATCAAGAGATACAGTACGGCCGTTTCAACTTGGCTTCTCTGAATATAGCTTCGCCTGCGCAAACCCCCTCGTACCGCCAAATTCAGAGCTGCCAAGTTAAAACGTACTGTACAAATATCAAACCCGCCAAGTGCGAGTCGGACTCGCGCACGGAGGGTTCCGTACCATTGTTACAACTTTCTACCATACTTTCTCAAGTAAATAATTATATTAATATTGTACAGTCAAGAGCACTCTGAGCTTGACACTTTGGACTTTGAACCGGCCGCGGCCCTGTATTCTGTGGCGCGCAGTACAAATCAGAGCTCAGCTTAAACTGGTAGTGTCAAGCTTGACTGTACTTTACCGACCGTGGGAGACAGGATTCCAAGACACGATTTACCTAGTTTGGGCTCCTGTCTTCACATCCACACCACTTGGATAGTTTGCAATCCACCACTGTGAGATTCTCACGAAACTTTTTGCCTTGCACAACCGATCTGTGGAACAAATTGTCCCTTGCGGTATTTCCGAACCGATCCGACCATCAAGAAGAGAGCTTACTCCCACCTCAAAGGCCGGCAACGCAGTTGTGACTCTTGAGTTGCAGGTGCCAATGGGCGACAGTAGTCACTTACCATCAGGTGACCCGTCTGCTCGTTTGCCCCCTTTTTTATCATAAAAAAAATATAATAATAATATAATCTCACGCCTTTTTTATCCCCGAGGGGGTAGGCAGAGGTATTCCATTACTGGATATACCCACATTTCACGAGATATATTGGACCCCTAAACGTGACAGGTGGTGAGCCCATCGCCGGACCGGGTCTGTTTACACATGTCTCACAATTAATTCTGAGACCTGCGGGTTTTCTCACGATGTTTTCCTTCACCATCGAGCTAGTGATAAAAAAAAATGTTCATCACAAAAAACAACATCTTAAAAATTGTAACGCTAATTGGAACTATAAGGACTGAGAAGAAAATAAACCATTAGTGTATTCATATCAAAAGTTGGTTGTCTGTAAAGTCGGTTTACGGACGATAATAATAATTTTAGGGAAAAAAAAGGTTATATTTTTCTATTGTAATTATATCTTAGTTTAAGATAAGTTTGAAACTATATTGCACGAGGTATTCACAATGATTTATGTATCTGAAATACTATGACAGCCGGACGGACAAGAGCCACCGCCAAAAAATCAAGATGGCGCCCGAGACAGCAGCGGGTGTTTCATTCCATACAACTTGATTACGCAACACAGCATACCGGGTATGTACAATTTGTACCTTAAATTATAAACCAGCGGTTCTGCGCGGTTCCCGTGGGAATACGGGAATAAAATATAGCATATGTTACTCAGGGATAATCCAGCTTTCCATTGGTTAAAGAATTTTTAAAATCGGTGCATTAGTTTTTGTTATTGCATCTCATCATAAGTTTACAAATAAGTTTAGGAGATCAGTGATAGCCCGGACGGTTAAAGAGCCGGCCGAAAATCAGTGAGGCTCGGGTTCGAATCCTGGCATGTACCAATGAGTTTTTCAAAAACTTACGTACATATTTTATCACTAGCTCGACGGTGAAGGAAAACTTCGTGAGGAAACCCGCAGGTCCCTGAAAAAATTCTGATACATGTGTAACAGACACGGTCCAGCGATAGGCTCACCACCTATCAAGTTTAGGGGTCCAATGTATCTCGTGAAAAGTGGGTATATCCAGTAATGGAATACCTTTGCTTACCCCTTGGGGGATTAAAGGCGTGAGGTTATTTATTTATTTTGACGGGCCTGTTGGCTCAGTTGGTAGTGACCCAGTCGGAGGTCGCTGGTTCAATCCCCGCTCGGGGCCAACATTTGTGTGCATGAACATATCTGTTGGCTGCGTGTCTGGTTTAATATTTATTTAAATAAAAATGTATGTTTATCAGTTGTTTAGTACCCATCTTTGAGTATTAAACCAACAGGAGACGTCACGCGCACTAGTTTCTTTGCAAAAAAAGTCTGCCAATTTCTGCGGGGGGGACGAGGAAACAAACACAAATAATGTTAACACAAACGCATTTTTTGACAAAACAATTAAACACTAGCTTGAACTAGATGCCCACAAATACATTCACCAATACGAGCACTCCGTGAACTCAAAAAACTATTTGTATATAACATGATCGTTGACTGACACTTTTTTTTGGCAGAGGGGAACGCCTGTCATTGGCGTTTCCGGTTGGTTTAAGACTCAAAGGTACCCATAGTACAGGCTCTGCCTTGTTTGGGACTAAATACCCGTGTGTGTGACTTGTCCTACAATTATTATTATTTATCTTCGCGCAGACAAGTCAATAGCTGACTGCGTGGAGGCTCTAATAGGGGCGTACCTTCTCGAGTGCGGCCCTCGAGGCGCCTTACTGTTCATGTCCTGGCTGGGCATCAGGGTGCTGCCTCAGCACCGACTGCCTCTGCCTCGAGACCACCCATACGTTAAGAGGCACGAGGAAAAGGCTGCCCAGCAGGTGGGTTAAGTAGGGAGTATTATGGTGTTGTTAACTTACTTCAAAAAAGGAGGTTTTCAATTCGTACCGTATGTTTTTTTTATGTTTTCACTTCTCATGCTTCAAAAGTCAATATAGCCCTACGAAGCGGGACTAAAGTGACCACTCTTCGTGTAATAATGACTACAATTGAGTAATGTATATTAGTTTAAGCAAGAAAAAAAAATTATGTTTTTTTTTTTTTAAGTAACAGTGCAAAATGAATTTATTACACTTACCTATCACAAGATATTTTTTTCCAGACGGTAATAAAAGTTACCCTGTATAATGCTTCGTTTAGTCTCTCGATATAAAATATACCTACTATTTTAACTAAACTCTCATCTTTTTTGCTGTTTGAGTTTGTCTTCATATCATTAAGGAAATTAAAAAACTAATTACTTTTTACTCCCTAGGGACTAAAGTGGTCACTTTAGTTTCTTCGTAGGGCTATATTGGCGTACTTTAAGTGCATGAGAAGTGAAATAGTAGATTATACACCGAGGGGATAAAGCACTGTTTTATGTCAAGCGATATTGAAATCCTGAGCAGATGAGGGACTCCAGATTTAAATCCCAATTGTAGCAAGGGTGTTACGAGAGTCTTGAGTGCAGCGAGGGATTAAATTCATTATAACCCGCCGGGTCATAATATTGTACTGAATGTCATTATAACCCGCCGGTTAATAATCTAGGTGAGGTTTGCATGATATATAATCGGGCAATATCGAGCATGTGGTGTAAAAAATTATTTAAGACCATGCATTTAAATACACAATGCAAATACATTATTGATTTACTATTTCAAATGCAAAATACCAAATACCAGTAGTTTTGTGTAGTGTTTTAAATACAAAATGCAAAATATGTATTTTTCGAAATACTTTCTTGGAATACAAATACGTTTTGTTCGATTATTTTTAACCGACTTCAATAAAGGAAGAGGTTCTCAATTTGTGTATGTAGTGTATGTTTATTTTAATGTTTATTACCTCAGAACTTTCGACTGGGTAAAGCGATTTTGATGATTCTCTTTTTTTGAAAGCTGATGCTTCCGTGTGGTCTTATTTCAATTTAAAAAAAAAATTAAAAAAAATACAATAAATAAGACGTTTATTCATTCACACAATGCTACACTAGACTTTACTAAAAACTTAGTTACTAGAAAAAAACACAATGTGAATGAAACGGCTAGAGTCTCAGCACAACTGCTGCTTTTCAGACAGAATTTAGTCCAGTTCTGACAATGGCGTCCATGAGAAAACCATATAAGTTGATGTCGGCTATTATTTCCTTTTTAGAGTTCTATGTAATATTTTATTACCCCCCCCCCCTTTGAACAGAAACCCCCTCCGTCCCCGAAGCACGCGTCCGACTCTGAGAGCAGTTTGTCGTCGGACGAGGAGCCGAGCCCAGCGGCGGCCCCAGAGCCCGACTGGGGCTGGCCGGGGAGGCCGGTGGGCTCGCTGCGGCCCACCAGGGACGACGACGGCCAATGGACGCAGGTATGACAAAAAAAAAGAAACTCACGCCTTATATCCCCGAGGGGTAGGCAGAGGTATTCCATTTCTGGATATACTCACTTTTCACTAGATATTCTTTGGACGCCTAAACGTGATAGGTGGTGAGCCCATCGCCGGACCGGGTCTGTTACACATGTCTCAGAATTAATTCTGGGACCTGCGGGTTTTCTCATGTTTTCCTTCACCGTCGAGCTTGTGCTTAATATGTACTTACGTAAGTTTTTGAAACTCATTGGTACATGCCAGGATTCGAACCCGAGCCTCACTGATTTTCGGCCGGCTCTTTAACTATCACGTTTAGGGGTCCAAGGTATCTCGTGAAATGTGGGTATATCCAGTAATGGAATACGTCTGCCTACCCCTTGGGGGATAAAAGGCCTGAGATTATTTATTTTTATTTTTTATTTGACATTAACATTTTGTTGATTTGTGTACTTAGGCAAAAGTATGCCTGCATTATGCCTGAGTTTGCACTTACGCCCATTTACAATAAGCTTGATTTTAACTATTATTTTATGGCCAAATTTAAAAAAAAATTAAAACAAAATATTTGTACTCTATTTTTGTATCTACATTCAATCTAATTTATAATTTAAGGGGGTTTAGAAAATAAAATGTTGTGTATTGTCTACCGAGGCGAAGCCGAGGTCAACAAACATGTTATTTGAGGCTTTCTTATTTACTTTCCGAGGTGTGTATACTTTTTTCTGCTCGACGGAGGCGGAAAGCGGCATCTTCGTTTAGTGCAGCGGACCGAAAGTTGACGCTTTCCGGCCGGAGAGATGAAAAAGTAGTTTGATGTGAGGTTTATTTCCAGACGATATTTGGTGAGCTAAAAGCTCCTCCTTCGCCGCTGCTCCGGTACATCGAAGACCCCGAAGGCGAGCTGGACCGGATGCTGTCTGGTAAGCACCACAGTCCACCGGTCAATAGTAGTGCCCCGCGGTTACACCCGTGTGGGTCTCGTTCCCGTGGGAATACGGGGATAAAATATACCCTATGTGTTATTCGTATGGTAAGCACCACAGACCATCGGTCAATAGTAGTGCCCCGCGGTTACACCCGCGTGGGTCCCGTTCCCGTGGGAATACGGGGATAAACAATACCCTATGTAAGTAAGCTCCACAGTCCCCGGTCAATAGTTCTAGCAACGCCCCGCGGTTTCACCCGGTTAGGTTCCGTTCCCGTGGGAATACGGGACCCACGCGGGTGTAACCTCGGGGCACTACTATTGAGTAGTGCCCCGAGGTTACACCCGCGTGGGTCCCGTTCCCGTGGGAATACGGGGATAAAATATACCCTATGTGTTATTCGTATGGTAAGCACCACAGACCACCGGTCAATAGTAGTGCCCCGCGGTTACACCCGCGTGGGTCCCGTTCCCGTGGGAATACGGGGATAAACAATACCCTATGTAAGTAAGCTCCACAGTCCCCGGTCAATAGTTCTAGCAACGCCCCGCGGTTTCACCCGGTTAGGTTCCGTTCCCGTGGGAATACGGGGATAAAATATACCCTATGTCAAAGGATGGTTATATATGCGCTCGTTTGAAAACTGATCCGCTACGAGTAGCTACTACATAACTACTTCTTAGCGTATTTCTATAATACCTGTTCTGCGCGGTTTCACCCGCGTAGTTTTCGTTCCCGTGGGAATACGGGAATAAAATATAGCATATGTTACTCAGATATATTGTAGCTTTCCATTGGTGCACGAATTTTTAAAATCGGTCCCGTAATTTTTGTGTTTATTCTTAACAAACATACAAAAATACAAATCTTTATAATACTAGTAGTGTCGAAGGATGTTGTGATGTGTTTCGGAAGGCACGTTAAACCGTTGATCTCGGTTTCCCAATGGTTTAACGACCGGTTGTTTACGAACAATGGGCGTGGTTAAGCCATGTCAGATACCCTTGGGTGGCTTGAAAAATTCTGACTGTTAAGTGGCCACTAGCTTAACACCATCTCCCAATCCGCGGTGGGCTCGCGTGGGAGATTATAGCCCATACTTCCTCATGTGTGAGGAAAGACCCTTAGCTCAGCAGTGGGGTGTTACGGGTTGATGATGACTTAACATGAGATTAAAAAGAGCCGCTCTTGAGTTTGTTGGTGGTTCATCTCGGGGTACTGCATTTGGAAGCAACTTGTCGGTGGACATGGGCTGCTGTTTACATTCAGCCAATCTTCATGGACGAGGTTAGAGCGCCTTGTTACTAGACTATTAACTTTTCTGAGTGTACTTTTGTTACCGACTTCAAAAAAGAAGGAAGTTATCAATTTGACTGTATTTAAACCATAGAGTGAGAGCCCAGGCTTGTCAGACCTTCGTCATTTTGTAAAACCTCAAAGTTTGTCTGTGTATAATGTCCTCAAAGGTGTAAACGATCCCCGAATATGTAGTTTAGATAACGGTTCCTTTGGAAGTTATCAAGCAGCAAAGGTCCATAAAGTTGGACCTCAAATTCGTTAAAGTTTAAAGCCCAGTTTTTATATATTTTATTCGGATTAATATTAGAAATCACGTCGTCCATTGTCAGACACTTGGTGCGGTGGAAACACCCTGTGCGACCCTTGAATCATGGTGAATTGAGGGTATACTTTCATGACATGATTTCTGCCCACATATAGCTACTAGGCCAAGTTTGATGTCATTTTCATACAATCCAAGGATGAGGAATTCATTTCTGGAATAAACTTTTTATCAGTCCATAGAAAAAAACGGAGTAACTTACAAAAAACCAAAATGTTGAAACTATTTTTTTAAGAATTCCGTCGCTCAGAAGTACACTATAACGATTAAGAATAAATAAAAAATATTATCTTGTAGCTCCTTTATTGCACAATATAAAAAGTATCATTTCAATAACATCGTCAAAGTATAGAAGTGTAAAAAAAATATATCAATAAGTATATGAATTCACCATGATTCAAGGGTGTCTGACAGGGGGTTTCCACTGCACCAAGTGTCTGACAATGGACGACGTGATTTCTAATATTAATCCGAATAAAATATATATAAAAACTGGGCTTTACACTTTAACGAATTTGAGGTGCAATTTTATGGACCTTTGCTGCTTGATAACTTCCAAAGGAACCGTTATCCAAACTTCATATTCGGGGATCGTTTACACCTGTAGTAGGGACATACACAGACAAACTTTGAGGTTTTACAAAATGACGAAGGTCTGACAAGCCTGGGCTCTTGGGATACCAGGGATGTTACGGAGCTTCGACTTCGATTCCGATATGTCGGAACTCCGATTGATCTTACACCTCCGGTTCCGACTTCGGTTCCGATACTTTTAAATCGGAGGTAATCGGCTCTAGTCATCTCGTCTGTCATCGATTAATATTTCACTTGTTGTTACGCCATACATATATATGGTTTGTTTTGTTTTGTCCAAAATCAAGTGTTATTTGGACAAATCTTTCTTAGCCACTATCTCCGACTACTCCTCCGACTCCGATTCCGACTTCGATTCCGACTCCGAAAAACCAAATTTAAAAACTCCGACACCGACTTCGGTTCCGATAAAACCACCTCCATAACATCCCTAATTTAAACAACAAACAACAACAAAAACCAATAATTTTGTATTTGTTGCCTCAGAACTTGCGAATGGGTGAACCGATTTTGGTGATTCTTTTTTTATTTGAAAGCTGGTGCTTCCCGTGTGACAATGTAATGGTTTTTTATAACACATTTGCTCGTAAAAGGTCTTATTTCACCAATTTCAACATCGTATTGTGTCTCATTACGCCCAAGTGCGGTAATGTAATGTAAAACGCACGGTTTATCAAGATGCTCCGTCTAAAAAAGAATGGTACTTTTTTAAATCTTAGCAAAGAGTTTTTATGTCTGGGTCAACATTTTATAAATAAACTTAAGTTTAGGAGATAAAATTTAATAAATAAACATTTAATTTAAAACATTTATCTCTATGTAACAAAAACACAAAAATATTAGTTTACTTTATTAGTAATACTGGCTGTGAATGCGCGCGCATCGCTAATTTGTGAAAAAGGAAAAATTATTCCTCGCGCTTTTTCTTTTCGCTGTATTGTTTTCATTCGTTTACCATAGTCGGAGTTTTATTTTATTTCCTCGCAAATGTGTTATAAAACGTCGTAAGACATACGTGTGCTTTTATAATTAGAGCCTCTGCTTACTTGTAACCCTCGCCTACGGTTCGGGCTAGCAATATCGCCTCGGCTGTAATTTTCAACTTACCGCACTTATATCGTAATGTACTATTACGTTTTTGTCAGGCTACGAGGCCCTGGAGCGCACCCTGCAGTACCGCTTCTGCGACCGCTCCCTCCTGCTGCAGGCGCTCACGCACGCCTCCCACCACCAGAACAGACTCACCGACTGCTATCAACGGCTCGAGTTCCTCGGGGACGCCATACTGGGTACAGTACTCGTTAACGTATTTTCTACTTTCAGGAAGACTTACAGCAATTTAGTATTTAGTTATTTATTTATGTACTCAATTATAGGGAGACCTACAGCTATAATAACTATAATAAGGCAATGAATTTAAAAGATGATGGCATCCTAGAAAAATCGTAGTACCTTCGAATTCCTTGTTACTTCTTTATGTTCCTGTTTGAAGTAGTTTTTTCTATTACCCTCTATTGCATACAAAGCCATTTTTGGCTGCATAACTTTAGTAATTTTTTTATACCCTAATTTTAAACAAAATTTATAAAATGTTATTATAGTAGATAATATTAAGGAGTTCCAATTGAAACGAAATGCAATTTTTGCTGTCTAAGGTCAACGTCATATGTCAATAAAACCTCACTTTTCTCCGGCGCGTACGCAAAGTCCTTCTTAGTGAAGTTTACTGAAGCTTTGTTGGTATAAATTGAACAGAAAAGTTAGGAAAAATTATTTTCAAAAATTTGAAAAATGTTTGACAATCCCTCAGTTTTTGACCCCTATCATAGTTTATTCAAAATATTTGTTCCTTATACTTCATTTTCTCTATTTTCTAGGGGAGCCATTTTTGGCTTCGTATGCAGTTACGATGAAGTAAGCTTGAGCCAAAAATGGCTTCGCATGCATTCTGTCACTTTTTGACCTAAAGCTCGCCATTTCTGAACATTATTGCAAGGCTAACAAGAGCACCCCACGAAAAAGTAGTATCAATAATCCCATCTCGTCAAGAGGAGATACTCCTACATGAACAAAAACGGGTACTCCTACCAGTAGAAATGAATCTCCCGTACCTCGGAAAAGGGCACGGAAAACCCCAGCAAAAGTGCAAGACCTACCTCTAAATACAGTACGTTCAGACAACATTGACCATTTACCGATTCACAAATGGAATCGTCAATTATACCAGAATGCTTATTCTTTGAGTTCTCATATAAAATATGAGTAATGTGACGTTTTTCTTAGCTTTAATGAGAAAAGTTTGGTATTCGTTTTGCATAGGAATCCAAAAATGGCAGTCTCATACACAGACGTTATTGCATAGGAAGCCAATTTTGGCTTCTGTTTTTTTTTCCAAAATAAGATACTTATTTTTTTTTTCACATTATATTTTGTCTTATTAGCCTTAATTAACCACATTAAAACTTGAAAATATTTTTTTTCTTTTTAATTTAATAATTCATGCAATAGAGGGTTAAGGGCTGATTTTTCAATAGTCAGTTAAAAGTTATCTGAAGAATAAACATCACCTGTCACTTTTCCTTTCTATTGTGTTAGACAGTGACAGCATCAATATATTCTCAAGATAAGATTTATCTGCCACGTAAAATTGTTGGTCCCGGTTTTCGTTGTGTTTACGCACAACGGAAGTCGTTAAGTCATGTCAGATACCCTTGGGTGGCTTGAAAAATTCTGACTGTTAAGTGGCCCCTGGACTCGATTCTGTAAAACCACCTAAAATTCCTAATTTTAAGTTAGCTCTATTCTTTTCCACTGCTTTGGAAAGGAAAGGGACAGAAATAAGCGCCAAATTTATTCACAACGTCACAAATGTCAAAATAACAAAATTGAACCTTATGGACGCATTCAAATACACTTTTTTTGCAATTTTAGCAAAGATGTGAGGAGGTCATGGATAAAAGTGACTATCTGTTAGACATCAAATTAGTCGGTTTGTACACGTTTGACATTACTCTATAATCTATGGTTTGTTTCTGTCCTTTTCCGTATGTATTCTATAAAGAAGGATAGGCTAACTTAAAATTTAGGTTAGGAATTTTAGGTGGTTTTGCAGAATAGAGTCCACTAGCTTAACACCATCTCCCACTCCGCGGTGGGCTCGCGTGGGAGACTAAAGCCCATACTTCCTCATGTGTCAGGAAAGACCCTTAGCTCAGCAGAGGACTGTTACGGGTTGATGATGATGATGATGAACCCCCATCCCCCCAGACTACCTGATAACTCGGCACCTGTACGAGGACGGGAGGAGGCATTCGCCAGGAGCCCTCACGGACCTCCGGTCGGCGCTCGTCAACAACACCATCTTCGCTACGCTCGCCGCAAGGCACGGCTTCCACAAGTCAGTACTATATGACTAGAGGATTCGATCCCGGTCGATTTTTCTAATCCCGGGATTTCAGGATTATCTATATTCAATCTCGGGATCCCGGGATTGTAATGGTCATGCAAAGTGGTAATAAAAAGACAGGAAAACATATCAAAATCAATTTTTCATCTCTCCGGGCGGAAAGCGGCAAATTTCGAGCCGAACAAAGTTGCCGCTTTCCACTTCCGTCGATAAGAAAAAAAGTATACACATCTCGGAAAGTAAATAAGAAAGCCTCAGGTCACATGTTTGTACAAAACCCGAGAATCCCGAGATTCATTAATCCTTCCATCCGGGATCCTGGGATTGAATCCTCTATAATATACGACTCTTTGACCCCTCCCCCCCTGTACACAAAGAGATCGGGTAGCAACCCACACATAACAGGCATCTATGTGTGCATATGTCATCGAAGTAAAATAACTCGTCTTATACACATTGACCATACATTGAGCCCCTTTTCACACGTACCGGTTGCCGGGTAGCCGGCAGGCGGCGAAGTGTATGGCCATGTACGTTTGCTTTCATACGTACCGGCGGGCAACTGGGCAATCGGCCATACATTTCGCCGCCGGGTAGCCGGCGCCGGGCCGGCGGAAACCGGTACGTGTGAAAAGGCAGTAACGGATTAACATACTAATAGTAGGGGATCCCAATATAAGACGACCTTCACCGAGCTGTTTATTCAATGAAAAGTATTTTATATCAAATTTAGTATGTTAAAAAAGGGTTACGTGTTACGTATTTAAATGTCTAAAATTAAAAAAACCTAACGTTAAATATTGTTTCACTTAAAGTTAAAATACCGAAAGCTTAAAATGTCAAATGGATATATTACTGAAGTTCAAAAGGATAAAACTTGAAATACCTATTTACAAAGTCCCTCAAATTGATTTACCTCACCGTTAATTGACCGAAGTGACAAATACCGACGTAATGTTAAAAGATATCGCGAGTGGGTTGGCTGAAAAAATTCAGTCCAGGAATTTTTTTTTATCTTTGCACTGGTTTGGTCAACACAAATTACATACCAATCGAAAGTATGAAGTCTATAGAATATGAAAACAGTTGAAATTAATGAATTCCGGTTGTTAAAAAACAAAATATTGCTGCGAGTGATTAAAACGGACGACTGAAAAGTCTCAGCGAACAATCATTGAATTAAAGAGAGTGCGTATGCTATTTGCCGTGAAATAGAAAAGGATAGCGATACACTAAATATTTTAAATATTAAATTAATCTTATCATGGACTGAATTTTTTTCGCGATATCTTTTTTAACATACTAAATTTGATATAAAATACTTTTCATCCAATAAGCAGCTCGGTGAAGGTCGTCTTATATTCGTATCTTATACTATTATTAGCCCTTCTATTAACAGATATTTCCGTCACATGTCCCCGGGACTGAACGAGGTGCTCACGAAGTATGTAAGAATACAGGAAGAGAATGGCCACTCCATCAGCGAGGAGGTAAGCAGTCCTAGTCGAAATATTTTACACAAAAGGACTAGGGATGTTACGGAGGTGGTTTTATCGGAGTTTTTAAATTTGGTTTTTCGAAATCGGAGTCGGAGATGGTGGCTAAGAAGTGTCCAAATAACACTTGATTGTGGACGAAATTAATTAATTGACTTTAACTTTGAGTTGACTTTGAATTGACTTATTTATTATTATTTCGACCCGCTGCGCTAAACGAAGTTGCTGCTTTCCGCCTCCGTCGAAATAAAGTATACACACCTCGGGATGTAAATAAGAAAGCCTCAGATCACATGTTTGACAATTACATGTGTTTTCAGACATTTCTTATTTTACTTCCCTAGATGTGTAATATACCATTTTTTTTTGACCGGACCGACTTGTTCCAGCATTATCTGATCCAAGAAGACGAAATGGAGCAAGCTGAAGACGTTGAGGTCCCAAAGGCATTGGGCGACCTCTTCGAGTCCGTGGCAGGCGCCATTTTCCT
This sequence comes from Ethmia dodecea, assembly GCA_963855545.1. Lineage (NCBI taxonomy): Eukaryota > Metazoa > Arthropoda > Insecta > Lepidoptera > Depressariidae > Ethmia > Ethmia dodecea. The sequence goes on along the minus strand of OY979454.1, from coordinate 1,245,980 downwards.
TGACTCAGGTAGTATTTTAATAATAATTTAAGATCTATTTATTTAAATATTGCCTGAAATTAAGATTTATTATTATTATTAAATAATTTTTACTAAGAAAACTTACGCCTTTTATCCCCGAGGGGGTAAGCAGAGATATACCCATTTTTCAGGAGATATTATTTGGATACGTGATAGGTGGTGAGCCTAACCGGGTCTGTTGCAAATGCCTCAGAATTAATTCTAGAATTCTAGAAAGTATATCTCCTGAAAAGTGGGTATATCCCTGCTTACCCCCTCGGGGATATAAGCCGTAAGATTTTTTATTTTTGGAATGAAGTTCCTTATCGCGCGTTGCGAAAGGGGTCTAGACGGATGATGATGATGAGATGATGAGAATGATGATGATGAGTATGATGATGATGATGATGGAACGAATGACACCTCTCAAGTTTTTTTTATATTTCTAACTGGTCTGCATCGTCAGGAATGTCGCTGGGGGCGGTGTGGAAGTCGTACGTGAACCTGATGGGGGCGGAATTGGAGGCGTTCAGCGCAGCTGCCCCCAAGTCGCCCGTCAGGGAACTGCTCGAAGCTGAACCGGACACGGCCAAGTTCGGGTGAGTAGAGCGGTACAATATGGCAGAGATGCCACGAATAATAATAATCTTTATGTGGTACAATGGTAGAATGTGGTAGAGATGCCACGAATAATAACAATTGTAATCTTTATTTCGCTTGAAATGTTACATACATACTTGTTTCGCTTCGTCCACTTTCATTATTCCTTTCACACATGATCTTCGGTTTAGGGTGGAAAGAAGTGGTCTCTGCATACCCCTACGGGAAAGAGGCGTGATTATATGTATGTATGTATGTATGAAATGGTACAAGATGGTCATTAAAATGATAGGTATTTCACCAGAATCTGGCAGGCAAAATTCATAAACTACTAACAGCGCCCCGCGGTTTCACCCCCGTAGTTCCCGAGCCCATGGATTCCAACGGATTTTGATGAATTTTTACAGTTATATAACTTACACATCAGAATAACACATAGGCTATATTTCATCCCCGTGTTCCCACGGGAACGGGAACTACGTAGGTGAAACCGCGCAGAACCGCTACTAAATAAATAAAATTGTTATTAAACACGGTCAATACGATATTAATCCATATCAATCCCTACAGAGATAATCCCTGTAGAGCAGTGATAGCCTTTACGGTTAAAGAGCCGGCCGAAAATCAGCGAGGCTCGGGTTCGAATCGTACCAATGAGTTTTTCAAAAAACTTACGTACATATTTATCACTAGCTCGACGGTGACGGAAAACATCGTGAGGAAACCAGCAGGTTCCAGAATTAATTCTGAGACATGTAACAGACCCGGGGGGCAATTCTACTAAATGACAGCGGTGATAGTTGTATGACAATTACATGATTGTGGTCACTCAATGGTGATATTATGTCAAAGTTTGACACTCAATGGTGATATTATGTCAAAATTTGACATAATATCACCATTGAGTAACCACAATCATGTAATTGTCATACAACTATCACCGCTGTCATTTAGTAGAATTGGCCCCCTGGTCCGGCGATGGGCTCACCACCTATCACGTTTAGCGTTCCAATATATCTCGTGAAATGTGGGTATATCCAGTGATAGAATACCTCTGCCTACCCCCTCGGGGATAAAAGGCGTGAGATTATATTATTATTATCATTATATAATCCCTACAGAAAACCAGAGCGGTTAGCCGACGGGAGAAGAGTGCGGGTTTGCGTGGAAGTATTCGGCCGAGGCGCCTTCAAGGGAGTCGGTCGCAACTACCGCATCGCAAAGGGCACAGCCGCTCGATGTGCCCTCAGGCATTTGAGGAACAGTCGCCCTCGCTGACAGAGGCGTGTTGACCACCCGTTGACCACCCGATTGCCGCTAGTTGACCACCAGGTGACCGCCGGTTGACCACTCGGTGGTTGGTTATTTACCACCCGATGGCCGTTGAGACCACCAGCTGGCCAACAGTTGGCCACTCGACCGCCGGTTGACCACTAGCTGGCCAACAGTTGACCACCAGATGTGCGCTAGCTGACCACTAGGTGGCCACTTATGACCACTCGGTGGCCGTTAATTTACCATTCGACGGCTGTTAAAGCCACTAGCTGGCCAACAGTCGGCCGCCCGGTGGCCGCTAGTTGATCACTCAATGGTCGTTTAGACCACCACCTGGCTAACAGTTGCCCACTCGATGGCCACTGGTTGACCACTCGGTGGCCGCGGTTTGACCACTGGTTACCGCCAATACACAATATATGTGATTGTAATTTATATCTATATGTTTATAGTTAATCTTTTATCAATTTTTTCGTCGGTACGTGTGTGTCAAGAGCAAGTCAAGCACTACCAATTTAGGCTTTGATTTAATATACTGCGCGCCATAGAATACAGGGCCGGTTCAAAGGCCAAAGTGTCAAGTTAGCGTGTTCTTGACTGTACGAGTATGTCACTGATAACTTCTTTAATTAATTAATGCATTGGACTCGATTCTGCAAACCACCTAACATTCCTAATTTTAAGTTAGCTCTATTCTTTTCCACCGCCTTGGAAAGGAAAGGGACAGAAATAAGCGCCATATTTATTTTCGTCACAAATGTCAAAATAACAAAATTGAACCTTATGGACTCATTCAAATACACGTTTTTAGCAATTTTAGCAACGATGTAAGGAGGTCATGGATAAAAGTGACAGATAAGACATCAAATTAGTCGGTTTTTACAAGTTTGACATTACTCTATAATCTATGGTTTGTTTCTGTCCTTTTCCTTCCGTATTCTATAAAGAAGGATAGGCTAACTTAAAATTAAGAATTTTAGGTGATTTGCAGAATAGAGTCCATTAAGTAGGTAAGATGTAGTGACAAAAATTGAAAAAGGTATGCTGAGATGGTTTGGGCATGTCGAGAGAATGAATGAAGAACGATTGACGAAAAAAGTGTATAAGGCGAGTGTGAATGAAAGTGTTGGAAGGGGTAGACCTAGGCGGAAGTTTTGAGATCAAATTGGGTACGAAAAATGGCCAGGTCAAGAGTACCCTAAACCCAAGATGTATGAAAGGAATAATGAAAGTGGACGAAGCGAAACAAGTACGCAAGTGGTCTCTGCCTACCCCTACGGGAAAGAGGCGTGATTATATGTATGTATTATGTAGGTAGATATAGCGGGGGAGGTGTGTCAGGATCGTATGTGCCTATCCCATCAGGAAAAAGAGTGAACATATGTATGTATCCTCCTAAACGGCTGGACCGATTTCGATGAAATTTTCATGGGTTTGAGGCGGTCCCTGGATGACTTAGATTCACAATTGAATGTTGTATATGTCAGGCCCCTACTATATAATAAAATACTGTATGTAATATTGCATTTGTTGAAGTTTGGGCTATAACTGAATAGTTAGCTAGCATCCTTCTGTAAGGCCACTAGCCACTTGTAAGCCATGAAGTTATGGCTTAAATGGCTTGTGCGTTTGTATTTGGTAGTGTATAATTCTAATCCGAGACATGTAAATATCAGTAATGTATGTACGTACTTGTGTGCACCTATATACATAGGTATTGAAAATAAATAAACTATGAATAGCGTGTGGTTTTTTTTTGTTCCTGTAGTTCTAAACATTATCCTAAGGGCCAGCAAGTCCATTTTGAAGACAACAATTTAATAAAAGCCTTATCGACTTAAGACATACGGTCAATAATTGAATGAAAAAAACGAAGAACGGGGCGTTCCGATAGCCGCGCGCGTATTTATTCTTTTCATGCGATTATTGGCCGTATGTCTAAGTTATTAAGGCTTATATTCAATTGTTGTAAAGGTCCACTTTATAAAATACAAAACGGCGTTTCTTGACGGGCCTGTTCGCTCAGTTCGTAGTGACCCTGCTTTCTGAGCCGGAGGCCGCGGGTTCGATCCCCGCTCGGGGCCAACATTTGGTTGCAGGAACATGTCTGTTGGCTTCGTGTCTGGGTGTTTAGTATTTATTTAAGTATGTTTATCAGTTGTTTAGTATACCCATAGTACAGGCCCTGCCTTGTTTTGGACTCTAATTAACCGTGTTTGAATTGTGAATAAACAAAATAATTATATAAAAAAAGATGTTACAAGTGACACAATCGATTTTTAATTGTGTCTCGGACAGTTCTAACGGTTCTAACCTGTTTAAACAGTGTTGTTTTAAATTCGGTTTTGTAATATTTTAAGGCGATTATTATAATATATTATATCGTGAGGAAACCCACAGGTCTCAGAATTAATTCTGAGACATGTGTAAACAGACCCGGTCCGGCGATGGGCTCACCACCTATCACGTTTAGGGGTCCAATGTATCTCGTGAAATGGGGGTAGGTATATCCAGTAATGGAATACCTCTGCCTTCCCCCTCGGGGATGAAATGCGTGAGATTTTTTTATTTTTGATTAATTTTGCTCAGTGAGTAGGCTAGGTAGGCATTGGGCCCGATTCTGCATTACAGCGACTGAACTTATTTTAGTGTAGTCTTTTTTATTTCCAAAAAAAAAATAACCATTTTCTTTCTTCTAGAAAAGAAAGGAGACGAGAGATATTTAGTCCTGTCAAATTAAAATTAGTCCTGTCAACTAAGGTGTTTTTAGCAAGTTTAGCGACGACGTAAAAAGGCGATGGATAAAAGTTATAGATAAGCACGTTCATAAGGTTCAAATTACAGAGTTGGTTTTTACATGTTTGACGTTACTCTTCAATCTATGGTTTGTTTCTGTCCTTTTTCTTCCGTATTCTATGGAGAAGGATAGGCTAACTTAAAATTAGGAATTAAGGCTGGTCTGCAGAATCGAGTCCATTATGTAAGCGGCGTAAGCGCCAACGCGCAACTGACCACGCCAGCCAAGCCACCGCGCTCGTGCATTTTGTAGGAACTTCAACATAGTGACTATAAAAATCATTTTATCAACTCAAACTCTGCGAATTTGTTTAGAAATATTTATTATCTTTAGTTTAGTATAAAAAAGAGCAGTGATAGCCCTAACGGTTAAAGAGCCGATCGAAAATCAGTGAGGCTCGGGTTCGAATCCTGGCATGTACCAATTTTTCAAAAACTTACGTACATATTAAAATTTATCACTAGCTCGACGGTGAACACATCGTGAGGAAAGCCGCAGGTTTCAGAATTAATTCTGAGACATGTGTACCTAAATAGACCCGGTCCGGGCGATGGGCTCACCAGTCACCACCTATCGCGTTTAGGGGTCCAATGTATCTCGTGAAAGGGGGGTAGCAAAGAGGTTGGAAGAAAATCATTCTCTAAAAACTTTTTCTTTAAACGTCTTTGGGGGGTAGGTATATCCAGTAAATGGAATGCCTCTGCCTACCCCCTCGGGGATGAAAGGCGTGAGATTATTTATTTATTAGTATAAAAAAGAAATGTAAAATATCAGTAGTTCAGTCATAATATTGAAAAAACAAAACAAAAAGGTGAACTTTGAATTTTATTTCTATCGAGTAAAGTCCATTATATCATAACTGAATGCGACTTTGACTGGACTGTATCCATAAGTAGGTAATACCTATACATCTTTTTTTCAGAATTTTAAATACTATTTTCTTTGTCTCAGATGATTTTAAAAATCACAAAAGCGTGGCATTTTGGGAATAGGTACCTACCTTCCTAGTATGTACAACTACTTATAACATGTCCTAGGAAAACTGGACGATTGGCAACCCTACTACTTATAGGGCTTTTTGGCGGGAATCCGAAGAGGGACGTCATGTTTTTATAATTTTCATTTTGCTGTATATTTCGGGTGTATTATACTGATAGTATATTGTGGTGCAAGTGTCCGTGAAAGTGGGCAATTCAATAAAATAAAGAGGGATAGACATTATTTTGGATTGCCTCAAGAAGTCACAATGAAGTCTTCAGTAAAAGTGCTATCATTTTACTGTTGATAACCAAGAAAGGGATTTAGAAAGTGCTGAAGACACTGAATTTTTCTGCATGGACGCTAAAGTAGAAAATTAAAGACATTAAAAGATTAAAGTGTTAAAATAAAGACTTGGTTTAAAGGCCTAGTAGCCAAACTATAGTAGTAAAAATAGTGATTACGAAGACTTATTTTTGGAATGTAAAATGCTGCCGGTTCATGAGAGAGTAGTGATGTCAGTAGCCTTAGAACAGTATTGTAGCAATGAATTCAAAACCAATATTATACGCACAATATCCCAAAGAAACAATAATAATATGAGAAGATTTGTAGTACCCACTTTTTTTTTTTTTTGTTGTTTCACCCCTTACAGGGTAGGCAAAGGCATTACGCCATGCAGCCTCGTCATTAGTTAATGATATCCTTATGTAAATGGCTCTGCTTCAGAGTCCATGCACAAAAATACAGTGTCTTTAACACTTTCTACAACCCTAACGTGCCCTAACTTGGTTATCAGTAAAATGATAGCACTTTTACTGACGACTTTAATGTGACTTTTTGAGGCAATCCAAAAATGTCCATATCTCGCATTTTATCGAATTTCCCATTCACTGCACACTTTCACGGACACTTGCCACATAATAAACTATCACTATTATGAGTCAAAACCCGAAATACACAGCAAAATGAAAATTATACAAAAAACATGACGTCTCTCTTCGGATTCCCGCCAAAAAGCCATAACCTTCCAATTGATATAATCAGTGGTACCTAGTGTCACAAAAACTGCATTCAAAATTAGAATACATAAGTACCTACCTCTTTAACATTTTTTGTCAAAGCCGTGTGGAGAATATGTAAAAATAAATATATAATAGTTGAAGAGAAGGATAAGTTTAATAATACTAATTAGAAAAAGTGTAATTATAAAAAATATTATTAGTAGATGAAAAAAGGGAGCTACGTCTGCCAACAAACTGTTTTGCAGTTTGGCGGAGGTAATAATGTGTCTTGTAGAAATTGTTTCTGAGAATAAACACTTTTTCTTTCTTCTTTCTTTCTTTCAAACCATAAACGCCTTAAAAAAACTACCTACTTTAGTATAGCATGAAGCGAGCTCACTACCATACCATGGGCTATCTCTGCTATTTGAAAAAAGTAGATACGTATATAAGTTAATTAAAGGTATGTAACACAGGTAAAAATAACAAATACTTATATAGAGACCAAAATATATACGTATAGTTAGTAAGTAGGTATTAACCACAGTTTATGATTGTTAAACTGTGGTATTAACAATCCCGCTAAGGTATTATTTACAAGGTAAAATGTACCTCTGCTCTCAGGCACGCTAGATACGGGTCTCATTCATTGGTCAAAAGATTTGACCAGTAAGGGCAGAGTGCAGTGTGGGTGGAGCGTAGAAAGAGATAGCAATATCAATTTAATTTAGACTATCAACTTTGTAATTACGGCACTAAAAATATTAATCTGCACTAATATTATAAAGACGAAAGATTAGTTTTTAAACCGACTTCAATCAAAGAAGTTTCTGTTGTTTTTTATTATTAATGATGGGCATAATATTCTTGACCCTAGCCTAACCCGAGAGTAAGGACGAATCGCGGAGTCGACGATAAAAGTAACAACATACATAAGAAACAATTACTCAGTCTGATTTAAGTAGAAACTTTCGTAAACTTATTTATTTTTATAAATAAATGTACCTAACTTACAGAATACATACCTATATCTAAGGCATTTATCCTTTAAAAATGCTTAGGTACCTACGATAGAAACATGATCTACTTAATTCACTGGAGAATAGGTAGGTATCTAATGACGTAGTCTTCTATCAGAGAAAGAATATTCATAATGAGATCCATAGTAGGTAAACTAGATAATAAGTACCTACCTCGTCCACACGTACAAACAACTTTATTAGATATTTTCATTCTAGAATATCCAGAAATAAATAAAGGTACTATTTATTGTCAATCACCAGTACTTTTTACACTACCGTAAGAGAGACAAAGACGACAATACAACGAATGGGCGGAGCGTATACTGCTACTCGTCTAATATTAATCTAATCATGTAGGTAGGCCACTCCCAACTACCACCTCTCGAAAATCTCAGGATCAATCTTGACACTATAAAGAACTTAGTACCGACGTTGGAGGGGTGTCGTTCGCGCGTAAACATCTGTCAAAAAATTGCTGTGATCGTTGAGTGACTTTGGAGTTTATATTATGTTAATGTTATATCTACTATAAAAGTGTTATAATATTCATTTGATAAATTTTATTATAAGTGCCAAAATAAATTAATAGGTAATTAAATTGATCCAAAGTGTTGAAAGATATTTACGAAATAAATAAAAAGTTTTTGTGTTTAAAAATATTATTTTCTTTAGTGATGTGTCAATCGAGTTGGCGATAATTCGAATCGATCGATTTTGGTTAAAATTTAACAGTTGAGGTGAGTTTTATTTTCTTGGATCTAATTTAAGAAAAATAATGCCGCATGTCTGGTGAAAACTACGATTGAGTTTTTCAATAAATTACATAAATTAATACATAATTCATAAAACTTATTTAGGTAGGTACCCAGGTAAGTACTAAAATTACCTACCTAGGTAGGTAAGTTACAGTGCAAGAGAAAGTAGGTAGGTATCTATAAGTTTTTGTAATTTGAACATTGGAAATATTTTTTTAAAGGTGGGTAGTTAGTAAAATTGTAAGTGGGTAGGTAGGTAGGTATGTACGAATTGTAAGAGGTAGGGTAATCTCTCGAATGTTGACGTGGTTTAGTCATATTGAGCGGATGAATGAAAGGCGCGTGAATGGGCTAAGAAGTAGGTAGATACTTAGGTACTTAGATAAAAAGTCAGATAAAGAGTGCAAACGAGCATGCATGCATTTGATGGATGTGGATGAAGCACGAGACATCTGCTATAGCTTCGTAGCAAGTGGCGGTCTATTGTCTCTGCCTACCCCAATTGAAATAACCCTGAGATTAGGCCTACTGTATACCTACCTACTGTGAACCTCTGAAATAAAAAAAAAACAATGATTCAAGCTACCCGGTTCCCAAGTGACATATCTACCTACGCTTTCATAGACGCAGGGGAAACCGCAGGGCGCATCTAGCCGTCAAATAAAACTCGTCATACCTACTGGTACATTTTTAAAACATTTAGCCGTCACAGCATTATCTTAATCGCCGTCAAAACACAAAATCTGGCCACACATGGCTCCCACGTGCGATATCAAAGTTTATGTTACCGAGGACAATGGACGATCGTACATCGATATTAAAACTAAGAGATGTGACATCGCGCCTTTCCGGACGCACTGCGTTGACAACATTGGGAAAATTTTCATACAAAACTTTGAAGCATGTTAGAAGCTCAAGCGTCATGTCTGTTAGTATGAACGCGAGCTGTTTTTCGGTCGAAATTGTACAAGACTTATTCCACTTGGCTTCAAATTTTCCTCGCTTTGTCCCCTTTATGCCCTATTATATTTTAATCTCTTTGTTTGACAATCAAGGCGCCTTGTTTACGCCTGTCACTCTAATTCACACGTATGTACCTACCGATATTTCTAGACATTTTCGTAATTCTACAACCATAATATCCATAATTTTCAGTCGTAAGTAGGAAAATCTAATATTATGGTAACTATTTGATAAACGAAAAAAATATATAGGTACTTACCTACTTAATTAATCTATAGGTGGGTAGGTAGGTATGTCTTATATGTTTTTTATAACATTCAACATCACCATATCGATATTTTTGTAACAAAACATTAATTTATTTATTTATTTAACTTCATGTACCAAGAAAATGTACACATGGCGAATTTAATGCCTAAAGGCATTATCTACCAGTCAACCATCAGGCTAAGCAGAAATAATTTGGCGGAATGGCATGAATTACTAATTCAGAGACATGTGTAACAGACCTGGGGGCCAATTCTACTAAATGACAGCGGTGATAGTTGTATGACAATTACATGATTGTGGTCACTCAATGGTGATATTATGTCAAATTTTGACACTCAATGGTGATATTATGTCAAATTTTGACATAATATCACCATTGAGTGACCACAATCATGTAATTGTCATACAACTATCACCGCTGTCATTTAGTAGAATTGGCCCCCTGCTCCGGATCAGGGGTCCAAAAAATATCTTGTGAAAAGTGGGTAGGTATATCCAGAAATGAAATAATTTGGCAAACCCTCGGGGATAAAAGGCGTGAGATGATTTTTTTTGTAACAAAACATCCCTAAATTAAACGCACACCGACTCCATATGAGTGCAAATATAAGTATAGGTACCTACCTATAAACGTCAGAACAGCCTGAAAATATGTAATTTCAGTTCATATTCGAATAAACGATATTGATTAAACGTAATATAAAATTCCTTCGACCCTCCAAAAGGTCTGTCTTTGTCCAAACGGGATCACGAAACTCATCTATTGGAGTAATTGTGTCTACTGTATCGATGGCCGGGCCAGCCGGCTAATTTAATGACTGTGAACTCCCCTGAGATATGTCAATTAAATAATAATACTAAAATAACGCCCCATGATCACATTATCTACATTGTTCTCTCGGAGATACAAAAGCTAATGTTTAAATGTGTTTTTATCCAAGCTATAGTTTTTAACAGCAGTGGAACGGTTAAAGAGCCGGCCGAAAATCAGTGAGGCTCGGGTTCGAATCCTGGCATGTACCAATGAGTTTTTCAAAAACTTAGGTAGGAACATATTTATCACTAGCTCGACGGTGAAGGAAAACATCGTGAGGAAACCCGCAGGTCTCAGAATTAATTCTGAGATATGTTTAAACAGATCCGGTCCGGCGATGGGCTCGCCACCTATCACGTTTAGGGGTCCAATATATCTCGTGAAATATGGGTATATCCAGTAATGGAATACCTCTGCCTACCCCCTCGGGGATAAAAGGCGTGAGATTATATTATTATTATTATCTATAGGTAGTTTTTTTTACCATGTCTGCGATCTTATCGACAAACGTTAAGCCTGATAGATACATTTGGAAGAATTATCATTTTCATATTTATTAAGTTTGTATTACCCAGAACCTAATTAGAGTTAAACAATCAGAAGCCAGGGGGCCAATTCTACTAAATGTCCACGGTTACAGTTGGATGACAATGACATGTCAATGGTCAGTCGATGTGTTATTTGCTCTGAAGCGTGCCAAAATAACACAATTGACTGACCATTGAGATGTCTTTGTCATCCAACTATAACCGTTGACATTTAGTGGAATTGGCCCCAGTAACACCGTCTTTTTTGTATACCTACTGATAGATTCATCGACACAAAATGGTCATAAAATTTAAAGAAACACTTTTTGTAATTGTCATTTTTTTTTAATTGTCTTTAAATAAATAATAATATAATCTCACGCCTTTTTTATCCCCGAGGGGGTAGGCAGAGGTATTCCATTACTGGATATACCCACATTTCAAGAGATATATCGGACCGGGTCTGTTTACACATGTCTCAGAATTAATTCTGAGACCTGCGGGTTTCCTCACGATGTTTTCCTTCACCGTCGAGCTAGTGATAAATATGTACGTAAGTTTTTGAAAAACTCATTGGTACACGCCAGGATTCGAACCCGAGCCTCACTGATTTTCGGCCGGCTCTTTAACCGTCCGGGCTATCACTGCTCTGCTATGCTTAATTGTCATTGTAATGTAGATTAGAGATGGCTTTGTCGCCACGGGGTGGGAACATACAGGTGCTCGCAAAAATGACATTTAGGTGTATCAGGCAGAACTTTTGCTGATAGACCTTGAGTAATGACCAGAGATCGGCATTAGGTAGTGTGATTTGGTACCAAAGTAGGTAGAGGATATAATATGGAGTTGTTAAAACCACCATGTACCTACTTTTAAATCGAAGCACACATATGAAATGCCAAATTTCATATGTGTGCTTTGTGTCGGAGGGGACCGAAACTCCAATTTTTTTTAGCTAAGGAGCCGTACTATTACAAATATGCAGATTTTGTTGATTATCTCCAAAACCGGCCACTGTAGAGAAAATCACCTAAGAACAAAAGAAGTTTATATATATTAAGTAAATATGATACTGTAGAAAAATCTTGAAAATTTTCGGTTAAATTTTCAGAAGTCCCAAATAAAGTGGTGGTTTTAACAACTCCATATTACATCCACGTAGCAACTTTACCTACTATGGTACCTAATCACACTACCTAATGCCGATCTCTGGTAATGACACTGTCCACTAATGTCGCTCCCTATTGAAATTGAGTAAAAAATTCAAAATTAAGGTTATAATAATTAAGGTATTAAAAATACTAGCTACTTAATCGAAAATAAGTATGCAACATCAATATTATAAAATTATCTACCTAATTAGATACCAACCACACAGCTAGTTATTAATACGTGTGACGTTAATTCTGATTAGGTACGGGTTTCTGATGTTGATGTTGTCGAGGTATATTCTCCCCTACTTTTCTCTTACTATATTTACTAGGTACTACTAAATATTGTCTATGTTACTCAGGGATCTTCTAGCTTTCCATGGTGAAAGAATTTTTTAATCGGTCCCGTAATTTTGAATTTATTCGTAACAAACATACAAAAATACATTTCTTTCCTCTTTAGAATATTAGTAAAGAAAACGAGAGCAAAAAACTTGGAATGCAGTAACAGTAGTGCATTCATTAGTAGGTAAAGCAATCTTAAGTGGCATCTCTGGATGGACCAACCCTATTTCTGGCTGCATTGATAAAGAAAGAGCAGTGATAGAGCCGGCCGAAAATCGGTGAGGCTCGGGTTCGAATCCATGCATGTAACAATGAGTTTTTATAGAAGTTGTATATAGATATAGAAGATGGTACGGAAATACGCGAGTCCGACTTGCACTTGGCCGGTTTTTATTGTCTTGTCCACTATATTTAGCTTGAGGATTTTGTTTTGATGATTGTTTAGTTACTATATTCTATCTTCCTCTTTCGCAGCCTACTAGATGTCCAGCTACGGCAGCATGTCTCCCTCGGACGAGGGATTCGACCGCTATGAGCCGCCGTTTTACTGCCCGCCGACGCACCAAGGTAGGTAAATGCTTTTCGCTTAATTCATAGACGCTGGTCCCAGAATTAATTCTGCGGCGATGGGCTCACCACCTTCACGTTTAGGGATTGAATATTCTCGTGAAGAGTGGGTATTTTCAGAAATGGGCCCGGTCACCGATTGGATCACCAACACCACCTACCAATATAGGGGATATAGCTATATGTGAAACGTGTGTATTTCCAAGAATATAATACCTCTGCCTACCCCCTCGGGGATAAAAAGGGTGAGATTTTTTATTTTATTTAACCCTTGTGCAAATTAGACTCTAAACATATAATATACTAGCAGCGCCCCGCGGTTTCACCAGCGTAGTTCCCGTTCCCGTGGGAATACGGGGTAAAAATATAGTCTATGTGTTTTTCTGATGTATAAGCTATATAACTGAAAAGTTTTATCAAAATCCGTTCAGTAGTTTTTGCGTGAAAGACGAACACACATCCATACAAACTTTCGCGTTTATAATATTAATAGGATAACAGATTCTGTTGTTCTGGCAGGTAGCCCAATGGACGGCGGCGTGTTCTGGCCGGCTGCCTCTACGGAGGGACACGAGTTCGAGTCCCAGGACATGTTTCACGACACCTCTCACTATATCGGCCGTTACGGTAAAGTACCTAGTAGTTATAAGAAAGAAAATAAATTTATTAGACACTAGCTGTTCCGAACGATTTCACCCTAGTAGTCCCATTCCCGTGGGAAAATTATGTCGGTCCAGTAGTTTTTCAGTTTATTCGTTACAAACAGACTTATATAAAAATACAACAACCAAAGAGTATAATCTCACGCCTTTTTTATCCCCGAGGGGGTAGGGAGAGGTATTCCATTACTGGATATACCCACATTTCACGAGATATATTGGACCCCTAAACGTGATAGGTGGTGAGCCTATCGCCGGACCGGGTCTATTTACACATGTCTCAGAAATAATTCTGAGACCTGCGGGTTTCCTCACGATGTTTTCCTTCACCGTCGAGCTAGTGATAAATATGTACGTAAGTTTTTGAAAAACTCATTGGTACATGCCAGGATTCGAACCCGAGCCTCACTGATTTTAGGCAGGCTCTTTAACCGTCCGGGCTATCACAGCTCTAACACACAAACAAGCTCTATAACAACCAAAGAGGTTGGAAGAAAATCATTCTCTTTCCTACTTTTTCTTTTAACGTCTTTGACAACAACAAATCTTTAGGGTAAGTACATACCTCAATGACTTTTGTTTGTAATTAATTTGGAACGCGCCGAAACTGCTAGGTAGACCGATTTAAACAAAAATCACCAGTGAGTGGAAATTGCCGGGAACAGCTATTTATCACTACTTAGTATAAAACAAAGTCGCTTTCTCTGTCCCTATATCAATATGTCCCTATGTATGCTTAAACCTTTAAAACTACGCAACGGATTTTGATGCGTTTTTTTTATATTTTTTATTTTCTTATTTATTTAATACATTAACATAGACAAAATATTTACGAAACAAACCAAAAATCACCAAGATTTGTCTGGTTTGATAGGTACATCGAGTTGAAACAAAACATTCACATAGGTACACACAAACAGTTTTATCCACCCTCATCTACTTTACAAAAATATGGAAACACGTTTATGACAAGTACAGTCAGCAGGAAGGTCATAGTATCAGCAAAAAAGTGTGACTTTCATTTTGATTTAATATTACTTTTTGTAACACTATTTAAGAAATTAGGACACACATTTAATAGATAGAGTGATTCAAGTGGAAGGTTGGCTCAGTTGGTAGTGACCCTGCCTTCTCAGTCGGAGGTCGCGGGTTCGATCCCCGCTCGCCAAACATGTATGTTGGCTTCTTATCTGGTCGTTTAATATTTATTTAAGTATGTTTATCAGTTGTTTAGTACCCATAGTACAGGCTCTGCCTAGTTTGGGACTCAATAACTGGTCGCTAGTACGGATTATAAATGAAAGGTTTTCTTCAGGTTATGAGGACATGCAAATGACTGGCAACGAGCCCTACGACGCATACCACCATCACATGCACTCTTACCCACCAAACAACACAGGTGAGAGCTCGCCCCTGGCGATAAAAATGCATTCATCATCATCATCAGCCTATCTTAGTCCACTGCTAGACATGGGCCTCCCCTAATGAGCGCCATAGCGCCCTGTCTTCAGCTCGACGCATCCAGCATCTGCCTGCAGCCTTTCGCAGATCGTCATCCCATCAGGCCGGAAGGCGTCCTACACTACGTTTGCCGAGGCGCGATCTCCACTCCAGAACACATTAAGAATGCATTAGTGTATTCATATCTCAAACGACTTCAAAAAAAGAGAAGGTTCTTAATTCGATTTTCGATTTACTCGATTATTTTGGAGTGGAAGACAGATAGATAAGACAGATCTTGCCTCTCTATCGGTTGGTTCGCGTTCTCGCTTGCACGCTCGGCTCAGGCCGAACGTGATAGTTTTTCATGCGTGCTGCAGCAGGCGTTCCACGATTTATAATATTATGACGTTATCACGTACCAAATACCAAAATTACACTTATAGAGGTCAATAGTCTAATAACGAGGCACTCCAAACTCGTCCATGAAGATTGGCTAAATGTAAACAGCAGCCCATCTTCACCGACGAGTTGTTGGTTCCAAATGCAGTACCCCGAGAAGAGCCAGCAAGAAACTTAAGGGCAGTTCTTTTTAGTATCATGTCTTTCTCCTGTGGTTTACAATAATAATTATTATGAATAGCCTTACATAGCGTCGATTCGGTTAATCCAGTAACAGTTGTGAACAGTAATGTTTCCAACAGTATTGGATCATTTAGTTAGATCACGAATTGCAACCTGTAATCTTTTTCCAACAGTATTAGTTAGATCACTATTTGCAACCTGTAGTCTTTTTCCAACAGTATTAATTAGATCACGAATTGCAACCTGTAGTCTTTTTCCAACAGAATTAGATCACTATTTGCAACCTGTAGTCTTTTTCCAACAGTATTATATCACTATTTGCAACCTGTAGTCTTTTTCCAACAGTATTAGATCACGAATTGCAACTTGTAGTCTGTTTCCAACAGTATCAGATCACTATTTGCAACATGTAGTCTGTTTAAAACAGTATTAGATCACTATTTGCAACATGTAGTCTTTTTCCAACAGTATTAGATCACGAATTGCAACCCCTCCCCCTGCGGTTCGACCGGCCCGCCCCCTCTTTCGTCCGAGTGGTCAAGAGAAGGACGACAGCCAATAAGAAGGAGAGGCGGCGGACTCAAAGCATCAACACTGCTTTCTCAGACCTCCGAGAATGTATACCCAACGTGCCACCCGACACAAAGCTTTCGAAGGTAAGTATTCAAAAAACCGGCAAAGTGCAAGACGGGTATACTATCCTCACTAATACGAGTATTATAAATAATGCAAAAGTAACTCTGCCCGTCTGTTACGCAATCACGCCTAAACTACTGAACCGATTTTAAAAATTCTATAACCAATGGAAAGCTGCATTAACAGCGACTAACACAGGCTATATTTTATTCCCGTATTCCCACGGGAACGGGAACTATAGGCATTAAACCGCGGCGGTGCTAATTCTCTATAAATATTGAGTAGGTACGTGGCTAATTCGGAACTGCCCGTCTCACTCTAGCTCATATAATCGCCAGATGGTGCGTAAGAGATCGCAGAGCATCAACACTGCGTTCTGTCTTCTGAGAGAGCGAATTCCAAATGTTCTGCCAGATACCAAGATGTCGAAGGTTGGTTCAGGCGAGTGTGGTCTGGTTGGGATAGGGCTGTTTTGGGCTACGAGAAACAAATGAAAAACCCGTAAGCCAAGAAAATGAGACACAATTGATTTTTTATTTCTGAACCGCATGGTGCTATAGACTGATGTGGGAGTCGGGCACACGGAGGGTTCCCTATATTTTGTATTGGTGTTTTAGCACACACTGGATTCGATTCTGCAGACCACCTAAAATTCCTAATTTTAGGTTAGCATATTATTCCTTCTTTATATAATACGGAAGAAAAAGGACAGAAACAAACCATAGATTGAAGAGTAACGTCAAACATGTAAAAAACAACATAATTGAACGTCGCTAAAATTGCTAAACACGCCATACATGAGCAGACTAATTTTAATTTGACAGGACTAAATATCTCTCGTCTGTTTTTTTTTCTAGGAGAAAGAAAATGACAGGACTAAACTAAAATAAGTTTAGTCGCTGTTATGCAGAATCGAGCCCAATACCTAAGTTTTTTTTAAGGAAATGCATTACTACCTAATGAGTTTTTCAAAACTTAGGATATTTATCACTGGCTCGACGGTGAAGAAAAATCTCGGAAACGCGCAGATCCCAGAATTCTAAGGCATGTGTAAACAGACCTGCAGGCGTATTCACAGAGGCTCGACACCGTTTCCGTTCGATTCAGAAGAAAAATTTTCCGAAGTCGAATCTATCGACTTCGGAAACTGTATTCTAGGTGTTTCCGACAGCCACGGAAAATTTTCCGAATCCTTATGTCAATATGACATTCGTTTTCGATACCGACATCTGTGAATAGCCCATCTTCTAGAGATTTTCAGATTCCCAGTCGAATACCGAAGCTCCGTGAATACGCCTGCCGGTCCGGCGATGGGCTCACCATCTATCACGTGGGTCCAAAGAATATCTTGTGAAAAGTGGATATATCCAATAATGGAATACTGCCTACCCCCTCGAGGATAAAAGGCGTGAGATTATTTATTTTATTTTATTTTTATTCTTCCAAATCAGACGGAACGTTTGTTTATTTATTTACTTATTTATTTATTAAAGACACACAAAACAGACATCGACGAAAATGCACTATACCAACTTAGTTAGTTAGTTATACAGCTTCGACCTAATCGCAGTCCTTACACATGTGTGTAGTACCTACAGATGCAACTACATTACTACATGCATTACGAACTATATTTGCACAATCTTAAACGTTACAAAAGATAAAGAAATATTCATAACAATTGTTGATGGTACGTTCGAATAAAACAATGAGGGTAGTTTTAACAAACCTATTGCAACCAGACCACACATCGCCGCGGTATTGCTCCCCAGCGCTTATACTAACTCTCCTCCAAATCCAGATCAAGACGCTGCGGTTGGCGACCTCCTACATCTCCTACCTCCTGAAGGTGTTGGAGACGGATGGGGAGCCCGCAGGAGGCTTCAGGGCCGAGCTGCATCATACTCCGCCGCGGCGAAGGACAGGAGAGGCACAGGTAAATGTTTTTGAATCATCCCATCTAAGTATTCGAAAAGTGACGTTTTGCTCCTCAATAATAGGGAGCAAAGTAAGTCTTTTCCGATGGGATTTTAATAAGTGCGAATAAAAGTGTTTTGAATTTGGAATTTCTAAACATAAAATTTATAGAAATAAAACTCTAACGGGGTCGTGTATGTACTTGTACATGAGATATTTTTTGAAAATGTTAGACAGGGTTGTGTAGCATCGCCATGGCTTTTCAACCTTTTCATGGATAGCTGTTTGACAGATTTGAAAGAGCGAGATTGTGGAGTACGAATGGGAGAGGTACGTGTCAAATGCCTGTTATACGTCGATGATCAAGTAATACTTGAACCATCGGCGTGTAAGTTGCAGAACACTGTAACTCTTGTGAATGAGGCTTTTAAGAAGAAAGGCATGAAAGTGAATGTAAGCAAGACGAAGGTAATGGTTCTGGAGAAAGATATCCTCCTCCCTCCCCCTCCCCTCCCCCCTCCCACTATTCCCACCTCCTAAGGCCGGCAACGCAGTTGTGACTCTTGAGTTGCAGGTGTCCATGGGCGACGGACGTCACTTACCATCAGGTGACCCGTCTGCTCGTTTGCCCCCTTTTTTATCATAAAAAAAAAAGAAAGATAGGGACATGTCTGAATGTGATATTATGATTGAAGGCGAGAAAGTAGAACAAGTGTCAGAGTTTGTTTATTTGGGAAGTAAGTTTACAAGAGACGGAAAGTGTGACAATGATATCGAAAGGAGGGTGAATGCAGGGAACATGATTAACGGAGCTTTGCACTCCTTTATGAAGAGCCAGAATGTGACAAATAAAGCACGTCTGGCTGTACATGATGGTGTGTTAGTACCTACGTTGATGTATGGCAGTGAGTGTTGGGAATGGCAGAAGAAGCATGAAAGTAGAATAGATACAGTCGAAATGCGTTCATTAAGAAGCATTAGTGGAGTAAGATTTATAGATAGAGTGAAAAATAGTGTGAGAGAGCTTTGCGGCTTGAAAGATGATATGGTGACTAGGATTGAAATAGGAATGCTCAGGTGGTTTGGTCACATTGAGCGGATGAATGAAAGTCGTCTAACGAGACAAATATACAAAGGTGTTGTGAATGGGCGAGTCGGTAGAGGACGACCTATAGGCGTACCTACCTCGACCAAATCGGCGATGTGTTGAAGAAAAGCCAGATAAAGAGTACCCGTTACCGACGAGCATGCATGAGTCGTTTGATGTATGTGAAGGAAGCGCGAGAGATCTGCCAGGTTCGTAGCAAGTGGCGGTCTGTTGTCTCTGCCTACCCCAATGGGAAATAGAGAAATCCGTCCTGTAGTTTTTGCACAACCAGACAGACAGACGGACAGACAAAAATAAAAAATATATGTTTTGGAATCTACATCGATAAGTATACAACGCGTAACAGAAAAAGCGCAATTCCTCATACACCCCAATTAGTATGTTAACATGAAAAAAGTATGATGCAATCGAACTTTAGTTGTGTCTAACCAATTTTCTTAGATAAATAGCAATAATAGCACGATTTCCATACATAGCACTGAATTCAGCTATTCCAATTAATTTTTCGGAAAAAATTAACACATATTAAAAATAGCTGAAATCGATTAAGTAGTCGATACTGAACAAACTAATTTCAGGAATTGCGCTTACTCTGTTACATATTGTATACACTACCTACACCTAAAATTTTCAAAAAATTTTCATGTACCTACAGTCACGGCATCTTTAGAGTTTTATTTTATGTACCTATAGATATTACTCATTGCGCATGATGACTATGAGTAGGTAATAACTATAAAAATATAGGTACCTATAATTTCCATAACCAGAGATGCACTCAACTGTGATTCACAAGGGAATGCGGGCTATCATCCACTCGTGCGCACATGGCATTGCGATAAGCGCTTGCGCAGTCGTACCGTGCACTTGTCGGCGCCAGCGCACCCGCTACCGTCTAGTCTGACTTCAAGTGCACTGAGTTTTTAGATTTATTTTTACGAGCTACATCCATTTAGGTGGGAAAAAATATCAGTAACTAGCGACTATGATGTATTATATACATATAAACCTTCCTCTTGAATCACTCTATTAGGTATATTAAAAAACTGCATCAAAATCCGTTTCGTAGTTTTAAAGATCTAAGCATACATAGGGACAGACAGACTTTGTTTTTAACCGACTTCAAAAAAAGGAGCAGTTTATCAATTCGTATCGTATGTTTTTTTTATTTTTGTACCCAAAGAGTAATATAATAGGGCGTAGAGGGGACAAAACGAGGAAAATTTTAAGCCAAAAGTTATTCCAAGTGGAATAAGTCTAGTACAATTTCGACCGAATGACAGCTCGCGTTCATATAGTATGTTCTAACTGTCATGACGCTTCAGCTTCAAACATGCTTCAAAGTTTTGTATAAAAATATTCCCAATGACCCCTCTATGTCCTATTATATTTTAATCTCTTTTTTGTACTTCAGAACTTTCAACCGGTTAAACAGATTTTGATGATTCTTTTTTATTTGAAAGCTGGTGCTTCCAGATTGGTCCCACTTTAATTTCGTCCAATTCTGACGATGGAATCCATGAGAAAACCATATAAGTCTTAAATTTTGCAATAAGTACCTACCTATGTGCGCGACAAATGGACGAATAACTCAATATCACGCCAACCGATTTCGATGTTTTTTTTTAACCGACTTCAAAAACGGAAGAGGTCCTCAACCCTACTGTATATTTTTGGTTTTTAGGGTTCCGTAAACACAAATGATGTATTTCTGTTGCCGCTATAACAACAAATACTAAAAACAAAATAAAATAAGTATTAAAGGGGGGCTCCCATACAACAAATAAGCGATATTTTGCTATTTTTACAGATAATGGTGCGGAACCCTTCCTGCGCGAGTCCGACTCGCACTTGGCCGTTTTGTTTTTTACTCTTTAGAGTTCTATGTAGTCATAAATGAAATTATAATAAATATCATCTTGTAATGAACCCGTAACAGTCCACTGCTAATCCTTTTTCATATATACATGAGGAAGTAAAGAAAACAAATATGCACACGCCTTATCCCCAGGAGGTTGGCAGAAGAATTAAATTTCTGGAAACGCACATTCACCGATATACATTCTGTGGACCGTATAGGTGGTGAGTCCATCGCCGGACCGGGTCTGTTACACATGGCTCAGAATTAATTCTGGAACCTGCGGGTTTGTTCTCGTTTTCCTGTACCGTCACAAAACTTATTAATGCATTAAGCACACTCCTCACCTTAGAGTGCCTACCTACAAATAAGTAGATATAAACAGATCTGCAACACTTTCTAAATATTAGTGTAATTTATCTGGCGCGCGGCGAATGGCAGGCCATGTGGTTTTCTATATTAAATTAGCGAGAATGGTCTGTGCTATAAACGGACAGCGTTGCCCATTGAATTATTTTATACTAGCGACCCGCCCCGGCTTCGCAGGTATATGCCCGTCCAGTAACACCCCCTGTCACACTGTAACTGGGGGTCGATTTTTGAATCTCACCAAGTGACTAATTCTCACCGATGTAAGTGATTTTCGAAAGTTCGTATTTTTGAAACTCATCGGTGACTTACATTTGTCATACCTATGATATCGATTCACGAGTGCCCCTACCCACTCGTAATTGAAATCACCATGCGATTGTTTTTGACAGTTGACGTAGTGCCATCTGCCAAAAGGGCCATAGCATGTTTTTTTCGGAATAATTAGTAGCGGGGCTCGATTGTGATATTTTGTTTATTGAAAACAGCGTGTGACTTTCAAAAATACGGCTTTTGGAAAATGGTGACATAAAAGTCATCGGTGATCATTTTACTTTTTTGTATCACTGTGTCACTTGTTGCATATTTTTATTGGTGTACAGTCAAGAGCAAGTCAAGCTTGACACTACCAGTTTAAGCTGAGCTCTGATTTGTACTGCGCGCCATAGAATACAGGGCCGGGTCAAAGTCCAAAGTGTCAAGCTTAGCGTGCTCTTGACTGTACAATAAAGAGTTGTTACTTACTTACTTTTTACTTAGTTTCGGCCGAAACCGAAACCTAAACCGAAACTCATGTGGTCAAGTATAAAATTCCTTAAAATACTGAAATTTGGTGCATTTTACCGATTAATCTGCATTAATTATTGTATTAACTGAAACACAATATATTAATTTTTTTGTAATCATTTATTTAATATAACATTTTTCAAATTAAGTTCTCATAGCAAAATGTTGATCAGTTATCAATAATCAAATCACTAATTTAGGAGAGATTTTAGATTAATGTAGTTAGGCGAGTGGGTACGACAACTTCCGAAATCAGTTTCGGTTTCGGCAAATTTATTATTCTTACTATTGTACTAGGATATAGCACAATTGTCGCCTGCGGTATTCCCGAACCGATACGACCTTCAAACCTTCAAGAAGAGAGCGTACTCCCACCTCAAACTCAATGCACTTGTGACTCTTGAGTTGCAGGTGTCCATGGGCGATAGTACTCATTTACCATCAGGTGATCCGTCTGCTCGTTTGCGCCCTATTACAAAAAAAAAACAATTTAGTAGCGGTAAGGTGCTACAAATTCGTAAGCTTATATAAAGCTTATAACTTGGACCGTGGAGCCGCACGTGCCAGACACCCCTAACACATAAAGAACACAGAATCACCGGAATCATTAGTTTATTACCGCCAGAGATCGAAAAATAAAAACTCAATAAAAATTACAATGTTTCCTGTTTTATATTCCACTGGTTTCTTCCAGATTTTTCGTTCGTATTTCGAGATTCAAAGTTGACTATATCCTTAAGTTCATCTCGGGGTTATCACTAATCTCTACATAGTATAAAAAAGAGTCGCTTCCCATCTGTCTGTCCCTATGTATGATTAGATCTTTAAAACTACGCAACGGATTTTGATGCGGTTTTTTAATAGATACAGTGATTCAAGAGGAAGGTTTTAGTCAGCATTCCACCCGTGCTAAGCCGTGGCGTGTTGCTAGTTAATTATATTATAAAGAGAAAAGATTTGTATTTCTGCATGTTTTTAACGAATAAACTTAAAAACTAGACCGATTTTAGAAATTATGATTTAGAGGTAAAGAGCAGTGATAGCGGTTACGGTTAAAGAGCCGGCCGAAAATCAGTGAGGCTCGGATTCGAATCCTGGCATGAACAAATGAGTTTTTCAAAAACTTAAGTACATATTTATCACTTGCTCGACGGTGAAGGAAAACGTGAGGAAATCCGCAAGTCTCAGAATTAATTCTGAGACATGTGTATATAGACCCGGTCCGGCGATGGGCTCACCACCTTTAGGGGTCCAATGTATCTCGTGAAATGTGGGTATAACCAGTAATGGAATACCTCTGCCTACCCCCTCGGGGATGAAAGGCGTGAGATTGTTTATTTATTTATTGTTTTAGAAATTCTTTCACCAATGGAAAGTCACATTATCAGGAAGTAAAATAGGCTATATTTTATTCCCTATAATACAACTTAACAGAAAAAGCACAATTCCTCATACTTCCCAATTAGTATCTTAATATAAAAAAAATATGATGCAATCGAACTTTGGTTGTGTCTAACCAATTTTCTTAAATATCGATTAATAATAGGATTTCCATAGAAAGCACTAAATTCAGCTACGCTAATTTATTTTTGGGAAAAATTTAACACTATTAAAAATAGCTGAAATTGAATAAGTAGTCGATACTGAACAAACTAATTGCAGGAATTGCGCTTATTCTGTTACATGTTCTATATTTCCTGTTAATAATATTGCTGTAGGAGATGTAGGTAATCACAATTAATTTTAATAATAACAAATGAAGTTATAAGCATCCCTTGAGTTTCTTGTCGGTTCTTTTTAGGGTACCTATATAAGTAGTGCATTTGGAACCAGCAACTCGTCGGTAAGGGGTATAGTCTAGGCAATAAAGGTAGTGGACCCCAACATTAATTCCTCAGTCGACGAAACTTTGCAGGATTGTAGTATAGTATGAGACAATACTTGCATAAAAAAAAACCTAACCCAAGTTCGGTTTTTATACTAAAAAAAATTTTTTTTTTGTTTGATAATTTGATATTTTCTGAAAATAATGAAGCGAGACGGTTTTTATTTTGGATTTTCCTATTGTGAGTTACACAAAGCGACTATTAAATGACATTCCAGTTAAAAAAATGGACTGAGCAATTTTCCCGTGCAAGGTAACTTACAACTACGTCTGAGTTTTGTTGTTTCTACCAGGAGATTTTTTTAGATATTTCGCATATAGCTTTCTTAACACACATGAATATTGCTGGCGAAGAAAATTTTGACTGAGCATTTATCCCAACAAAGATATCAAATAAATAAGTATTTCAGTAAAACTACCTAACTTCGGTTAGGTTTTTTTTTTAGATTTTGTTATGCATGTATTGTCTCATACTATACTACAATCCTGCAAAGTTTCATTGACTGAGGAATTAATGTTGGGGTCTTCATACAAAAATCCGCTTCATTGCCTGGACTATTAAAATTCAGCCAACCTCTATTACAAAAGTTTATAGGCTTGCTATTAGTTAGACTATTGACGTTGTAACGTTGCACTCACATGTTTTAGTAAGTTAACTTATTTCAACTTAAAACTACAATTAAAATATTAAAACCTACATAAAATTTACTTCTTATACTGACTTAACTATTTAATTGAAAACAATAAATTATAAAAATACAAAATATAAAAGTTAAATAAAATAAAAAGCAATGATTTAAGTTGTGTTGCGCAACAGTACCGGTGCTGCGTATCGCGTCTCCTATTGGTCAAGGCTTGATCTTTTGTTCTCGGGGAATCTTCGAGATGCGCCTTCGCTACGGTCTTTTAGATTTGTCATTCACTGCTAGCTAGAACCTATGTTGGTGCGTTCACAGTATAATTTTTAAGTATATTTTTTTTACCTACACAAATACATGAATTTTGAGTTGGAGTTTAGGTACGGGTTCAATGGAAACCGCAGAAAATGGTATAGAATCATTATGAAATATTTATAAGTAACACAAGGCAATTAAATTAATACATTTTTATAAAAAAAAAATGCTAAAAATAGTAACGAAAATAAATAAAACTCCCGAAACATGTGTAAAACAAACGGGAAGTTGTTAAAGTATTTTTATACTGACAGACACGCTCCTGCTTTTTATTAGTAAACAAAGTTAACACTGCGCAGGCGCAGGTAGAATTTTTCGAACTCAGATTCAAACTCATTTATTTTCTGTAGGTATGGAATATACACTTAGGGTCGCGACACACCTGCGGAACTTACAGCGCGGAACTTTTGGTGAACAACAACAACAACAACACAACAACAACAACAACAACAACAACAACATTACGGCTGACGCGGGAGGCTGATCCATTTATCTTTAAAGTGAAACGTCAATGTATGTTGTTCACCGAACCTTCGGCGCCGTAAGTTCCGCAGGTGTGTCGCGACCCTTAGAAAGTCAATAGTCTAAACAATAGTGACTCGAAGGCAAGCATCATCGCCGATGATACGCAATATGTGGACTACTTTAGCCTATTTCAAAACTTTTAACTAAATGCGACTTTGACTAGACTACCTTAAGTAATAGATATACTTACATATTTAAATATTTTTTTCTACGTCTCAGATGATTTTAGAAATCACAAAAGAAAACCAGCGTAAAGCAATCCTTGCATTGCATTTCGTTGAGTGAGTGAGGTAACCGGAGGCCCCCCCCCCCTCCCCCTACTCCCACCTCAAAGGCCGGCAACGCAGTTGTGACTCTCGAGTTGCAGGTGTCCATGGGCGATTTGCCCCCTTTCCTCTTATAAAAAAAAAACAAAAGCGCGGCCGCGGGTATTCACCCAGCCTTAAAACAAAACACTCCTTGTGTGTTGCAGTCGAGTAAAAAATCAGTCAAACATAATAATTACACGCATCGTTCTCCCTAAACGAGCCAAAAAAACCGTTTTTTAGGTAACGGCATGGCAAAAACCGGCGCTAATTCGACAGAAGCCACGTGTGTCTGGTTAAAGAAACTTTATCTTGCTCGAGGGAGTTGTAACTTCGGGCCGACTTGAAGTCTCATTTTTTGTTAGAACGTGTGCCGGAAATAATACAAAGAGATAATATATACTTATATGATATAATCTCACGCCTTTTATCCCCGAGGGGGTAGGCAGAGGTATTCCATTACTGGGTATACCCACATTTCACGAGATATATTGGACCCCTAAACGTGATAGGCGGTGAGCTCATCGCCGGACCGGGTCTATTTACACATGTCTCACAATTAATTCTGAGACCTGCGGGTTTCCTCACGATGTTTTCCTTCACCGTCGAGCTAGTGATAAATATGTACCTATGTTTTTTTGAAAAAGTCATTGGTACATGCCAGGATTCGAATCCGAGCCTCACTGATTTTCGGCCGGCTCTTTGACCGTTCGGGCTATCACTGCGTAGGTATAGATTAAATATCTATTTGAAATACTTAATACAACAAATTTTATATTCTGAACCAGCGGCTGCCAAGCGGCCGCGCGTGGATTCAATTTATTCTCGTTCTCGTGGGAATTTCCAAAAATCTTATCTTACCGGTTACCTACGACATATTAAATATTTCAAGTTTATTTTCGTTTCGGAGTAGTACGTATTTCACTTTTTACCCATTTTTTAAATTATTCCGTTGGAATGAGATATTATATCATTATTGTTATAATTGAATTTTCCAATTTTAAAATCAAGAAAACGTATTTTATCAAAGTGATGTTTAAATAATCGGTATATTGAACCAAAAAGGGTTTATTGTTACTAGTGACCCGCCCTGGCTTCGCACGGGTGCAATGCTAATACTTAAACCTTCCTCTTGAATCACTCTATCTATTAAAAAAAAACGCATCAAAATCGGTTGCGTAGTTTTAAAGATTTTACGTCACACAGCCATGCATTGTCATCCAAACTAAACGTGTATACAAAATTTCGGCTCAATCGTTTGAAGAAATACATACATACATACAGCTCACGCCTTCTCCCCCCAGGGGTAAGCAGAGACAATGGATCGCCACTTTACCCGATCTCCGCACACTTCCCTCGCTTCCTTCACATCCATAAGCCTTTTCATGCACGCTCTTTTATCTCTTCGCACTCCGGACCCCAGTTTTTCCTTTGCATCCATCAACATTCGCACCATAAATCTCTTTCGTTACTCTTCTTTCATCCATACGTTTTAAATGACCAAACCATTGAAGAAATCTGCTTCAAAATTGAGTTGCAAGATTCCAACCGAAGAAACATATATATATGTAAATAAAAGCTTGTAAAATGTCGATATTTTGTCCCCAGGCTCACTCTGCGGCGGAGAAGAGAGGCAAAGGGCGCACAGGATGGCCTCAACACGTCTGGGCCCTTGAGTTGAAGACTGAACAGAATCTACAGAGCTAGGCCAAGATTCTGATTATTTAGTCTACATTCTGCTGATCTAGGCCAAGATTCTGATGATATAGGCCCAGATCCTGATGGGCATGATTCAACACGTCTGTTGGTTTCTAGTCTGGGTGTCAATATTTTGTATAAATGTTAATCAGTTGTTTAGCTTTATGTACAGCAAAGAGATTAAAATATAATAGCTTAGGGCATAGAGAGTGCATTAGGAATATTTTCATACAAAACTTTGAAGCCTAAGCGTCATGTCCTTGTCATGTCAGTTAGTATGAACGCGAGCTGTCATTCGGTCGAAATCGTACTATAGATTTATTCCACTTGTAATAACTTTTGGCATCAAATTTTCCTCGCTTTGTCCCCTCTATATGCCTTATTATATTTTAATCTCTTTGATGTAAAGGCTTTGGCTAGTTTGAAACTAAATGGCCATGTGTAAATTATCACACATTATTATTATTAATATACAATATGTAACAGAACAAGCGCAATTCCTGCAGTTTGTTCAGTATCGACTACTTAATCGATTTCAGCTATTTTTAAGATGTATTAAATTTTTCCGAAAAATAAATTAGCATAGCCGAATTTAGTGCTACCTACGGAAATTGTACTATTATTGCTCTTTTTTTTAAGAAAATTGGTCAGACACAACTAAAGTACGAAGGCATCATATTTTTTTTATATTATTATACTAATTGAGGTGTATCATGTATGAGGAATTGCGCTTATTCTGTTACGCGTTGTATAGGCCCATATTCTCAGCATACGCTCAGAATATGGGCTCATATATGTTTTGGCCTGTATAGGCCTGTATCTACAATAAATAATCTGCACACTGCAAAATATGTAGACCAAGTTCTGTAAACTTATGACATGAGTTCATATCTTCTTTGGATAAAAAAATAAAACTACAAGGCACCATAGTCTTTATTTATTTTTGATTGATTGGAAATTGAAATCGTGCTTTTTAACAAAATCGCCTATTTCAAAGCTTCGATACATCGATGTAATGTTGATTAGGTAGTGTGAATCTCTATGAATAAAAGTTCAGTTCCATGCAATACGTATTTTTAGGATATCTTTTTTTATCTGTTGTTTTTTTTATAAGTTTTAAGTATAGTCAGAGATTTTTATTTAGAATTTTAGAAGCGACAATTATTGTATTTTTTCAATGACTTAATAATAAAATATTCATTATTTTGACGTGTCAACGTCTTATAATTCGATGTAGCCGGCTGCATGCACGAAAAAGTATGACGTATGCGGCGTTCCAGTGCAAGCGAGAGCGCGCAACGAGCGACAAAGAGGCACAATCCATTCCATCAGTATTTACGAAAAAGTATGACGTTGTCACGTTCAACTATTGTCAGTAAACCGACTTTACAGACAACCGATTTTTTTTTTCGTACCATCTATTCTTCTTACTAGAAAGTCTTACGTAAAACGGAACAATGTGAACTGTCACCGAACCCGAGCTATGGGAAATGATGTTAAAGTTTGCTGTGTCTCGTGAGAGTTTGTCAGCCTTTTGTTGTATATTGTACTTAATAGTGATAACTTTTAAATTATACCACATAGAAAGCCAAAGAATAAAATTATGATTTAATTTAAACTTTAAACTGTTTCATTTTTCTCCACAATCAAAATAGAGATACCTTAGGAGCGGGACATACAAGAAGCATCGGGCGGAGGTGCGGCGAGGGGAAGCGCGGGCGGCGCCACGCTACTTCTTTGACATTTCACACAAAATGTATAGAAGAGACGAGCATGCTACACGAATGAGACTCGACAATAATTATTATGGAGCACGTGTACGTTACATCGAACAAGTAACAATACTTTACTGTGTGAGAAATATTACATAGAACTCTAAATAGTTAGAAATCTAAAGAGATTAAAATATAATAGGACATAGAGGGGGCATTGGGAATATTTTCATACAAAACTTTGAAGCTCAAGCGTCATGTCAGTTAGTATGAACGCGAGCTGTCATTCGGTCGAAATTGTACTAGACTTATTTCACTTGGAATAACTTTTCGGCTTCACATTTTCACCGCTTTGACCCCTCTATACCCTATTGTATTTTAATCTCTTGCAAAAACCGAATGCAACGAATGATACAGTCGAATTGAAAAGTTCTTTTTTAGAAGTCGGTTAGCATTAAAGAATCATCGAAATCGGTTGCCATGATATTGAGTTATTCGCCCATTTGTCGCGCACAAACTTAATGCGAGTTTAAGAATTATAATGGATGCCATTGGCAGAACTAGACCAAATAAAAAAAAATCAAATAAGTAACGAATCATCAAAATCGGTTCACGCAGTCGAAAGTATATAAAATGATAAACTGACTGACTGATTGGTGATATATCAGCCTAAACCGCTGGGTCTAAAGACTTGAAATTTTGCACATAGATAGCTTATACAGTGTATGCATGAGCTAAGAAAGGATTTTGCAAAATTCTACCCCTAAGGAGGTGAAATAGACATGCGCGAGCGAAACCGCGCGTAGAAGCTAGTTCTTACTAAAAAGTATTTGCGTTTTCTCCACAAGAAAACTATCTTACGTCTGTATATTTCTTTCTAAATTTTGGTAGCAAAAGTATTTGGTTTTGCAATTTCATCTTGCTCGAGAATATTTTCCGGCGGTAAATTTACGTCTTCTTCACTTGATTCGTAATTTTATTCAATAAATTCTTTCAACACAAGCTTGAAAGCTTATAAGATTTGTAAAAAATGGCGGGAATATGCAACTGCGCATGTACTGAAAACTTTCTAAGCCGGCAAGGAAATAAGGCAAAGTGCCTATAACTATTTTGTTTGTTGGAAATATTTAATTTATTTACAGAACATTATATCTCTATTTACCAGATTATACCAAAATGTTGATGATTTAAATTTAGATATTTAGGAGCAGTGATGATAGCCTTTACGGTTAAAGAGCCGGCCGAAAATCAGTGAGGCTCGGGTTCGAATCCTGGCATGTACCAATGAGTTTTAAAAAAAAAACTCACGTACTTATTTACCACTTGCTCGACGGTGAAGGAAAACATCCTGTGGAAACCCTCAGGTCTCGGAATTAATTCTGAGACTTGTGTAAACAGACCCGGTCCGGCGATGGGCTCACCACCTATCACGTTTAGGGGTCCAATGTATCTCGTGAAATGTGGGTATATCCAGTAATGGAATACCTCTGCCTACCCCCTCGGGGATGAAAGGGCGTGAGATTATACTATACTATACTTACTATTTATTTACTGAAAACAAACCTTTTTTGGCTATTAATTATGAATTTTCGAAAACTAAAAACTCCTTGCTCTTTAGTTTTGCTTTTACATGAGAATTAAAAAACCGGCCAAGTGCGAGTCGGACTCGCGCACCGAGGGTTCCGTACAACCTTGCAAATTTATGGTTTTCGTAATTTTTCCTTTATCTATGCTATAAGACGTTGCTTCGTACCAAATTTCAAGATTCTGAGTTCACGGGAAGCACCCTGTAGGTTTTGATTCCCTTGCAAGTGTCGAAAATTTGCGGCATAAACGGCTGTATCTTTTGATTGCGTTGGCTTAGAAGTTTGATTTTTTCACAGCTTCAAGGGACAGTAGACCTGAGTAATTGATATAAATTTCAGCTTCATACCTCCACGCGTTCCTGAGAAAAAGGGTCTTGACAGACGGACGGACAGACGGACAACACATAAAAACATACTTATCTGCACGGATTGGTAGATAGTGCGGAAAAGTTCAACTAGGCATTTTGGCGGGAATCCGAAGATGGAAGACATGCTTTTTGTATAATTTTCATTTTGCTGTATATTTCGGGTTTTGACTCATATTAGTTAATACAATATGTGGCAAGTGTCTGTGAAAGTGTGCAGTGAATGGTAAATTGGATGGACATTTTTGGATTGCCTGAAGAAGTCACAACGAAGTCTTCAGTAAAAGTGCTATCATTTTACTGTTTATGTGCAAGGGAGGGATGTTGAAAGCTATGAAGACACAAAATTTTTGTAAACTAAAGACTTGAAAATTAAATTACTTGACATTGGCACAATGCTAATTGCTAAATGTGGTTCCATTATACAACGCGTAACAGAAAAAAGCGCAATTCCTCATACACCCTGTACTGCGGGTCTAAAAAGGCCGTTTCGGGTGAATCATAATAGAATTCTATTTCGATTCATATTCGAAATTTTCACCAAATACGAATCTGCTAATGAATTGAATTGTCAGTGAATCACTAAATTATGGGACCATTTTACGAAATTTAGAGGAATTGCTTAGGATTTGCTGGGAATTCAGAAAAGGAGAATTGCTCAGAGGAATTGCTCAAAGTGGCCATTTTAGACCCACTGGTTCGATTTGGTAATAATAAAACACCAACTGCTTGTACAACAGCCTACTCGCTTGGCGGTCCGACGTCGAGTGGGCGGTGAGCGCTAGCTCCCCGCGCCCCCACTACCGCTCGCCCTGCAAGTATGCTTGTTTAATCTTTATCATTATTTATCTATACACTACACACCCCAATTAGTATATTAATATAAAAAAAATATGATGCAATCGAACTTTACTTGTGTCTAACCAATTTTCTTAAATATCGATCAATAATAGCACGATTTCCATAGAAAGCACTAAATTCAGCTATGATAATTCATTTTTTTTAAATTAACACATATTAAAAATAGCTGAAATCGAATAAGTAATCGATACTGAACAAACTAATTTCAGGAATTGCGCTTATTCTGTTACGTTGTATATAAAAAAAATACGATTTAAGGACTCGTAAATATGAAGTCTTTTCAAGCAAATACTATAAAATTACAGACTACTTAGTAGACCAACATGCATGGGATTAACCGACTCGACGCTAAGTAAGGCTATCATAATAATTATTATAAACCATATTTACTAGTAAGACATGAGATTAAAAAGAGCTGGCCCTTGAGTTTATTGCTGGTTCTTCTCGGGGTACTGCATTTGGAACCAGAAACTCGTCGGTGGAGATGAGCTGCTGTACATTCAGTCAATCTTCACGGACGAGTTTAGAGTGCCTTGTTATTTATTAGACTACCTTTTAAGTGTACCTTTTTTCCTACAGAAAATAAATGTTTTTGACTTGACTTATCACTGCTTCGTTTTTCATTCGTCAATCGACTGTTCAAGTAAACTTTGTTCGGTGATTATCAATGGAATTGAGCTACATCAAAGGTGGGTTGTGTTTGGGCGATAAACCAAATTTACCGACACTCTCTCTGACGCAGTAGAGTGCACATGCTGTCCACATTTTTCGGACATCCCTCATCATCATTTACTTGCCTTTTTCCCATTATTTGGGGTCAGCGCAGTATGTTTTTTCCTTCCATTTAGATCTATCATACGTCCGGACATCCCTAGTTAGTGATATTTTATTGGCGCAGTCTGTACTCTATCAAATACTAACTAAACGAAACGTAGTATATTAAATAATACTACGTTTCGGAAGGCACGTTAAATTGTTGGTCCCGGTTTTCGTTGTGTTTCCGCACAGTGGAAATCGTTAAGCCATGTCAGATACCCTTGGGTGGCTTGAAAAATTGTGATATTGTTAAGTGGCCACTAGCTTAACACCATCTCCCAATCCGCGGTGATTATAGCCCATACTTCCTCTTGTGTGAGGAAAGACCCTTAGCTCAGCAGTGGGCTGTTACGGGTTGATGATGATGATGATGACAATCATTTTTTACATAAACCGAATTTATTAAGCGAACGGACTTTTTGGGTAAGCTTTTTTAATCATTGATAACATTTGTATCCTCCTTAGAGTATTAAACTAACAGGAGACGTCACGCGCACTAGTTTCTTTGCAAAAAAATCTGCCAATTTCTGCGGGGGGGGGGGGGGACGAGGAAACGGACACAAATAATGTTAAAACAAACGCATTTTTCGACAAAACAATTAAACACTAACTTGAACTAGATGCACACCAATACATTCACCAATTCGAGCACTCCGTGAACTCAAAAAAACAAGTTGTACATAACAGGTATGATAGTTGACCGACACTTTTTTTGGCAGAGGGGAACGCCTGTCAGTGGCGTCTCCGGTTGGTTTAATACTCAAAGGTATCCTCTGATCCATATTTTGGTTTATTTAAATGAAAATAAAACTATTCTAATTAACTCAACATATACGTATAGAATTTACTAAAACTTCACAAAAGTCAAGTGAAATCTCGCTCAGATATCATTATGGTGCGACCAGCTTAAATTGACTGAAGTACGGGATTACTTTCAAATTCAAACAACTACACATTCACCGAGTATGTATTTTGTAAATTTATCTAAACGGGGTGGTAAACACCAGTCCCTAAAAAATAAAAAACTCCATTCAAAAATAACATGAACCCTAAACATAATATGTAGTGTTTTGGCTGGCAGTTTAATAGTATTTATTCACTATAGCTATTCAATAAAGCGGTGAATTTGCAATGGCTTCTATGGAAGAATTTTGATTTGATCTGTTTTTTTTGCCACTGTTTTTTTTAATTCTTTTGTGTATGTCCACAAGTGTCCAATGTTCATGGTCACCCCACGGGCACACGCCAAACACATGGCCCTGTATCTGGCGCGCAGCGGAAACTTGTAGTAAACTGATACAGAAATTATGCTCACCTTATAATAGCAACTTAAAATAGATTGACATACCAAACGATTATAAAAATGAAAATGATCCGCCAAATAAAAAAAAAGTTTCTGTTGAATAAAAGTTATACCTAAGTTTTTTTTGTGCAGGGATATGGTTACAGAGCCTGCTTTTCATGATGATAATCAGTGAGGCTCAGGTTCAAATCCTGGCATTTACTAATCAGTTTTTCAAAACTTACGTACATACTCATCACTAGCTCGACGATGAAGAAAAACATCGTGAGGAAACCCGCAGGTCTCAGAATTAATTCTGAGAATATTTTAACCTCTACAATTGTAATCTATTTTGTGTGTCTAATAAATAAATAAGCTAAGTCAAGTCAAAGTCAAAAATAGACGATAATGCGAAAAAATCTATAATAGGTATTATTAAACTACACTAATCGTAAGGTTTGCAGCTCTGCGAATCCTGCGATTATTCAATTCATCGTTGTGTTGGTACTTCAAACTGAACTGAGTAATTATGTAGGTGGGGCGTGGGCCCCTTTTTTTTTTTTTTTTCTTTGGCATGCGGGGAAATGCCTAACGCATACTAAGCGGTTGCGGGGACAACTGCGAAGTTATGTCAGAGTCGCACTGACTAAAACCCCCCATGCTGTTCCACCCCTTGCCCTAGGCCAAGCCACAGGCACAAGATATTCATCTGCGGGGCGTGGGCCCCTAATTTGTATTAGCCCAGGGCCCCCTAAACTCACGGTCCGGCCATGAGCAGTCTCGTTTAGATATGTAAATTAACAATTAATTAACAAGGAATAATGTCTAAGAAATATGTTTTTAACTTATTCTTAAATATACAACGCGTAACAGAAAAAGCGCAATTCCTCATACACCCCAATTAGTATATTAATATAAAAAATATATGATGCAATCTAACTTCAGTTGTCTAACCAATTTTCTTAAATATCGATTAATAATAGCACGATTTCCATAGAAAGCACTAAACTGAGCTACGATAATTCATTTTTTTGAAAAAATTAACACATATTTAAAATAGCTGAAATCGAATAAGTAGTCGATACTGAACAAACTAATTTCAGGAATTGCGTTTATTCTGTTACATGTATTTTTGTTTGGCCCTTTTCTAATGTCTTCGGGCAAGCTGTTAAGTAGGTAGGGTAGGCGTTTTTTAAGCGTTCTATCACCGTAGTAATTACTGACCCTATGTCAGGGCCGGATCTATCATATGGTTTTTTGGGCTTAAGCTCAGGGCCCCGTGGATCCCAGGGGCCGCCAGTTAAGTCAAAGTCAAAAGTAGACGATAATGCGAAAAAATCTACAATATTATTAAATCAAACTGATCGCAAGGTTTGCAGCCATGCGAATCCTGCGATTAATCAAACCCATTCAATTTATTTAATTGAAGTCTACGTTGTGTTGGTACTTCGAACTGAACTGAGTAAATAGGTGGGCCCCTAAGTATTATTAGCCCAGGGCCCCCTAAACTCACGGTCCGGCCATGTGCAGTCTCGTTTAGATAATAATATGTAAATTATCAAAGTTGTGGCGCCAAGTATTAGTACATCATCATCAGGGCGTTGTATCCGGGCGCCTCTCCGTTTTCGCGAGACCTAAATACATTATTCTGCCGCTAGGTGGCGCGGCGAGAGAGAGAAGTCGCCGGTTTCATGGCCGGCGGCGGTTCGGTTGATTCTTTCTGTTAAAATTAGTTTTAAGCCCTTTGGTTCATGTAAACCGTTCCCGTTGAGTAATTAAAGTGGATTAAAATCATAACCGAGTGTTCTATAAAAGTCTACTTCCCTACTAAGTGTCTAATTTTTGTCAGTTGTTCATTAAGGACTCATTTACCGGGGCTATAGATCGATGTCTTCAAAGTTAGATATAATTAATTTAATTTGTTGTTATTTCCAAAGGTTTATGTTTATGTTTTTGTATTTCTTTTTTAAAAGCTTTTATTTAACTTGCAATGTATGTATGTAAGTATGTATCTATGTATGTAACTATGTATGTTCGGGTGGAATCTTGCAACTCAATTTTGAAGCAGATATCTTCAACCGATTGAGCTGAAATTTGGTATACTTATGTAAGTGCGGTGACAATGCAATATTATGGTACCACCGAGCTGATCTGATGATGGAGCTGGAAGATGGCCATAGGAACTCGGTAATTAAACGACACAACCCCATTTAGTTTGAGCTCGTTTGATTCATCTTGACGAGTACTTTGGTACTAGATGGTAACCAGGGTCTGATGATGGAGCTGGAAGATGGCCATAGGAGGAACTCAGTAATTAAACGTCATATTCCCATCGAGTTTGGGCTCGTTTGAGTTGTCTTGACGAGTATTTTGGTACTAGATGGTAACCAGGGTCTGATGATGAAGCTAGAAGATGGCCATAGGAACTCGGTAACTAAACGACACAATCCCATCGAATTTGGGCTCGTATGATTCGTCTTGACGAGTTCTTTGGTACTAGATGGTAACCAGGGTCTGATGATGGAGATGGAAGATGGCCATAGGAACTCAGTAATTAAACGACATAACCCCATCGAGTTTGGGCTCGTTTGATTTATCTTGACGAGTACTTTAGTGGTAGATGGTAACCAGGGTCTGATGATGGAGCTGGAAGATGGCCATAGGAACTCAGTTATTAAACAAGATAACCCCATCGAGTTTGGGCTCGATTGATTCGTCTTGACGAGTACTTTGGTACTAGATGGTAACCAGGGTCTGATGATGGAGCTTAAAGATAACCAATTGAGCTGAAATTTTGTATACACGTTTAGTTTGAATAACAATGCAGGGTTAGCCATGTGACGCCCTTCTAAATCCAACTAAAAAGTATAAAATAAATTAAGTAAAAAATAATTTTTAAAACAAGCTTTTATTTTAATGCGCTAAAAAGAACAAAATAAACTTTTCCTTTAAAACTGTCTTAAAACGTCATTACACAATTTATTATGTAATAAAAGCTTGTCGCGGGATTAATTAGGTAACTACCCATATTAACTTAGTCTGAAAATTCTAAAAATTTAATTCAATCAGTTAGAGTTACTTGTATATTTACTTAAATATGAGTACCTACTCAGATCTCGCGACAAGCTTTTATTACATAATAAATTGTGTAATGACGTTTTAAGACAGTTTTAAAGGAAAAGTTTATTTTGTTCTTTTTAGCGCATTAAAATAAAAGCTTGTTTTAAAAATTATTTTTTACTTAATTTATTTTTAAATAGTTTTTTATAATTCTTTATGTATTAGTGTTAAGTAGCTGTAAGGTGAAACCATCGCCGCATACTTGCTTTTTTGTGCTCACATTTAGGAATATTATGTAAATTTTTAGATATAAAGTATCATTAACTGTTTTGTGTGCCAAATAAATAAATAAATAAATAAGGAGTAGTAAAGTTTTTTTTTTATAAAAAAAAATAATTAATTAACAAGGAATAATGTCTTAAAATTATGTTTTTAACTTATTCTTAAATATATTCTTGTTTGGCTCTTTTCAAATGTCTTCGAACAAGCTGTTTATTAATATTAATTATTAATTTGCGTTCTATCACCGTAGTAATTGCTGCTAGGTACATCATACTTGCCCGTGGAAGATGACCTTATATTGAAATTATGACTTACCAGCGATAAGTCATGCTAAGGATTGACTTTAAAAAGAGAGGGTCTTGTTTATCATACTAAGGAAGAGTTTTGGATATAGGTAGGTACCCACTTTTCACGAGACCCCTAAACTTGATAGGTGGTGAGCCCATCGCCGGACCGGGTCTTTTACATATGACACAGAATTAATTCTGGGACCTGCGGGTTTCATCACGATGTTTTCCTTCACCGTCGAGCTAGTGATAAATATGTAAATATTAAAAAAAAAACGTAAGGGGTCGTCCATTAATCACGTGATGTTTTTTTAGCAACGTTTTGACCCCCCTTGGTGATGTCTGATGTGGTTTTAGAATACCCCCTCTTCCCATACCGAAATCACGTGTATTTTTTTGGTAGACAGTATATTGAAATTTTCGATGACGAAATGACAAAATTTTCAAAAATTAAGCATAAACTACTACTACTTATTGTTTGGTTTAGAAATCGCGCGGTCAATGAAAAATAAACACGCGATATCTCATTACACCCCTCCCTCTATGTGATATTTCGTGATTTTTGCCAAACCCCTCCCCCCCCTTTCGAACCTCACATGATTAATGAATCTCCTCCTCTCCTAAATATTCATGGCCGAGTTTAGTGTGCCTTGTTATTGACGTTTCAAAATGTATTTTGTACACCTACAAAAATAAATAAATTTAGAATTTGAATAATTTGAAAAATGGACGACCAAAGTCAAAGTCAAAATGTTTTATTCAAAATAGCAACTTACAAGTCCAATTATTGAACGTCATTTCAACTCCACCGCTTCAGCATGTATGGTTGAGGAGAAGCGGGGCAAGAAACTCCTCAACACAATATTCTTTTAATCAATTGTTACTTATTAATACTAAATTGGGTTACATAATTTCGTTTGTTTTTTGCTATCGTATTGCGCTGGACTGGAGGAGGAAGACCCCTGAGGCTATCACTGCTCTTGCTGCTTGAGGAAGGAAATAAATAGTAATAAAAAAGAGTTGGTACTGCAATAATGAATGTTTATTTCATGACAATGTTTTGGTAGCTTGACACGTTGCTGTGGTTGTAGTCGTTGCTGATCGCCGTATCTCAGTTCGAGCACGAGTCGCAGTCTGGAAGAATTGCAAAAGAATAAGTACCTAAGTATTTGTTGCTGGTGCTTCTCGGGGTACTTCAATTGGAAGCAACTCGTCGGTGGAGATGGGCTGCTGTTTACATTCAGCCAATCTCCATTGACGTCGAGTTACCGTAGGTACCTTGTTATTAGACTAATAACGTTTGTAAGTGTATTTATTTTTCACACCTTAAAGAAATTATTTAAATTGAATTATTATTATGCTTCTTATTGCCAAATCATCTACATAATTAAGAATCTGTAAATATTGACATTATATGCCAGAATAAATAAAAGAAAATAAATAATATTTATTTCATAACGAAATTCTAGTATACAAAACTAGCTTCTACCCGCGGCTTCGCTCGCGCACATTTATTTTGTTGAATTTTGCAAAATTAATTCTTAGTGGATGCCTACACTGTATAAGCTATCTATGTGCAAAATTTCAAGTCTCTAGACCCAGCGGTTTAGGCTGTGCGTTGACATCACCAATCAGTCAATCAGTTTATCATTTTTTATATATATATAGATGTAGATGTTTTACATGGTTTTACCCATGTAGTTCCCGTTCCCGTGGGAATACGGGAATAAAATATAGCCTAAGTGTTATTCTGATGTATAAGCTATATAATTGTAAAGTTTCATCAAAATCCGTTCAGTTAGTTTTTGTGTGAAAGAGGAACAAACATCCATACAAACTTTCGCATTTATAATAATTTAGTAGGTTTTTTTATATTAATATAGTAATTGGGGTGTATGGGGAATTGAGCTTATTCTGTTACGCGTTGTATAGTTAAGGATTACGATATTTACAGAACCCCAAAGCTAGATGTAAATTTCTGGCATGTCTATTTTTTTTGGCTTTTCCATAAATTTGTGAGCCGGCCGAAAATCAGTGAGGCTCGGGTTCGAATCCTGGCATGTACCAATGAGTTTATCAAAAAAAACTTTCGTACACATTTATCACTAGCTCGACGGTGAAGGAAAACATCGTGAGGAAACCCGCAGGTTTCAGAATTAATTCTGAGACATGTGTAAACAGACCCGGTCCGGCGATGGGCTCACCACCTATCACGTTTAGGGGTAAAATGTATCTCGTGAAATGTGGGTATATCCAGTAATGGAATACCTCTGCCTACCCCCTCGGGGATGAAAGGCGTGAGATTATATTATTATATTATTATTATTTTCCATAAACCACGTCGACAAGGTAGAAAGGTGCGTTGCCCTGTCGTGAAAATACATGTCGCTTTTTAGTTTATGTATCACTAGCGGCTACAGTTTATTCCTGTTCCCTATTTGAATTTCCAAAAAATCCCTCCCCAGCGGTTGCCTAAGTCATCTAAGAGACCTAGACACCGCATTTCAAATTTGCAGCTCTTATCGTTTCGAAGTAGTACGTATTTCTCTTTAACCTATATTTTTCGAGGTGTTTCGCAATAATCTTTTTCATCATGACTACATAGTATAAAACAAAGTCGCTTTCTCTGTCCCTACATCCCTATATCCCTATGTATGCTTAAATCTTTAAAACTACGCAACAGATTTTGATGCGGTTTTTTTTAATAGATAGAGTGATTCAAGAGGAAGGTGTTAGTATTAGCATTGCATCCGAGCAAAGCCGGGGCGGGTCGCTAGTTCTATAATAAAACTGTAAAGAGACCGTGTCTGTAAATAAAATATTTAATTTTGTTGAATTTAGTGTGTATATAGTTATCGATTTAAATATCAAAACAGCATTTTTTATTTTTGCTTGTCTGTCTGTCTGTCTATGCAGGGATAATGCAAAAACTACTGAAGGGATTTTGATGAACTTTGAAGTGGTTATCTCCACTCAAGGGTCAAGAAATTAACTCATTGTCACGGGAAAATATTTAAAACTGACTAAAAAGAGAAATACGTACTATTCCTAAACGACAACATCTAGATACTTGAAATATGGTATGAACTATGAAGGTCTTATAATATATCGTAGGCAACCGCTATGACGGGATTTTTGGAAATTACGAGCATAATATCTTATTTAAAAAAAAATATAATATTATGTATTTAATACATACCATCGCTAGTGCTGGGTCCAGTGTTACCGCTATCCTTAGCAAGGGTATTTACACCGTTTAAAAATTGTAAATTGACTGGGGCAATAGAATTGGTATCACCGTTATTATCCAAGGAGGTAACAGAATTAGGACCACCATTACTATTATAATTTACAGGGGCAGTAGTATCAGCGCAACCGTCATCATTATTATTATCGACAGCTCCAGCAGTATTAGTGTTACCGCTATCCTTAGCAAGGGTATTTACACCGTTTAAAAATTGTAAATTGACTGGGACAATAGAATTGGTATCACCGTTATTACCCGAGGAGGTAACAGAATTAGGGCCACCATTACTAATACTATTGAGAGGCGCACCAGTATCAGCGAAACCGTCATCATTATTATTATCGACAGCTCCAGCAGTATTAGTGTTACCGCTATCCTTAGTAAGGGTATTTAGACCGTTTAAAAATTGTAAATTGACTGGGACAATAGAATTGGTATCACCGTTATTACCCAAGGAGGTAACAGAATTAGGGCCACCATTACTAATACTATTGAGAGGCGCACCAGTATCAGCGAAACCGTCATCATTATTATTATCGACAGCTCCAGCAGTATTAGTGTTACCGCTATCCTTAGTAAGGGTATTTAGACCGTTTAAAAATTGTAAATTGACTGGGACAATAGAATTGGTATCACCGTTATTACCCAAGGAGGTAACAGAATTAGGCCCACCATTACCAAGACCACCTAAAAAAGTAGGTGCAGCGCTAACGGAAACCACTACCTGGAAAATAAAACAGAATAGTTAAAATTGGCGTTTAGAGTTATGTGCAGTGATAGCCTTACGGTTAAAGAGCCTGCTTCACATGATGAAAATCAGTGAGGCTCGGGTTCAAATCCTGGCATGTACCAATAAGTTTTTCAAAAACTTACGTACATATTTATCCCTAGCTCGACGGTGAAGGAAAACATCGTGAGGAAACCCGCAGGTCCCAGAATGAATTCTGAGACAAGTGTAAATAGACCCGGTCCGGCGATGGGCTCACCACCTATCACGTTTAGGGGTCCAATGTATCTCGTGAAATGTGGGTATATCCAGTAATGAAATACCTCTGCTTACCCCCTCGGGGATGAAAGGCGTGAGATTA
Organism: Ethmia dodecea; assembly: GCA_963855545.1. Lineage (NCBI taxonomy): Eukaryota > Metazoa > Arthropoda > Insecta > Lepidoptera > Depressariidae > Ethmia > Ethmia dodecea. The sequence continues at coordinate 1,203,602 of OY979454.1, read as the reverse complement.
TTTATTTTTTATACCAAAAAAAAAAGGTCAAAATACAAACACGGTTCTTGTAAGTATAGTTCTTTACTTTTATTACTTATAGCGGATGCCCAGCGGCGTTGCCCGCGCGGATTCCGTTTATGCCCGTTCCCGTGGGAATTTTCGAAAATCCCTTGATATTGGTTGCCTACGACATATTTAAAACACCTACATACCATATTTCAAATATCGGGTGTACACCGGCGTTTTCCCGCTTGGATTTAGTTTATTCCCCGTTTCCGTGGGAATTTCCAAAAATCCATTCATACCAATTTTCTATGACATATCAGACACCTTCATACCATTTTTCAAGTTTCTAGGTGTTATCGTTTCGGAGTAGTACGTATTTCTCTTTTTAACCAGTTTTTATATTTTCCCGTGGGAATGAGATATTTTCCTGGAATAAAAAGTACCCTAGATGTTGACCCGGGTACTCAGTTATCTCCATACCAAATTTCATCAAAATCCGTCCAGTAGTTTTTGAGTGATGCGTGCACAACCAGACAGACAGACAGACAAAAATTACAAAAATTGGTGTTTCGGTATCTATATCGATAACTATATACACTACCGTTAAAATTTTTAAAAAATATTTAATGTACAGACACGGCCCCGTTAGAGTTTTATTATATGTATAGATTAGCAGTGCCCCGCGGTTTGCGTAGATCATGTACCCGTGGGTCCGTCCGCGCCCACCGCCCGTGGGTCAATAACGTTTAAAGAAAAAGTTTCTCTCGAATGATTTTCTTCCAAAGAGATTAAAATATAATAGGACATAAAGGGGGCATTGGGAATATTTTCATACAAAACTTTGAAGCATGTTTGAAGCTCAAGCGTCATGTCAGTTAGTATGAACGCGAGCTGTCATTCGGTCGAAATTGTACTAGACTTATTCCACTTGGAATAACTTTCGACTTCGAATTTTCCTCGCTTTGTCTCCTCTATGCCCTATTATATTTTAATCTCTTTGTTTTCTTCCAACCTCTTTGCTTTGGGTATACGGGGACAAAATATTTCTTATACTATAATAATAATAATCTCACGCCTTATATCCCCGAGGGGGTAGGCAGAGGTATTCCATTTCTGGATATACCTACACACTTTTCACGAGATGTTCTTAGGACACCTAAACATGATAGGTGGTGAGCCCATCGCCGGACCGGGTCTTTTGTCACATGTCTCAGAATTAATTGCTTATGGTAATGATAATGTAGCTTTCCATTGGGGAAATAATTTTTAAAATCGGTCCAGTAGTTTTTGAGTTTAATCATAACAAAAATGCTAATGAAAAAATCTAGTATTTTTAAGCTGTAACCTGTAATGCTTAAAAAGATAAAAATAAATAATCTCACGCCTTTCATCCCCGAGGGGGTAGGCAGAGGTATTCCATTACTGGATATACCCACATTTCACGAGATACATTGGACCCCTAAACGTGATAGGTGGTGAGTCCATCGCCGGACCGGGACTGTAATGCTTATTGTGTTTAGTAAATAAAATAAAATAAATAAATTAAATAATAGTATATTTTATGTTTGTAACGAATAAACTCAAAAACTACTTGACCCATTAAAAAAGAAAATCACCAACGGAAAGCTACAATATTCCTGAGTAACATAGGCTATGCTTTATTCCCGTATTCCAATGGGAACGGTGTAAAACCAAGCAGATGCGCCAGTACAGGGGGTAGGCAGAGGTATTCCATTTCTCTAAATACCCACTTTTCACGTGTACCTATCTATATTCGACCTCTAAGCGTAATAGGTGGTAAGCCCATCGCCGAACCGGGTCTGTTACACATGTCTCAGAATTAATTCTGGGACCTGCGGGTTTCCTCACGATGTTTTCCTTCACCGTCGAGCTAGTGATAAATATATGAAAGTTTTTGAAAAACTTTGATGTGGGCTGTCAGTGCTCTCACGGCCAAGTTATAACAGTGCAAAAGAGAATAAAAAAAGTTAATTTAAAAAATCAAATGCCCAACTGGTATTTTCTCAACAATAAAGACTTATTTCCGCCGACTGCATAAGATTGTTGTAAGATTGTGCAGCACATAGTCTTTACTTCCTACCTCACTAATAGGTCTTGTTTTCAGCTTTTTAGGCAGTCGGGTTTTTTATTTTTTAAATTAACTATTTTTTATTTCATATTTTTTTTTATTTCATATAGGTACCCGTTCATCAAACAATTACACAAACATACATAGATAATAATATAATAATATAATCTCACGCCTTTTTTTATCCCCGAGGGGGTAGGCAGAGGTATTCCATTACTGGATATACCCACATTTCACGAGATATATTGGACCCCTAAACGTGATAGGTGGTGAGCCCATCGCCGGACCGGGTCTGTTTACACATGTCTCAGAATTAATTCTGAGACCTGCGGGTTTCCTCACGATGTTTTCCTTCACCGTCGAGCTAGTGATAAATATGTACGTAAGTTTTTTTTGAAAAACTCATTGGTACATGCCAGGATTCGAACCCGAGCCTCACTGATTTTCGGCCGGCTCTTTAACCGTCCGGGCTATCACTGCTCTCACATAGATACTCTCGAAAAACATAACCCTCCTTCTGGTGAAGTCGGGTAAAAAAGAAAGACTTACTGCTAGTAGAGTGGAGATTGTGAAGAACTGCATGATGACTGGTTGGTTGACGGTTCCTTTGAATAAAACTTGACTTCAGCATCGCTTATATATAGGTCCGCCGAAATAAAAACCTATTGTTATTAGTTTGCACAAGCCAAATGTTTACACAATTGTGAACTTGTATGTCGACGCTTAACGTATAGGAAATAACTACGTGTTGCTGCACAAGTTTAAATAAACCTGATTCAGTCAAATATGGAAGTGACTAAGGCCTATAATGTAAATTAAATAAGAGCAGTGATAGCCTTACGGTTAAAGAGCCTGCTTCACATGATGAAATCAGTGAGGCTCAGGTTCGAATCCTGGCATGTACCAATGAGTTTTTCAAAACTTACTTACATATTTATCACTAGCTCGACGGTGAAGGAAAACATCGTGAGAAAACCCGCAGGTCCCAGAATGAATTCTGTGACATGTGTAACAGATCCGGTCCGGCGATGGGCACACCATTTATCACGTTTAGGGGTCCAAGGAATATCTCGTGAAAAGTGAGTATATCCAGAAATGGAATACCTCCTCGGGGATAAGAAACCTAAAAACGATGTCTACCAAAGGGAATTATGTGACTTACCGTAGTTTTTGTATTTAAATTGGTATTCCATTTCTGGATATATCCACTTTTCATGAGATATTCCTTGTGCATAGGCCCAAGATGGAACGTCTCCTTTGTCAAGAATAAATAAATAAAAAAAATGGAATAAATTTCCCATAAAGGTACAAAATTGCACATTTGTATATTAATGGAAATTATTTATTGTAAAAGCGTATACCTACTTACATTGGCCCTTACGATTATATACGAAATTGTTACTGTGACGCCAGTAGGTATTTTCTTAATTTAATTAAATAAATTCATATTTATTTAACCATGTTTATCTTCGTGTCTGGGTGTTTAATAACACCCAGACACGAAGCCAACAGACATGTTCATGCACATAAATATTGGCCCCGAGCGGGGATCGAACCCGCAACCTCTGACTCAGCAGGCAGGGTCACTACCAACTGAGCCAACAGACCCGTCATTGTACTAAACAACTCTTAAACATACTTTTATTAAGACCTAGACACGAAACCATGCACAAAACATTTGGCCCTGGTCGGGAATCGAACCCGCGAACTCCGACTCAGAGTCAAAGGTCAAAGTCAAAATGTTTTATTCAAAATAGGAACTTACAAGTCCAATTATTGAACGTCATTTCAACTCCACCGCTTCAGCATGTATGGTTGAGAAGAAGGGCCGCATCTTACCGACTGATGACTTAGGAAATAGACGAGTCAGGATGAAGACTAAGACAATTTAAGATAAGACGATTACTACATTAAACAGCTGATAACTAAGGATATAGCAGTGATAGCCTTACGGTTAAAGAGCCTGCTTCACATGATGATAATCACTGAGGCTCTGGTTTGAATCCTGGCATGTACCAATGAGTTTTTCAAAAACTTACGTACATATTTATTACTAGCTCGGCGGTGAAGGAAAACATCGTGAGGAAACCCGCAGGTCCCAGAATGAATTCTGAGACATGTGTACAACAAAGACCCGGTCCGGCGACGGGCTCACCACCTATCACGTTTAGGGGTCCAAAGAATATCTCGTGAAAGTAGGTATATCCAGAATTGGAATACCTCTGCCTACCCTCTCGGGGATAGGTTTTTCTTTCTTAGAATATTGACGAGTGACATTACATATTGGACGATTTAGGAAAAGGATTAATCAAGAAGTAGATGAGTTAGAGAGTGAATGACTTATGAATTAGACTTATGTAAGTGGATGTTGTTATTTATTTACTTATTATTTACTTGGGAAAGAAACAGTTATAATAACACCAATTAACCTAAGTAATTACGAACACAATCACTTAAGTTTCCCTATTAAACTATACCTACATAGAGTGAACGGAAATACTAAGTATACAAACAAAATGTTAAATTGAAATTATAATTATACAATTTTATGAGAGATTTTGTTCAAAAATTTTGATGGTGAATGAAATCTATATATGTATATAAAATGATAAACTGAGTGACTGGTGGTGTATCAACGCACAGTCTAAACGGCTGGGTTTAGAGGCATGAAATTTTGCACATAGATAGATACAGTGTAGGCACTAAGAAAGGATTTTGCAAAATTCAACTCCTAAGGGGTTGAAATAAAGCGAAGCGCGAAGAAGGGTAAAAGCTGGTATATCATATTCATAGAATAATTTGTTATCCACATTACTGGACCTAGGAATGTAGCTGTAGTCGTAGTAACAGTGAATATATGTCATCCGGAAGTTTCTGAAATAAACTGTTACATTTTAGTCATGTTTGTTAATATTTCATTGTTTATCTAATGTCCTCTGCAGTATATTATAACCAATACAATAGATGTCAGCGATAAGAGCCAGCTGTGTCACAGAGATACGTTCGCACTATAATAAAAGAAATAATATATCATTTCATTATTTGTTTAATATTTTTGGCAGTTTAAATTAAATACTGAATAATAGGAAATGATTTATGTGAAAAAGGCAACTGGCAATTTATTACGTGCAAAGAGATCTAGACACGCGGTAGCATGTCAAGCCGAGTTCAAGCAGGAGAACGGCGAGCAGCACCGTGTGTAATTTTACACGAACCATTTGGAGCCACTTTTGACAACCTCATAACTGAAAAACTATTTCACATAAACGTGTCAAATTGGGCTCATATTATTGAGACTTGCAAGATACATACGTGCTCTAAATTTCATAAACATATCTCAAACGGTTATTTAGATATTAACGTCCAAAAATCTACATTTTTATCACTGACTGACCTATAGACCAAAACTCTAACCCAGTTCCAGGTGACCTAGAAAGTTCAAATTTGGCATGCAGATAGGTAATTAGGCGAATACAAAGGAATAAATCAGAAACTGGTAAATTTGTATAATTTTATTATCCATTTAACTACTATTATAGAGTGAAGTGTAGTTTAGTTCCGCTATCTGCCGATAGATGGCGCCGCACGTATGTAAACCCAATTATTATGGAGTGAAGTGTAGTTTAGTTCCGCTATCTGCCGATAGATGGCGCATAAGGCCGCGGTAAAACGTTATACTGAAAAAAATCCAGTTGTAGATAAAAGATCGTCGAAGTTTTAATATTAAAAGAAAAAAATATCGTTTACTAATGGAAATGACATAATTAACAAAGCTGTTGTGCACAAAAAATTATTAACATTCATTTATTCGAATCGTCTTTTGAGCCCTCTTCAGTCAGGTTTTCGCCCAGGTCACAGCACAACAACAGCTCTCCTTAAGGTCCTGGAGGACACTAGACAAGGTATGGAAGACTCAAAATTAACGGTTATTGTATTAATTGATTTCTCCAACGCCTTTAATACCGTCGACCACGATATTCTTCTGGCTATCCTAGCTCATCTGCGAATCTCTTCCTCGGCAGTAGACTGGTTCTCCTCCTATCTCCGCGGTCGTCAGCAGGCGGTTCGCACCGGCCGGGTGCTCTCCGTGTGGCGTGACCTAGTCACTGGCGTACCTCAAGGCGGTATACTATCTCCCCTCCTCTTCTCTATATTCATTAATTTCCTGACCACCCACCTGAAATGCTCTTACCATCTGTATGCCGATGACTTGCAGCTTTACGCCCAGGCCGATGCTGCCGACATAGGCGACGCTGTTCTGCGACTTAATCGTGACCTTAACTCGATCTGCCAGTGGTCCAACCGGTTTGGAGTGTCTGTCAATCCAACCAAGTGTCAGGCCATTATCTTGGGCAGCACACGGCAGTTACGTAAAATTGATCTAAGGACCGTCTCACCGATACTCTTTGATAGTAGCGTCATTCCTTTCTGCTTTGACGTAAAAGATCTAGGCTTATATATAGACAACTCCCTCAGTTGGGATAAGCATATTAAAGAGGTTAGCAGAAAAATTACTGGCTCCCTCCGGTCTCTATACCGTCTTAAAAATTTTCTTCCAATTTCCACTAAAATACTTCTGATCCAATCTCTCCTACTTCCTATCTTTGATTATGCTGATGTGTGTTGTTCCGATCTTACCCAGGCACAAATAAATAAACTGGATCGCCTCCAAAATAATTGTATCCGATTTATTTTCGGTTTACGCAAATATGACCACATCTCTACCTTCCGTTCTCAGCTTAACTGGCTACCCATCCCAAAGCGAAGACAGCTTCGGATGCTTTGCATGCTTTAGTCACTTCTCAACGATCCGTTTTCTCCTAACTACTTGAAATGTAGATTCCAGCTCTTGGGCTCCTCCCACAGTCGAAGTCTTCGCAATCATCTGTTATTATATATGCCTTCTCACCGTACTGGTTTTGTGTCCAACTCTTTCACTGTGCATGCCATCAGGCTTTGGAACACCCTCCCCGTTTGCATTAGAAAATCCCAATGCAAGTTTTCTTTTAAGAGGAAAATTCGTGCGTTTTTATCAGGTCAAACATAAATTGTTTGAAAGAAAATCATCATCTTTAGATTATTTTATGTAAGTATTTTTGTTTTATGTTTGTTACGATATATAGTATGTATTAGTTTATTTTATCAACATATATATGTATTAGGATTTCCGTAATATATATATATATATATATATTATATATTTATATTTATCATAATGTTATATTTAATTGATTTTTTTTACTATTTGCGGCCAATTCCGCCAAATTATTTCTGCTTAGCCTGATGGTTGACTGGTAGATAATGCCTTTAGGCATTAAGTTCGCCATGTGTACATTTTCTTGGTACATGAAGTTAAATAAATAAATAAATAAAACAAACTTACAGACAAAATTGGAAAGCAGAAAAGGTTAGAAGCTGAAAGAACTGTAAAATGGGTTACTGAGCGTCGCAAAAATATACTAGATAATTACTGTAAAGTTTTAGATCGCGTTCAAAGAAAATACAGTAGCTTAACAAAAACCATTTTGAATTAATCTACTATATAAAAATAAGTCGGGTTTTCCTTCCTGACGATTTAACTCGAGAACGGCCGGACCGATTTTGATGAAACTTTTTGTGTGGGTTCGAGTCTCTGGACCCAGGGATGGTATATAGCAAAGAAAATTCAGCATTGCACCCGTGCGAAGCCGGGGCGGGTCGCTAGTTTTATTATAAATAATTACCTACTAATAATTTATGTACAAAAAGTAATGATATCCCATCAAAAACATAAATGTGAAATGAAAGCCAAATTCAATATTATGCCTTGGTTGTTGACTTCAACGACAAAAGAAGTGAGATCTAAATGGGTGCCAAGTTCAACGGTCAGTCCTGAAATTTATTTATAACAACATAAAATATAATTTCTTCTTATAACTTAGGATAATATATTGTAGCCTAAGGTCTGACTTGGCTAGTTTTCATATACGAATTATTGCTTATTGCTGGTAGAAACTAGCCATTGAACATAATACTTATTATAGCCTTCGCAGGTTCTAAGCCTGTTACTTGTCGTGTCTTATTTTATTATTCCGAAAATTTGGCTTGCTGGTAGAAACTAACCATCGAATATAATAATTTGTATGTGAAAACTAGCCAAGTCAGACCTTAGGCTACAATATATCATCCTAAGTTATAAGAAGAAATTATATTTTATGTTGTTATAAATAAATTTCAGGACTGACCGTTGAACTTGGCACCCATTTAGATATCACTTCTTTTGTCGTTGAAGTCAACAACCAAGGCATAATATTGAACTTGGCTCTCATTTCACATTTATGTTTTTGATGGGATTAAAATATAATAGGACAAAGCGAGGAAAATTTTAAGCCAAAAGTTATTCCAAGTGGAATAAGTCTAGTACAATTTCGACCGAATGACAGCTCGCGTTCATACTAACTGACATGACGCTTGATCTTCAAACATGCTTCAAAGTTTTGTATGAAAATATTCCCAATGCCCCCTCTATGTCGTATTATATTTTAATCTCTTTGATTACGTGCCATCGTTCACGTTCGTTATCTACTTATATTAATAATTAGCAGCGCTCTGCGGTTTCACCCGCGTAGTCAACGTTCCCGTGTCATCACTCACTCTATGTATTAAAAAAACCGCATCAAAATTAGGACTCGTCTTTTAGTGTATAGGGTGATTAACATTCTGTCAAGATGTTTTTTTCTTCTGCTTCTGAGTTGAAATTTAAACCTCATAGCTGAAAGTAGCTCCATACTGAAGTGCCTTCAAGAGAAGTGTTTAATCTTCTTCGTGTTTTTTAAATAGATTTGACCCTTTTAATTTGCAGCAAAGGTAAATCATATTATTTACAATGTCTTAAGCCAGGAAAATAAGACACAATTGATATTTAATTGTTCTGTCTCCCATTGAAACCGCACGGTGCTTGACTGATTACAGATAACATAAATAATTATTTATGTTACACAGAATAACTAATAAATCAGTTTAAAAAATCTACATAACTAATTAATAATAATAAAACGACGGGCTTGTTGGTTTAGTTGGTAGTGACCCTGCCTTCTGAGTTGGAGGTCGCGGGTTCGATCCCCGCTCGGGGCCAACATTTGTGTCCATGAATATGTCTGTTGGCTTCGTGTAATAATAATAATCTATAATATAATCTCACGCCTTTTATCCCCGAGGGGGTAGGCAGAGGTATTCCATTACTGGATATACCCACATTTAACGAGATATATTGGACCCCTAAACGTGATAGGTGGTGAGCCCATCGCCGGACCGGGTCTATTTACACATGTCTCAGAATTAATTCTGAGACCTGCGGGTTTCGTCACGATGTTTTCCTTCACCGTCGAGCTAATGATAAATATGTACGTAAGTTTTTGAAAAAATCATTGGTACATGCCAGGATTCGAACCCGAGCCTCACTGATTTTCGGCCGGCTCTTTAACCGTTCGGACTATCACTGCTTTTTTGGCTTCGTGTCTGGGTGTTTAATATTTATTTAATTATAATTGTTAAGTTCCGGGTTTGTATAAATGAGTAGCTGTGTATTTTTATAATAATTTTTTTTATAATCATTAATTAATTTTTATAACTTTCCAAATTGAAAATGAAAAAATGAAAAAAAATGAAAAAAATGTTTATTAAACTATAAATTTGCTTAGAGTATACATTTTTAAGGCATCCTTTTAAGTATTATAATACTTGTGTCAGGATACCTTACTCTTCCATAGCACTACAATACTGTTATATAAGCCAATAATGTTGTTAACTACTAACATTTTGTTCTATATATTTATATTACTTAAGAAACACAAACTGATACAGAAATAATTTTGCAACTGACATTTGCAAATTCTGTGTATTACATACATTCCTGCCCTACGAAAGTATTTTCTTGGGATCAGTATAGAGAACCACAGGATTGTATGTAAGGGTGTGTGGGTGTGGGGTATGTAAGGGTGTGTGTGGGGGTGTGTGTGTTTTAAATCGTTAACTACTGTATTCCAACAACTTTTCTGTGTCAACATAATTAAGCTTCTTCAGCCACTCAGTTAGTTTCTTTTTGCAATCAATGGATAATAAAGGATATATTTCCAGCCTCTTGTTGACAATGTTATATAAATGTGTAGATTGATGAGTAAATTGATATTTAGCAAAATAAGTGTTCGCATTAAGTGTTTTGCCACAACATCCTTCCTCCTTTTGGTAAGTATATTTGGATCAAACGTAAGTGATTTATGTTTTTTTAAAATAGTATGTAGTATATATAGCTGCCGAATAGTCAAGAGACCAGAAGTAGTATAAAGAGCATCGGTTGAAAATCGATATTTTTTAAAATACATTACTTTTAGCAGTGCTCTCAAAGAACGCTCAGCTTCTAGCAGTTTAGTTTTAGACGCTCCACCCCATACAGGTAGACAGTATATAAGAAGAGACTGGCCTAAAGCAACGTATATTTTTGTGAGTAAGTCTTTATCGGCAACGTGTCTCAACAGTCTAAATATCCATATTAACTTCCTTAACCTGCCTGAAATTAATTCAATCTGAGCATGCCACGAGAGCCGCTGGCCAGGTACTTAGTAGAAACCACTTTGTTTATTATTGGACAGGCGCAATTGGGATTCATAGGATTGTCACATTGATGGATCTTTATGGAGTATGATTCAAATGGTTGGGTACGATTATATATGCTGTAGCATATATAGTTAGTTTTAACTGTATTTAGTGTTAACAAATTAGCTGAAAGCCATTGGGAAATTTTTGATAGGCCCAATTCTGTTACATCCTTAACCGAATTCCAGCAATCACCTGAAAAAACTATCGCAGTATCATCAGCATACGAAAAAAGTTTCGCGTTGTGTAGTGATATATTACATAAATCATTTATGTATATTAAAAATAATGTTGGCCCTAACACGCTACCCTGGGGCACTCCAAAGGTTATTTTGGAGTCATTGCTGACGATATGCCCTATCTTTACTCGCTGCTTTCTCTCACCTAGGTAATCCCTAAGCAGATCCAATGGGGTACCTCTAATACCGATCTGGTCAAGTTTGTGCACAAGAATGGGAACGGAGACGGTGTCAAAAGCTTTTTTAAGATCTAAGAAGACTGATATGCATTTCTTTTTCTCATCTAATAGATTAGTTATAGTTGAAGTTAATGCAAGAATAGCATCTTGAGTACTTATTCCCGCCTGGAAGCCATACTGAGACTGCGCAATAATTTTATATTTATGAAGGTAATTTTTAAGTCTTGTATTAATTAATTTTTCTAAAATTTTCGATATTGATGGTAAAACTGAAATAGGCCTATAATTGTTCACGTCGTCTCCATCACCACCCTTGTGCACAGGGGTAATAATTGATTGTTTTAATAACGAAGGAAAAATCCCTTGGGTAAAACAAAGATTAGCCAAGTGAGAGATAACAGGAACCACAGTACTAGCGGCTTGCTTGAGGAAGCTAGTTGGAATGGAATCCCAACCAGGAGCGCTATTTGATTTGAGGTTCATAAGAACTGTGTGAACCTCTACTGGGTCAGTATTCATCAGGACAAACGAATTAGGTTGTGACTCGGCAGAATGAGGAGTACTCAAGACACTTGAAGAATGACGAGACTGAAGGATGTCGCTAGCTAAATTTTCCCCAACATTAGCGAAATAGCTATTGACATAATCTGCGGATTCCTGTTGAGTGGTTTTGATATTTAAAAGTTTGAGATCGTCTGAGTTTATTTTCTTTAAATGGGTGACACTCTTAATACCGTTCCAAAGCGTCTTAGATGTTGAGGCATCTTGTAAAAGCTGACTATCATAACTTCGTTTAGCTTTCTTTAATACTTTAGTGCAAAAGTTGCGGTAACGTCTGTAGGTGATTCCAAGAATTTCGTCATGAGGATTTAAGCGTAGTCGTTTTTGCATGCTATGTCTGTTCCTAATGCAGCGTAATAAGCCCTCAGTTATCCACGGCTTAATAATTCTTTTGGTTTTAGGAATAGGCTTTATACTAGTATTTTCTTTCAAAGAGTCCATAATTTTACCTATCAATTTATGAGTAACTAAACTGGGATCATTACAAAATAACAGTTCTTCTAGGTGTTTATTTTGTAAACTTAATAACGCTTGATCAAAATCTGTAGATAACTTAGTTTTCTTTGTTTTGTGTTTTTTAAATATGTTAGAAAAATGAACTAAAACCATAAGGTGGTCAGTGATAGAGATATTCAAGATAATAACACGCGCAACAGTTAATTCTTTATCCAATTTTAACATGACATGGTCCAGACAGTTTGTGTCTCTAGTAGGTAGGTTGTGCCCCAGCATGATATTGTGAGTAGATAGCATGGTCAGATAATTCAGTCTATTTTTGCGCTCATGTGATATTTCAGTGTCTTTTGGAATAGTATTAATATTGAGATCACCCACAAGAGTTATATATTTACTGTTTTTTATAGATTCTAGATGTTGGTTCAGTGAATTAATAAAACAGTCAGCGATTGTGTTTGAGGGGGAGCGATAGATGCCCAATATTGTCTTGTTACCTATCTCAATTTGAAGACAAGAGGCATGTGTTAGAGTAATTTCTTTAACATTCATTGTGATACTATCTTTAGTATAGGCAACAACACCATCACTTTGATTTAGATGATTCGATGTAGAATAAGATTTATATCCAGCGAGCGTTGGAATAGGTTTATCCTCACGGATCCAACATTTAGTAAGAACTATAATTTCGGGTGATGATGTTAGTTGTGATAGAGTGATTGAGAGATCATCGAAGTTGCAATACACGCTCCGAATATTTTGACAAATTATTGTAAAGTCATTTTTCTTAAAATTGATTATGTTACTTAGCTGTCCTATGTCTCCATATGAAGCCTCCGCAATTTCAGTATTATCTAAGTCATTTAATGTATTTAAGGTGCTATCCATTATTATAATCTAAATTAGTCACATCGCATGTGAGACTACACTGGCAGTTATGTATGTTGAGCAACGTACTTGGGTTATTTACTTTTTGTTTTCTTAGAATGGTTGATTGCGCAATGTTACTAGCTGTTATGATTAAGACAATTAGGCATTTAGCTATATTTTTTAGGTGTTTTTGATAGTGTGAAATGTGTTCAATGGTGTAAATGAAATAAGTGAATGTATGTGTATATGTGTGTGTGTCAGATATGTATGCTGAGTAGATTTGGTACAGTGCGTATGCACTTGAATAGTGTGTGTAAAGTTGCATGGACAAAAGGTATATAAACGATTTAATAAGATACAAACAAAAGACCAGCATTTTTAAACAGATCTGGTAGTTATGCAAGGATATCAAAGTACGAGGAAAAACAATTTTATATAGTCAGTCACTGTTAAAAAGAGTTTGCACTTGAGCTTCGGATTTAATTGTTATAATACGTGAGTCTTCAGATTTTCGAATGTATACACGTCCATATGCTGTCCAACAAAACTTATATTTCTTGGACTTGGCGAGATCTCTTGCCAGGAAATGTAAACGAGATCCTCTTGCTGTCAGTTGTTCTGATATAAAAATTGGTGTGTCTTCAGAGCTACGCAGGCCAAGGTGCTTTGCACAAAGTTTGTTTTTATTTTTCGTATTAAATATTCTGCACAATTTTAAAATATCAGTTTTGATTAGGGTTGACGAGGTTTCCACTATAATTGGGGTGTTACGTATATTATCGTTCTTTCCGCGCACTCTGTATATATCTTTGATATCTGTTTTGTTAAGATGACCCCCAATATTTGAAGATAACTCTAGGACCATTTCAACCAGGTCCTCCTTGGTTTCGTTACTCTTCCTTGGTACATTTTTAATCTCAAGGTTTGATTTGCGGTAGCTTAATTGCAGGTTTTCTATTTTCTCCTCCAAGATTGTAATATACTCCCTGTCCTCTTTCGATTTATTTTCAAGGACTATAATTTTCTTATTTAATTCCTCATTTTGTGCTGTGAGAAGCGAGATGGAATTCTCAATATTTATATTTGTTTGTTGTATTTCCTTGAGTGTGGGCGTGATATTTTTAATTTCCTGTTGCTGCGTAGCTAACAAAGACGAGAACATATGCTTAATCTCCTCCTTTAATTTATTTAGGTCATCCGTAGTCACACTTTTGCCGCGAGAGAAGACGTAGTTGGGTGGAGTTGTATCACTCTGGGTCGTATCACCTCCATCCACATCGCATACGGACATATTGGAATCGTTTTCCATAATCCAATGTTTTGTAGTTTATCAGAAGATTCGATGGAATTCCGAATATGTAACCAACAAAAGTGAGCTCAAAGATACAATACTCACTGTTTTATTTCGTTTCCCAAATTGTTGCGGGTACTTTGTTCTTAGAACTGATAAGAAGAATTAACAGGTGGCACGGAGGTTCACCTGCTCACATTTGTACAGGTATTATTATCAAGCTTTGAACGATTTGTTAATTTTACATTACGATTACGGTTTGTGGCATACTTCGTATCTAAGTGAGATCGCAGAGTCAGGGTCAAAGGCCAAGCGATAGTGTTGCGCTTGACCACGACTCAAATAAACAGTGTGAAAAGGAAAAACTATTTAACAACATTACTTACTTGTTTTTACTTTTTTTCTACTTGATAAAATACTATACAATACAAGAACTCTACTGGATATCTTTAGATGTATAGATAAGAAAACTGTATGGCAAATGGACCTCTAATCGTGGCTGGTGGTGAGCCGATCGCTGGACTGGGATGCTGGCTGTTACACGTGCCACAGACATAATTCTGAGGCCAGCGGGTTTCCTCACAATGTTTCCCTTCACCGTCGAGCTAGCTAAATATTATTTAGGTACGTAAGTTTTTGGATAACTCATTGGTACATGCCGGGATTCTAACCTGAGCCTCACTGATTATCATCATGAGAAGCGTGCGTACATATTTATCACTAGCTCGACGGTGAAGGAAAACATCGTGAGGAAACCCGCAGGTCTCAGAATTAATTCTGAGCCATGTGTAAACAGACCCGGGGGTCGATTTTTGAATCTCACCAAGTGACTAATTCTCACCGATGTGAGTGATTTCCGAAAGTTCGTATTTTTGAAACTCATCGGTAACTTACATTTGTCATACCTATGATATCGATTTACGAGTGCCCCCCCACCTACTCGTAATAGGGTTGTGTCCTACCTAGTCAAATCAGTTACTTTTTACGATCTGTCAAAACGAAATTTTACTATGGAAAATGTACTGAAATAGCAAACCGTGACGTCATAGTTTGTAGTACTCAATTTTTTTGATTGTTTTATTCTTTTTAAATTTGCTATAATTGTAAATTGAAAATCGAAATACATATTTTGAGGTGTTTTGGGATAATCTTTTTAATGTATGACTACTCGCAATTTAATTTCGATGCTGTCAACTACCCAATTGAAATCACCATGCGATTGTTTTTGACAGTTGACGTATGTGAAATCTGCCAAAAGTGCCAAAGTATGTTTTTCGGAAGAATTAGCAGCGGGGCTCGATTGTGATATTTTGTGATTGCGACGATTTATTGAAAACAGCGTGTGACTTTCAAAAATACGGCTTTTGGAAAATGGTGACAAAAAAGTCATCGGTGATAATTTTAGTCACCGGTGATTTTGATATCACCAGTGAGATTCAAAAATCGCACTCCAGGTCCGGCGATGGGCTCACCACCTATCACGTTTAGGGGTCCAATGTATCTCGTGAAATGTGGGTATATCCAGTAAAGGAATACCTCTGCCTACCCCCTCGGGGATGAAAGGTGTGAGAAGCGGGCTCTTTAACCGTACCTAATTCTATCACTGCTGCTTTTTGGGAGTAACTTGGGATATAATTTTGTTATGTGGGTGCGTGTGCGTCAAGGGGTGCTTTATAATATACGGTGGCAGAACAACGTTTACCCGGGCCACTGGATATAGTGTTATATAGATTGTATCTACTTAGGTTATAAAAACATCATAGACAATGGTACAGTCAAGAGCAAGGCAAGCTTGACACTACCAGTTTAAGCTGAGCTCTGATTTGTACTGCGCGCCATAGAATACAGGGCCGGGTCAAAGTCCAAAGTGTCAAGCTTAGCGTGCTCTTGACTGTACTTAAATAAACCCAGAATTGAACCCATGTATGAACGGGCTAACTTTTAACAAGAGGCTAGGTATCACTAGTTTATTATCTAGGTATTGACATTTTTCCTCAAAGCCTTTGACAGTTTGGAATTTCCAAACACTCTTCAATTATTTACAATAACAAGATCAAAATAAGGAAAATGAAATCGGTTGTTTATAAACAATCGACTCAACGTGCAACCATGTCTCCTGATTTTAAGCTACTAGTCCCGTATGAAATGAAATGAAATCGTTTATTTGCAAAAACCGTAGTACAAAAAAGATCTTAATGTGCCATTTACACGAGGGCAATCCACTAAGACAATCCACTAACTTGTCTGAGGATTGTCTTAGTGGATTGCCCTCGTGTAAATGGCTCATAAGTAACAAAATGCAGTACAAACGTGATCCGCCATGTGATGGCATGCAAATTTTTTTTGGTAGGTAGGTAGGTAAGTTTTTTGGTATGCCACATAAAGTTTTGAAAAAATACAACCCTTTAAAATAATTTCAAAAACACTGTTTAAGATTCGCGTCTCGCCCTACCATTGAATAAATAATTAAAACTTACATTGGGTTCGATTCTGCATTACAGCGACTAAACTTATTTTAGTTTATTCCTGTCTTTATTTTACCTCAAAAAAAGAAAAGGGATAGAAGATAACCTACCGAATTTAGTCCTGTCAGAGGCTGTATTTTAGTCGTGACTTATTTACTACTAGCAGCGCCCCGCGGTTTCACCCGCGTAGTTCCCGTTCCCGTGGGAATACGGGGATAAAATATAGCCTATGTGTTATTCTGATGTATAAGCTACATAACTGTAAAGTTTCATCAAAATCCGTTCGGTAGTTTTTGCGTGAAAGAGGAACAAACATCCATCCATACATCCAGACATCCAGACATCCATCCATACAAACTTTCGCATTTATAATATTAGTAGGATGCACTAAACACGTTATGAAAATGCCTTTAGTTGACAGGACTAATTTTAATTTGACAGGACTGAATATCACTCGTCTCTTTTCTTCTCTATGAGAAAGAAAATGACAGGACTAAACTAAAATAAGTTTAGACGCTGTAATGCAGAATCGAACCAATTGTATACATGTACGTACCTACTTACGGACGATTATTCTTGACATTTTTGAAGGAGCAGTAAGGGTGTGTGTGTGTGTGTCCGCACATGTCGATGAGAGGTTAAGAAACTTAAACATGAATAGTGCAAAAATATAATTAGGTATTATAAAATGATATACCTAAACGAGTACATGCTCGCAATTTTAGACTCATTTTTTTTAAATTCTCCGGCCTCTCACCGGCTACGGCTGTTGTCTGCATAGTTTTAGAAAGACCTAAGCTCGGTCTCCCCAGTATCTTTTTTATCAGGTATGTACGTAATTAATTATTTTACAACAGATTTGCTCGTAAAAGGTGTCTTATTTCACCAATTTCAATATCGTATTGTATCTCATTAAGCCCAAGTGCGGTAAGTGTAAAGTAAAACGCACGGTTTATCAAGATGCTCCGTCTTAAAACGAACGGTACTTTTTAAAATCTCAACAAAGAGTTTTTATTTCAAAAAAGTTGTCGACATTTTATAATTAAAATTAACTTGGGGAGATAAAATATAATAAAGAAATATTTATGTACATAATTATTTAATTTAATTAATGTTGACAGTAAATTACAACCAATTAATCTGTAACAAAAACACAAAAATATAATTTATAACACATTTGCTCGTAAAAGGTGTCTTATTTCACCAATTTCAATATCGTATTGTATCTCATTACGCCCAAGTGCGGTAAGTGTAATGTAAAACGCACGGTTTATCAAGATGCCCCGTCTTAAAACGAACGGTACGGTTTTTAAAATCTTAGCAGAGTTTTTATGTCAAAAAAGTTGTCAACATTTTATGATTAAAATTAACTTTGGGAGATAAAATATAATAAAGAAATATTTATGTACATAATTATTTAATTTAATTAATTTTGACAGTAACTTACAACCAATTAATCTGTAACAAAAACACAAAAATATTAATTTACTGTATTAGTAATACTTTCTGTTTTTTGTGCCTTTGCCTAAAAAAAAATTATGATGCGCGCCGCGCGCTTTTTCTTAACGCTGTATTGTTTTTATTCGTTTACCATAGTCGGAGTTTTATTTTATTTAATCGCAAATGTGTTATAAAACGTCGTATGACATACGTGCGCTTTGATAATTACAGCCTCTGCTTACTTATAGCCCTCGCCTACGGCTCGGGCTAGCAATATTGCCTCGGTTGTAATTTTCAACCTACCGCACTTATATCATAATGTACTATTACTTTATTAGTAATACTGGCTGTTTTTTGTGCCTTTGCCTAAAAAAAAATGATGATGCGCGCCGCGCGCTTTTTCTTAACGCCGTATTGTTTTTATTCGTTTACCATAGTCGGAGTTTTATTTTATTTCCTCGCAAATGTGTTATATAAAACGTGGTATGACATACGTGCGCTTTGATAATTACAGCCTCTGCTTAATTGTAGCCCTCGCCTACGGCTCGGGCTAGCAATACCGCCTCGGCTGTAATTTTCAACCTACCGCACTTATATCATAATGTACTATTAAACGAGCAGTTCTTGTATTTATGTATATTTCGGGTATCCCGGAAACGATTTTGATAAAAATTATGAACAGATACAGTTTTGCAACAACTATATTTTTTAAATAATACGGTCACTTACCTACTTGCAGATTGCGTTAGAGACATAATACGGCCACTCAACAACAGATGGCATGGTTTTCGAACGAGCGAAGCTCGGTCTCCCACGTACGTACTTTGGATTTAATTAACTAAAAGTGTAATTCATAATATAATTTCACGCCTTTTATCCCCGAGGGGGTAGGCAGAGGTATTCCATTACTGGATATACCCACATTTCACGAGATATATTGGACCCCTAAACATGAGAGGTGGTGAGCCCATCGCCGGACCGGGTCTGTTTACACATGTCTCAGAATTTATTCTGAGACCTGAGGGTTTCCTCACGATGTTTTCCTTCACCGTCGAGCTAGTGATAATAATGTAAAAGTGTAATTATTTGTCACAAATATTTAAAAAGTATAAGGAGTTGGTTAACTAAAAATTCAAAGGCAAGCCGTCCCGTTCTCAAAGAAGAAAATGGTCACTCTCGTTAGATATGTGTAAGTAGTAACTACCTACTTACACAAAACTGTTTACCTATCGATTGAATAATATAATAACAAAGTTGTTGTCGTGTAAAAGCAGTATAAACCGGCTATCTAGAACTCGGTATAAAGAGGTCAGGAAACATCGAACGCTTCACAGATCACATCCTCATCTCTTTGAAATCGTTTGTCAATATTAAACTTACTACAACTACAATGGCTGCTCTGAAGACTACCTTCGTATTCCTGCTCATTGCTTTCGCAATGATGATCGTGACTGAATCTGTCCGAGTTGGACCCTGCGACCAGGTCTGCAACCGCATCGATGCTGAGAAGGACGAGTGCTGCAGAGCTCACGGCTGGAGCGGCTGGAACAGTTGCAGATACGGCCAAATGGACTGTTACTGATGACACTCAAGAGCTCCAAACCTTTTTTACAACATTTAGAGGTAATATTTTATTGTCTTGTTCGTGTGTGTTTGTCTCAAGACAAGGCACGTTATTTTTTTTTAAATTACCCTGGGCTCCTGTTACCTATAGTAAAACATTATAATTTGTATGACCACTTTATATATGTTATCAGAATAAATACTTATTTTTAAATTTTGATATTTTTCTTTCTCTGAAGTAGGTAAAAGTGTGTAAGCACGACACCCACTTGAAATCAGGTGACCGTTCTAAGTTTTTATCCGCCAACTTCCTGTCTGTCATACAAAGATACAAGCAGGCTAATTTTTCACAAAAAAAAAAAGTCTTTATCAATTATCTATATCTGCTTCAAAATTGAGTTGCAAGATTCAGCCTGAACATGTAATTTTGTAATCCTATACAATTATTATGGGATTACAAAGTTATTTATGCAGTTTCTGTATCTGGAAACCTAGACCGAAATTGCAAAATATTTGAGTTTTTCCTTGATTTATACACTAAACTCTAATTGTATTCTAAATTTGAAGCTTCTACGACTGCTAGCAGTGCCTTAGAGTTTTGATGATCGGTCAGTCATACAGTCAGTGAGTGACACCATTAGGAAAATTTGACTATTTATAATTCTAAAACTACTGGTTCAAATAGGATGAAATTTGAAATATACTGTTTTTATACAATTCCTGCTTGGTTACTGAAATTCAGGCTTCTAGGTTTATCCTAAACGAAGTTATAGGGGGTTGAAAATGGCGTAAATTGCTTCGAGAAAAGTATGGTACGGCCGTGCCGCTTTTTGCTCGACTTGGCGGGGGCACTACCGTGCCCCCAGATAACAAAAATTGCACATCGAATACCACTTCAAGATCTGTCATGTGATTTACTACAATGAAGCTATCAAAACACAAGTATTAAAAAGGTATGATTCATAAAATAAAATTTTTATAACCTAAGATTTTTTATAGTGATAGCCCGAACGGTCTTAGAGCCGGCCGAAAATCAGTGAGGCTCGGGTTCGAATCCTGGCATGTACCAATGAGTTTTTTAAAAACTTACGTACATATTTATCACTAGCTCTACGGTGAAGGAAAACATCGTGCGTGAGGAAACCCGCAGGTCTCAGAATTAATTCTGAGACATGTGTAAACAGACCCTCCGGCGATGGGCTCACCACCTATCACGTTTAGGGGTCCAATATATCTCGTGAAATGTGGGTATATCCAGTAATGGAATACCTCTGCCTACCCCCTCGGGGATAAAAAAGGCGTGAGATTATATTATTATATAAGATTTTATAATAAATTTACCGGCAAAACCTAGTATGGATGATTCACCTTGATTTCCAAATACTGCAGCACTAGTGACATCTGTTCAGATTAAAGAATATCAACTCAACAGCGCGGCAGCATCGTACGAAACAAATCGATATAATTTACTGTCTATCCAAATAGTTCCACTGATGTTCAATAGAGGGATTTACCAAGAGTGAGGATGTGGCTCGGGAATTTGAACATTTTTTTACTAATATACCTATTAAAACAACAGAACATCTGAACTCATCCACATCTCTTGCCATAACTTTTCTACGAAAAAATGTAAATAGCTGTAACGAATCTCTTATATTTAGACACACTAGTCCGGATACCGTTATTAAAACTTTTAGAGCACTTAAACTTAAAAGTACTGAAGATATATGGGGCATGTCTGTTAAGGTATGTAGTTTCATCATAACCTTAGTAGCACCATATTTAGCTTATATCTTTAACAATTATATTGACAAAGGATTATTTCCTGACCTAATGAAACATAGTAAAGTTATTCCTCTTTTTAAATCAGGAGAGAAAAAAGACCCCTCAAATTATAGACCTGTTTCTGTTTTACCAGTACTTAGCAAAGTTTTTGAAAGGTTATTGCTTGATCAAATGATTTCACACTTCAATCTAAATAACTTATTTCATAACGAACAATTTGGCTTCACCAAAGGTCGTTCAACTACGGATGCTGGAATAGCATTACTCAAGAATATTTTTAATGCCTGGGAGAAATCTCAAAACGCAATTGGAGTTTTTTGCGATGTATCAAAAGCATTTGACTGCGTAGATCATGAGACCTTGCTATGTAAATTAAATCATTATGGAGTCAACGGTAAAGCGCTTGATATTTTACAGTCCTATCTCGAAAATAGGATACAAAAAGTAAAAATAAATGATTGTAAATCACAGGGCGCACCCGTAAAAATTGGGGTGCCTCAAGGTTCGATTCTTGGTCCTTTTCTTTTCCTTGTACATATAAATGATCTTGCATTCATGGTAGAGAGTTTGTCAAAGATAGTGTTGTTTGCTAATGATACATCTCTGATTTTCAAAGTAGATAGACAAGCTCAGAAGCTCGACGAGGTAAATGACACTCTTCAACAAATTCTCACATGGTTCACTGCAAACAATCTAGTGCTCAACGCTAAGAAGACCAAATGTATAAAGTTTGTACTTCCTAATGTTAGACGAGTAGAGAATGAGATAATTTTAAACAATGACAAATTAGATTTCGCTGATAATACAGTTTTTTTGGGGATAACGATAGACTACAAACTTCAATGGAATTCTCATATTTCTGCATTATCTAACAGACTGAGCTCAGCTGCTTATGCCGTCAGAAAAATCAGATGGCTTACTGATGTAGACACAGCAAGACTTGTTTATTTTAGCTACTTTCACAGTATAATGTCCTATGGCATCTTGCTGTGGGGCAGAGCTGCTGATGCAGAATCTATTTTTATTTTACAAAATAGGGCTATACGCGCCATTTACAAGTTAAGATGTCGTGATTCCTCCGAGAAGAGAACTGTTCAAAGAAATTAATATTTTAACAATGCCTTGTCAGTACATTTATGAAAACATTATGTATGTACGGAAAAACATATTATTATAATATACTAAAAACTGAGACAGGCATAATTGTAATCTTAGGAATAAAAATAAACTAGAGCAACCTCAGTCACGATTAAGTAAAATTAATAATTCCTTTGTGGGGCTTTGCATACGCTTTTATAATAAAATACCAGAAGATATTTTGAAATTGCCTGAAACTGTGTTCAAAACTCATGATAAACATGTACTTTGTAAAATGGCATATTACAAACTAGACGACTATATAAATGACAATGATGTTTGGAACAGATTTCCTCCAGTCCAGCGCAATAAGTACGATAGCGAAAAACAAACGAAACTATGTAACCCAATTTAGTATTAAGTAACAATTGATTAAAAGAATATTGTGTTGAGGAGTTTCTTGCCCCGCTTCTTCTCCTCAACCATACATGCTGAAGCGGTGGAGTTGAAATGACGTTCAATAAGTGGACTTGTAAGTTCCTATTTTGAATAAAACATTTTGACTTTGACTTTGACTTTGACTTTGGAGATGAAATTGAAATGCAATGGGGAACAAAACGCAAAGCTAATTACAGATGTCGCCACCAGCGAGAGGTCCTTGTCATGGCCATATTTTTTTTTTTTCCTTTCGCATTGAGCTTTTTGGTGACGAAAATGTACTCCTTGATGACGGTGCCGCAGTTAAAGGATGAGTTAAAAAAACGGAAAGCTTCTGCAGCTGGTAAAAAAGCTTTTTCCGTTTTAGGGCAATTTCCCACAACTTTCTTCGTTTAGTGTCTTTCGGGAATGCATGAGTTCCTTTATTTTTCTTGCATTGCATATTTTCGGCAAGCTTGAAAAAATCTCAACATAATTCTTTGGAAATAGTCTTGCCTTTTCATTAAATCTGCAAGTCCTTATATTATTTATCGTCAGAAATTGGTATGGGAGCATTGTATGCTTTCGAAATTTGAGAAATAGGCTTAGATACTCTCCAGCTTTTTTATTGATTGCAGACAGCAAAGGTCGAAATTCATACAACCGACGACGGTATCAAAAATGTCCTTATCAACAGACTGGTGACTGGTTGCATATGGTGATACAGGTAATGTATCTATATCATGAGTCTGACCGGCTGTTACCACAGAGCGTAGGCACTGTTTCAGGAAACTTTTACGTTTTACACAAGGACGTGGTGTTTCTTTAAGTTGGTAAATCTGGGCAACCACCAATTCTATTACAGATAATGAAGGAGAGTTTTCAAAAAGCGGTATTTCCTGACCGATACGACCTTCAAACCTTCAAGAAGAGTGCGTACTCCCACCTCAAAGGCCGGTAACGCCTTGTGACTCTTGAGTTGAAGGTGTCCATGGGCGACGGTAGTCACTTACCATCAGGTGACGTACCCGTCTGCTCGTTAACCTTCACAATACAATAAAAAAAAAGTACTGGAAGATTCAATATTCAGCTTTGTCGTCGTTCCTGAATTATTTTTTTAATAAACAATAGGACTGCTAGAAAGTCTGTTGAATTTTGGACATGTTTTCTTTAATGTTTTTTTTTGTTCATCATCAGAAGAGTTATCATCCCAAAAACTTGAATATGTAAACTTCTTTGCGGCCATATTGTCTCACATGATAAATATTAAATAATAAGATTATTAATCACTTCCCAAGCACTTAAGAACGCCTTTGAGCATCAGTGGTAAGTGGTAGTAAGGTAAAAGTGGTAAAAAATTCAAACCAAATATAGATCAGATTGTTCATCTTGCATATAAGACGATAATTTTTCATTACATTTCCTAGAACAATGTCACATAATATGCAGATACTACCAATTTTTTACAACCAATTTCCGTAGAACAACGTACCATGCGTAAATGGAACTATAACTTTCTTAATTTGTTCCGCAAAACAACGTTTCACGTGCAAATATAACATTTGAAAATAAAATAAACTAAAATTTTTATGTACGTCTAAAGCTAAAATTAGATTGACAATAAATGTAGATATTTATACAAAAAATACTTATTAATTTAATTATTAAGAATTTAAACAAATAATCGCAAAACATAATCACTCACCTGTGGTTTTGTCTTTAACCATTTTATAAATGCATATAAGCGTACCTCCGCGCAACAACGAACCATGTGGGTTTGAAACGGCGCTCGCGCGCACACGGATGCGTTCCAAGGACGAACAAAACCGTCTCTAAACGTACATGTGTCCTTGTACTGCAGAGCACAAATCAGATAGAACGTTGTTCTATTCAGATTCTCAATAACTATAACTCCTATTGAAAAAAATAAAATTTTATCCGATAGCTTAAACAATAATTAAGACTTTCCGACGATAAACTCAAATTCGTTCTATGGTAACATAGAACGTTTTTCTACGCAGGGTGCGATTTATAAGTTAAGATGTCGTGATTCCCTAAGAGAACTGTTCAAAGAAATTAATATTTTAACAATGCCTTGTCAGTACATTTATGAAAACATTATACATGTGCGGAAAAACATATTATTACTTTGTACTAAAACTGTGACAGGCATAGGAAATTGTAATCTTAGGAATAAAAATAAATTAGAGCGACCTCAGTCACGATTAAGTAAAATTTATAATTCCTTTGTGGGGCTTTTGCACACCTGAAACTGTGTTCGAAACTCGTGTTAAAAAATGTACTTTGTAAAATGGCGTATTATAAACTAGACGACTATTTATATGACAATGATGCTTGGAACAGATTTCCTCCAGCACAGCGCAATGCAATAGCAAAAGATAACGAAATTATGTAACCTAATTTAGTATTAAGTAACAATTGATTAAAAGAATATTGTGTTGAGGAGTTTCTTGCCCCGTTTCTTCTCCTCAACCATACATGCTGAAGTGGTGGAGTTGAATTGACGTTCAATAAGTGGACTTGTAAGTTCCTACTTTGAATAAAACATTTTGACTTTGACTAAACCTTGAATTATTGTATTATGAATAAAATTATTGTATTCAAAAATCAATTAAAAGCTTTTCTAATAAATAAGAGTTATTATGGTTATTATAATATTAAAGAATTCTTTGAAGATAAATTGTAAAATATAAAGTTGAATGTCATTGTCATTATTATTGTATTCAAAAATCAATTAAAAGCTTTTCTAATAAATAAGAGTTGTTATGGTTATTATAATATTAAAGAATTCTTTGGTAAAATATAAAGTTGAATGTCATTGTCATTGTCATTGTCATTGCCATTGCCATTGCCATTGCCATTGCCATTGCCATTGCCATTGCCATTTCCATTGCCATTGCCATTGCCACTCCACTCCACTCCACTCCACTCCACTCTACTCCACTCCACTCCACTCCACTCCACTCCACTCCACTCCACTCCACTCCAGTCCACTCCACTCCACTCCACTCGGAATTTCTGGATTCGGTCCCCGCGCTCAAGGCCCGCGATAGAAAAACGAAAAAAGTTGCGGCCTTGTGATCCGACCCTTGTATAACAATCTACTATTTTGGGGCTATTCCAAATATACTATTTTGAAACAGAGCTGTCTTACATGGTCTAGTACATAAATTCCGACAATGCCGTGCACGCTTCACATTAGCGAATAAAAAAGGATTTCTCTTTAATAAACAGTACAATTTCATAAATGTATAGTGCCGGAACAGTAAGTATTCTTAACATTTTAAAGTGAGCTCGGCAGCTATCTGTTCTTTTTAACCCACGAATTGCCCGTATGCAACGTTTTTGAGCCAAAAATACGAGGTCTTTATTTATCGCATTTCTCAATTCCGTAAACTCAAAACACAATTCCGTATCTCAGTCTTGAGGCAACAAACCCATGATATGCTGTTATAACAGTTTCTTCGCTTACAACCTTTCTTAGGAGATGCAATGCATAAGAAAACTGAGCAGTCTTAATAATTAAAAATTCTATATGTGATTGCCACTTCATGTTGCTGTCAATATGTAAGCCAAGAAATTTTGCCGTAGATGTATTACTAATAGATTGATCATTATAAACTACATGAGTATTCGTTTCTTGATTTGGTCATTGTGTAAAGTTCATTATTTTAGTTTTATTAATATTTATTTGTAAGTTATTGTTATCTAGCCCTTCAATTATAGATTTAAGACTGTCGTTTATTTTATATTTAAGTATTATCATTATATAATATCCATTTTAATTTTCTTTGAAATTATAGTCAGAAATCACAGTTTTAGTTTAGGACAACCCGTTCCTAACACGCTGTATACTGTTGCGAGCTCCTAAAGACTGCAGTTATCACAAACCAAATTATCAATGCCTTCGAGGGCATTACATGACACCACTGAGTGGAAATAGTACATTGTATCCAGTTTTCCGTTGGCAGATCATCTTCCTCAATTATACTGCATGATTTTTTTTTACCGTCTGGAAAAAATATGACGTATAAGGTATCTAGAGCCGAAGTTATACACGAGATTAATTGTTGAATATAGTCATGTTTAATGCAATTTAAAAAATCTAGAACACTACGCAAACTACTACCTATGCATGTAGCAACTGGCGGTTGCAGGTAGATTGCGCATGAATGGAAGCTACGAGCCTGTTTCTTTTTAAAATACTTTTTTCAAATATTTTAGTGTGTAATATTGACTACAATTAAGTAATTTAATATTAGTTAAAGGACGAAAAAAAAATAAAAACATTTTTTTTTTAAGTAACACTGCCAAATGAATCTATTACACTTACCTATCACACCATATTTTTTTCCAGACGGTAAAAAAAGTCACCCTTTATATATACTCCATAAGTTTTTAGGGCTTCGTACCCAAAGGACAGTGATAGCCTTACGGTTAAAGAGCCGGCCGGAAATCAGTGAGGCTCGGGTTCCAATCCTGGAATGTACCAATGAGTTTTTCAAAAACTTACGTTACATATTTATCACTAGCTCGACGGTGAAGGAAAACATCGTAAGGAAACCCGCAGGTCTTAGAACATGTGTAAATAGACCCGGTCCGGCGATGGGCTCATCACCTATCACGTTTAGGGGTCCAATATATCTCGTGAAATGTGGGTATATCTAGTAATGGAATACCTCTGCCTACCCCCTCGGGGATAAAAGGCGTAAGATTATTTTTATTTTATTTATACCCAAAGGGTAAAATGGGACCCTGTAACTAAGACTGCGCTGTCCGTCCGTCCGTCTGTTTATCCGTCTGTCAGCAGGCATCTCATAAGCCGTGATACTTAGTTAGACAGTTGGAATTCTTAATGATGTAAATATTTCTGTTGAAACTATAACAACAAACTAAATAACAGAATAAAATGAATACTTAAGGGGGCTCTCATACAACAAACGTGAATTTTTCGCGTTTTCATAGATAATGGTACGGAACCCTTCGTGAGCGAGTCCGACTCGCACTTGGCCGGTTTTTTAATCTTTATTTAAGTAGGTACCTACTAGCGGGTACTTAAATAAATATTAAATACCCAGAAACATAGTACCTACTACCTCATTTTCACGATTTACATATTTTATTAAAAAGAGCTGCCCCTGAGTTTCTTGCTGGCTCTTCTCGGGGTACAGCATTTAGAACCAGCAAATCGTCGGTGGAGATGGGCTGTTTACATTTAGCCAATCTTCATGGGCGAGTTTACTGTGCCTTGTTATTAAGGTTTCAAAGTGTATTTTGCATAAGTACCTAGGTACTGAAATAAATGAATTTAGATTTTGATTTCAAGTTTTTCATAGAACTCTAAAGAGTAAAAAAACCGACTTCAACGAATAATACTAAAAAATGCAGTCGAATAGAGAACCTCTTCCTTTTTTGAAGTCGGTTAAAAAAGAATCATCAAAATAGGTTGACGTGATATTGAGTTATTCGTCCATTTGTCGCGCACATAGTTAATGCAAATTTAAGACATAGGGTTTTCTCATGGATGAAATTGTCAGAACTGAACGAAATTACACTCACGGTAGGGCTGGTCCACCAGTTCAAGGTCGCTCAACGAGCTATGGAAAGAGCTATTCTCGGAGTTTCTCTAAAGGATAGGATTCGTAACGAATACATCCGACAGAGAACCAAAGTTATCGACATAGCTCAAAGAATAAGCAAGCTGAAGTGGCAGTGGGCCGGTCATATCTCGCGAAGAACCGACAACCGTTGGGGTAGACGTGTTCTGGAGTGGAGACCGCGACTCGGCAACGTAGTGTAGGACGCCCTCCGGCCAGATGGGATGACGATCTGCAAAAGGCTGCAGGCAGATGCTGGATGCGCCAAGCCGAAGACAGGGCGCTATGGCGCTCATTAGGGGAGGCATGTCCAGCAGTGGACTAAGATATGCTGATGATGATAATGTTGAACGAAATTAAAATAGGACCAATCTAGACGCACCAGCTCGAAAATAAATAAAGAATCATCCAAATCGGTTGACCTAGTCCAAAGTTCTGAGGTAACAAACATAAAAAAAAAACATTTGAATTGATAACCTCCTCCTTTTTGAAGTCAGTTAAAAAACGGGCCAGGGGGCCTACCACCACCTCTTAAAAAACTATCATAGTTCTAGAACGTTTTGCACGACCTCTTATAACAATCTTGTTTCATTCCTACAAAGTAATTTATAAAGCCGTATACAGAAAGAAAGCTGAAAACTTCGGCGCTTATCGGCGCTGGTCCATTCTACAAAAAGCAAGCAGATTGAAGCAGAGCGAGCAAAATGTCGTACGATGATTGGCGGGCGGCACCAGCGCTGACCGGCGCGAGTCGGCGCCGATCGGCACTTATCGGCGCCGATCGGCGCTTATCAGCGCTTGTTCATATAAATGCCTCCGCCGGTTACCTGCGTAGACCGGCGCGGCGCCTATAAGCGCCGATAAGTGCCAACTGGCGCCGGTCAGCGCTGATAAGTTTTCAGCTTTCTTTCTGTATACGGCTTAAGAACGAATGATTGTCGCATTAATGTCTATTCCATAACGAGATGTAGCCTCATTTTTCAAATGCAAGTTATTTGATTTGACACAAAACAATATTAAAACAAGCTTACTTTATAAGGATGTCATGGTATGAAGATAGCAATACTAAAACAATACTGTTGGTACGGGCCCTGTTCAGAATGTATAGACGAAGAGTTGCGCAAGGACTTCCGACCCACCCCGCACCTGAATTAGACGAGAGACTCAACTCCAAAATAAATTTTTCTTTACTCCATCTATCTATACGTTATAATAAAACTCGAACGGGGTCGTGTCTGTACATGAAAGATTTTTTGAAAATTTTAGCAGTAGTGTATATAGTTATCGATGTAGATACCGAAACACATTAATTGAAATTTTTGTCTGTCTGTCTATCTGGTTGTGCACGCATCACTCAAAAACTACTGGACAGATTTTGATGAAATTTGGTATGGAGATAACTGAGTACCCGGGTCAACATCTAGGGTAGGTACTTTTTATTCTAGGAAAATATCTCATTCCCACGGGAAAATATAAAAACTGGTTAAAAAGAGAAATACGTACTACTCCGAAACTATAACACCTAGAAACTTGAAATATGGTATGTAGCTGTGTCTTAAATATATGTCATACGCAACCACTATGAAGGGATTTTCGGAAATTCCGACGAGAACGGGAATAACGGGATCATTGGGAACCGAATAAATTGGGTGTGCTAATTATTATATCCATACTCTTTTCTGCTTTACTGCTATTTTTTTTTTGACAATGTCATGGTGACGTTTTTGATAAGTATCTATTCATTTAAAAAATTAAATTGATAACAAATATTTTCAGAAAATCGCATTGAAACGGAAATTACAAAGCTTGAAACCTAATACATATCTATACAGCAATGTCATGCAGACAGGAGGAATCCACTCCACGTACAAAGGTCAGCCATCCTTCACACAATCTGTTACTCCAATGTTCACGCCTCACGCGAGAACTACTGAACGAATTTTGATGTTTGGTGTGGGGATAGTAACAGGGTAAAGGCTGATTCACGTTACACCCGTGCCGGGTACGGGGCGGGCGCCGTCAAGGCCCTGGACGGGGCACGGTCAAACATCTATCTATAGTATACTTTGGATCAAAGATATTAAAGTAAGGATGAGTTATATTCATACTGCTTGCGTTTGAAAATTGATCCCCTACGAGTGTGCACAACATGTACATACTTACTTCTTAGCGTATTTATAGGATACAACAATGACGGGGAAAGATGATACGGAACGAATAATAAAGAAAAAGAGAGCTATCTGTTAAGAGTTGCGCTTAAAATACGACTTGAAATACAATGCGACTAAATAAAATGTGGTTAATTAACTACATTTGTCGGCCTCATTTTCCGTGCTCTAGTAACATATCTACGTCTTTCTATATATAATATCTTTGCTTTGGATATGAAGTGCTTGACCGTGGCCCGGCTGGGGCACGGACGGGACCCGTCTAGGCCTGGACGGGGCACGGCGTCGAAATGTCAAGGCGTATTGTTAGGATGATTTCCCGGCCCGGACCCGGCACGGTGAAACGTGAATCAGCCTTAACTGGGTCAACATCTAGACTACTTTTTACAGCGGGAGAATGTCTCATTCCCAGGGGAAAATTAAAAAAGTGGGTAAAAAGAAAAATACGTAATATTCTTAAACGAAAACACCTAGAAACTTGAAATATGGTATGTAAGTAGGTGTCGTAGGCAACCGCTATGAAGGGATTTTTGGAAATTCCCACGGGAACGGAAACAAACTGAATCCGTGCGTACAACGCCGCTAAGCACCCGCTAGTTTAAAATAAATGTGCATATCAGTTTCAAACGAATTTTAAAGTAATTTACAGGTCCAAGGG
Source organism: Ethmia dodecea (assembly GCA_963855545.1). Taxonomy (NCBI): domain Eukaryota; kingdom Metazoa; phylum Arthropoda; class Insecta; order Lepidoptera; family Depressariidae; genus Ethmia; species Ethmia dodecea. The sequence goes on along the minus strand of OY979454.1, from coordinate 1,172,110 downwards.
AAAATTTCCTATAACAATGTCTTACGTAATTACTGTGGTATTCAACCGAAATAAAACAAATAATTTCAAAGATATTTGAAATTATTTGTTTTATGTTGAAATAACTAAACCAGATGTTTAAATGTTGAGACAGACTTTTGCGTCAGCAAAAGACGCAAAAAGCAAACGCTTCAAATATCAGCGACATTAAGCGTATGAATTTGTAGTGGTATCTAGATAATATTCGAAAAAATAAATAAATAAAAGAATCATCCAAATCGGTTCACCCAGTCGAAAGTTCTGAGGTAAAAAACATTTCAAAAAAACTGTCGAATTGATAACCTCGTCCTTTTTGAAGTCGGTTGAAAAGAATATACCTATCACTTTACAGAATAAAATGTGACAGACATTGTTTAAACACAAGAAATAAGAATGAACTGGCTGCTTGTGTTAGTCGATTATCTAAAGTTACCAGATCATACTCGTACATTCGTACGAGTATAAGGGTCAATGTATACGCTTTTACAATAAGATTCACATGTTTAAATATACATGGGAATAAATATTCAGATTACAAATTGCCAAATTAAACACATTTTTTTTGATACACTTTAGAATAAAATTACAAATAAAAAATGTCCTCTAACGCACCGTATCGAGGCAATGTTCCCAGAAGGCTGGCAGCATTCCCCTCTGAACAGTTATACTGATCCTTTGGGAGAAGTAGCTGCCAGCCCGGGCTGGCAAATACTTCTGGGCTGGGAGGGTCGCTACTTGCCTCGATTAGACGCGCAGATAAGTCTTTTAAATACATCTTAGCTTCTGGGCCCCAAGGGCCAGTCGTCCCAATTGCGAATGGCACAAAAAAGAAATTCACACCCAGACCCAAATCCTTTCTCCTCCGCGACGCTTTGGCAGAAACCGCAGCCGCACCAGAGCGAGAAACAGAACCATATGACCAAACAGAACCAACTATATGCGCCGAAGCCAGGCTGTCAACGCAAGTGGCATCCCAAACTAAGCATCTGCCGAGCTTCCAAGGAATAAGCGTCATTCCGTATTTTCTCGTCCGATCCAAATATCCCATTGGGTTCCAAAATTGTTGGGATATTGGCTGTTGCTAAAGCCCGACGAATGACGTCATTCAAAGTTAAATGACGAGAGAGCCGACCAGCGCTCCTCTGGCAGGATAAGCCGTGGTGCCCAAGCTCGTCCACTGCCTTCCCACACATATATCGATGAGACGCATTCACCTTTAAGCCCAACCGTAGCCTAACTGACAAGGACAAAGTTGATGGAAAAGCTTGCAGCCAGTAACCTGATTCTTGTTCAAAAACGCATTCTGTCTGCAGTCCAAAAGGAGTCTCTGCACTGACTTACAGAGCAGCTCATCCCACCCTCTCTGGCACAAGACAAGTCACTCCGACAAATCGCACTCCAAGCATTCCTGGCGTCCACAAGCTCCGAAATCTCCACGGCACCCGAGGTTGGGTTAAGAATTTTACCGGTAAGGAGATTCAAAGCATAAGTGGAAGACAAAAAAGCAGGCGAAGCGACAGACGAAGCCTTTCTAATACCCAAACCACCCATGCGGACTAGAAGAGGAGCCTGATACCAAGCAGCACCCTCAAAAGCACAGTTGCAATGCAATGGAAAGCATGTATCCTGGAAGGGGTTTCTTTAATAACGTCATCCAATAAACTCAACTGATGATGATTCTTCCAAAGATCACCTGAGAACATATGTGAACTTTGGCACAAATAAGCAGGATCGTTTGATATAAATGAAATGTTTGAAAAAAGATGCGTGCGCGTAGGAAAACCAAAAAATCTTGTAAGATGATTTTTTTATTTTGATAAAAAATTATTATTTTATAATGATTTCCTTGTTCACAAGTGTGTTGAAATACGCCGTATCGTAAGATACACGTGTGTGTATCGATGATTACCGTCCTCGGCTCTCTTAAGACCCTCACCTAACGGCTCGGGTCTCAAATGGCGCCTCAGCGGTAATCACCAACATTACACACTTGTACCATAATGTACTATTAACAAAATAGATCTCATAAGAGAAAACGTAAAAATTTGTATAGGATCACTGGAGACGAAATCAAAAACATTATACAGAATTAGACAAGTAGTAGATAAGGACATGAGGTGGTTCATTGTTAATATTGTTCGTCGCCATCAAACGTGAAAATTGGCAATTCTGACATTTTGCGATGGTTCCGTTAAAAGGCCTGCTGAATCATGGCATGTACCAATGAGTTTTTCAAAACTTACGTACATATTTATCACTAGCTCGACGGTGAAGGAAAACATCGTGAGGAAACCAGCAGGTCCCAGAATGAATTCTGAGACCATGTGTAACAGACCCGCCGGCGTATTCACAGAGCTTCGATATTCGATATTCGACTCGGAATCGGAAAATCTGTCGAAGATGGGCTATTCAGAGATGTCGGTATCGAAAAGTAATGCCATATTTGACATAAGTATTTGCAAAATTTGCCGCTGCTGTCAGAAACGCCTAGAATACAGTTTCCGAAGTCGATAGATTCGACTTCGGAAATTTTTTCACTCGATCTGAATCGAACGGAAACGGTGTCGAGCCTTCGTGAATACGCCTGCCGGTCCGGCGATGGGCTCACCACCTATCACGTTGGGGTCCTAAGAATATCTGGTGAAAAGTGGGTATATCCAGAAATGGAATATCTCTGCCTACCCCCTCGGGGTAATAAGGCTTGAGACTATGTTATGTTAAGAAAAAAAAAACATCTAGGGGAATTTAGTTTCCGAGGAAAATGCAAATACAAAATTCATTTATTTCAGTAGGTACTAGGTACCTATGTAAAATACACTTTGAAATGTCAATAAAAAGGCACACTAAGTAAATAGGTAAGTAATCGAAGGTCAGAAAAAGACAGTTCATTAATTTTATTTCGGCAATCTGAATAACACCACTTGTTCACACATTTGTTAGCTAAAATTTACATTTTAGATAATGACGTATTCACTAAAATCAGGTTTAAATAGCACGTGTTGGACTCGATCATCTACAGTCACTGAGACACTTGACATCATGCAGCAGTACATCCATGGGCGTAGCTAGGGATTTTTCCTAGGGGGGGGGGCATGGCCCCAGCCATGAATCGGCCGGCCACGGCGCGGCAAGATGGTATGTAGGAATCAAGTATGGATTTCAGTTATCCTATCCTATTATACTAATTATTTTTCTTTTACTATGTAGTTTAAGTTGCTAATATAGCTAAGTATACACTGACAAGAGCTCATTACCAACAACAAGGTATGTAAATCAAATCGACATTGAAGTAAGGAAAAAAGAAACCAAAAATATATAAATAGATCATCTGGATTGAGGGACCATTTTTCAAATTATCGAGAAACGAAATGACCCTCAGGGCATTTAGTAAACATTTGGTTAAATTTAAAGCAAACATTCTTAAATTTCTTAAACGTGAACAAAAAAAAATAATTATGGTCAAATAACTTGGGCCCTCAATCCTGACTCCTTCATAAAGCGGCATAGCCTAATCTCAGAAAGTACTATCCCTGGGATAATAATTTTTATTTGAGAATTTTGTTAAGATTTTCTTAAATATATTAAGAAATTCCCAAATCTTAAGAATGCGATAATACAGATTTATGGCGGTTTAGCTTGGGCCCTCAATTCGTGAATATCTGTACTGATTAATCAGTAAAACATGAGTTTATCTAAGGAAAGAGATTAATACTACTTTAATATACATATTTGAGTTCAATATCGCTCAATATCGTTGGTAAATTAGTTAAAAAGAAATAATGTATAATCTCACGCCTTTCATCCCCGAGGGGGTAGGCAGAGGTATTCCATTACTGGATATACCCACATTTCACGAGATACATTGGACCCCTAAACGTGATAGGTGGTGAGCCTATCGCCGGACCGGGTCTATTTACACATGTCTCAGAATTAATTCTGAGACCTGCGGGTTTCTTCACGATGTTTTCCTTCACCGTCGAGCTAGTGATAAATATGTACGTAAGTTTTGAAAAACTCATTGGTACATGCCAAGATTCGAACCCGAGCCTCACTGATTTTCGGCCGGCTCTTTAACCGTCAGGGCTATCACTGCTCTACAAAAAAAAAATAACAACATAAATTTAATTGTTAAAAAGTAAATAAAAATCGAATTTTATTAAAACGTCTGAACTGAGGGCCCAACATTTTCGGCAGTATTGTATTAAGTATTGTATGAAGCCTTCTACACTACCGCACTTTAGGTTAAGTATTTTAAACAATTTTTAATTAAAATGCAACAAAGCGTCCATTCTTCTAAATGTCATACTTTAAGAGAAAATTGATTTAAAATTTTATACAGGAGAAATTCTGTAGGGTAGTTATGATTTTGTTACTTTTTTGATACTACTCCTGAGTCAATACTGCCGAAAATATTGGGCCCTCGGTTCAGACGTTTGAAGAAAATTCGAATTTTATTTAGTTTTTTACAATCGACTTTTGTGTTGTTATTTGTTTTAACTAATTTACCAACGATATTGAGCGATATTGAACTCAAATATATTAAAGTCGTATTAATCTCTTTCCTTAGATTCCTTAGTTTGGCTGATTCCTCAGTACAGATATTCACGAATTGAGGGCCCAAGCTAAACCGCCATAAATCTGTATTATAGCATTCTTAAGACTTGGGAATTTCTCGATGTATTTAAGAAAATCTTAACTGAATTCTCAAATTAAATATATTATCCTAGGGATAGTAGGCTACTTTCTGAGATTAGGCTATGCCGCTTTATGGGCCATTTACACGAGGCAATTCTACTAAGACAATCCACTAATGGCTTCGTGTAAATTGCGAGTCCGCTGCAATGGATTGTCCTCAAGTTTTTTTTTGTATGCAGTTAGTGGATTGTCTCAGTGGAATGGCCTCGTATAAATAAATAGCCCCTTATGCAGGCGTCAGGATTGAGGGCCCAAGTTATTTGACCATAACTCTTTTGTTTCACGTTTAAGAAATTTAAGAATCTTTGCTTTAAGTTTTACCAAAATTTTACTAAATGCCTTGTAAGTGTCATTTCATAATACACACACCGGCACAATTAGCGGAACAGAAAAAAAAGGGAGTATTTACGCATTTTTGCGTGTTACTGGCCGGCTAAACAAGCTTTTTTTAAATTTGGGTTTTAATTTAAAAATGGAATACTAAGCGACTGCCCTTTTTTTCATTCTTTTATTTAATTTTCATTGATTCATTTTTTCCACCGCTTGTCCGTTTTTAGAAGGTTCGTGAATTCCATTTGAAAAGCTTTGAATTGCAGTTTTTGAGGCTTTTGAGTTTTTTCGCATATTGATAATTTACGAGCATCTAATTATGCCTGATTTAACGCCATCAGAAATCATTAGGGCAGATCAAATGAGGAGAAATGGTCAAACCTACAGATCGATTGCCAGAAGCCTTCGTCGATCGTTATCAACGATTTATCGTAGCATCCAACGATACAGATTGACGAATGCTCTAGTGAGAAGGAGAGGACAAGGCCGGAAAAGGTGTACTTCAAGGAGGGATGACCGTTTTCTCCAACTTCAAGTCCGACGGAACACGAGACTAACGGCGGTGCAGGCTCGAAATTTACTGGAAGAGGTACGAGCAGTAAGGATGAGTGAGCGGACAGTTCGTAGAAGATTCGAAGAAGTGGGTATAGGCTCGTATGTGCCCGCCAAAGCCCCAAAACTTGAGAGGCATCATCGCACAAACCGTCTACACTTTGGTCGTGAACATCGTGATTGGGACTTCGACGACTGGGGACAGGTTCTTTTTACTGATGAATGCAGAGTTATGTTAAATCAAATTGATGGAAGGCAGCGAGTATGGAGACGCAAAGGAGAACGGTATATCCAGTCTAATTTTGAAAATACAGTTGCATATGGCGGCGGTTCAATTATGGTCTGGGGAGGAATATGTTTAGGAGCTCGTACGGAGTTAGTAGTGGTCGATGGCGGGAATCTGAATGCTGATCGGTATATCAGGGAGATTTTAGAAGAACATGTTGTGCCATTTGCCCCCTTTATTGGTAACAACTTCATTCTAATGCAGGATAATGCTCGGGCTCACAGTGCTCGCACAGTACAGACATACCTAAACCATGTTGGTATAACGGTGATGGAGTGGCCAGCACGGTCCCCCGATATGAACCCTATAGAACACGTCTGGGACTTGCTAAAGAGGAGTGTAAAGTCAAGAATGCCCCCTCCCAATAATCTCAACGAGTTGCGAAACGCATTACTTGAAGAATGGCAGAGGTTGCCCCAAGAAACCATTGATAACATCATCCGCAGCATGCCCAGACGGATGGAAACCCTCATCAGAGCACGAGGAGGAAACACTCGATATTGAACAGTCATTGAAATTGTTGTTAAACTTTGGAAAATCTTGAATTTTCTGCTGTTTCTCTATAATTAAAAATCGAAGAAAAATGCATTTTGTATAATTTAATTTTTATTTTTATAAAATTTTAAGTATGGTGTTACAAATGAATGTCAAAACATGTTAATTTAATTGTTGTTTCATTTTAAATAATATATTGTTTAAAAATTACATTCATTGTTCTAAATTCCCTCTTTTTTCTCCTTTTTTTTTCTGTTCCGCTAATTGTGCCGGTGTGTGTATAATAATAATATAATCTCACGCCTTTTACTGGATATACCCACATTCCACGAGATATATTGGACCCCTAAACGTGATAGGTGGTGAGCCCATCACCGGACCGGGTCTGTTTACACATGTCTCAGAATTAATTCTGAGACCTGCGGGTTTCTTCACGATGTTTTCCTTCACCGTCGAGCTAGTGATAAATATGTCATTGAGTCATTTCGTTTCTCAATATTTTGAAAAATGGGCCCTCAATCCAAATGCACATAAATAGGTCCACTCAACAACCTTGAAATTAGAAAAAATTTTTTTTTTCAAACTATTTTAAGTTTTCTGTGTTTAGCATTTTCAAGATGGTTTTCGATTTCGGTAGTTGAGGATGAAGTTATTATATGTATGAGGAAGGGTTTTTTTCTGGCCCCCCCCTAGCTACGCCCATGAGTACATCGGAATAATCTGCGCTCTTCTTATTGTCAGTAGTTTTGGAGTGCGATTTTTGAATCTCACTGGTGATATCAAAATCACCGGTGACTAAAATTATCACCGATGACTTTTATGTCACCATTTTCCAAAAGCCGTATTTTTGAAAGTCACACGCTGTTTTCAATGAATCGTCGCAATCACAAAATATTACAATCGAGCCCCGCTGCTAATTCTTCCAAAAAACATAGTTTGGCACTTTTGGCAGATGTCACATACGTCAACTGTCAAAAACAATCGCATGGTGATTTCAATTACGAGTGGGTAGGGGCACTCGTAAATCGACATCATAGGTATGACAAATGTAAGTCACCGATGAGTTTCAAAAATACGAACTTTCGGAAATCACTAACATCGGTGAGAATTAGTCACTTGGTGAGATTCAAAAACGGAAATCACTCACATCGGTGAGAATTAGTCACTTGGTGAGATTCAAAAATCGATCCCCAGTTCTATAATACTCCTATGCTTGATTTTTTTTATTCTTTCTTTTTAAATGTAGATACTAGATACCAAAAAACCAGTTTTTGAAATTTTGTTTGTCTGTCTATTGTTTTTGCACGCATCACGCACAAACTAATGGACGGATTTTGATGAAATTTGGCGTGGTGATAGCTGAGCAGCTGAGTCAACATCAAGAGTAGGTACTTTTTACCAAAAATTGGTGTTTTGATATCTAAGTAAGTGCATCAATAACTATTTACACTACTGCTAAACTTTACAAAAAAAAAATCGGTTGTCTGTAAAGTCGGTTTACTGACGAAAGTTGAACGTGACAACGTCATAAGAAAATACTGATGGAATGGATTGTGCCTTTTTGTCGCTCGTTGCGCGCTCTCGCTTGCACTGGAACGCCGCATACGTCATACTTTTTCGTGCACGCAGCCGGCTCCATCGAATTATAAGTGTATGTGTGGATTGAGTGAGCAGAAAAAAAAGGAAAAATGATCTTCATTTAGTAAAAGTTCTAAAACAATTGTAAAAGTAATCCCTGAATTTGTAAAAAGATAAAAAAAAAGATACAGGGTTTAACGTATGCTCACTCAGTTCTCCCAAACTACCAACGAAATCAGCGAATGTATTAATGCAACATATAATATTTATATACTAGGATTTTGTAGAACCTAATCTAACTTACCTTTATAATTTGTAGATCACCTAGTAACGTATTTAAGGTTTTACAAAAAAAAAAAAAATGCTCACTCAATCCGCACACTTTTGAAAACCCGATTTCTGATGAAGAAACTGAAGATTGAAACGGCTATGTATGTGTATAGTTTTGTAAAATTAATATGGGAATTTGTAAAATAAAAAACGACCCACTAAAGTGGCAGGTTTTTGGATAATATTTTTTTTTAAATGCTCACTCAGTCCACACATTTTAGGTAAGTTAAAAATGTGAATATCTTAAGATTTATAGTATCAAAGAAACTAGAAATTAGTTCAACTTTTTGTAAAAATTTTTACAAAAGATCTACCATCTCATATTTCATATTCGTTGTCTGTTTTTAAAGATATTCACTTTTAATTTTTCTGATGTAAATATATCGTTTAGGGTGACCACACTTCTTCAAATATTATGGTCATATCCAAAATACAAATTTTAAAGTGAACAATTGTTTTGATTAGGTTGGTACATAAGTTAGTACTTAAGTACCAACCTAATCGAAACAAATCATTAAAGCTTTAGTAAATAAAAGGTAATAATTACGGATCAAATAAATTGAAAATGTAGTACATAGTTAACATTTACGATTTACCTGATCCGTAATAGGCATGATGACAGTCACAAAGAATCACTAAAATTATGTATTTATCTCATGAACTAGGGTTCATAGAGTATAAAAAACGTATTTATGTTTATATTATGAGCGAAATCAATAATTAATTTCAAAAAATAAAACTGCGAAATACAGCTACAATATTTTAAAAGAAAACCAATTTGTTTACTTAAACAATCTTCTTTATTAAATTATGTAAAAGAATAAAAGGAATAAAAGAATGTCACAAAAAGCAGGAACAAAAAATAAAAACAGTCAGCACTAATATGCCTACTACATTCATTAGCTACCTGCTCCAAGTGCAAAAACAATTGACATCAGAACCTTGGAGCCCCGGAGCTACAGAGCTGGCAAGTGGCCTAAATTATTGTAGTCAGAATGTAGGTAGTAGGCAAAAACACATCTCTTTGAAATTGTAGTTCTATAGTTCAGGAGTTATTAGACCTCAAAGCCAAAAATCATCAGGTTGGTGTGGCCCCGAGATCTCAGTAACTAGGACAGTATATTATCTGACTGTGAAATAACAGATGAATTATACTCTACACCAAATAATAATCTTTTAATGAATGTAGGTGGCACAGTCGCTGAATCGAAATCTATTAATTTTATTATGACATTTTATTTTGATTTTATTATTAATGAAATTCCATTTCTGGATATACTTACTTTTCTTTGTACCCCAAAACGTGATAAGTGGTGAGCCCATTGCCGAACCGGGTCTGTTTACACATGTCTCAGAATTAATCTGGGACCTGCGGGTTTCCTCACGATGTTTTCCTTCACCGTCGAGGTAGTGATGAATATGTACGTACGTAAGTTTTGAAAAACTCATTGGTACATGTGAGGATTCAAACCCGAGACTCACTGATTTTCATCATGTGAAGCAGGCTCTTTAACCGTAAGACTATCACTGCTCTCTTATAATTATTACCCGACTACGGCAAACCAAAAAGGAGGGTTATTATTTTGACTGCTATGTCGATATGCTATGTATATGTGTAGGTATTGGACTCAATGAGGATCAGTACAGTTATAGCAAATCCATTAGAAATATTATTCAAGTTATTCTTTATGATATAAGAATGATATCTCTTTTTGAATTATCCAAATCGGACCATTACTTACGAAGATATTAAATAATAAACATACTCAATGATCGCGAGAGCGTGTACGTCACTGTGAGGGAACCAAGTACGGCCGGCCGGCCGGCACTCAATGATCGCGGGAGCGTGATGACGTCACAATGAGGGCGACGCTACCGCGGCGGCTACTCGGTGAACTTCGCTAGGAATTCGGTCATAACTTTGTCAATTTTTGTCGTAGAACAAAAATTTTTGTACTGTATGTTAAGGATTTCTTAGCTCTATAAATCTGCATTCTCAACTAAAAACGTTACGGATCCTCATTCTGACTGACCAGCTGAAATTCCTAATTTTAAGTTAGCCTATTCTTCTCCACAGAATACGGTAGAAAAAGGACAGAAATAAACCATAGATTGGAGAGTTAAAGTCAAACATGTAAAAACCAACTAATTTGAACCTTATGAACGTGCTTATCTCTAATTTTTATCGATGACCTTGTTACATTCGTCGCTAAAAACTTGCTAAATACGTGTATTTGAATAAGATGTGAATTCGTTTATAAGGTTCACCCATAAAACTTGCTAAACACGTGTATTTGAATAAGATGTGAATTCGTTCATAAGGTTCAATTTTGTTATTTTGACATTTGTGACATTATAAATAAATATGGCACTTAATTGTGTCCTTTTCCAAAGCGGTTTAAAATAATAGAGCTAACTTAAAATTAGGAATTTTAGTTGGTCGGTCATCCAGAACCAAATCCAATTTTAGGTACTTATCAAAAATCTCTGCATTAATATGTGTCAATTACAATATAAGTTAACAAGTGCAACAGAATGTTTTGGTTTGTACTTTTTGTGATTTTATTAGTACAGTTGTCATCGTAGCAAAAAAATGTGTCGTTTACTAAATGATGAGCTTTGTAATGACCTATGCCAGTTGAATGTAAAGGTGCTACAAATTCAACTGCACCAATGATTTTGTATATTTTATTATTTATAGATAAAGTACGAGGCACTTTATTTAGTTCTACGGCATTGGTGCCATTTAAATCAAAAGAGACCAAATTTGATATTGCACAATTACTAGTTGCTATTCCTTCACACGATGCACATTTTGATCCACCTTCCACTATCGAAATAGATTCTTCTAACATACTAATATCAAAAATATTAATCATATCGATGTTTATGGGCAAGAAGACATTTTTTTTTAATATGTGTGATGAGCACGATAGGTTAGTACACATTTTTGTAAAAACTGAGCTGGTAAAGTATTCCAAAAGAAAATGTTCATAAATGTGTGTAACGTTACATGCGACATCGTAGTTGTAAATTTTTGATTCTTTTTTTGTTGGCTTTTCGATAAACTGTGTAATGATTTTTGCTCTTAAGTTATATATGTCATCATCATTATAATTTGTACGACTCAGACATTTGATGTACTTTGGAATTAATTCTTTTTCATCGAAAGCGTCTACAATTTTTCTAAAATTTTCATTGCCGATATATTCAGTACCCAATAAGTACATTACAGAATCAAATGCACAGGTATTTAAAACTTTAACATTGTTTGAATTGATATAAACCGAAGGACTTAAATTACCATTTTTTGTAAATTTTGCATTCATGTTTGGATTTGGTTTACTAACTTTAGCTTCTCCTTTCCAGTTCTCGACATAGGAAGGTAAATCTGAAAAAATAGAGTCTTCAGTAATAGAACGCCTATGAGCAGCCCGATTACTTTTTTGTTTTGTTATCTTTGATGGTTTAGTTTTACTTATCCTTTTCCTTGGTTTATTTTTAAGTTTCATTTTGTATGTAATATCTTGACCTAAATTGCATAATGCGGACTTCATTTCCCCTTCTAAATATTCATTATACAATTTAAAGAACTCATCTATTCTGTATCTATTAAATTTTGTTTTAAATACAAGATGTTTTAAAGTTTTAAAATAACTCTCACATCCTGAGGAGGACGGGGCTATATTTTCAGATTCAAAGAAATTTCTCGACAAATTTGACCATAAGGGAAGTTTCATTAAAATTCTTCTGAAAGTAGGAATAAATGGGGGATAGTAATATGGATTCTTGTTGTCTTCTAGAACTGGATTTTGTTTTTTAGTATCTTCAACAATACTGTTAAACCAATTTATAAATTCAAAATCTTCGTTATTAATCTCATCATCACCAAAGTAGCTTTTATTTAAGTCCTTATCTTTAGAATCAAATCCATCAAATGTAACATCGCGTGATAATTGTTCTAATCTAGACTTGATTTCATTATTGTATTGACCGAGGCAAAGTTTTATAACGTCGTGAATGATATATTTCGCTATTTGGTAATTTTCGCATTTTTTTAAACAAACTATACAACGGATATAAAAATATTTTACATTAGAATCAATGTTTTTTTTAAAGCAACTTAAATGATGTAACACTTTAATAAAGTGACTCGTGTCAAGTCTGATATATGCTCTTGGTTTTTCAATATTACTACCCTCTAAAACTGTAAATAAATGTGTAATGTAGCTTTTTGCAGTGCAATATAACGCAAAAGCTTGAATACAAGCAGAAACTAATGCTGATGAGTCATCGGTTATAACTTCAGTAGGCGGAGTATTTATATATGACAACCACTTCCTTAACCATAGCAAAATCGACTGTTCTGAATGAGAGTCAGTCACCATTTGAAAAATTGGTACAGATTTAAATTTATCGTTGGCAGTTAATAACCCTACATATAAAAATAATCTTTTTGTTGCACAGGTACGATCCGGCAAATATATATTTTGAAAAAATGATCCAGTAGCATCTATTGTGATTGTTGCTTTTTTAAATTTAGTTTGATAATTATTGTAATACTGAATTTGATCATTACTCCAAAAACATAAACGAAAATCTGGAAAGATATTGAATTCTCGAATTATGTTGTTATCTCGAGCTGACATTTTAGCAATTATATACAAAGACAACATTGGATTTGAATGTGGTAAATGTTAATGTCTAGCTTCTGACTTAATCTTTCTTAAACAAGAAGTAGAAGGCAGTACAGGTGGAGCTATACGTTCTGTATCAATTATAAGAGCTGATGCCAACTCATTGTGTACTTTAACGGCAGAATTATGACACAGTCTTTTAGCGATTTGTCTTCTTCTGAAAGGTGTAAGTTTTGATTTTTGTACGGGGTTATGTTTAAATGCCTTATCATATTTATTGACTGTACAGTGAAAATTCATTATTTTTTCTGTTTTTCTTGAATTACATATAAGAATTCTAGCATCGCATTGGGAACATTTACCTACTAAATTGATAGAATCGTCACGAATTTTGTGTTTCTTAAGGGTCCATGTGCACGGTAATTTCGAATGAATCCATATCTTTTCCTTGATCAAATTGCTCCACTTAAATTTTGGCAATGTCCTATAATTAAATACACTTGTAGTGCCGCTTCTTCTTCTATAGACACTTAAAGGCGTAATTTTGTTCCAGTCATGAATATCGATATAAAAAGAAAATGTTTGACCCTTGTGGTTACTTATTATAAAATCGTAGTTTTCTCTTCCCAACGTCGTCTGTGAATTCTGTGATGCTGGAGAACTACTGCCTAATGATTTTGATTCCTCATTTGAAGTTTCAGCATCATTTACAGTTTCGTCATTCAGGGCAAAAATCGCACTTCGATGGCGAATAAGTGATATGTACAATGCCATCGGTGACATTTTGTATTCCAGTTTTTTTGAAATTTCCGCAAAAACAGGATCATTGTATTTTATTTTTTGAACTTGAAGTTGATCAGCATGTTGAATGAAAATTGTTTTCAGGGTTCCAAAGTCGATTTTCGGTTTACGACCTCTGCTGATTACGACTCTGTAATATAATTTGTACATCTATACATCCACACACATAATAAAGCTCTAACGGGACCGTGTCTGTACATGAAAGATGAAAATTATATTGGTAGTGCATATAGTTATCGATGTAGATACCAAAACATCATTTTTTTAACTTTCGCACGCATCACGCAAAAACTGCTGGACGGATTTCGATGAAATTTGGTATGGAGATAACTGAGTACCCGGGTCAACATCTAGGATACTTTTTATTCCAGAAAAATATCTCATTCCCACGGGAAAATATAAAAACTGGGTAAAAAGAGAAATACGTACCTACTATTCCGAAACGATAACACATAGAAACTTGAAATACGGTGTGTAGGTGTCTTATATATCGTAGCCAACCGGTATGAAGGGATTTTCGGAAATTCCCACGGGAACGGGAATAATTTGAATGCGCGCGGGCAACGTCGCTATGGGAACCCGCTATTTGAAATAGAGCAAAAATAATGAATGCTCTAGATCAGCCTCCTAGTTATAAACAAATATATAAAAACAATGTATTATATAATAATGTGTATCGTAGTATATAATAAATTACCGGATTACCTGAAGAGGTATGATAGATTGAAGTTTAAAAATAACTTAGATAAGTGGCTGTTTATGCACTGTTTCTATAGTATAAATGATTTTTTTGAACATTCTTGTGACATGCATGTAAAATTTAATCTGATATGTATCTTATGTAGTGAAATAACAATTAAATAGTAATGTGATAATGTACCTATGTAGGTATTTTTTTGTTTATGTATAACTATTTTGTTATTGTTTAAATTATTTTTACTATTCCACTTATATAAATTTTAAAATTTTGTAATAGATTTAGGGAATTTGACATTAAAAATTATTTGCAAACCAAGTTGGTTGAATTCGTGTACTGGTATAACATATAAGATCTAAGTATTGATATGACATTGTAATTCCAGCAAATAAGTAAGTAAGTAAGTAACAACTCTTTATTGTACACCAATAAAAATATGCAACAAGTGACACAGTGATACATAAAAGCACAATGGGCGGTCCTATCGCTTTAAGCGATTTCTTCCAGACAACCTTAGGATGGATGTAACTGAGATAAACAGATGATATGAATAAATGATTTATTATTATTAATATCTAGAGTAGTTAGGTACTTTTTATTTCAGAAAAATATCTTATTCCCACGGGAAAATATAAAAACTGGTTAAAAAGAGAAATACGTTTTATTCCGAAACGATTACATCTAGGAACTTGATATATGGTATGTAGGTGTCCTATATGTAGTAAGCAACCGCTATGAAGGAATTTTAGGAAATTCCCACGGGAACGGGAATACACTGGATCCACGGCACCCGCTATTTCAAATATGATACGTAGGTGTCTTATACAGTGGTGGTCAGATAATTAGAAACACTGCCAACGGTCCTTGACATTATGTAAGATACTTCTCCGCAATCGTTTTTATTTTGAAAATAAACAATAAATAGGACAACAATATGTTCAACGATTTATCATTGATTAGAAAAACAATATAAATTCCATTGCACAAGGGCAGTTTCAATATTACATTACGGACAAACATTTAAACCAATTTTAAGTTATAAACAATAATAGTCAACTAATTAGAAACAACAACAAAAAAGTATAAAATTTTTTTTTTTAAAGTATTAGTAATTAGTATTGTTATTTAAGAAATAGCTACTATCCCAAACCTATCAATAGTTATAATTAATATTAAGTGGAGTATCCCTTAATGCCAATAACAGCACTGCAACGACGTGGCATTTTGATTCAATCAATTTCGTAGAATTTTCTAGGGGGATTTAATTCCATGCTTCAAAAAATGCTTCATTTAGTTCGTTTTGACTGGTGTTACGTTTGTTTGAGACTTTCTTTTTAACAATAAACCAGAGATTTTCTATCGGGATTAAATCCGGACGATTTGCTGGCTAGTCTAAACTGGATATACGCTGTTTGCTAAGGAAACATTTGACGCTATTGGGCGTGTGTTTAAGGTCATTGTCATGCTGAAAGATCCAGGTTACAGGCAAATGATCGTCCGAGTATGGAATCATTGTGTGCTCTAAGATATTTTAGTATTGCCATTGATCCATTGTACCTTCAATCTTCCGAACGGGTCCAACTCCATATCCGGAAAAACACCCCCAAACTTTAATCTTACTGCCACCGTCCTTGACTATACTCCTTGTGTATTTATAATTAAAAGCATTGTTTACAGGACGTCTAACATAGCGCTTTGCGTCGGAATTTACCATATTTATTTTTGTTTCATCTAAAAAGAACACTTTTTTCCATTCTTGTACCGTTCAATTAACATATTTTTTTAGGGAATAATAATCGCTTCTCTCGGTGCTGCTTGGTAAGAAGCGGTACCTTTCGAAAGATTCTATCAAACAATTTAGCTTCTACTAATCTTCGGCGTATCAATCTTGGCGAGATGTTTCTCGGGTCATCAGGCGAAAAAACTTCATTTATAATCTGGTTGGAGCCTTTAATTGGGTCTTTTTTAGAAACACTAACAACAACTTATCTTCTCTGGGAAATGTTTTTCTTTGCCGCGCCTTTCTAGGAACATTTTTTCAACAGTTCCATGTGTTTTGTAATGATCAATTGCATTAAAAACTTTCTTTACAGAACAATTTAAGTGCTCAGCTATTCTTCTGTACGCCCACTTACGTTCTATACGTAAATAAACAATGATTTGCCTAGTTGACGCGACACATCTTTTTTTTTTGGCCCATTTTGAACAAAATAAAATTCAGATTAAATTTTGAATTGCCGCTACAATAATAGAAAAAGCCAAGAAAAAAATGTTATTCTCCAATTTCTAAAAAAAGAATGAGTTATGGATACTTTTTTTAAATGTTTCTAATTATGCGTCCAAGCGGCAAGTTACAGAAAATAAACTCCTACATGTGTAAGACTCATTTTGTAATTAAAAATAACATAATTATGTTTTATATTTTATGCATTTAATGAGTTTTTTATTTGAGTGGTTATATTATTGCATAATTATTAATTATTGAATGTGTATATTTTTTACGAACATTTGTACGTTGAAGTTATACTTTCCTTATTCATAAGAAGTGTTTCTAATTATCTGACCACCACTGTATGTCGTAGCCAACCAGTATGAAGGGATTTTTGGAAATTCCCACGGGAACAGGAATAAACTGGATCCGGGAACGCCGCCGAGCACTCGCTATTTGTAAAAAATATTTACACGCGAGACTTAAAAAATCTTTCACCAATGGAAAGCTTACTTTTCTGGAAAGTAACATGGGCAAAGATATATATCCTTGAACATGGGCTGTATTTTTTCCACAGGAACGGAACTGATGCGGGTGAAACCGTGGGGCACTATTAGTAGATCAAATACAACTTGGCTATGCTAGTATAGACTAGCATTCACAAAACCAAAATAATTTAATCTTGTCGAACCACTGAAAGATCAGGATGATGCTGTGATCGATCGGCAAAGGCAACCTCTCGACGATCACAAGTCAACATTTAATTCTATTTCATCAAAAAATATTTTCCAAAATTTATACATACCTATAGGTAGGTATGGCAGAGACAAAACACAGTTTTTGAAATTTATTTGGGATCCGTATTATTGTTTAAAATAATGTAAACTTTATGTGAAGTTTTTGGAGTAGTAAACGAGATGAGTAAACTACCATTCTTAGATCATCATTAAAGATAATAAGTACTTACGTTGTAGTAATCAGGAAAAGTAATACAACCGACAACAAATTCATTGCTTATTATGAATAATAGGTATTTAATCTTTAACTGTATTTATGATCCAATATTAGTACATAGGTAACTTAACAAAATCAATGAAGAACAATAAAAAAAATTCCCGCGTTAAGTGTTCATTTGTTTCTTTTTTCAATTAGGTATCAGCTTTTTATTTGCAAGCCAGTTCGAAATTGAAATAAAAACTTTGATAAGTTGCCTCCTTATTTGCCATGCTTCGGAGTGAAAGATTTTTAAATTACACGACAGATAATAATATGAGTATATTAAGTAATTTATTTGGCGGCTAAAACACGACAGATATGGATTTTCGTACCTACATGTTTTAAAGTACCCTAAACCGAAGAGCATGTATGAAAGAAATAATGAAAGTGGACGAAGCGAAACAAGTAGATATGTATGGATAGTAGCAAGTGGAAAGAAGTGGTCTCTGCCTACCCCTACGGGAAAGAGGCGTGATTATATGTATGTATGTTTTACCGGCTGTTGCTCATGTATTTGGCCAGTACAGCAATTTTGATTTATCTCGAAGAAGGTTGTCAAAATAATGCTCAATTTTCCAAGCATGATAGAATACTTCTAAAACTGGGTAGCTTTGAAAAATTATGAAAACTAAGGTTGTATTTCGAAATAATGAGCAACTAGTAAATGGCATGATGACTGATTTTGAAAAACTGTTATGTATGTTTTATGTGTAAAATAGTTTAGTTAGTTATTTTATATATACCTATGTTAGTTGTAAGGTATATAAGGTGGACGGACCATGGAAGGCCACTCTAAAGCCGTATACAGAAAGAAAGCTGAAAACTTATCGGCGCCGGTCTACGCAGGTAACCGGCGCAGGCATTTATATGAATCAGCGCCGATAAGCGCCGGTCGGCGCCGATCGGTGCCGATAAGCGCCGACAGGCGCCGGTCAGCGCTGGTGCCGCCCGCCAATCATCGTACGACATTTTGCTCGCTCTGCTTCAATCTGCTTGCTTTATGTAGAATGGACCAGCGCCGATCGGCGCCGATATCGGCACCGATAAGCGCCGACAAGCTTTCAGCTTTCTTTCTGTATACGGATTTACAAATAAACAGTTATTATTCGTGTATTTACTGGATAAATGAAACAAACAATTTATTAAGTGAAACTTTGTGGTGCATATAGAGCAGTTTTTTTAATGCAGAATTAATAACTACCTTATATTATATAATAAACTCAAGTTTTGTGAAACTCTTCCATACGGCCTTGCTAGGAACAAAGCTCCATACAAGGCCAATATAATCAATCAGTCGCTTAAGTCAAAACTAACGTTGTGACACTGGAAATATCTGCTGATATTTAAACTACATAAAAAGGTCTTTCATTAAACGAAACATTAAATGCTTACTATATTATTAGACCACCCAACAAATAACCCAACAGTAGGTGTAGAGTGCGTGAGCCTCAGCGATTTCTTCAGTAAGTTGTTCAAGGTGCTTAGGGAGTAAACATACTAAAAGTCCCGGCGTCTAGGAGGTCCGCCGGAGTGGGGAGGGGGTATTAAAGTTCCCACTTTTAAGTTTTTCGCTAATATCTTTAAAACGGTGTGTCGTAGAGAAAACATATCTTCTACATAAAGAAAGCTCATAAAATATTCTGCAACTTTTATCCTATACACTTTTTTTTACTAACTTCCGGAACGTGTAGGGTGAACTCATCTAATTTCGTGACAAAGGCCTTAGAGTGAAAAAACACAGATAAATAATTATTAAATTTTATTGACCTTTAACTGAAGTATTAATCAGTCTTTTGTGGATACAATGGCACGAGTAATCACAGTCTATTATAACAACGTACAGAGTACTAGCTATTTTACAGAAGTAAGCCAACTTGGCTAATTCCGTGATGACCACTTTAAGTCCGTGATAGATACTCGTGTAACTCCGATATAACGGAATTACACAAGTTAAAATGCATATATGTACAAAACTTAAGCAAAGATGAGATCATTTACAGAAATAAGATAGGTATTTAAGATTAATTTAAAAAAAAATCAAAAATTAGGTCAGCCTATAAGTATTTTCTATTTTTCTTGAAGCCTTCCATGTTTTCTGAAAGAAAAAGTATTTAATTAGACGGTTTGTCCTGGGAACCTCTTACTTTTTGATTTCGGTTATAAAAAGTTCATTTTTTGTATTTATGCTCTCAAGTACCGTCTACAATCAGGTCACGTAATTGCGTGATAAATTTAGTCCACCTAATTACGTGATATAAAATTAATGCTACATTTTTGATAGAATTTTAACTTTAACGGAACCTTTGCCTCTTAAAGTTACGTTCGTATTTCATTGCATTTATTTAAAACATAATTCTAAGGCCATTTACTTGAAAAAACTCAATAACGTGTATTATACTACCTTAATTCCGTTATAACATAAAACTCTCTCAACCATGTTATATGCAATATTTTTGACGAACTAAATAAGCTTTCACACCTAAAATATACAGAATAATGAAGATTTTCTTACTTCCAGAAAAAGGAAATATCATTAAGATATCATTTTATAGAAAAAAGCAGAGAAATCTATAAAATACTTACAGTAAAATCGCAAAGTTTGCCACCCATTTACTCACACTGTCGAAACTGGTCGCGTTCGCGCGCAAACTGACGAAAATCGTCGATTGTTGCTATCCCTCTTGCTCGATTAAAACAAAATTTTGCAGATGGATTCGGACTTTATTTCCAAACGCTAAGGTGGTATTAAGCTTGCTCCAATCCACTCATAGAACTCAATATTAGACTTCAAAGCAACTATCACGGAATTGAGTGAGTCACAGAATTAGATGAGTTTACCCTACTTTGAAAACGGTCAAACTACACGTTCCGGAAGAGTAAAAATTTTCGAAAAAAGTACTTTTATTAATAGTGACGTCACGTTTATGGTCGTCAACCACTTGTCAATAGTAAACATTGGGTTTTATTACGGCTTTTTGGCGGGAATCCGAAGAGGGACGTCAGGTTTTTTGTAAAATTTTAATTTTGCTGTGTGTTTTGGCAGAGTTTTGGCTCATCATAATGATATTGTATTGTGTGACAAATGTCCGTGATGGTCTTTGAGAATTAAACCAACACTCAAAGGTGGTGGTGTACAGTCAAGAGCAACTCAAGCTTGACACTACCAGTTTAAGCTGAGCTCTGATTTGTACTGCGCGCCATAGAATACAGGGCCGGGTCAAAGTCCAAAGTGTCAAGCTTAGCGTGCTCTTGACTGTACAGCAAATAGGAAATTCTTTAAAATGCGTAGGATGGACGTTTTCGAGTTACTTCAAGAAGCCGCTTCATTCTTCAGTAAAATTGCACTATCCTTTTACTGTCGTATAATGTCGTATTTTTGTGCATAGACTCTGAAGCAGAGTTTAAACTCTTGAATTTTATTTCGTATCGTGTTTAGTGCTGATGACTAAATTGCCAATGCCTTAACTTAAATTAAGTTAAAAAAAAGTTTTATTGCTATAATAAAATTAATGTTATCAACTAATGACGAGGCTGCATGGCGTAATGCCTTTGCCTACCCTGTAAGGGGTGAAACAACAAAAAAAATATATTGTGGGTTGGCTTTTTTTGGCGGGAATCCGAAGAGGGACGTCATGTTTTTTTGTATAATTTTCATTTTGGTGTGTATTTCGGGTTTTGACTCATAATAGTGATAGTCTATTATGTGGCAAGCACAAACTAAGTAGAGAACTGTGGCAAGTGTCCGTGAAAGTGTGCAGTGAATGGGAAATTCGATAAAATGCGAGATATGGACATTTTTGGATTGCCTCAACAAGAAGAAGTCACAATGAAGTCTTCAGAAAGAAAGACACTGCATTTTTGTGCTAAATGGCTTAAACTTGCACGGCGAGATCCAACAGCTATTTGTTTAAATTCTCCAATTTATTTCTGTGAAGATCACTTTGACGTAAGTTTTTACTTTATTTCTTGTATTCTTAAATCTTGTATCCTTCGAAAAGGATAGGTAATAAACAGAGATTTAAATATATTATATTTTAATCTCTTTGGTAATAAAGATATTACCAAAGAGATTAAAATATAATATATTTAAATAAAGAAAATTTATAAAGATATTACCAAAGAGATTAAAATATAATATATTTAAATCTCTGTTTATTACCTATCCTGTTCGAAGTAATGTCATCTCATTCTTGAATATCCAATACTGTCTATCTTACTGGGCACCTTATTCTTATTCTAGTTACCTCAAGATATGGAAAATGACATGGAGTATCATGTGTTGGGATCAGTTTCGCAAGTAAGAATGAAACCTGGGTGTATTCCTACAAAATTTGAATGCCTGCCCGATAGAAGAAAATGAACATCTGATACTGCAGAACGACTCATAAATTATTATGAATCAGAGAAAGATATTAATTGAAGATGAGGCTGAACTGTACGACATGTGACATGGAATTTCTGCTTCATATTTTTTTTTAGATAGAGGTATATAAGAGGGTTTATTTACCAAAATGGCAAAGCGAGAAAATCTAACCTCAAAACTACAAATTTAGTACAAGTAATATTGTCTTAAACTTGTACTGGTAAAAATCTGAAAACTATACATTTGTAATTATAATATCATAAAAAAACAAATCATCGAGGGGTAATATATACCTAAAATTTGTACAGAACTACAGAACCCTCAGTAGGCGAGTCAGACTCGCACTTGTCCAGTTTTTCATGAGAATCTAATACTTTTATTTAAAATTTCAGTATTGCATACAAACAGAAAATGTTATACAAGAAGAAGCAGATAAGACTGTGTTTAAGCACACACGACATGTAAAGCCGTTCAAACAGAAATGAATTCAGTAAACCAGACAACATCACCATTGAAACTATTATGTTGAGAGAGTGATTCGACGCTTTCGAGAGTTTAGTATCTATGGCCACATGCATATCTAAATTTAACTAAAGTATGCAATGATATTATTACTATTGCTGTGTTTTAACCATCTTGTAAGATTCACTAATTTAAAAAAAAAAAGTTACTATACATACATACAGGTGATTTTATTTACCCACAAATGAAAATATACTTTGGTATAATATTGGATACACATCCTTCCATGCCGAGACGAAAAGATTCCATATAGTTGTTGTCATACTATGTAACACTAATTATTTTTTCTACATTTTTATTTGTAGTATAGTTGCAATCAGCTACACAGAAGCAGCCCTTTTTACTTTTCAATGTTTGTACGTGACGTCACTCGCTCCTGATTGGTGTTAGTCCTGGAGCTTATCATGGCGGGTTGTTGCTGTATTTCGCAGTTTTATTTTTTGTAAATTATTTAATATAAACATAAATACGTTTTTTATACTCTATGAACCCTAGTTCATGAGATAAATACATAATTTTAGTAATTCTTTGTGACTGTCATCATGCCTATTACGGATCAGGTAAATCGTAAATGTTAACTATGTACTACATTTTCAATTTATTTGATCCGTAATTATTACCTTTTATTTACTAAAGCTTTAATGATTTGTTTCGATTAGGTTGGTACTTAAGTTTAAGAGCACTTAAGTTAGTTTAAGAGCAGTGATAGCCCGGACGGTTAAAGAGCCGGCCGAAAATCAGTGAGGCTCGGGTTCGAATCCTGGCATGTACCAATGAGTTTTTCAAAAAACTTACGTACATATTTATCACTAGCTCGACGGTGAAGGAAAACATCGTGAGGAAACCCGCAGGTCTCAGAATTAATTCTGAGACATGTGTAAACAGACCCGGTCCGGCGATGGGCTCACCACCTATCACGTTTAGGGGTCCAATGTATCTCGTGAAATGTGGGTATATCCAGTAATGGAATACCTCTGCCTACCCCCTCGGGGATAAAAGGCGTGAGATTATATTATTATTATTATATTAAGTACTAACTTATGTACCAACCTAATCAAAACAATTGTTTACTTTAAAATTTGTATTTTGGATATGACCATAATATTTGAAGAAGTGTGGTCACCCTAAACGATATATTTACATCAGAAAAATTAAAAGTGAATATCTTTAAAAACAGACAACGAATATGAAATATGAGATGGTAGATCTTTTGTAAAAATTTTTACAAAAAGTTGAACTAATTTCTAGTTTCTTTGATACTATAAATCTTAAGATATTCACATTTTTAACTTACCTAAAATGTGTGGACTGAGTGAGCATTTAAAAAAAATTATTATCCAAAAACCTGCCACGTTAGTGGGTCGTTTTTTATTTTACAAATTCCCATATAAATTTTACAAAACTATACACATACATAGCAGTTTCAATCTTCAGTTTCTTCATCAGAAATCGGGTTTTCAAAAGTGTGCGGATTGAGTGAGCATTTTATTTTTTTTGTAAAACCTTAAATACGTTACTAGGTGATCTACAAATTATAAAGGTAAGTTAGATTAGGTTCTACAAAATCCTAGTATATAAATATTATATGTTGCATTAATACATTCGCTGATTTCGTTGGTAGTTTGGGAGAACTGAGTGAGCATACGTTAAACCCTGTATCTTTTTTTTTATCTTTTTACAAATTCAGGGATTACTTTTACAATTGTTTTAGAACTTTTACAAAATGAAGATCATTTTTCCTTTTTTTTCTGAGGGGTGCTCACTCAATCCACACATACACGAATTATAAGACGTTGTTACGTCAAAAAATATGATGTATCGACGTTTCTTTATTTCTGACGTTTCTAAAAGTAATCTTTTCGGATCATCAAGTTGATCGTAAAAGGTGTCTTATTTCACCAATTTCAATATCGTATTGTATCTCATTACGCCCAAGTGCGGTAAGTGTAATGTAAAACGCCTGGTTTGTCATGATGCGTCTTAAAACGAACGATACTTTTTAAAATCTCAGCAAAAGAGTTTTTATGTCAAAAAAGTTGTCAACATTTTATGATTAAAATTAAGTTTGGAGGATTAAATTAAGATTAATTAATTAAGGAGATAAAATATAATAAAAAATATTTATGTATATAATTAGGTATTTAATTTAATTAATTTTGTCAGTAAATTACAACCAATTAATCTGTAACAAAAACACAAATATATTAATTTACTTTACTAGTAATACTGGCTGTTTTTTGTGCCTTTGCCTAAAAGATAATGCTGATGCGCGCCGCGCGTTTTTTATTGTTTTTATTCGTTTACCATAGTCGGAGTTTTATTTTATTTCCTCGCAAATGTGTTATAAAACGTCGTATGACATACGTGCGCTTTGATAATTACTGCCTCTGCTTACTTGTAGCCCTCGCCTACGGCTCGGGCTAGCAATATCGCCTCGGTTGTAATTTTCAACCTACCGCACTTATATGATAATGTACTATTACCTATAATAGAATTGCATTTTAATTTTGACTTCTTTTTTTCAGGTTCTAGTGACGTTCGTGCAATGTCAAGATGATACTGGTAAGATAGGTAATATCTTCATAGAAACGTCGAGTTAATCCTCTCTAAAGTTAACTAACAAATGGTGATGACACGAGCTGACATTCGGAAATGCCAAAGAGATTAAATTTTAATCTCTTTGGGACTTTGCCTTTGGGATAAGCTTTTTAGCTTATGATTACTTGCAATTTAATTTAGATAGAAATATTGACCGTCAATTTAGAAGCCTCACTATGGAATTGAGTTGTTCTGATAACGCAAACAGCTCTTCTTAAATAGTTCAAAATAGTGCCAACTTCTCAAGTTGGAAGCCTCACCAATGTACCCTATATCTTTGGTTCCTTTGAAGCACTGATTGTGAAACTTTTCAAAATCGGAAGCATTATTCACAAGGAGTTTGGATTATACAGGGTGACTTTTTTTACCGTCTGGAAAAAAATGTGGTGTGATAGGTAAGTGTAATAGATTCATTCATTTGGCAATGTTACTAAAAAAAATTTTTTTTCTTAAAATTTTTTCTTCTTGCTTACACTAATATACATTACTCAATTGTAGTCAATAATATACACTCAAATATTTGAAAAAGTATTTTAAAAAGAAACAGGCTCGTAGCTTCCATTTATGCGCAATTTACCTACAATCGCCAGCAGCGCTTAGTACTGTGCGTAGTTTTCTAGATTTTGTAAATTGCATTAAACATGACTATATTTAACAATTAATCTTGTGTATAACTTCGGCTCTAGATACCTTATACGTCATATTTTTTTCCAGACAGTAAAAAAAAATCATCCAGTATAATTCTTCATGAACACTGCAATGGTTTTTGTGTACTGAGATGAGGCTGCCCGGCTGCTATCTTGACGTCAAGATAGCAGCCTCACTGAACGACCTGAATATCTCCGAAAGTATGATAGCACTATTTATATGCTTCGGGCACTATTTGGCACTATTCAAGAAGAGTTATTACATAATAACACTCCTTTTATCCCCAAGGGGTTAGGCAGAGGTATTCCGTTTCAGAAAATACCCACATTTCACCAGATATTTTCTTTGGACTCCTTAATGTGATAGGTGAGGAGCCCATTTATTTATTTATTTTGTTTTTCTGTAGCTTTTACCGCTTCACTTGCGCCCTTATTTCACCCCCTTAGGCGTTGAATTTTGCAAAATCCTTTTTTAATGGATGCCTACACTGTATAAACTATTTATGTGCAAAGGGGAATGCCCATTGGCCCTACAAAAGAATGCCTGAGATAGACAAAGATGAACTCTACATCGAATTGTACTCTACACCTAACGTGTTTTTTAGTCACAGTTCCACCTAGCGTCGGTCATAGTGACCGCTTGCGTATTTTCAGTGTCGAATTAATTACATATAAAATTTAAATTGTGAAAAATTAGAATACGAAATAGTTTGTTAGTGTTATTTAATTAAATTCTGTTTAAAAAAAATAACATAAACTGTAATTCTGTCGTAATAATCAACACTCATAATTACGTCATACTTAATTCAACAAATTATAGGTACTGTTATAAAAGTGACGTCTAATTTAGGAACAATAGGTTTTTTTGTTTAATTTTTAACTTTTTGATCAAAATTAGAAGTAGGACGTATATCACAGAGTTACTTATGATATCATAATATCGCAATTAGTAAAAAATTACAACTCGCAAATAATCACCATTTTTGGCGACAGTCAACACACATTTTTTGGGAAAATTCAATTGAAATCTTGTGTTTACCTTCTATATTATTTTATGTATATAACTAAACAATCTGTATATATTCGCTCTATTAATAAATAACATTGAAATCGGCTTTTTACATTGAAGATTATGTTTTGCTATTCTTTTTTGGGTCACATGTGTAACAAGTTTTCCGTGTTTTAAATTTATCAGCATCATCAGTCAAATTTATCAGCAGAGTCCAATTATTGAGAATATTTGAGAATCGTTATCAATTACGTGGTTCATGGGAACGTCTTCTACATCATTCCTTCTCCTTAGAGTCTTCTTACCACCGGTGAATATCTTGATCACGGTCACACATTATAAAACTACAAAAACAAAATCAAAATGATTGTAATAAAAATATCATAACAACCTAACGTCGGCGTCGGTCACCATGACCGAAAGTGAAATATAATTCTATCTATAATTCTCGAACGCGATCATTTGTGTCTTAATCCAAAGCAGAGCGCATGTGGCTGGGGCAGGGGAGACTCCCAACTTAAGAGATCGCGTATTAACGGATATATTTGAAAAAGAAGAAGCTCTGGAGTCACTGTGACCGACGCTAGGTGGTTAAGGGTTAATTCAACAGAAATTCATTACAATTTACTTTATTATCCCAAAACTAGGCCCAGACGCTATTTTAAAACATTTTCATAAAGACAGGTTATGTCAAATTAATTAAATTTTTGTTACTATTAGGTAATAAAGGGCTATAATTTAAAGAAAATAATAATTCTCAAAGCTTTTTCTCAGTATTTACAGCTTGTGGTGGTATCTATTATTGTACAGCAGAGTAAGAACTTCATCATTTTGCATTGAGAAGGAGTTACGTTTCATCCGTCTAAGATCGAGATAGCAGTTAGTACAGTGCATGTTCCAACACATTTCTGTTATATTACCTATATGTTCGGAGGCACAAATCCAAACCAAAAGCAGAGTTGTCGTGTACAGCGGGTTCAAATCCGTTGTAAACAAAAAGCTGAGTTTTCGTGTTAGGCGGGTCTAATCAAAGTCCGTGTTTGAAAATATGTATCACGTGAAAACATCAAAATCATTAAATAATAGTCAAAGTAGTAGAAAAGAAAAGATCGTAATAATAAATCTGTAAAAACACAAGTCGCAAACGAATGGAATCAACGAGTGAGCGAAATGTCATAATTTCATGACTCCTGCAAAGAGGATATAACCACTACGATCCTGTTGTGTTCATAGAGACCAAGACATAAACACTATTTTGTATTTCTTGAAATAATTAGATTTTATTGAATGTTCGCACGCTACATACTTTTTAGACCCAAAACCATAAGTCTGTTATTTCAATGAACAATGAATTTAACAGGAAATTAAACTAAAATTAATCAAAACAGGTATTAAAATAAAAGTTATATTTTCACCCTAGTTGAACAGATTCGAAAATACTTGGATTATTCATATTTTATTATGAATGAATTTTAGGGCTAGTAATGTTTTCTGTCTATTTCAGGCATTTCATGGGCATTCCTCTTTCAAGTCTCTAGACCCAGTGGTTTAGGCTGTGCGTTGATACATCACCACACCAATCAGTCAGTCAGTTTGTCATTTTTATTATAAGAATTATAAGAAGATTTATTTGGCATTATCAGAATAGATTCCGTGGCCATGGTGAGGCTTCTAAATTGAAAGTTTCGTGAAGTACCCTATTGAACGATAAATGTTTACCAAAATACTATTTGTTGCTGTCGGATATTCCAAGATTGTCTTAGATAGTATGCCTGCAGGTCTTGCGTTTATAATACAAGGATAAAATATAAATTTCAGATTTCACGAAGATTCTTGGCGATATCGTAAGTAATCTTTTATTTTTTACTCTCTTCCATATTTGGGTCGGATGCGTGACAAATAAGTTAGATATTATGTGGACAGTTTCGTATGTGAGTCAAATATTATTAAGAATAAGAAATCTTTATTTGCTTCAAACATGATATATATTTATATATATATATATGTTTATATATATATATATATATATATATATATATATATATATATATATATATAAATATAATCAGATGTTATAAATTTATGAAGAATTAATAATAATAATCTCACACCGTTAATCTCCAAGGGGGTAGGCATAGGTATTCCATTTCTCGTAATTGCCTCACCTCTAGCTTGTTTATATAATAAATGCGTTGATGATGGCGTGTTTCCTGATCTGATGAAACATAGTAAAATTATTCCATTATTCAAAGCCGGTAGTAGATTAGACCCTTCTAACTTCAGACCAATATCAATTCTACCGACTCTTAGTAAAATTTTTGAGAAAATTATTCTATATCAGTTGAGTGCACATTTTTCTATCAACAGTATAATGTCTGTAAAGCAATTTGGATTTACTAGGGGTCGCTCGACAACCGATGCCGGTGTTGAGCTAGTAAATCATGTTTTTGATGCCTGGGAGAAATCGCAGGATGCTGTTGGGGTTTTCTGTGATTTATCTAAGGCATTCGATTGTGTCCATCATGAAATTCTCATCAGAAAATTACGTCATTATGGAGTACATGGCCGCGCTCTTGATTTAATAAAGTCCTACTTGAGAAGCCGGATACAATGTGTTGATGTAAACGGTTCAAGATCGTCTGGATCGGCGGTTTGTATTGGTATACCGCAGGGATCCATTTTAGGCCCATTTCTATTTCTGGTCTATATAAATGACCTACCCAACCGAGTGCAACATGATATTGTACTGTTCGCAGATGATACATCTCTACTTTTTAAAGTAAAATGACCTATTAAGTCTTATGACGAAGTGAACAGTGCAATTAATGATGTTGTCAGTTGGTTTAACGTTAATAATTTACTTCTCAATGAGAAAAAAACTAAATGTGTACATTTTTCTTTATCAAATGTTAAACGAACTTTAAACTTAGTTACAGTTAAAAACGAAAAATTAGAATGTGTAGGTAAACACTACAGTATTTTTAGGAATAACTCTAGACTCTAAGTTACAGTGGGGACCACACATTGATACGTTGGCGAAAAGGCTCAGTTCTGCTGCATATGCCGTAAAAAAATACGTAATATGTCAAGCCTAGAAACAGCTAGACTTGTCTATTTCAGCTACTTCCACAGCTTGATGTGTTTTTTTTTCTTTTAAAAATCATTTATTTTCTACAGGTATTGAATAGGTATACACTTAGAAACTTACTATTTGGGGTGTGTAAAAAAAAATTTTTTTTAGTATGAAAACCTAACTTCGGTTAGGATTTTTTTTTGGATTATTTTTTGCAAGTATTGTCTCATAGTATACTACAATCCTGCAAAGTTTCATCGACTGAGGAATTAATGTTGGGGTCTTCATACAAAAATCCGCTTCATTGCCTGGACTATAAGTGCTTATGGTCGAATGCGGTAAAATAACTCATTGATTGTCCTTCAAAAAACTTTCATAAAACCTTTGTTGTATTACAATGTGCAATAAATGAATAAACAAACAGTGTGTACCTATTGCAGCGTTCCGCTGCGGTTTTCAACCTTATCTTCATCCTCTTTTATCATTTCGTCTTTAATCATCCTCATTTCGCTTTTAATTCTCGCCTTCTATTTTTAAAATTTCACCGTTTCGTTTTTAATCATCCCCAATTTGCTTTTAATCATCTTGACTTTCTATTTTCAAAATTCCGTCGTCCGTTTCTGTTCCCGTTCCTGTCAAAGTATTCATTCCTACTCTAGAGTTCTTGAAGAACAGGTCTGCAACGAAGAAAGCACCCTAATTTTTATAGTTCCACCTATCATGGCAGTATAAAGTTTCCCCAGAACGCAAGAGTTGCGTTGGATGTGTTTCTACAAACCTTTCTGCGGCACGCCTAGTGTCCTTTTCATTTGCATGTTTCCCCAATAGCGGGCTCACCCCTGGGAGCCTCAGCTCACCTCTGGGAGCCTCAGCTCACCTCTGGGAGCCTCAATTCACCCCTGGGAGCCTCATCCCAGCCCTTACCAGCCTCTTCTATGCGAGGATCCATCCTCCGGGTCGGCAAGCTCACCATCGCGATCGAGAGCCCCGCCACGCAGTTCGCTAAGGGATATCGTCGATCAAGACAGCTCTTCCACCGCATTTGAAGATCCGCAAGTCTAACACCAAATGGCATCATTGTAGTTAAAAGACCCCAATCCCCAAATTTACCTAAACCCAAAATCTCATGTTCAGGGAAATCTTCGACTAAGGATTATTACGTTTAGCCGACAGTCTTAAACCTTTAATCAAGAACTAAAACACCTATTTCCTATAACACACGGTACCGTACGTTGAGGCGTAGGATGTCCCATTAATTTTATATTAGCGGCTCTTAGTCTCTAGATCCACCTATCTAAAAGCCCAGGTTTAACTTTTTCTTTTCCTTACAATTGACTTCCCAAGAACCTTAGTAGGAGTAGGAACTTATATTTCTATTCGTTTACCGTGTTTTTAGGCTTTCCGTTTGTTACCAATAAATTCTATCCTATAAAACACGTTGACTTTTTATTTGTAAAAATCCTAACCCCGGTTAGGTGGTTATCCTGAGTTCCTCCTCTGGATGGTCTAATCGCGCGTGACAGCTTCCCCGGCTGAACCGCATGATGCACTATGTACCAAAGAGGTTGGAGCATTTTTTTAAAGATAAACATATTTAAAATGTGTTTGTAATATTAATAATTGTTATACTTACTATCCTTTTAAAACCCATTTAAAAACGTTAAAAATAAATTTGCATTTCATTGTCATTGTATTTAGGAAAACAGTGATAGAAACCAAGTCAAGACCTAATAACGGTTGGGAGGGCTTGAATTTTGCAAACTTTTACTTTTTGTAAAACCTTTTCGAAAGCAAGCAAGGAGTTTTTATACCATTCTTCCCTTCCTTCTTCCCATTTAATTTGGTCAAGTTCTAATAATGACATCTATGAGAAATACCTTAATATTGGCTGGGTGCGAAGTAGGGGGTGGGGGAACCACGAATCGATCGCAGCGCCCATGGTGGCTAAAAAAGAAACTCGGGTCGGACGAACTCAGACGAAATGTCACTTTTTACTAGCGAAATTTACGTATTCGTGCATTCTTAGTGGAAATAAATACTTGAACATGGGTAACGAAACCTATTGCGTAGTCAATTGCAAGAATAATGGCAAAAATAGTGATCGCAAATTCTATAAATTTCCAAGAGCAAGTTGAAAACAAGATCAACGACTGCAATGATGTTTTGTATGGCGTTGATGTCACTGAAGTTTGTCTAATTACACTAACTTCAATGGTGTGGCTCATTTGATTTTCACATTTTATTTCTTTTACATCTTGCACATGTTGAGCCAAAACTAACTGTTTGTCTTTTGTAGTGGTTTGTGGCTGGAAAACTATATTGAGCGTTATTGTCCGGAATCCAGTTTTTATAATCAATTGGACCATATCAAAGATATTTTAATCTCTTTGGGCCATGTTGAACTGAAAATACACAACAATCTGCATTATTATCGACAGTACTGCTATAAATAAGGTCTACAAGATACATGAAACGCTCTAGTCGATAAATTTTGTCCATTTCTTTACTTATTTCCCGTGAAGCCATGAGAAAGTCCGTGTAGGTATACTGCCTGAAATTTACTGGTTGTGGCATTTTTGACGGGAAATAAAAAAGGTCAACATTATTATCGACGCTACAGACTTACAATATCCAACAGGACCTAAGTAAATAACGTTGTTTCACTGAAATTATTTTTGCGTTTACTTACTTTTCGTAATGACAGCCAGCCATTTGACATTTCAAAGTCCGCCCTAATTGTTACCACTAGTTGGCGCTGTCATCGCGCACCCAGCCAATAAGTTGAAGTTGGTTTTTTACTCTTTATAGCTCTATGTTATTATGCCACGCTCACGACTATATTATATCACTTAGATTTTTTATTTTTAACCCCTGTTCGTTCATAGGTCCCAAACGGATGAACTGATTTTAATTTAGTTGTTATGGTTTGAAATATGACCTTTATCCGTTAAAACCCTGAAAGAAAAAAAAAATAAGAAAAAAATACAAAAAGTACAGTACAGACTCAGATTATAACATTAACATTCTTACATACAGTTTTTTCACCCAACTGTGGAGTTGAATGAGCCTATCTAGGGAGGCTTTCATTTTGTGGCACTCTAAAGACCAAAAGAGGGCGTAGATTTTGATAATTCATTAGTACAGTCAAGAGCACGCTAAGTTTGACTTTGACCCGGCCCTGTATTCTATGGCCCGCAGTATAAATCAGAGCTCAGCTTAAACTGGTAGTGTAAAGCTTGACTTGCTCTTGACTGTACCTACATTAATAGATTCGTTTTAATCTTCCGACTTTATGATATTCTTGTAAAGTTGTGTAGCAGACGGTCCTTACTTACTAGTAGATATCCTCTACCGTGGTGGTGCGTATGCGCAGAAATCGAGTGTGATTATCCCTGACGTAATAATCATCACTACATAGTATAAAACAAAGTCGCTTTCTCTGTCCCTATATCCCTATGTCCCTATATCCCCATGTCCCTATATCCCTATGTCCCTTTGTATGCTTAAATTTTTAAAACTACGCAACGGATTTTGATGCGGTTTTTTTTAATGGATAGAGTGATTCAAGAGGAAGGTTTTAGTGTTAGCATTGCACTCGTGCGAAGCCGGGGCGGGTCACTAGTCTATTATAAACTCTTCTTTTGCAAATCTCTATTTTAAATGACCCAAAGCCTTTTCATAGTTCTTACCACAAGTTCTTTCAATCATCTCTCTTGCCTTATAACCCTTTTCCATCGATTGCAACAAATAGTGAATTTTTTCATCATCGCTTAGATTATCGTCATCGTCGAATATCGAATTTTTTTAAACTGCCCAGAAACCAATCCAATCCTTAACATGAACATCAAAAGTGGGCAATACAATATTGGGCAGTTTAAAATGTCGACGACATTTCCCAGAGATGGGCCCCAATTGCACAAGTGCCAAATTACACCATTGACTGACCATTGACGTGTCATTGTCATCCAACTATAACCGTAGACATTTAGTAGAATTTGGGCCCAGAGGGCTGACAGCTATCTCTGTACAAGGATCAGGCTAGCTATCCAGAGGGATTTTATATTTAACATAAACCTCACAGAAAACCAGCGTTAAGCAACGCATTGCGTTTCTTTGCGTGAGTGAGGTAACCGGATTACATTGTTTGGTACTGGAGTTGTATATTTTCTACCTCATAACCTAAGTATTTTGCATTCGACATTCTTTGATAGCACTGTTGGCCTTACGGTTAAAATTTCGCTTCTTATGATGAGAATCAGTGAGGTTCGTGTTCAAATCTTGGCACGTACTCGTACCAATGAGTTTTTCAAAACTTACGTACCTACCTACTAATAACTAGCTCGACGGTAAAGAAAAACATCGTGAGGAAACCCGCAGGTCTCAGAATTAGTTCTGAGACATGTGTAACAGCCCCTGGTCCGGCGATGGGCTCACCACCTATCACGTTCAGGCTTTGAGTATTAAACCAACAGGAGACGTCACGCGCACTAGTTTCTTTACAAAAAAGTCTGCCAATTTCTGCGGGGGGGACGAGGAAACAATCACAAATAATGTTAAAACAAACGCATTTTTTGATAAAACAATTAAACACTAGCTTGAACTAGGTGCACACAAATACATTCACCAATA
Source organism: Ethmia dodecea (assembly GCA_963855545.1). NCBI lineage: Eukaryota > Metazoa > Arthropoda > Insecta > Lepidoptera > Depressariidae > Ethmia > Ethmia dodecea. Next base: position 1,137,645 of record OY979454.1, on the reverse strand, counting down.
CAAGCACTCCGTGAACTCAAACAAACTAGTTGTATTTAACCGGTGTGCTCAAAGACCGACACGTTTTTTTGGCAGAGGGGAACGCCTGTCGGTGGCGTCTCCGGTTGGTTTAATACTCAAAGCGTTCAGGGGGCGAATATTCTCGTGAAAAGTAAATATTTCCAGAAATGTAAACCTTTGCCTACTCCCTCGGGGATAAGTCGTGAATTTTTTTCCCCTTTAACTGCACACTTTCACGGACACTTGTCACACAATATACCTCTAGGTATTATCACTAATATGAGTCAAAATCCGTAATATACAGCAAAATGAAAATTATACAAAAAACAAGACGTCCATCTTCGGATTCCCGTCACAAAGCCAGAACAATGTACAAGAGCAAATAGTTTTGCAGGGTAAAAGCACATGAGTAAAGAAACGGAATTTAAAATAACCATTTCTCACTAAGCAGGAGCGCAAAACAAATATGGCAACCGTTGCGCGGCCCTCGGCTTGTCTACTCACCGAGCCGGTTTTATCCAGTTGCGGCGCGTACGTGACGCAGCGCTAGTAGACACGCACACAAGCAATGCATGCTTGTAGTTAGTGTACCAACGACAGCGCGGTTGTATGAAGCCTTGTCTCGGTTCCGTTTCTTTACTCATGTGGCAAGAGCAAAGCAGCGACCTCTGTACTAGGCACGGAGCCTGTATCGCAGAGGCCCATCTTTGTTTATTCTGTCCAGTTACATAATCAGGCATTAGTATGTAAACTTCCAATACCAGACTGTATAGAAATAAATCCAAATAGCTTTTATAATGTTTTTTCACTGTAGTTAGTACGGAGTTTAATGAATTTTTTGAAATAAAAAAAACATTTTAAGAAATTCTAAATTTAATGACTGGGCTACTCCTGGCATGGCATCCGTAAAAGTAGGGAAAAATTATTTGAATTGTATGATAGGTAAAGTCAAAGTTAAAATGTTTTATTCAAAGTAGGAGCTTACAAGTCAAAGTCAAAGTCAAGTCAAATGCATTTATTTTCAGTAGATATTGAATATACACTTAGAAAAGTCAATAGTTTATAATAACAAGACACTCTAAACTCGTCCATGAAGAATGGCTAAATGTAAACAGCAGCCCATCTCCACCGACGAGTTGCTGGTTCCAAATGCAGCACCCCGAGAAGAGGCAGCAAGAAACTCAAGGGCAGCTCTTTTTCCAGTCCTGTTATTGAACGTCATTTCAACTCCACCGCTTCAGCATGTATGGTTATGGAGAAAAAGCGGTGACAGGCGCGGTCGCAGCCTGAAGTTTTGAAGAGGGTCACTCACTACACTAATAAAAAATAGGTATCTGGAATAAAATAAACATTATTGCACAAGACACAATTTTATTTTATACACTAGCGGATGCCCAGCGGCGTTGCCCGCGCGGATTCCGTTTATGCCCGTTCCCGTGGGAATTTCCGAAAATCCGTTCATATTGGTTGCGTACGACATATTTAAAACACTTACATACCATATTTCAAATATCGGGTGCCCACCGGCGTTTTCCCGCTTGGATTTAGTTTATTCCCGTTCCCGTGGGAATTTGAAAAAATCCATTCATACCAATTTTCTATGACATATCAGACACCTTCATACCATTTTTCAAGTTTCTAGGTGTTATCGTTCCGGAGTAGTACGTATTTCTCTTTTTAACCAGTTTTTATATTTTCCCGTGGGAATGAGATATTTTCCTTGAATAAAAAGTACCCTAGATGTTGACCCGGGTACTCAGTTATCTCCATACGAAATTTCATCAAAATCCGTCCAGTAGTTTTTGAGTGATGCGTGCACAACCAGACAGACAGACAGACAGACAGACAGACAGACAGACAAAAATTCCAAAAATTGGTGTTTCGGTATCTATATCGATAACTATATACACTACCGTTAAAATTTTCAAAAAATATTTAATGTACAGACACGGCCCCGTTAGAGTTTTATTATATGTATAGATTACCTATAAAACAAATGGAAGTCGTCTTTTTGTATTTGCGAAAAATAGTGTGATCCGAGAGCGTTGCGGCTTGAAAGATGACATAGTGACTAGGATTGAAAGAGGAAGCCTTTCATCTAACCTGAACTTTGGACAATATATCGAATCCTTGGCCACGACTGCAGCCAAAAAACTCGGTGTTCTCTCAAAGGTCAGGCGATACTTCTCATCGGGACAGCTTCTACAACTCTACCAAGCTCAAGTCCGATCGTGCATGGAGTACTGCTGCCACCTTTGGGACGGTTCTGCCAAATACCAGCTGGCAGCCTTGGATTCCATTGAAAAACGCGCTAAGAAGCTCATCGCCGATACAAAACTGGTTGAGGCTAGGCTGCAGAGCCTCCAGCACCGTCGCAAAGTAGCTTGCCTCTCGGTATTCTACAGGATTCATTTCGGTGAATGTGCGAAGTCACTTCATGACCTGATACCCCCCTCCCCATTCCATCTCCGGGGCACGAGGCGCCGGTTGGGATTCCACCCTTACGTTGTAGATCTACCTAATATTCGCACAAAGCGCTTCGCTTCAACATTTTTAATGCGAACGGCTAAGGAATGGAACTCCCTGCCTGCGGATCTGTTTCCGGAACGCTATAACCTGGGCCTCTTCAAGGCAAGAGTGAATAGGCATTATCTAGGCAAACATGCTCCATCGTCGTCTGCATCATCACTTTCCATCGGGTGAGATGGCAGACAAATAGTTTGCCTATTATTAATAAAAAAAAAAAAAAAAAAAAAAAGGAATGCTCAGGTGGTTTAGTCACATTGAGCGGATGAATGAAAGTCGTCTAACGAGACAAATATACAAGGGTGTTGTGAATGGGCGAGTCGGTAAAGGACGACCTAGGCGTACCTACATCGACCAGATCGGCGATGTGTTGAAGAAAAGCCAGATGAAGAGTACCCGAAACCGACGAGCATGCATGAGTCGTTTGATGGATGTGGAGGAAGCGCGTGAGATCTGCCAGGTTCGTAGCAAGTGGCGGTCTGTTGTCTCGCGGTCTGTTGTCTCTGCCTACCCCAATGGGAAATAGGCGTGAGATTATGTATGTACCTATGTATGTATGATAATATTTGAGGCGTCTGGTACTATCTCGTCGCTCTATAATATTATGTTAGCACTCAACCACGATTTTACACGCTTAAGCGTAGAAATTCATTTTATTATAACGGTTTCATAGAATATGTGAGAAACTATTCTAAAATATTTAAAAAGGTATGAGCTTGTTAGATTTTTATAGTTAAATTGGTTTTTCTTCTAAAACATACCTACCTACGGAGAGAGATATTATATGTGGATATGTATCTCAAGGGTTGTGATAAAGTAGGTAGGTATTATTGTTCTAGTATAACTGTTACCAACTGAATGGCATATATAAAAAATAATGCTGGTAGGTACAAAGGAAACCATTAGGTGAAGGTGATATTATAATGTTTAGTTTATACTAGAATCATGTACCTACTGTAATGTGATTACTTCACCTTATTATGTCAGGATGACTATTTAACTAATTATTGGGGATGTAAAAAGCAAATACTACAATAACTATTTCATATCAATCTTTTATTTTGCCAATTCGGTGTGTTATCGCTGAGGAGAAGAATTGGCAAGAAACTCCAAAGCAACACTATATTTTTTATCATATCATCTCAATAATAATTTCTAGGAACAATTTGGATCACTACACGTTGTACAATACTAGACACACAATAGTAATATTATAAACAATTATGCTAATACTTATCTTTATACAGGGTGGATATTTGAGATGGGTCGGCCAGGGCAGCTACCTTAACCGTTGTAGCTAGACGAAAATGGTCGGAAGAGACTATCCACCATTTTTGAAAATATTTAGAACTGCATTTAAAGATTTTTGAAAAATGGTACAGTCAGCGAGGAAATCGTCGATTCCCACAAAAAAATTTTTTGATGCCATTCGATCCAGTTTCAGATAAGGATCAAAAGTCTCTAAGAGACTAACTGAGGTCAAGGGGGTAGAAAAGTCAGGAAACGCAAAAAACGTTTTACATACATTTAGTAAGGAATAAAACTTCAACCGGAAAAAAAGTTCAATGAAATGCTAAAATCTCTTTGTTGGTGATTCAACTTATAAATCTGAGCAGCGTTCTTCTTGGTTTCCTCCGGGTTTCCTCACGATGTTTTCCTTCACCGTCGAGCTAGTGATAAATATGTACGTAAGTTTTGAAAAACTCATTGGTACATGCCAGGATTCGAACCCGAGCCTCACTGATTTTCGGCCGGCTCTTTAACCGTAAGGGCTATCACTGCTCGTTTTACATCAGCAAAATTATTGAAAAATCTGATAATAAAATAAAAGCTGTTATCGTGGCATTATTAGCACAGGGGAGGAGGTGGCTAAGGAATTCGAAACATTTTTAACAATATTCCTATCAAAACAACAGAATTACTGAACTCCTCGCCTAGGTATAGCCGCAAAATTACTAAACATGTAAAAAGTTGCAAAAGAAAGCTTTAATGATAAAGCTACAGACTATTATGGTTATGAAACCATAATAGCCCCGTACCTAGCTCTTATTTTTAGCAGTTAAACAATGCGTAACAGAAAAAGCGCAATTCCTCATACACCCCAATTAGTATATTAATATAAAAAAAATTATGATGCGATCGAACTTTACTTGTGTATAACCAATTTTCTTGAATATCGATTAATAATAGCACGATTTCCATAGAAAGCACTAAAATAAGCTTCGATAATTCATTTTTGGGAAAAATTTAACACATATTAAAAATAGCTGAAATCGAATAAGTAGTCAGTCAGAAATTGCGCTTATTCTGTTACATGTTGTATAGATGAAGGTGTATTTCCAGATTTAATGAAACAAAGTAAAGTTATAGGTACCACTTTTTAAAGCAGGAGACAAAAAGGATCCTAGTAACTTTACACACATTTTTGTTTTACCAGTGCTTAGTAGTCTTTGAAAGGTTAATACTTGATCAAATGCTTTCCCCTTTTTAACTTAAATAGTTTATTTTATGACGAACAGTTTAAAGGGCGACAGTGGTGGACCACTGACGCTGGAATTGCGCTTTTCAAGCATAGCAAGCTTGTGAAGACTCAAACAACGCAATTGGAGTCTTTGGCGACTTATCGAAAGCATTTGACTGTGTTGATCATCAAACTTTGCTACGTAAATTAAATCCTTACGGTGTTAATGATAAATCTTTAAGCCTTTTAGAATCATACTTAGAAAATAGAATACAAAAAGTTCAAATCAATGGTAATAAATCAAAGGGATCACTTGTTAAAATTGGGGTCCCTCAAGGTTCAATTATCGGTCCCTTTCTATTTCTTGTATTCATAAATGATCTTCCCTTCATAGTTGACAGATTATCAAAGATAGTGTTATTGCTGACGAAAATTCTCTTATTTTGAAAGATAGTAGACAATCTCATGATCTTGGCGAAGTAAATGGCGCTCTACAACAGGTTCTCAATTGGTTCACTGCTAACAACCTAGCACTAAATGCGAAAAATAAATTTGTTGTTCCTAATGTACCTAAAGCATTTAGATAGTACTATCATATTGAATAATGACTGTTTTAATTTCATTGATAATACAGTTTTATTGGGAATAACTATACACTCGAAACTTCAGTGGGACCCGCACAACCTTAGCGAGCAGACTTAGTTCGGCTGCTTATGCTGTTAGAAAAAATTTTGGGCTTACTGAGGTAGTCACAGCACGTCTTGTCTATTTTAGCTACTTTCATAGAATTATGTCATACGGCATGGGTAAGCAGAGGTATTCCATTTCTGGAAATACCCAATTTTCACGAGAACATTCGATCCCTAAACGTGATAGGTGGTGACTGTGGTGAGCCCATCGCCGGACCGGGTCTGTTACACATCCCTCAAAATTAGTTCTGGGACCTGCGGGTCACGATGTTTTCATTCACCGTCGAGCTAGTGATGAATATGTACTTACCTAGTCTTGCCATAAATACTGAAACAAAGAAAAAAAAATTTTTCTATTGCAAATAACATTTATTATTTTTACAGTGTGTTACTTTAATACATAAATATAAAACACTTTAAAATATAAAAAGCTTATTCGAAATGGTCTCCATTGGCTGCAATACAGTCCTTTAAACGTTGAGGCCAGTTATCAATAGAAGCACGCGCTCTTTCCATGGGAAAATTCTTCACTGCCAATCGTACGGATTGGTTTAGGGACTCCAAATTATCATGGCGTTTAGAGGAAGCCGTACTCTCTAAAACTGACCATAAATCATAATCCAGCGGATTAAGATCGGGACTAGACTGCGGCCAGTCTTCAGCTCTGATGAAGTCCGAAACGTTCGTTTCCAACCAAGACTGCGTAGACCGAGCTTTATGACCTGGCGCCGAGTCTTGCTGGAAGGACCATTCTTGGTTATTGAACATGGTGTTGTTAAGGGGCTTCACTACCTTCTCAAGAATGGTATCTTGATACACTTGTGCCGTTGTTTTGATACCTTTTTCACAAAAGTATGGCTCAGTAACTCCTTCATAGCTAATACCCCACCAAACCATCACTGAAGTCAGATAGTGCCCACGTTGCACTCTGTCGACTTATTGGGAAGCTTCCTTAGAGCTTTGAGCATAAATACGGTCATTTTGTTTGTTAAAATGTTGCTCAATTGTAAAAAAAACCTCATCCGTAAAAAAAATTTTTTGTGACTTCCCTTTGCGTACCGCTTCAGTAGTTGTTTCGATTTTACCACCCTATTCTTTTTTAAATTATCAGTTAAGAAATGACCAGTACGTTTCTTGTAGGCTGCAAGTACTAAGTCATCTTTTAAAATACGCGACATGGGTCTAGGTGCTATCTTCATCTCCCGAGATACAATCTTTTACTTTCGGACAGGATTTCTTCGAATTCTTTCCCTTACTGCTTTGACCACCTTTTTCGAACACTACATGGACGAACACTACATGGACGGCCAGATCTTTTTCTGTCACAAACAGAGGAGGTCTCATTGTACCCATTAATAGCCCGGTACACAAACATTTTACTAATATCAAGCGTATGGCGAGTTTTAAAAAATACATTTGGCTCATATCTACTTTGTGTAATGCAATCACAGCGATTTGGTTCTCTTTATCACCCCACTCCATTTAAATATCGCAAAATATTGTACAATGTATTGGCGCCAAAATGAGAAAACCCAATGAACAATCATATAAAAATCACAGATTCAAAATTCAAATATACCATTTTGTTTATTTTTAACTGTAACAGTATTTATGGCCAGACTAAGTACTTTACTCATTAGTACATGCCAGAATTCGAAACCTCACTGATTTTCATCATGTGAAGCAGGCTCTTTAACCGTAAGGCTATCACTGCTGTCAAAGAATGTTGAGGGCAAAATGGCCGTGAGGTAGAAAATAGATAACTTCAGTAGGTACCAATGTAATATTTATTTAATTCCACAAAAGTTATTGATGAGTCGACTTCATCTACTGCATATTAGCCCTGAAATAAAAAAAAAATTATTAGGAAGCACGTAAGACAGAGTCCAGAGAGCTGGCCGTATTCCCTCTCTGGATAGCTAGCCTTTGACAGAACTGCCAGCCTTCTGATCACTGGAGTCAAAAACTCAAAGTCAATATACTATGTACCTTTAGAAATTTCAATAGTTTAATAACAAGGCTCATAGCCCTGCGGTGCCAGTGTGTTTGTAACGATCACGCTGGTTATGCAAAGTTGGGGGGCGGTCAGTCAGTGAATGGGTGACCGCCTAGTGGCATTTATATTACGAGCGTTTCCGTGTTTCGGAAGGCACGTTAAATTGTTGGTTCCGGTTTTCGTTGTGTTTACGCACAATTGAAGTCGTTAAGCCATGTCAGATACCCTTAGGTGGCTTGAAAAATTCTGACTATTAAGTGGCCACTAGCACACCATCTCCCAATCCGCGGTGGGCTTGCGTGGGAGATTATAGCCCATACTTCCTCATGTGTGAGGAAAGACCCTTAGCTCAGCAGTGGGCTGTTACGGGTGATGATGATGATGACTGCTAAAACAATGTGCTGACGTTTTTGCTCCCCATATGTCACAAATCATGGAGTTGTCATTTAAACATCATAAATTACCAGACGAATAGAGACAGGCAATAGCAACACCTATCTATAAGAAAGGAGATAAACTAAAGGCTGCAAATTATCGTCCCATAAGCCTTACTTGTATACCATGCAAAGTAATGGAGAAAATAATAGCTGCAGAAATAAGGAGCTTTCTAGATAAAGAAAACGTGCTCATCGAAGAACAGCATGGTTTTATACCAAAGAGATCTACAGTGACGAACCTGCTTTGTTGTTTGGACAAGTGGACTGACCAACGCATACCCATAGATGTCATCTTAACCTTGATTACGAGAAGGCGTTTGACCGTGTCCCAACCCAATAAACAGTTCAGTAAGTTTTTGATTTTGAGAATCGTTACAAACATGCAAAAATAAATATCTTTCCGCTTTATAACATTAGTGTAGATTTAAACAATATTATACATAGTATTATCCCTGGTTGTAAGTTCAAACTACTCATTTTATTTTGATGAATGAGGTTTCAATGGAGCCGTTGTTATCACAGAGTCATTGGTCAGAGTCTCTATGGTCAGAGTGAGATAAGCTACATTTTTGGCTTTTATTTACACCTGTTTACTTTCACTTGGTTTCGTTTTCGAAAACCTGATTAAAATTAAAAAGTAAACGAAAACCCGATTAATTAGAAAGCGAACTTTTTGAACTTCTTGAAAAAGATAACAACAAGATGCCTTCTTAGTAAAGTAAAAAAGCTTTGCTGTCGCTTTAAGCGATAGGACTGCCCATTGTACTTTTTTATCATTGTGTCACTTGTTGCATATTTTTATGATTCGCACGACTAATCTCCGAAAAGAAAAATGTCCAAAAAGACATATTGGTGTAAAATAAAGTTGTTTCATACTGACTAGGAAGTTAAGACCATCTGCAGTACAATTTTACAAGAATATCATGCAGTCAGAAGATTAAAACGAATCGATTAATGTACGAGTAGGTCACCTAAGAATAAGAAGAAGAGCAGTGATAACCTTTACGGTTAAAGAGCCGGTCGAAAATCAGTGAGGCTCGGGTTCGAATCCTGGCATGTACCAATGAGTTTATCAAAAACTTACGTACATGTGTGGAAAACATCGTGAGGAAACCCGCAGGTCTCAGAATTAATTCTGAGTGTGTGTGTAAATAGACCCGGTCCGATCACGTTTAGCACACACTTACGTACATATTTATCATTAGCTCGACGGTGAATGAAAACATCGTGACGAAACCCGCAGGTCTCAGAATTAATTCTGAGACATGTGTAAATAGACCCGGTCCGGCGATGGGCTCACCACCTATCACGTTTAGGGGTCCAATGTATCTCGTGAAATGTGGGTATATCCAGTAATGGAATACCTCTGCCTACTCCTCGGGGATGAAAGGCATGAGATTATTATTTATTATTATTACCTAAGAATCATCAAAATCGGTCCTCTTGTTTGGTCTCTAGAGTGCCACAAACGAACAAAATTCCATACATAGGCAGATTAACCGCCGTGCAGTTGGGTAAAAACTCGTAGGTAAGTATTAGAATGTTATAAGAGTCTGTACTCACCTTTATTTCTTAATCAGTTAAGAACCGAGATACAATTAAAAATCTATTGTACCTATCTCTGTTTCATCGTCTAAGAAGTTAAAGCCCAAAACTGAAAGAAAAAAAATAAAATTAACAAAAATTTTTAAAAAAGGAAGCTGCCAGCTGTATCGGTACGCTGCCTTGATGTGATGCTTTGGATGAGGTATATAATTAATAGTTTAAAATTTTGTATTGTATTTTATCAATTAGTTAATAATAATTATTATAAAAAAGTAGGTACCATTTAAACAGCTGGACTCGATTTTCTCAGACTGTAGCTAACACTCTCGGTCAAGTCGTCTTTCAAACTATAACAACTTAATTAAAATAAGTTAAGCCGTTCGAGTGAACAGATATTAAAAATATCGTGACTTTCCCACTGCTCAAAGTGATATAATATTACAGAAAGCCCACCAACTTATATGGTTTTCTAATGGATGCCATTGTAAGAATTGGACCAAATTAAAATGGGAATACACGGGAAGCATGAGATTTCAAATAAAAATCGGTTCACCCAGTGGAAAGTTCTGAGGACGTAATAAACATAACAACAGTCGAATTGATAACCTAATCATTTTTGAGGTCGGTTGAAAAGACGTGGGAAGCAAGTAGGTACCTAAGATAGGAGTTACGAGCGTTAGTACTATTACATATTCTGTGTACCGACTCTAATGTAATGCTAAAACAGAAGCGGAAATATCGCCGCTTGATCGCCGGACTGACTGCTTACTTTTACATGTTACATTAAACCGAAATGATACACATCTTTTCCTTTAGTTGTAATAGAACTTAGACACTCACGGCACGGCTACGAGCTATGCACCGGGCTAAGCTCCTAGGCTCTGGGATCGAACCCGATACGAGGTAATCCGGCAGAGAACCAAAGTTGAACATAGCTCGTAGAATAAGCAAGCTGAAGTGGCAATAAGCTGTCCATAGCCGTGGAACAGATGACAGTTGGGGTAGACATGTTCTAGAGTGGAGACCGCGAATCGACAAGCGTAAGGACGCCCTCAGGCTAGGCGGACCGACGATCGCAGGGTGGCTGCTAGCAGCTGGATGAGAGTTGCCGAGAATCGAGCTGAATGGCGTGCAATTGGAGAGGCTTATGTCCAGCTGTGGACTACTGTAGGCTGATGATGATATGGGTAAAACGGCAATTTACCCAAAGAAATGAAATACTTACTATTCACTGACTTCCTCTCGAAAATTTTAGCTGAAAATAATAAACAAATAAAATGTGATACACAAAAATCAAGCGCCAAAAATCAAGTTTCGGAAACTTTTGCCGAAGCCGAAATTGATTTCGGAAGTTGTCGTGCACGCTCGCCTAACTTCGTTTCTCGCGGCAAGGCTTTGGCGGCCGCGTTCGGGAATTGTCGTGCGTTAATATTTTTTTATATTATAATATTAAATAAATGATGGCAGAGGGGAACGCCTGTCAGTGGCGTCTCCGGTTGGTTTAATACTCAAAGTTCAATCATGAAATCTTGCTGACCAAGTAGTTATTTTGCGGACCAAGTAACTATTTTGCGGACCAAGTAACTATTTTGCGGACTGAATGTTTATTATGCAAACTCATGTTATTGTAAGCTGCCTGCAGAAGTCGAATCTATCGACTTCGGAAACTTTATTCTAGGCGTTTCTGACAGCCACGGAAAATTTTCCGAATCCATTAGTCACATAAAATATGATATTAGTTTTCGATAATAACATCAGCCCATCTCGAAAGTTTTCGATACCAACATCAGCCCATCTCGAAAGTGTTGGACAGATTTTCCGATTCCGAGTATCGAAGCTCCATGAATACGCCTACGGGTCTGTGTTACACATGCCTCAGAACGAATTCTGAAAGTCAGTGATAAATATAGTACGTAAGTTTTTGACAAACTCATTGATTTTACCTACTTCTTTGAAATTCGTTGTTGATTATTTGTTACGGAGTTTCAACTTCGATTCCGATATGTCGGAACTTCCGATTGATCTTACACCTGCGGTTTCGACTTCGGTTCCGATACTTTTAAATCGGAGGTAATCGAAATCGGGTGCGCGGCGGCTCCAGTCAACGTGTACAGTCAAGAGCACATCAAGCTTTGCACTTGTAGTGCTAGTCTGACCTCTAAGACGATTGTAATAAGAACGTTACAAAGTCCAATGTGTCAAGCTCCACGTGCTCTTGACTGTACGAACAGGTTTACGCATCTCGCCCGGGGAACACGCGTTCTGTCATCGATTAATATTTCACTTGTTGTTACGCCATACATATAATATGGTTTGTTTTGTTTTTTGCGGCGTGTCAATTAATTAATTTCGTCCAAAATCAAGTGTTATTTGGACAAATCTTTCTTAGCCACCATCTCCGACTTCACCTCCGATTCCGATTCCGAAAAACCAAATTTAAAAACTCCGATTCCGACTTCGGTTCCGATAAAACCACCTCCGTAATATCCCTAATTGTACTACTTACTCATTAATACTATTGTTTCTTTGATGTGTAGTTTTTTTATTTATGTTATTTAATGTATTTCCTACACAGATGAACTGTAGGAATACAAGAATATGAATATCAATACATAGTAAGTACATGCGTTTACCAGGATTCGAACCCGAACACTAGAGTCATTCGGGGTAAGAGCACGCGGCGGGTAAGAGATCGCAGTGCTTAGATCTCTGCGGGGAATGAAGGGACAGGGGGCATGTATATGACAAAATTTTAATCTATGGAAAAGTTTATAGCTTCGATGACAATAATATTAACGCGGTAAGTCGTTTTTACGGTAGTAACTTTATTATTGCACTATGTTAGCGAGTGAAAATTTTAGTTTATCTCTAAAGCACATTTTTATGTAGGCAAAATAGTCAGAAAGTAGTCCTGTGGGGAAAGAGAGCGGGGTCAAAAGAACGCACGCAAACTCTTACCTTACTGCAAAATTTCGTAATATTATTTTCATATTTTTACTATTATTTCAAGATAAGTATTAGGTATAATTGGTGTATAAGTTAATGACAGTAAATGGACAGTAGAAAAATAGTAAGCCTTGCCATATTACGAAATAACATAGAACTTCGACGTCGTTATTTGTTGATTAATTTCTTTGTAATTTATCAGGAAAAATAATTTAGTAGTTGTTACCTACTGTGATAATAAAACACATCTTTATTTCGTAGGGTGTTTTTTAATTAATTTTCTACAATTTCATTCGACGCGTTCACTTAAACCATATGCGAACTTTTGCCCGCCACATTATGTCAAAAGTTCGCATTCTGACCGAGCCTCTTTAGTATTTAGTTCTAACAAAACTATGGATTTAGCCTGTACATAAATATATGTACTTAACTACTAAAGCAATAAATACGTTATCTAAATTTGATTCCTAATAATGTTTTGGTGTGCTTTAAAAAGGTAAAGTGCGTCCTCTTGACCCGAATGACTCTAACCACTGCTCCTAAAGTTCTAAAAGATTTTTTAAAATACAATGCGGCAAACTTTACACAGTTTGTAGTGTCTATGGAAACAGAATGTTCAATAATATTCCGCTGTTATAATAAAAAAAAGCATAGAAGTATTATACAATAATTATGTAACATAATAAGCGCAATTCCTGAAACTAGTTTGTTCAGTATCGACTACTTAATCGATTCCAGTTTTTATGAATTGGAATAACTGAATTTCTGTTACGGAAACTGTACTATTATAGCTATAATAACCAAAATTTCTAAAATTCTTTGTTTTAATGTGTTGTCTGAAATAAATGATTTTTATTTAAGTATTTTTTTTTAAATAAAGCTTTATTTATGAAATGCTGGTTAGACAAAACTAAAGTACGATTGCATCATATATTTTTTATATTAATATACGAATTGGGGTGAATGAGGAATTGCGCTTCGTAGAATAGAACAGAACAGAACTACATACTAGAAGAAGAGCGTAGATTATTCCGATGTACTTCATGATGTTGTCTCGGCGACTGTAGCTGATCTAGTACAACGCGCAATTTAAACCTGATTTTAGTGAATACGTTCCGCGTCATTACCTAAAATGTAAATTTTGGCTAACAATTGTATAAACAAAGTGGTGTTATTCAGATTGCCAGAATAACATTAAATGAAATGTCTGTTTCTCAGTGGCGTAGCGTGCCCCGCATAAAAATTTGTTTGGGGGCCCTAAAAGAAAAAATAGAAAAGAAAAAATGTTTGGTTAAAATTAAAAGAAATATTTATTCATCATAATTATCTATCTGTCACTTTTTCCAAAAATTTTACAAACAATTCAAATTAAATATACACCCTGCTTGCCTTTTTTTCGGTAAACTGATTTATTAAATCATTTATAACTGATGACGACTTTTTCTAAAGTTTCTGATAAAACACGTCAATAAACTCTGCTTTCCGTGGCTTATCATCGTACATGTACATTGTTTATGTACATTCGATTATTGTGGGATTACTTCAACGGGGAAATCCCGCAGCCCGCGATAACCGATGTAGGGTGTTGCCATCTTATGAATGCACGCTTTACGCTGGAAAAAAAGTACCTAATTGCTTTTTTTGACTTTAGTCATTACTGAAATAAAAAAAATGGAAAGTTTTTATTAATTTTTGCTTACGCACTTCGGGGGCCCCGTGGCCCGGGAGCCCCGTGATCCGGGGGCCCTGTATATACGTCATATACGACAGATACGGCGGTAGATACGCCCCTGCTGTTTCTGACCTTCGATCAAAGGTTTCTTATGAATTTACAGACAACATTTTTTTTAAATAAATTGTTATCAATGGAATATAATGTAGACGTGTTAAGTAATTATAGCCTCCACAAAATCTAACTTTTGATGGCGAGTACCGCTCTTTAACTTAATAATATTAACAATAAACCACCTTATGCCCTTATCTACAATTTATCTAATTCTGTATACTTAGTGTTTTTAAATTTTTGTCACTCATTGTTCAGAAGAAGAAGAATCTTTTTAGTTTTTTATTTCTAATTTTGACAAGGTGTCATTCTATGTTCTTTTTGTCTTTATCTTCACCTGATATTTTATACAAAATTGTAAATTTCATCTATTTAATTAGAATATCTTCACAAGAAACCCAGCGACTTCTAATTTACCCATCTATCACAAACAAAGTGGTCCTTCAACCGATAAAAATAAAAATATCCGAACAATTGAACCGAAGAAAATTCAGAAACGAGGACGACGAAACGGAATACCTTCATTGACGAAATTCTCGTGGAGTGGTATGGCTGTTTGTTCGTTCCAATCTCTATCTCTCTCCACATTTTTAATGATCCTATGATGTCTATAATTTAATTTCTTCATCTCGCATGTTTCGAGGCAGCCGCAAGGTCCGCCGAGGGCCTTGTCTTGGCGATGTCCGCACTGTAGTAATTTCGTCTTATCTTCTTATAAGATCTATTTAATTGAAAAATTTATAAATATTGTACAAAAAGAACGGGTCGGGTCCCGTTGGCCTTGGCGAGAAAAACGGTGCCCTAGTACACTGACCAAGTATGCAAAATGACTTGGTTATATAATGCCATGGTTACAAAATAATAAAGAGTAGTGATAGCCCGGACGGTTAAAGGGCTCGGGTTCGAATCCTGGCATGTACCAATGAGTTTTTAAAAAACTTACGTACATATTTATCACTAGCTCGACGGTGAAGGAAAACATCGTGAGGAAACCCGCAGGTCTCAGAATTAATTCTGAGACATGTGTAAATTTATACCCGGTCCGGCGATGGGCTCACCACCTATCACGTTTAGGGGTCCAATGTATCTCGTGAAATGTGGGTATATCCAGTAATGGAATACCTCTGCCTACCCCCTCGGGGATGAAAGGCGTGAGATTGTATTATTATTATTACAAAATTGTCTTAGTTTCAGGAAGACTTACTTTGCAAAACATCTAGGTCGTGAAACGCACAAGTAGGTAGAATGATGTCTTAGTCACAAAATGAGCAAGTGGATGAAACGTCATAATTGCTAAACGACTACGTTGTATGAAAAATGAGTATAAGTAAGGTGCTTTGCTTCTACTAATAATGTAGCTACAGTTGTAAATTAACCAAATCAAATCAACTAATTTATACGGGGAATACAAAACAAAATGCAATATTTTTTATCCTCAAGTTATGTGTAAATGTGTGTAAGTAAGTATTTTCTATTCTTGTTTAATTTATTTAATAGATATAATATATTAGGTATATTATGTAAGAGTATATTTAATATTATACAGTGTGAGTCTCCATAAAGTGCACATATGAAAATGGGTGAAACTAGACACATTTTTATCGACGGAAAAAATAATAAAAACAATCTGAAATTTTTTATTTATTTTTAATAAATATTTTTTCTTTTGATTACGTACTGTTGACTTTATGTAAATAAAACTTTTTAACCTTTTAACTAAGAAGTATATTGTGATAAAATAAAAACATATTTGTTGATGTAGAATAACAGAAGATACTAATAAAATTAAAAAATAACCCAAAAAACGGTACCAAGAAATAATAAAAAGGTACTTTTTGAGGAAAATCTGTATTTTTATTCGTGTTTTTTTTTATTAATTATCAAATTTCTCTAAATAATTCCCCTATTATATATATGTAGTTTTTATTACTTTATGTTATTCTCCATCGTATTACCTTTCAAAAAACAAAAATCCCGTATCTTTATCTATATCACAACGTTTACTATGAGTGTTTGAACTAAGTCATTCCGGGTGCACCATTCAACGCTTCGTTCTAGATTTTCCCATTTTATTATTTCTTAGTACCGTTTTTTGGGTTTTATTTTTCTTTTAATAACTTATCTTCTGTTATTTGACATCATTACTGTTTTTATTTTATCACGATATACTTCATAGTTTAAAAGTTATAACGTTTTCTTTACATAAAGTCAACAGTAAGTAATCAGAAGAAAAAAATATCTATAAAATAAAAAATAAAAAAATCTTAGTTTTTTTTTACATTTTTTCCGTCTGTAAAAATGTGTCTAGTTTCAACCATTTTCATATGTGCACTTTATGGAGACTCACACTGTAAAGTGCACCGTCTATCCTAGTTCTAATCTCTCAGTTTCATCCATGCCAAGGTTGTCTGGAAGAGATCGCTAAAAGCGATAACACCGCACATTGTAGGTACTTTAGTTAATGTTGGTATCCATATTGTGTTGTTTTTGGTGTACAATAAAGAGTTATTGTATTGTATAATCTCACCTTATTTGCGATGCCTCTACGGGGTGTCATATGTAAATAGGTAGTGCTATAAGAAACAGTTGTAACATGTGTAAGAAATTGTATTATAATAAAATATAGTTCTTGTTAACAACCAATAGATGGCGGCTTATTCTTAGTGTATATACGCATTTCATTGACTAAATCAATACTGTACTTAAATTGAATACTTTGTTTTGATTGGTTGTCTAAATCGGCACTTCTGATAGGCTGCTTGAAATATGGTAGGTGTAGGTGTCTTATTTGACGGGCCTGTTGGCTCAGTTGTAGTGACGCTACCTTCTGAGTCGGAGGTCGCGGGTTCGTTCCCCGCTCGGGGCCAACATTTGTGTGCATGAACATGTCTGTTGGCTTCGTGTCTGGTCGTTTCATATTCACTTAAGTGTAGACATCAGTTGTTTAGTACCCATAGTACCGGCCCTGCCTAGTTTGGAACTAAATAACCGTATGAATTGTGTCCCAATTTTTTTTTATTTATTTATACAAGGTGACTTTTTTTACCGTCTGGAAAAAAATGCGGTGTGTTAGGTAAGTGTAATAGATTCATTTGGCAATGTTACTTAAAAAAAAAATTTTTTTCAAAAAATTTTTTTTAGTCTTTGAACTTATATACATTACTCAATTGTAGTCAATAATACACACTGAGATATTTGAAATAGTATTTTAAAAAGAAACAGGCTCGTAGCTTCCATTTATGCGCAATCTACCTACAACCGCCAGCTGCGCGTAGTACTGTGCGTAGTTTTCTAGATTTTGTAAATTGCACTAAACATGACTATATTTAACAATTAATCTTGTGTATAACTTCGGCTCTAGATACCTTATACGTCATATTTTTTTCCAGACGGTAAAAAAAATCATCCAGTATATCGTAGGCAACCACTATTAACGGATTTTTGGAATTACCTACGAGAACAAGAATAAACTGGATTCGCGCTGGCAACAACGCATATTTAAAACAATAGTTAAGCAAAAATTACATAAAAAAGGCTACTATAAATTTACAGACTACTTAGTAGACCATCATGCATGGGATTAACCGACTCGACGCTATGTAAGACTATTAATAATTATTATTATTGTAAACGATATTTATTAGTGTAGCGTCACTACATGGAACGCGCCAATAGAAGGCCGAGTTACATAGAACGCGCCAATAGACGGCCGAGTTCTAAACCGCGCTATCGGAGTTTTCTAATGAGTTTGTATAAATACAACTGTCCAACATCAACCGTTGGACCGCGGTCCCCAGGCACGATCACCTCGCCTGGCGGAAGATCTTCCTTTTCACGATGGAGGAGCATTCCACCTCCGTTCCTCCATACTGGTGACCCTCGACACCTGAACATCAGCGCAACCTTCTGGAACACCTGGACTTCAGAAGCAGCATCGCATCGCCATCGCTCATCACTCCCACAACAACCTTCACTCAAGGTCAGCAGCAGCAGTCGCACAGCAAGCCAGAATCCGCCCAATCAGGTCCATACGCAGCCGACGCACCGTGCTACCTGGTCCTGCAGGCTCATCACTCACAGCGACAGCACTCGGCCCACGCACAGTTCACCGCAGCCCACGTCCGGATCTACAGCGGCTGGTCACCCTCGCCGGCGTGGCGGTCTCTGCACACTGAACTACGGGCACTTCAACAGTCG
The DNA here is from genome assembly GCA_963855545.1 of Ethmia dodecea. NCBI lineage: Eukaryota > Metazoa > Arthropoda > Insecta > Lepidoptera > Depressariidae > Ethmia > Ethmia dodecea. Next base: position 1,119,065 of record OY979454.1, on the reverse strand, counting down.
CAGCAACCCGCTCAGTCTCGACTCACCGCAGACTTGGAGCAGCACTGGCACTTGCAAGCTATCTACGAAACAACGACGCAGCACAAGAAATCGAATCGACCTCCGGTCTTGGAGGGGGAGTGATGTAGCGTCACTACATGGAACGCGCCAATAGAAGGCCGAGTTACATAGAACGCGCCAATAGACGGCCGAGTTCTAAACCGCGCTATCGGAGTTTTCTAATGAGTTTGTATAAATACAACTGTCCAACATCAACCGTTGGACCGCGGTCCCCAGGCACGATCACCTCGCCTGGCGGAAGATCTTCCCTTTTCACAATGGAGGAGCATTCCACCTCCGCTCCTCCATATTAGTAAGACATGAGATTAAAAAGAGCTGCCCTTGAGTTTCTTGCTGGCTCTTCTCGGGGTACTGCATTTGGAACCAGCAACTCGTCGGTGGAGATGGGCTGCTGTTTGCATTTAGCCAATCTTCATGGACGAGTTTAGAGTGCCTTGCTATTATAAAATATTGACGTTTCTAAGTGTATAAACTTGAACTTGAACTATATTTAATACCTATAGAAAATAAATTATTTTTGATTTGATTGATTTGATTTGATTTGATTACTCAAGAATTTTCAGACGGAAATAGGTTAGAGGTAGAAAATATACAACTTCAGTACCAAACAATGTAATGTTTATTCATTTAATTATACAAAAGTTTTGAAGACTTGACTTCATCTGTTGCTTATGCGACCTGCAATAAAAATAAATGATGAGTTAATTATTCTATACATTATAATATACCTGGGACAGTTCCCAGAAGACTGGCCGCATTTCCTCTCAGCCCCCCTCGCCAAGTGGTAGTACACAATCTAATCGAATGTTATTTTAGATTGACATGTATGGGATTGACATTAGCGTTAGCGCTCGTTGGAAAGTGCTTATGTCAATCCCATACATGTCAATCTATAAGAACATTCGATTAGATTGTGTAATGCCACTTGGCTATAGGGGGGCTGGACAGATAGGCTGATCTTTTGGCAGAGAACTGCCAGCCAAAGAGATTAAAATATAATAGGACATAGAGGGGGCATTGGGAATATGTTCATACAAAACTTTGAAGCGTGTTTGAAGCTCAAGCGTCATCAGTTAGTATGAACGCGAGCGGTCGAAATTGTACTAGAGATATTCCCCTAGGAATAACTTTTCGGCTTCAAATTTTCCTCGCTTTGTCCCTTCTATGCCCTATATTTTAATCTCTTTGCTGACAGCCCTCTGGTCACCTGAAGCCTCGACCGGCGGGTTTCCTCAGTGCTAGTGCTAGTGGGAAAATATAAGCTTTTTGAAGAACTCATTATAAGGTAAGTACATGAGTTTACCAGGATTCGAAGCCGAACTTGACGAATTAGAAGCGGCCTCTAACCATTGGGCCTTAAATGATAGAAACTTAAAAACTTAGTAAAGTAGGAAGTAAGGGACTTTCTGCTGTATAATCTTAATAGATAAGACGAATCAAGGCTGATTCATGATACACCGGGCCGGGTCCGGGCCGGGCCCCGTCCGGGGTGGATCATCCTAACAATAGGCCTCGACATGTCGACGCCGTGCCCCGGACGAAACTATACTATACAACGTGTAACAGAAAAAGCGCAACTCCTCGTACACCCCAACTAGTATATATATAAACAAATTATCATGCAATCGAACTTTAGTTGTGTCTAACCAATGTTCTTAATATCGATATAATAATACCACTATTTCCATAGAAAGCACTAAATTTAGCTACGCTAATTCATGTTTGCGAAAAATTTAAAACATATTAAAAATAGCTGAAATCGAAAAAAGTAGTCGATACTGAACAAACTAATTTCAGGAATTGCGCTTATTCTGTTACATGTTGTAGATGTTGACCGTGCCCCGGAGCACGTCGGGGCCCGGCCCGGACCCGGCCCGTTGTAACATGAATCAGCCTTTAATTGACCATTCAACGCTTCGTTCTAGATTGTCTCATTTTATTATTTCTTGGTACCTGTGTTTGGGTATTTTTTTTGTGTATGTGTGGATTGAGTGAGCACCCCTCAGAAAAAAAAGGAAAAATGATCTTCATTTAGTAAAAGTTCTAAAACAATTGTAAAAGTAATCCCTGAATTTGTAAAAAGATAAAAAAAAAGATACAGGGTTTAACGTATGCTCACTCAGTTCTCCCAAACTACCAACGAAATCAGCGAATGTATTAATGCAACATATAATATTTATATACTAGGATTTAGTAGAACCTAAGCTAACTTACCTTTATAATTTGTAGATCACCTAGTAACGTATTTAAGGTTTTACAAAAAAAATAAAATGCTCACTCAATCCGCACACTTTTGAAAACCCGATTTCTGATAAAGAAACTGAATATTGAAACTGCTATGTATGTGTATGTATGTGTATGTGTGCTATGTAGTTTAGTAAAATTAATATGGGTATTTGTAAAATAAAAAACGACCCACTAACGTGGCAGGTTTTTGGATAATAATTTTTTTTAAATGCTCACTCAGTCTACACATTTTAGGTAAGTTAAAAATGTGAATATCTTAAGATTTATAGTATCAAAGAAACTAGAAATTAGTTCAACTTTTTGTAAAAATTTCTACAAAAGATCTACCATCTAATATTTTATATTCGTTCTGTTTTTAAAGATATTCAATTTTAATTTTCCTAATGTAAATATATCGTTTAGGGTAACCACACTTCTTCATAATATTATTGTCATATTAAAAATACAGGACATTTTAAAAGAATATTCTTTCTGGTTTTCGAAGTAAATTTTTGACTGCTCCTCTGCTGATTACGACTCTTTAATATAATTTTTAACACATTTGCTCGTAAAAGGTCTCTTATTTCACCAATTTCAATATCGTATTGTATCTTATTAAGCACTTGTGTGGTAATGTAATGTAGAACGCACGGTTTATTAAGATTCTTCGTCTAAAAACGAAAGGTACTTTTTAAAATCTTATCAAAGAGTTTTTATGTCATAAAAGTGGTCAACATTTTATGAATAAAATTTACTTTGGGAGATAAAATACAATAAATAAACATTTAATTTAAACCATTTATGTATCTGTATGTAACAAAAACAGAAAAATATTAATTTATTTTATTAGTAATACGCGTATCGCTTATTTGTAAACAAGTAAAAATTATTCCGCGCTTTTTTTTTTCGCTGTATTGTTTTTATTCGTTTATGAAAATCCGAGTTTTATTTATTTCCTCCAAATATGTTATAAAATGTCGTATGACATATGTGCGCTTTGATAATTACAGCCTCTGGTTTCTTGTAGCCCTCGCCTACGGCTTGGGCTAGCAATATTACCTCGGCTGTAATTATCAACTTACCGCACTTATATCATAATATACTATTGTACATCTACACATATAATAAAACTCTAACGGGACCGTGTCTGTGCATGAAAGATTTTTTGAAAATTTTAAGTGTAGGTATATAGTTATCGATTTAGATACCAAAACACATTTTTTTACATTTTTGTCTATCTGTGCACGCATCACGCAAATACTACTGAAAGGATTTTTATGAAATTTGGTATGGAGATAACTGAGTACCCGGGTCAACATCTAGAGTACTTTTTAAACGACTTCAAAAAGGAGGAGGTTATCAATTTGTCTGTATGTTTTTTTTTACTCTTTAGAGTTCTTTCTTATTATTTCAGAAAAATATCTCATTCCCACGGGAAAACTGGTTAAAAAGAGAAATACGTGCTATTCCGAAATGATTACACCCAGAAACTTGAAATATGGTATGTAGGTAGGTGTCTTATGTGTAGTAGGCAACCGCTAAGAAGGGATTTTTTGAAATTCTCACGGGAACGGGAAAAAACAGGAACCGCGCGCGCAACGCCGCCGCTTGAACTGGCTGGAACCCGTTGTTTGAAATATCGTATGTATAGGTGTCTTTATGTCGTAGGCAACCACTATAAAGGGAATCTCAGAAATTCCCACAGGAACAGGAATAAACTGGATCCACAGCACCCGCTATTTAAAATATTATCGTGTTATATGCTTGACGAAACCACTATGAAGGAATTATAGGAAATTCCCACGGGAACGGGAATAAACTGGATCCACGGCACCCGCTATTCAAATTATTATGGTCTTATATGGTTAAAGAATGGGAATTTCCTATCGTCATTTAATTTCATCTCGTCGAACCACTGAAAAATCAGGCAGGATGATGCTGTGATCGATCAGCAAAGGCAACTTCTCGACGATGACAAGTCAACATTTAATTCTATTTCATCAAAATTTCTTTCTTGAAATTTATATAGGTAGGTATGGCAGAGACAAAACATCGTTTTTGAAAATGTATTAGTACATAAGTTAACAAAAGCAATGAAGAACAACAATATTTTTTCCCACTTTGAAGTGTTCACTTGTTTTATTTTTTCAATTTATTTGCAAGCCAGTTCGAAATTTAAATAAAACCTTTGATAAGTTGCCTCCTTGGTTGCCATGTTTTGGAGTAAAAGATTTTTTAATACAGTTGCTCAAAAAGTGGCGTATTGCAGGGACGTGTAGCGTTCGGGATGAGGGCTATTACATACTCGAGCTTTTTCTTTACCTTTTCCGAACTCGTGCGCTTACTTTCCCAACTGTCAAAATAATGTCTATTAAAAAGAAAAAACCAACCACGAAGTTTTTACTAAAAAAAATTCATAGAAGTTTTTATGATTCTGAATGCAAATATTTCTAAAAAGAAGCTATTAATTTGTTCAAATATCAGATTTAATGATTTGATTCAATGAATTAGGTTAGGTTTCATTTCATCTCATTAAATTTCATTTTCATTTCAATTTCAATAAGTAAATTCTACCGAAGACTTGGCTGCATGGGAATTGGGCATAGTTCCCTTTGCCTACCCAGAATGGGTGAAGTAAACAAAAAAAAGTCTCTGCTTATTTTTATGGTTGGCGCCATTTTTCAAAAATGATAGTTGAGTTTATTGTGTTTTTATTATTTTATTAAATTGCTTATTTTTTTCGCAACTGTATTAAAAATAGTTGTTCAGTACACGTGCGGAACCGTCATTGCAACTTGTTCCGACTGTCAACCCTCACCTTCGGCTGCGACATTTGTCGGAACTCGTTGCGATGACAGGCTTTCCGCACTTGTAATGAAATATACTATTAAAATTACACGTACACTTACTATGCAATTTATTTGGCCACTAAAAGACAACAGATATGGATTTTCATACATGTTTTACCAACCGCTGCTCATGTATTTGGCCAGTACAGCAATTTCGATTTAACTCGAAGAAGGTTGTCAAAATAATGGATATGACCATAATATTATGAAGAAGTGTGGTCACCCTAAACGATATATTTACATCAGAAAAATTAAAAGTGAATATCTTTAAAAACAGACAACGAATATGAAATATGAGATGGTAGATCTTTTGTAAAAAATTTTACAAAAAATGAACTAATTTCTAGTTTCTTTGATACTATAAATCTTAAGATATTCACATTTTTAACTTACCTAAAATGTGTGGACTGAGTGAGCATTTAAAAAAATTTATTATCCAAAAACCTGCCACGTTAGTGGGTCGTTTTTTATTTTACAAATTCCCATATTAATTTTACTAAACTATACACATACATAGCAGTTTCAATATTCAGTTTCTTTATCAGAAATCGGGTTTTCAAAAGTGTGCGGATTGAGTGAGCATTTTATTTTTTTTGTAAAACCTTAAATACGTTACTAGGTGATCTACAAATTATAAAGGTAAGTTAGCTTAGGTTCTACTAAATCCTAGTATATAAATATTATATGTTGCATTAATACATTCGCTGATTTCGTTGGTAGTTTGGGAGAACTGAGTGAGCATACGTTAAACCCTGTATCTTTTTTTTTATCTTTTTACAAATTCAGGGATTACTTTTACAATTGTTTTAGAACTGTTACTAAATGAAGATCATTTTTCCTTTTTTTTCTGAGGGGTGCTCACTCAATCCACACATACACATTTTTTTTTAGTATCTTCTGTTATTTTACATCATAACTGTTTTTATTTTATCACAATATACTTCTTAGTTAAAAAGTTATAACGTTTTATTTACATAAAGTCAACAGTACGTAATCAAAAGATTTTTTTTTTTAAATTTTTTCCGTCGATAAAAATGTGTCTAGTTTCACCCATTTTCATAATAATATGTGCACTTTATGGAGACTCACACTGTTTAAATATATGTATGAGTACAGTGTACACGTACCTTTATCTTATGAAACTATAGCCAGAACTGAAACAAAAAATATATATCAACTAGCGACCCGCCCTGACTTTGCACGGGTGCAATGCTTATACTAAAACCTTCCTCTTGAATCACTCTATTTATTAAAAAATCGCATCAAAATCCGTTGCGTAGTTTTAAAGATTTAAGCATACATAGGGACATAGGGATATAGGGACAGAGAAAGCGACTTTGTTTTATACTATGTAGTGATATGTCATAGGACGGGCCCGTTGGCTCATTTGCCTTCAGAGTCGGAGGTCGCGGGTTCGATCCCCGCTTTGGGCCAACATTTGTGTGCATGAACATGTATGTTGGCTTCGTAGGTTCTATACCTTCCTGCTAATATTATAAACGAGACAAATTGTAAGGATAGATGTATGGATGTATGGATGGATGTTTGTTCCTCTTTCACGCAAAAACTACAGAACGGATTTTGATGAAACTTTACAGTTACATAGCTTATATATCATAATTACACATAGGCTATATTTTATCCCCGTATTCCCACGGGAACGGGAACTACGCAGGTGAAACCGAGAGGCGCTGCTAGTTATCTAAAAAAACGGCAAAAAAATCACGTTTGTTGTATTGGAGCCCTCTTCCTTGAATATTTATATTATTATTCTGCTTTTTAGTATTTGTTGTTATAGTGACAACAGAAATACATCATCTGTGAGAATTTCAATTATCTATCTACGTATCACGGTTCATGAGATCCAGCCTTGTGACAGACGGAGGGACAGCGAAGTCGTAGTATTAGGGTCCCATTTTACAATAAAAAAAAATCATAGAGGGGGCATTGGTAATATTTTCATACAAAACTTTGAAGCCTAAGCGTCATGTCCTTGTCATGTCAGTTAGTATGAACGCGATTTGTCATTCGGTCGAAATTGTACTAGACTTATTCCACCTGGAATAACTTTTGGCTTCAAATTTTCCTCGCTTTGTCACCTCTATGCCCTATTATATATTTCAACCTCTTTGAATTAAATACTTACTGGCTGATATTAATCCACCTGTAAAAAAAGTAAAGTTAAAGTTAATAGCAGCCTTGATTTGCCGATGCTTTTATGATTATACCTTTCACCATCGGGATTTTAACTTAGAATTAGAAGTATTATAAGTCGAGTTTGATTTAGAATATTGTGGCTATTGTTTTTTGTATAAAATGCTGACCGGGATTCTTAGACATGGGAGGATTCTTACCTCCACCACCTGAAAAATAATAACAAAAAAGTTAATCGTGTTTATGGCACTATATGTTAGTTGTACATATTATTTAAGCGAGTGATTTTTAAAGTATTCTCTTATATGCTGGTTTTGTGTTTTAGTTCATGAAATATAACACTTTATTGCTTACCGGAATTAGACTTGGAAGGATCCTTGGACTTGGGAGAATCCTTGCTTCCACCATCTGCAAAAGAATGAAAAATATAAGTGTTGAATATATAAAGCTCGACTACCACTGACTGACTGATTGACATAATTGTTCTCTCAGACGGAGTCGTTTTGGAGAAAAGTGTTCAAGATGGCGGGGTGACCTAGGGAAAGTTCCGACTTTTCAAAAAAACAAAATGGCGGCCAAGCTTGCCTATCGTATCTCTTTTGTGTTCCGGCCGATTCGGTTAAAATTTTTAGAATCGGTTAAACTTTTTAGATGATTTACAAATAGTATTTAAAAAGTTGAAAAAACAAAATGGCGGCCGCGTAGTAATGTTTCAAAGTTTAGGCTATTGTAGACCCCACTTGACCCGAATTGATCTCCCAGACGCCAATATGCTAAAGGGATGTGTTTAGTGTCATCGCATAGGGCATATCCTGTAGTTTACCAGAAAATCCCGAAAATTTGATAAACCAAGATGGCCGACCGGTGATTTTCTCTCAAAGAAAGGGATGGATATTACCAGATTTTGATTGTCGATTTTCTGCAAAATGGCAACACCTGAGCGAGTTAGTCTGTATAGCGGGGTTAGAGGTCTTGCTACGTAGTGTTGCCGTGTTTACGAATTTTCAAGGAATTTAACGTATTTTTTTACTTTTAACGCAAAATGTCAAAACTCAAAATTTTACCATTTTGCAAAAAAAGTCACAGTCAGTGAAACATTTTATCCCTCTTTATGACTTTTTGTAGGTTTTTTGATTTTCGCCTGGCAACACTGAAAGTTATGGTTGATTTAATTTTTAGGGTAGTCCTCAAAAGACCCGCATTGATCTCCCAGGTGCCGATATGCTACAGGGATGTGTTTGGTGTCGTCGCATAGGGTATATCCAGTAGTTTACTAAAAAATCATGAAAAATAAAAAAACAAGATGGCCGCCCCGTTATTTTTGTTTTACTAAAAAAATTTAATTTTCCTAATAAAAAATCGGCATTTTTTAGCCAGTTGGCAACACTTTGGAAAGTTGACTTGTATGGAGCGATTGTGGGTCTCAGTAAACAATGTTGCAAGAGAAAAGTAATATTTCACAAAATTTTATTATTTTTCGACTTATACTAAAAATGACAACATTTACATAGAAAATTATCAGAAATGGCTAAAACAAGATGGCCGCCCAAAATTACTTTATTTTTCTGTCAAAATACGACCCCACAGAGACACGCGTGGCCGATTGCGGCCTCGCGCACCGCGCCACATCTAGAAAGTGTTGATAAAACTAACGTTAGCTAAATGAAAAGGGTACCTTTTAATAACTGAATAAAAATTATAATTAAGTAAGTATTCACTGAAATGCTGGTTTTGTGTTTTAGTTCATGAAATGTAACTCTAGTGCTTACCAGAATCATTGGACTTGGAAGGATCTTTGCTTCCACCATCTGCAAAAGAATGAAAAATACAAGTGTTGATAAAACTTACGTTAGCTAGAAAAGAGTACCTTAAAATAACTGAATAAAAGGAAATAATAATTAAGTATTTCCCTTGACTACTGGTTTTATGTTAAATTTTTTTTTATTTTTTTTATTATGTATTATTAATATACTTTATTACATCTTATTTAGAAATGACAATAAATATATAAATCTAAAGACTAATTAACAATATGTACATAAAAATAACTTAAATAGATATAAATATTAGATGTAAGTATGTAAATTATATAATAATAAATATAAAATTGAAAAGAAAAAAAAAAAGAAAAAAAAAAAAAAAATTAGTTAAATAACCCGCCCCTAATCGTGCCCGGTGAAAAGGTGCCCATCACGCTCGCCGCGTTTCCGCGCTGGATTTCGATGGCCAGCCTCTGCACCAGGAACGATCCGGCACGGGAGTCACCGCTTTTTTCGGTGAGCCTTTTCCCTATTTCTTTAACAAAGCATTTAGCCTCGTTGCCCCAACTGCCCATTGTCTCGACAGCAATTGGCACGAAAATGTACTGCGGTTCCATTGCGACATATTTTTGCCTTTTTTTAAGGCCGGCGTCTTCTGCGGCGGCCGATGGGGCGGCAGCGGTACGACTTAAGTGGCTGGCGGCCACAGTGCTGACGCACGTTGCGTCCCATACTACGCACTTGCCGTTTCTCCATGGTACTAGAGTTAGACCGTCTGGCCTCTTGCCATCTGACCGACATAAGCCCGGGGGCTCAAGAACGCACGGGACGTTAGCCGATGCTAGGGCTTTGCGAACAATGTCGTTTAGGGCGTGGTGGCGTGGAAACCTCCCTGTAGACCGCCGACAACTCAACCCGTGATGACCATCGGCCTCCACCATGGAGCCGCAGGTGCATACATGACGTTCACACACCTTACAGCCCAGGCGGAGAGCCACCGCCACGCGGAGCGAGTCGTCGTCCAGCAAGGTGCCCAGGTGAGGCGAAGGCAACGCATGTAACCACGCCCCGGACTCCGGTTGCGAAACCGCTCGCAATCTAGCCAGGTCGGCTCCCGCAGCATTCCCTAACAACCGCTCCTGAAGCTGCCGCACCCCTTCGCCATCCCACAGCCGCTGAACCTCAGGGTTTATTGGGAACGCTGCGCCCGCGCTGAGGGTCGACCATGCTGATCTAGCCTCCGCCGCAAAGGGTATACGTGCCCTGTCACCATAGGAGGAGATCAGAACAGTGACAAGGTCGGCAACACCGTGCGCAGACGCCAGGAAAGCCGGCAGACCCACATCACGCACGCGACGCAACCCCAAACCACCATTGCGGATCGGAAGGCTCGCTTGATCCCACTGATGTGGCTCCAAGGCAACATTCAGTATGGACTCCACCACTGTCTTAAGGGCGCTGTCGAAGGAAGAAACTTCCTCCGGACAAAGCCAGGTAGGAGAAGTCCGCAGCAGGTAATTTATTTTAGGGAGGGCGAAACACATGCGAAGCAAGATTAACGCAATGTGTGCAGAAAGATTTTTGAGACGTTTCTTGAGCGGCTAGAAGTAGTTGTTTTCTTGAAGAGATGGCCTCAGGAACAGCATCATGAAAGATGGGAGAACCTAAAAGGTTGAAATCGGTATTTGAAACTTCCTTGAGGCCAGGGAGAAGAGCACCAAAACGAGATAAGTGTAAACGGGACACAGCACTACAAGAGAAAAATTCACATTTTGAGGAGTTCACCTCGAGACCTAGGTCTTTTAAACGGGGAATAAGGACCTCCAGGTCAAGAAGGACCTCGTCAGGTTTACCTCCGATAGTGCCGTCATCTAAGTACCACACGTTTAGGGGAGATTTTACACCAAGGAGTGCCTTATGTATTCCCAAGCTGAAAACGAGTGGCCCGAGTGGGTCTCCTTGCTGGGCCCCCACTTGGGAGGAGATAAGTTTGTCACCGAAAAAAAGATTCGAAGGGTGTCTATAAACTTGAAAAAGAAAAGGATACAGAGATGGGATTTGTTGTTTCGCCTCACTCAGCAGAACATCTCTTTTGAAAGTGTTAAATGCGTTCCTTATATCGAGCTTCAACACAACTCCGTTCGCGTTCTCGGGATCCATAACGAAAGTTCTAGTGGCATGGATTGCTGCCTCGCATCCCAGGCGCGTCCCAAACCCTAGCTGGTGTGGCTGCAAGTAAGATGCCGAATCGTCCCTGACAGCTCTGCATGCTAATTTAGCAGTAAGACGCCGAAAGACGCTCCCGATGGCTATAGGCCTCAGCCCACCATCTTTTTTGGATAACGCGCACAGTGATGCGCCATAAAGATAAGGACAAACCAAAGGGTTCAGCTGTCCGCTGAGCAAAAAGTTAGCCAGTCTAGTAAGGCTACCCAGAAGCCGTTGGCAGCTCTCGCCCGCTGCTGCAGATGTAAGATCTTTTAAGTGATCCGGTCGTAGGCCGTCCAAACCCCCCGAAGATCCGCTGTAAAAGGAACCAAGAGCTGCCTTCACATCTCCCACTGATACTGTTAATGGAGTACAGGGTAAACCAGGCTCTGGAGGAAAGTTGAGTTGGCGGGAAGGGTCCGGGTGTTTTTGCTCCATAGCCGCTACTGTATCATATCTTGTCCGGCGAAAGTATCATTGGACATGAGTATCCGAACAGCGCCCTCGAAAACCTTAGATTCTATAATTCTTTTGGTGGAACGAACTCCAAGGTTTACCGTGTAGCTGTCAGACTCCCCAACATCGACACCAGAAGAAGCTATGTTAGTTTTAACTTTGGCGGTCAAATTACCAGGTAAATTCTTTGCCGGCACTTTCAAACCAGCATATGCAAACGAGAGCAGGGCGCTCCATTCATCCACACCGTTGCAATCTGCACAAGAGTCGATAAGATCACACAATTTGGCGGCGGCCTGATTTCGCGCTCCTCTTGGGACCCGCCGGAGGACCGGTATATGTCCTTTTAAATCGACTAGTCTCTCCAATGGGCACTGCTGAGACGTCGATAAGGGATTCATCGGACTCGGCACGCCACTGGCGTCGGCCGGGGTGACCTGTGGCTGCGAAGCTACCGCCGAACGCGAAACATCTCTGTGCATCCTGCCGATGTGAATTTTAAGGCCATGGCGTGAGAATGTGCGCCTTGAGATGGGGCAGTGGGGACAAGTTAACTGAGTAGATAGGTCGCTCATTTTCAAACTTACGTAACTTATACTATACTAGTATGTACAGTTGAAGCAAAACTATCACAATATTATCACAAAATCATAATTTAGATAAAAAATTAAAATAAATTAACAAAAACAAAAAAAAAAAAACTCTTATTATAACTAAATAACAAAACCTAAGTAATAATAAATAGCATAGATTGACTAGGCGGGGAAAAGGCTCGTGAAAATCGTCACAGAAATACAATATAATAATGTCAAAGAATAATAAAATAAGATTAATACCGACTGGTTTAAAGGCAACCCCAGCCCAGTAAAAACAGAAAAACTTTCGCTCCCGTTTAATTAATTAAATAAAACATCTCAATGCTTACTGGGATCCTTAGATTTGGGAGGATTCTTGGACTTGGAAGGATCCTTGCTTCCACCATCTATAAAAGAATGAAAAATAAAGGTGTTAATAAAAATAACGTAAGCTAAAAAAAAGAGTACCTTTTAATAACTGAATAAAAATAATAATTATGTATTCACTTACATGCTAGTTTTGTGTTTTAGTTCATAAGATATAACACTTTAATGCTTACCGGAATCATTGGACTTGGAAGGATCTTTGTTTCCGCCGTCTGCAAGAGAACGAAAAATATAAGTCTTGATAACACTAACGTTAGCTAAAAGAAAAGAGTACCTTTTAATAACTAAATAAAAATAATAATTATGTATTTACTTCCATGCTGGTTTTGTGTTTTAGTTCATGAAACATAACACTTTAATGCTTACCGGAATCATTGGACTTGGAAGAATCTTTGCTTCCACCATCTGCAAAAGAATGAAAAATAATATAAGTGTTGATAAAACTAACGTTAGCTAAAAGAAAAGAGTACCTTTTAATAACTAAATAAAAATAATAATTATGTATTCACTTAAATGCTGGTTTTGTGTTTAAGTTCATGAAATATAACACTTTAATGCTTACCGGAATCATTGGACTTGGAAGGATCTTTGTTTCCACCATCTGCAAAAAAATGAAAAATATAGGTGTTGATAAAACTAACGTAAGCTAAAAAAAAGAGTACTTTTTAATAACTGAATAAAAATAATTATTAAGTATTCACTTACATGCTGGTTTTCTATATTATTTCATGAAATATAACACTTTAATGCTTACCGGAATCACTGGACTTGGAAGGATCTTTGCTTCCTCCATCTGCAAAATAATGAAAAATATAAGTGTTGATAAAACTAACGTTAACTAAAGAAAAGAGTGCATTAAAATAACTGAATAAAAGGAAATAATAATTAAGTATTCTCTTGACTGCTGGTTTTATGTTGATGATATATAACACTTTAATGCTTACCGGAATCATTGGACTTGGAAGGATCTTTGCTTCCACCATCTGCAAAAGAATAAAAAATAATATAAGTGTTGATAAAACTAACGTTAGCTAAAAGAAAAGAGTACCTTTTAATAACTAAATAAAAATAATAATTATGTATTCACTTACGTGCTGGTTTTGTGTTTTAGTTCATGAAATATAACACTTTAATGCTTACCGGAATCATTGGACTTGGAAGGATCTTTGTTTCCACCATCTGCAAAAAAATGAAAAATATAGGTGTTGATAAAACTAACGTAAGCTAAAAAAAAGAGTACCTTTTAATAACTGAATAAAAATAATTATTAAGTATTCACTTACATGCTGGTTTTATGTTGATGATATATAACACTTTAATGCTTACCGGAATCATTGGACTTGGAAGGATCTTTGCTTCCACCATCTGCAAAAGAATGGAAAATATAAGTGTTGTTAAAACTAACGTTAGCTAAATGAAAAGATTATCTTTTAATAACTGAATAAAAATAATAATTATGTGTTCACTTACATGCTAGTTTTGTGTTTTAGTTCATAAAATATAACACTTTAATGCTTACCGGAATCACTGGACTTGGAAGGATCTTTGCTTCCTCCATCTGCAAAATAATGAAAAATATAAGTGTTGATAAAACTAACGTTAGATAAAAGAAAAGAGTACCTTTTAATAACTTAATAAAAATAATAATTATGTATTTATTTACATGCTGGTTTTGTGTTTTAGTTCATGAAATATAACACTTTAATGCTTACCGGAATCATTGGACTTGGAAGGATCTTTGCTTCCACCATCTGCAAAAGAATAAAAAATAATATAAGTGTTGATAAAACTAACGTTAGCTAAAAGAAAAGAGTACCTTTTAATAACTTAATAAAAATAATAATTATGTATTTAATTACATGCTGGTTTTGTGTTTTAGTTCATCAAATATAACACTTTAATGCTTACCGGAATCATTGGACTTGGAAGGATCTTTGTTCCCACCATCTACAAAAAAATGAAAAATATAGGTGTTGATAAAACTAACGTAAGCTAAAAAAAAGAGTACCTTTTAATAACTGAATAAAAATAATAATTAAGTATTCACTTACATGCTGGTTTTGTATATTAGTTCATGAAATATAATACTATAATGCTTACCGGAATCATTGGACTTGGAAGGATCTTTGCTACCTCCATCTGCAAAAGAATGAATAATATAAGTGTTGATAAAACTAACGTTAGCTAAAGAAAAGAGTGCATTAAAATAACTGAATAAAAGAAAATAATAATTAAGTATTCCCTTGACTGCTGGTTTTGTATTGATGACTAGATGTCGCGCGGTGCGCGAGGCCGCAAGCGGCCACGCGTGTCTCTGTGCGGTTCGATTGTAACAGAAAAATAAAGTCTACTTTTGATGCTGCCATCTTGTTTCAGCCGTTTTAAGTCGAAAAATAATAAAATTTTGTGAAATATTACTTTTCATGGCAACACTGTTTACTGAGACCCACAATCGCTCCATACAAGTCAACTTTCCAAAGTGTTGCCAACTGGCTAAAAAATTCCGTGAAGATTAAGAAAATTGAAATTTTTCAGTAAAACAAAAATTACGGGGCGGCCATCTTGTTTTTTCTATTTTTCGGGATTTTTTAGTAAACTACAGGATATACCCTATGCGATGACTTCAAACACATCCCTGTAGCATATCGGCATCTGGGAGATCAATTCGGGTCTTTTGAGGTCTGCCCTAAAAATTTAATCAACCATAACTCTCAGTGTTGCCAGACGAAAATCAAAAAACCTACAAAAAGTCATAGGGAAACATAAAATGTTTCACTGACTGTCACTTGTTTTTGCAAAATGGTAAAATTTACAGTTTTGACATTTTGTGTTAAAAGTAAAAAAATACGCCAAATTCCGGGAAAATGTTTAAATACGGCAACACTACGTAGCAAGACCTCCAACCCCGCTATACAAACCAACTCGCTCAAGTGTTGCCAACTTGCCGAAAATCGACAATCAAAATCTGGTAAAATCCATCCCTTTCTTTGAGAGCAAATCACCGGTCGGCCATCTTGGTTTTTCAGATTTTCGGGATTTTCTGGTAAATTACAAGATATGCCCTGTGCGATGACACCAAACACATCCCTTTAGCATATTGGCATCTGGGAGATCAATTCGGGTCAAGTGGGGTCTAAAACCACTCCAACTTTGAAACACTACTACGCGGCCGCCATTTTGTTTTTTCAAATTTTTAAATAATTTTCGTAAATCATCCTAAAAGTTTAACCGATTCCAAAAATTTGAGCCGAATCGGCCGGAAAACAAAAGAAATACGATAAGCAATTTTTAGGATAGTCAATTGTAGGTGATAAATATCCTCTAAGTAGGTCTTGAACGTTCTACCGTAACTACTTAGGCCTAATTAGAACTAGGTGAATAGGAAAATCAATAATTGATTTATTGGAATAGTCTAGTGTGATATATTCTCCGCTGTCATATATGTGGTTTTTAGGGTAGCTCGTGCCGTGCTAGAAAAATGATATCTTGAAAAATAGTAATAGGTATTAGAAATCTGGTAGACGGAATCTAAAAATGAGCACTCTATCTTTAATTGTGGGTACATATTTAAATGTCTTAAATTAAAAAACCTAACGTAAAATAACCTACGTTTAAAATCCCTAAAATCTAAATACTTAGTGGTTGTTTGACTTAAAGTGAAAATACCGAAAGCTTAAAATGTCAAATGGATATATTACTGAAGTTCAAAAGGATACAACTTAAAATACCTATGTACAAATTCCCTGAAATTGATTTACCTCACAGTTAATTGACCAAAATAACAAATACCGATATTAAAGTATGTACAAAATCTACTTTATAACACATTGGTTCGTAAAAAGTCTATTATTTCATTAATTTTATTATCGTATTGTATTTCATTACGTACTTGTGCGTTATTGTAGTGTAAAACGCACGGTTTATCAAGATCCTCCCTCTAAAAACGAACGGTACTTTTTAATAGCATATCAAAGAGTTTTTATGTCAGAAAAGTGGTCAATGATTTATGAATTAAATTAACTTTGGGAGATAAAATATAATAATAAATTTTAATAAACATTTAATTAATTTTGACACTAAAATACAACCATTTATCTGTAACAAAAACACAAAAATATTATGTGTTTTTGTTACAGATAGATATTTGTAACAAAAACACAAAATATTAATTTATGTACTTTAATAGAAATATTGGCTATTTTTTGTGCCTTTGCCTAAAAAAAATGCTGATGCGCGCGCATCGCTAATTTGTGAACAAGTAAAAATTATTCCACGCACTTTTTCTTTTCACTGTATTGTTTATATTCGTTTATGAAAGTCCGAGTTTTATTAATTTCCTCGCAAATATGTTATATAACGTCGTATGCCATACGTGCGTTTTGATAATTACAGCCTCTGCTTTCTTGTAGCCCTCGCTTACGGCTTGGGCTAGCAATATCGCCTCAGCTGCAATTTTCAACTAACCGCACTTTTATCGTAATGTACTATATCATATTGTATTATACCTACTTAACAACGGTTATAATAAAACATATTGATTTGTTGCTCATAAAAAAAACTAACATCAAAGTTTCTATTTGTGGGTGTATTTAAAAAGTTGGTATAAAATAATTGTCGTTATAACTATAAAAAATTTGAATATTAGGTATTCAGTCCAATCTGTATTATAATCTTAGATATTTCGTAGATAAGTATTCGCTGCGTAGGTATATTAAAACATTAGGTATTCCGATTTTAGGGATTTTAAACGTAAGTTATTTTACGTTAGGTTTTTTAATTTTAGACATTGAAATACGTATCCAGAACTGAACAGAAGAAATAGACTCAAACCACATTCTTATCCAATGGCAAAGGAGCTAATGAGCAACTCTCAAACATTCAAAAGATTAAAAATAAAAAACCCCTCAAGATCTAATCTGAGAATAGATAAAAATTTATAAGGGTGGAACACTGTTCCCATTTCTTGCAATGCTATTATTCAAAATATTGCTGAATGTCCAAGGACTGGTTGCATTAAATAAAAGGAGAGAGAAAAAAAATTCAATGGGGACAACGGGAAGTATTTTTAATATTTCTTTTTCATTATTTCAATGGGGACAGACAGTGGGGACAACGGGAAGTATTTTTAATAATTTTATTTAATTCCCGTTGTCCCCACTCAATGGGGATGTCGTCAATGGGGACAACGGGAATACACCGATAAAACTAACGTTAGCTAAAAGAAAAGAGTACCTTTTAATAACTTAATAAAAATAATAATTATGTATTTACTTACATGCTGGTTTTGTGTTTTAGTTCATGAAATATAACACTTTAATGCTTACCGGAATCATTGGACTTGGAAGGATCTTTGTTCCCACCATCTGCAAAAAAATGAAAAATATAGGTGTTGATAAAACTAACGTAAGCTAAAAAAAAGAGTACCTTTTAATAACTGAATAAAAATAATAATTAAGTATTCACTTAAATGCTGGTTTTGTGTTTTTGTTCATGAAATATAACACTTTAATGCTTACCGGAATCATTGGACTTGGAAGGATCTTTGCTTCCACCATCTGCAAAAGAATGAAAAATATAAGTGTTGATAAAACTAACGTTAGCTAAAAGAAAAGAGTACCTTTTAGGAACTGAATAAAAGGTAATGATAGTTAAGTATTCTATTGACTGCTGGTTTTATGTTATAGTTCATGAAATAAAACATCTCAATGCTTACTGGGATCCTTAGATTTGGGAGGATTCTTGGACTTGGAAGGATCCTTACTTCCACCATCTGCAAAAAAAATGACAAATATAAGTGTTGGGGAAAACTTCGTTAGATTTATTAACAGAGTTGCTTTAAAAATACAATACCATTTTTTTATAAAACAAATACCTAATTAAAAAAAATAATTGCTGCTTTGATTTTTAAAATGCTTAAATGCTTACTGGGGTCTTTGGATTTAGAAGGGTCGGAACCGCCATCGCCAGTCTCGTCGCAATCTGCAAAAGATATAAATAATGGTCTGAAAAGCCAAGGTCAAAGTAAAAAAATTGTAATAAGTAGTACACTTAGAAATGTCAATAGTCTAATAACAAGGCACTCTTAAGTCGTCCATGAAGATTGGCTATTGGCACAAATGTTTTTTTTTAATAAAATGATTCAGTATTGATCGAAGAACAGGAAAATGTGAAAAAAATACCCCTATTCTCAAAGAAGACTCACTAAAAAGTTCATCGTTTTTATTGCACTACGGACATGTTAGTTGCACATATTATTTCAGCGAGTGTTGCTATTAGTGCGGTACATACATGTTTTTTCAAAGTATTAATTTAAATGCTGGTTTTGTGTTTAAGTTCATGAAATATAACGCTTTAATGCTTACCGGAATCATTCGACTTGGAAGGATCTTTGCTTCCACCATCTGCAAAAGAATGAAAAATATAAGTGTTGATAAAACAAACGTTATCTAAATGAAAACAGTACCTTTTAATAACTGAATAAAAATAATAATTAAGTATTCACTTACATGCTGGTTTTGTGTTTTAGTTTATGAAATCAAAGTTAAAGTCAAAATGTTTTATTCAAAAAAGGAACTTACAAGTCCACTTATTGAACGTCATTTCAACTCCACCGCTTCAGCATGTATGGTTGAGAAGAAGCGGGGCAAGAAACTCCTCAACACAATATTCTTTTAATCAATTGTTACTTAATACTAAATTGGGTTACATAATTTCGTTTGTTTTTCGCTATCGTATTGCGCTGGACTGGAGTAAATCTGTTCCAAGCATCATTGTCATTTATATAGTTAGTCTAGTTTGTAATCATTTTACAAAGTACATGTTTAACATGAGTTTTGAACACAGTTTCAGGCAATTTCAAAATATCTTCTGGTATTTTGTTATTAAAGCTATGCAAAGCCGAACAAAGGAATTATTAATTTTACTCAATCGTGACTGAGGTTGCTCTAGTTTATTTTTATTCCTAAGATTACAATTATGCCTGTCACAGTTTTTATTTTTAAATATAACACTTTAATGCTTACCGGAATCATTGGACTTGGAAGGATCTTTGCTCCCACCATCTGCAAAAGAATGAAAAATACAAGTGTTGATAAAAATATGTTAGCTAAAAGAAAAAAGTACCTTTTAATAACTAAATAAAAATCATAATTAAGTATTCACTTACATGCTGGTTTTGTATATTAGTTCATGAAATATAACACTTTAATGCTTACCGGAATCATTTGACTTGGAAGGAGCTTTGCTTCCACCATCTGCGAATAAAAGGTAATAATATTTAAGTATTCCCTTGACTGCTGGTTTTAAATTAAAGTTCATGAAGTATAACACCTCAATGCTTACTGGGATCCTTAGATTTGGGAGGATTCTTGGACTTGGAAGGATCCTTGCTTCCACCATCTGCAAAAAAAATTACAAAGGGAAAACTTACGTTAGATTTATGAACAGAGTTGCTTTAAAAATACAATAGCATTTTCTTTATATAACAAATTATAAAAAAAATAGCTGCTTTGATTTTTAAAACGCTTAAATGCTTACTGGGGTCTTTGGATTTAGAAGGGTCGGAACCGCCATCGCCAGTCTCGTCGCAATCTGCAAAAGATATAAATAATGCTCTGAAAAGCCAAAGTCAAAGTAAAAAAATCGTAATAGTACACTTAGAAAGGTCAATAGTCTAATAACAAGGCACTCTTAAGTCGTCCATGAAGATTGGCTATTGGCACAAATGTTTTTTTAATGAAATGATTCAGTATTGATCAAAGAACAGGAAAATGCGAAAGAACTACCCCTATTCTCAGCAAAGACTCACTAAAAAGTTAATCGTGTATATGGCGTTAAGGACGTGTTAGTTGTACATACTTTTTCAGCGAGTGTTGCTATTAGTGCAGTACATACATGTTTTTTTCAAAGTATTAATTTAAATGCTGGTTTTGTGTTTAAGTTCATGAAATATAACGCTTTAATGCTTACCGGAATCATTCGACTTGGAAGGATCTTTGCTTCCACCATCTGCAAAAGAATGAAAAATATAAGTGTTGATAAAACTAACGTTATCTAAATGAAAAGAGTACCTTTTAATAACTGAATAAAAATAATAATTAAGTATTCACTTACATGCTGGTTTTGTGTTTTAGTTTATGAAATCAAAGTCAAAGTCAAAATGTTTTATTCAAAATAGGAACTTACAAGTCCACTTATTGAACGTCATTTCAACTCCACCGCTTCAGCATGTATGGTTGAGAAGAAGCGGGGCAAGAAACTCCTCAACACAATATTCTTTTAATCAATTGTTACTTAATACTAAATTGGGTTACATAATTTCGTTTGTTTTTCGCTATCGTATTGCGCTGAACTGGAGGAAATCTGTTCCAAGCATCAATGTCATTTTTATAGTTAGTCTAGTTTGTAATATGCCATTTTACAAAGTACATGTTCAACATGAGTTTTGAACACAGTTTCAGGCAATTTCAAAATATCTTCTGGTATTTTGTTATAAAAGCTATGCAAAGCCCCACAAAGGAATTATTAATTTTACTCAATCGTGACTGAGGTTGCTCTAGTTTATTTTTATTCCTAAGATTATAATTATGCCTGTCACATTTTTTATTTTTAAATATAACACTTTAATGCTTACCGGAATCATTGGACTTGGAAGGATCTTTGCTGCCACCATCTGCAAAAGAATGAAAAATACAAGTGTTGATAAAAATAACGTTAGCTAAAAGAAAAGAGTACCTTTTAGTAACTGAATAAAAGGTAATAATAGTTAAGTATTCCCTCGACAGCTGGTTTTATATTAAAGTTCATGAAGTATAACACCTCAATGCTTACTGGGATCCTTAGATTTGGGAGGATTCTTGGACTTGGAAGGATCCTTGCTTCCACCATCTGCAAAAGAATGAAAAATACAAGTGTTGATAAAAATAACGTTAGCTAAAAGAAAAGAGTACCTTTTAGTAACTGAATAAAAGGTAATGATAGTTAAGTATTCTCTTGACTGCTGGTTTTATGTTATAGTTCATGAAATAAAACATCTCAATGCTTACTGGGATCCTTAGATTTGGGAGGATTCTTGGACTTGGAAGGATCCTTGCTTCCACCATCTGCAAAAAAAAAATGACAAATATAAATTTTGGGAAAACTTTCGTTATACTAATGAACAGAGTTGCTTTAAAAATACAATAGCATTTTTTTTATAAAACAAATTATTAAAAAAAAATAGCTGCTTTGATTTTTAAAACGCTTAAATGCTTACTGGGGTCTTTGGATTTAGAAGGGTCGGAACCGCCATCGCCAGTCTCGTCGCAATCTGCAAAAGATATAAATAATGATTTAAAAAGCCAAATTTAAAGTAAAAAAAATCATTTATTTTCTATAGGTATAAATGGTACACTTAGAAAGGTCAATAGTCTAATAACAAGCCACTCTTAAGTCGTCCATAAAGAATGGCTATTGGAACAAATGTTTTTTTAATGAAATGATTCAGTATTGATCGAAGAACAGGAACATGTAAAAAAAATACCCCTATTCTCAACGAAGACTCACTAAAAAGTTCATCGTTTTTATTGCATTACGGACATGTTAGCCATAAAGAATGGCTATTGGAACAAATGTTTTTTTAATGAAATGATTCAGTATTGATCGAAGAACAGGAACATGTAAAAAAAATACCCCTATTCTCAACGAAGACTCACTAAAAAGTTCATCGTTTTTATTGCATTACGGACATGTTAGTTGTACATATTATTTCAGCGAGTGTTGCTATTAGTGCAGTACATACATGTTTTTTCAAAGTATTAATTTAAATGCTGGTTTTGTGTTTAAGTTCATGAAATATAACACTTTAGTGCTTACCGGAATCATTGGACTTGGAAGGATCTTTGCTTCCACCATCTGCAAAAGAATGGCAAATATACATGTTGGAAAAACTAACGCTAGCTAAAAATCACTCAGGGCGTTCAGAGAACTGCTGCTCGTGTGTGAGCAGTACGCTCCCAGACATGGTCTTGCTTATAAATGGGAAGAAAAACGAGTTCATGGTCTTTGGGGCCTCCGCAGGAAGGTGTCCAGATAAGGTACCAGACATCAAGCTCAACGGAGTGGCTCTCAAACAAGTCTATCAGTTTAAATATCTTGGGCACATTCTCACCGACGACCTTAAGGACCAGGCAGAAATCCAAAGGAAACGCAGGGCGCTGGCGGTCAGATGCAACACGTTGGTGCGTAGGTTTGCACGTAGTAGTGAAGAGGTTAAAATAACACTCTTCAAAGCGTTCTGCCAAGTGTTTTACAAATGCAGCCTATGGACCAGCTTTACACGACTCTCTCGGCGCCCTGCGAGTCCAGTACAATAATGGCTTCAGGATGTTGATATGGCTGCCTCGCTTCTGCAGTGCATCGGGCATGTTTTCTCAGACGCGTACTGATGATTTTTTTGCCATCATGCGCAAAAAAAAGACTGCCTTGTTGCTTTGCAAAGTGCGGGCCAGCTTCAATTCCCTCCTGAAGACCGTTGCGGCACGGTACGACTCGCCCATTGTGCGAAACTTGGCCCAAGTCCTGATTGGTTCTAGCTCAATCTTTGGATATTGCCTTAACATTCTGCTTTTTCAAAAGTGGCACCTTCCGAGACACTCTTCCGTACAAGTTTGCCTCACATAGTCTCCGTCTAATTGTTGTCGCAGACACACCCGTCGGCCCTCCTGCCCCAAATCATTCCGAGCGTATCAGTTCTGATCCTTTGAACGGTTTTTTTTTGCCAACAACACCATCTTGAAGTCTTCTCGCGGTGTAGTTTTTCTTGGTCTCGGTTTTCTGGGTACGTTTTGAACTTCTTGAAATGTTTTATAGCATTCATGACCATGTCCTTAAAGCAGTTCAAACATTTGCGATTTGTCTGTATGACCAACCTTTGTTATGAAAGTTCAAAATAATCTTTCTCGTGGACGCATCGCAACTTTTGTTTTTTCCCATATTAATTGGTTTAAGGGCCGATTTTTCAATAGCTAGATAAACAGATAGATAGGGTTTATTCGACAGATAGCTAGATATTGAATTTTTCAATAGTCGGATAGGACTTATTTTTCGAATAACTCCACTACCTGAGGAATAAATCTATTTGCCGCTTCCATCGCCAGATAACCGCTTATTCGACTTAATAGTTTGACGTTGACGTACGTTTTTATAAAGTAAATTTGGTTTGAGGTTATTTCTTGCGTTTGAACGAAGTGATAAATTAGATATTATAATTTATTATGGATATTTTCGATAGTATTGGTGACCTGGCTATCGAAGAAGAGGCCATAGTAAATGAATATTTAAATGCATGTGAAAGAAAAGAAAGAATCGTCAGATCAAGGCCTGATACGATACCTGATACGGAGTGAGATTCAGAAGAATTTCATCGCCGATTCCGACTTTTAAAAGAGTCTGTGCAAAGTTTGCTTTCACTGATAGAAGATAAAATCAAGCACAAAACACAAAGGTAAGTTTTTGTTCGCTTAAACAGTCAGTGATCTAAGTGTAAGGATACCTACCTAGTACCTACCCATACAAACTGTATTGTTGCAGTAACCTAAAATTAAATCAAAGCGCTATTATGTTTCAGGAACCAGTGTATTCCACCCATGCTACAGTTACTAATTACACTACGGCTTTATGCCACTGGGAGTTTCTACATAACTTTTGGTGATTTTCAAAAGGTCTCAGGAAGAACTTGATAAAATATCCAGATTCCCTAGAGTGATCTCTGACATAGATGGCACTCACATTAGGATTCAGTCGCCCGGTGGAAATACTGCAGCAGAGGAATTTAGGAACACAATAGGCTTTTTGTCATTTAATGTGAAAGTAATGTGTTCAGCAGAATTGATATTTCAACATGTAGTTGCATAATATATAAGACCTTACTTAGACAGTAGTTAGGATAACAATAAAAATATTTCTATTAAAAATAAAGTTTTTATTTTTCTACACACAAAAAACTATCCAAAAACATTATGAGAGACACACATAAATTAAATTTACTTTTTTTGCTATTAGAAGTGCACGGATTTCTTCTTTTCTTCTCTCATTGTTAGCCAAATGTAACATTTTCAGTTTATGTTCCTCCTCCATTAACTGTTGTTCGTTTCTCGCAGTCTTTATTTGTAGCTGTACCTGTACCTACATATTTATCACTAGCTCGACGGTGAAGGAAAACTTCGTGAGGAAACCCGCAGGTCCCAGAAATAGTTCGGAGGCATGTGTAAAAACAGACCCGGTCCGGCGATGGGCTCACCACCTATCACGTTTAGGGTTCCAAAGAATATCTCGTGAAAAGTGGGTATATCCAGAAATGCAATACCTCTGCCAACCCCCTCGGGGATAAATGGCGGGAGATTATTATTTATTATCATTATTATATAGGCAGAAATAATATCTAGAGACCGTTGAACGGAAAAGTTCACTGACTGAGTCAGTGACAAGACAAGTCAACAAACATCGCTAAGCAACCGAAAATCAAAGACGTCCTGCTCTAACACTTGGCTAAGCAATATTTTTGTTTCACCTCTCCGAAGTTTAAGTTGCCAGAGTTGAATTATTAGATCAGATAGTTATCCGTGGAATAAAAGACCATTGAAAAATTGGCGAGCAGTTATTCGTCCAATAAACAGTCACTTAACTTTGTTCGCTAGATAGTTATCTAGCTGTTTATCTAGCTATTGAAAAATCGGCCCTAAAACGTATTAATTTTAATACAAAAAGAATTTTTTTTTAAGTAATGTCGACGTTTTATGCAAATACGCGGCATAACAAAGAAAGACAGAATGTAATTTTCTTTTTTTTTTTAATTCAGAACACAGCTTTACTGTCTTTAATTAGCTGTCCAGCTAAAAGTACGTTAAAAAAAGTTTGTTTTACATTCCGATAATGAGCATGTCTAAACTACTAAGCAACACAACTTTTTTTGTTTTATTTTAAGAATAAAACGTCATATTGTGTATGATTTAGTAACAAATACATTATGTTTAATTCGTACCTTGGCTAGTGGTAGTACCATAATCAAGTTTACTGTGATCAATTAGGGGGTGTCTCTAATTATGTGTCCACAACTGTATGTACCTATAGGTTAAGGCACTAACATAGAATAAGTTTGAATTTACTAAAATAATGTTCTGTATATTGTCATAAATAAATGATTATTATATTATTTAAAAAAAGGTACCTTTTATTAACTGATTAAAAGGTAATAATAATAAAGTATTCATTTATATGCTTATTTTGTATTTTAGTTCAAGGAATATAACACCTCAATACTTACTGGGATCCTTAGATTTGGGAGGATTCTTGGACTTGGGAGGATCCTTGCTTCCACCATCTGCAAATGAATGACAAATATAAGTTTCTTAAAAACTAACTTTAGATTAAAGAAAACAGCATTTTTTTATAAAATTACATTATTTTAAAAAAGAATTATAGCTGCTTTGATTTTAAAATGCATAAATGCTTACTGGGGTCTTTGGATTTGGAAGGGTCGGAACCGCTATCGCCAGTCTCGTCGCAATCTGCAAAAGATATAAATAATGATCTAAAAAGCCAAATTCAAAGTAAAAAAAAAAAAAATTCTATAGGTAGGTATAAATAGTACATTTAGCAAGGTCAATAGTCTAAAGCGGATTTTTGTATGAAGACCCCAACATTAATTCCTCAGTCGATGAAACTTTGCAGGATTGTAGTATAGTATGAGATAATACTTGCATAAAAAAATTAAAAAAAAAAAACAATGGCGAAGTTAGGTTTTTATACCTAAAAGTACAAATAGCCTAATAAATCCAACGGAATAATTCCTCAGTCAAAAATTGTTTTACTAGATGACTTAATTACATCATTATGTGGTACATGAAAAAAAACCAAAACTTTGTCGCAACAGAACTATTACTTTCTGGACAAAATACCTATTATGGTCCGTCATTTCGCTGGAAAAATTGCTCCGTCAAATTTTATTTCTCTCGTGTCCTTAAAATGTAGTCTCGAGTCACGGGTAAGAAAATCCAAAAAAATATGCTTACCAAAACCACTAAAAAAAATATTTTTTTAAAACTCCTTTGGAAAAAATTCTCAGTCCATTATTATTTTTTAATTATATTAATTAGTCACAACAGTCAATACTCAATACCAAAATATCCAAAAAAAAAAACCATCAAGAACATCGAAAATTTAATTATCAAAATCTGATATCCGCCGCATTTACGTGATAATTACCTACATCATTTCTTTACATACGGGTT
This sequence comes from Ethmia dodecea, assembly GCA_963855545.1. Classification (NCBI taxonomy): domain Eukaryota; kingdom Metazoa; phylum Arthropoda; class Insecta; order Lepidoptera; family Depressariidae; genus Ethmia; species Ethmia dodecea. The sequence continues at coordinate 1,092,123 of OY979454.1, read as the reverse complement.
GGGCACAGTTTAGCGTTCGGGACCTGAGTTTACTTATTACAAGATAATGTACCTACATCTGTGCTCTGATAATACTATCTGATACTATGTATAAGATTGGTCTAAGTACTTTATATATATATATATATATATATATATATATATATATATATATATATATATATATAATCTCACGCCTTTCATCCCCGAGGGGGTAGGCAGAGGTATTCCATTACTGGATATACCCACATTTCACGAGATACATTGGACCCCTAAGCGTGATAGGTGGTGAGCCCATCGCCGGACCGGGTCTGTTTACACATGTCTCAGAATTAATTCTGAGACCTGTGGGTTTCCTCACGATGTTTTCCTTCACCGTCGAGCTAGTGATAAATATGTACGTAAGTTTTGAAAAACTCATTGGTACAGTACAGTACTTTATTATTTCAATATATTTTTATGTTGTGTATTATTCGGAAAATAGGGACTTCAATTGTTTATACATTGGCTACACTGCAGCAAAGTTAGTATTGAGACAGTACAGTACAAAAACAAAATATGGATATCAATTTCATTCGGCTATTTCTGGACATGAAAAGCATTAGGTCGTATGTGAACATCCGACCAAAATGATACTAAACTTTTTGTTCTCTTTCTGGCAAATACACTCTTGTATGTCTATCCTTCTTCGTTGCAGAGATAAATACATACATAAAGTCGGATCTGACTACTTTCCGAAAAATTTATTGTTACGTAGAAAATCGGCGTTTACTCGATTTTCTGTCTTTTTAATTTTTATGACAACATGTCGTGATTTTACGTCGAATTTTATGTCATGACATTTTGTGCATGCCTGTTTTAGGCTGAATGCGCAGGAGTCGTTGTCTTCATGTGAAAAAGTCTTTGTGACACAATGACCTAGTTCTTTTTCTTTTGAGATCTTGGCCGTTTTGGTCGACTAATTTTGGAATCGTTTTTGGATACTCTTGTTGGTAAGTGTGAAGATTGATGATGTTGGATTTCTTCAGATTTCGTATGGGAAATCAGAGTTTTGTATTATATTCACAGTTTTTTGCTGAATGAGTTGACGACTTTGTTCCGGCCGGCTTCTTGCGATTACGTAACCGGATCGTGGAGTCGATATTGATCACACATCGCTTGTCCTGTGGTCTAGGAAGCCCTAGGCAGGATCATTTTCCTCCGAAAGGTAATATAATGTTCATTTTGTATCACTTGTTGGAAAATTAAGTAAAATTCTGGAATTCCTTTGTTATTCATTATTGTTCTTAAATTCATTGGTTTGATACAGCGCCCGTCCCAGTCCATTTTAAATGGAATTAACTTAATTTTAATACAAACAATGTAATGTTTCCAGGAGGTGTTTAGTACCGCTACATATCTGGTTCGGTTACCTACTTAAAGCAGACGCCTAGCATCTACATGTAGGGGTGGAGCTAGTGCTGAAGTTCTCTTGATTGTACCTACTCAAGTAACCCTTTTATTTTAATTATTCATCGGTCCGGTGCCGTTTCCCACACCGGTGGCGCCCCTTATATTTTGTTTAGATGCATAAAACCAAATGCTCACCTCAAGCCAAGAACCTACTCCTGTATAAGAGCTAGTCTGTGGCATAATTTCAGAAAAGAATAAACTACCATCAAACTTATATTTTTTTATTTGTTCATCTGCAGCGTTCCGCTCAAATTGGTAACAAAGCATAGAGGTTTATTTGTATTGATATCTTTATTCCATAAATTATTAATATACTTTGGAGACGTAAACAAACATACACCTATGTGCATTTACAGTATTCTGTTTCTTCATGAACTTTCGCGTTGGGTGTATCAACAGATACGCACTTATGCCGCTAAACCTTGCAACGGAATTAATGTATTAAACATAACTTACGCCATTATGCCAGTAAAATATTAATTTTAACTATTATAGCATAAAGACGAATGTAATCTTGAGACAATTTAGCTGTAATATAATATTATTACGTAAAAAATCTTAGGCGTATGACATTTTAAACCATTATTTTACCAACTTCTTTAAATTTTTCAAGGCGCGTCTCGGTCGGTACTAAAGATAAGTCGGATATCTTCGGATTTTTTCGTCGCTAGTAAGCACCAGTGGTAGCAAGTGGGGAGGCAAATTCATGGTTTGTCTTGTCTTGTGCATTCAATTAAAGGTCACGCGTGTTAAAGTAAGATAGTAGATGGCACGTGCCAGGCCGGTAATTTGATTTTGAATACCTACTCATCATAAACAAAACCGCTACACACACTTTTATTATCTTCTTACGTATGTATGTTAGTATGTAACGAAAACTTTGAAAATTATTTTGACCCCCTTAAAACATTGGATTAACTCAAAATTTGGATAAATATCAAAGATCGATGACAATTCAATATTTTAAACAGTCAGACCCGTAATCTTTACTAGTAGAATCATGCTCGCGCAGCTTTACATACTTGCGCAAAAGATTCGTGTACATGTGGGAAGTAACGTGCAGCTATTCTAAGTCGATAGATGCAACTTGAGCATTTGACAGCAGCGAAGAATCCGCCTTCGCTTAGGCAATTGTATATTATCACCTCTAATCATAGAGGTTCGTGCGTTGCTCCTATTTATATAGAAGAGTAAACTTTCAAGGCTAGAAAATAGCATAGAATTGAAGTTGGACTTACAATACAGCATCTCAGATTGCTTCGTCCCGTCAAACTTAACGAGTCGTAACACTCATGTATGCTGAACGATGTAAGTTCTTATCTTGAGGATCACTTGAGTTTCATTTCAAAAAAATTAACTTCCACCCAATCCGATATGTTAACAAACGTTAACTTTAAGTTATGAAACGTGCCGATCGTTGAATGGGAAAGGTTGGTTAAAAATGTCGTGAGAACCTCAAGAACCGGGCACACCCTGTTTTTTAAGAACCTTACCTTTCTATCGGCGCTCTAGCCCCGAACGTCACAACGAGGACGCCGGCGGCCCGATACAAAAATTTGACATTTCCAGTCAAGTGTCAATGAGGACGCCGGCGTCCTCCCTTACCAGTGCCAATTTAAACCTTTTTGTAATGAAATAAAGGATCCCTGGACGCAAAGGTGCTTTTTCATACACACTAGGAATACATTCAGAGTCGATCTAGTATCCCTGGCCATTAAAAAAAAAAGTTTTCTTAGTAGAAAACCGGTTTCAATCATCGCCTTTTTTTCGTGAATCTGTGCCGTTCGTGTGATAGTTTTATTGTGTTTTTTCGAGGTAAGTGCACATTTCAACTACTATAATGGTGTAATTACTTCCTTCTACTAATAATGAAGCTGTGAAAATAATAAAATCATATGATTTTTTAGTAAATATCGTATAATATGAAGTCAACTTATTAGTTTTGGTTTGCTGCATTTTTGAGTATTTACTGCAAAGATTCAATGAGAATTAGTACGAATAGGCAATACAATTAGATTTCTGACAACAATATCAATAAATATTACTACACTTGCAACAAAAGTTGCGAGAAATTCAACAACAAACTGCTACAAAATATCCTACAAACGGGTCGCGTAATCGCGTATCTTTGTGATCCTATAACTTTATCTTTTTGTAAGAAATAGTTATATAAATGTTATTTTATCAAAAAGTATAAACCCTTGTGAATCTCTCAAGGTATTTTTTTATAAATAAAACACAACATTTCTATCTAAAAAGTTGGTCAGACCGGAGGTATGCTTTTTTCCCCACTTCTCATTTATTGCGTAATTTTACTATTTATATGTTACTATTAGTAACATTTATTACTGAATAATGAAGACGAATAGTGTATTGTGTTTGTCAATCTAAGTTTCGTCACTAAGTGGCTTTGAAACCAATGTTTTACAACGCTTATAAAAACAATCCCGCTCCGTAGTAAAGTTTCGGTGTCAAATTTCAAGTGCTGTTATAAAAACATAAACAGTCTGCTACGGTCGAGTTGTTTATCTTAGCTGATAATACGGTTCTTCTAGATGGTGTTTAGTAGCATTGTTTATAAATTTGAGTTCTGCGGTAACATTGGTAGCAATTATTCTCGAACAAGTCCGTTTTTTTTTTTACGAACAGAAATAAATTACTAAGACCCATAGTACCCCTTTATTTTTTACATGCGGTAACATCTATTTTATCCATAAACAAAATTCCGTTTAGTTTGTGAAGATAGCTTGTGTCGTTAGGTTTCTATGATCGTTTCTTCTAAGGTCGTCACACAGGCGCGGCATCTGGCAGTGCGCCTGTGGTGCCAAGTGAAATGTCAAAAAAATATTTTATTTTTTTCTGGAAAGTATATGGGCTAGGAGGGTTGACGGTTTATTTGTCCATTTCTCGTGGGATAAAAAAAAGTAAATGAAACAAAAACACAAAGAAAAAAACATTGGATAGCAAAAGACGGAAGTTAAAAGACAAAAAAAAATAAATGATATAGCGAAGATTTAGAAGAGCCAAAGAAAAACAGGAGAGACTAATATGAGAAATTATAAAGTTTCACAATTAGAAAAAAAAACAGAGAAGGTCGTTTACAACAAATGCGTCAGGATAATGCCGAATACCGAGCTTCACAATCTGAAGAAGAAAGAGGCGTCCGCTTATAGCAAACACACGAGCTTTGACCGAATATCGGGCCTCGCAATCCGAAAAAGAAAGAGCAGCTTGCTTACAACAAATACGTCAGCACAATGCCGAATACCCAGCTTCACAATCTGAATAAGACAGAGCAGCTCGCTTACAGCAAATCGACGACGATGTTCGAAGACCTCCTAACTAACAAAAAGCTAATTTTACAGGAGGCGAAAAAAACGTTTTAATTCTTTTTGTACCTATTTTATGAAAATGTGTTCTAAAGCAAGTTTTTATTAAATGGGGCTGCGAAATTGATGCTAGCATTGATTTTACATACAGACAAGTGGTTTCCAAGTTAGTGTTAGTTAGGAGTTATTAGTTTCACTAATGTCCATGTCCAACTTATTTTGATGAAGTTAAGAGGTATTACTTAATAAAAGTTTTAGGAAATAATTATGAAAATCTTTATTAGATGACCAATAAAATAAGTCTGTAACTCTCTACTAGTAATTGAAAACTTATTTCTATTACTAAGCCTCACAAAAATCACGTTAAATTACTTCATTCTTCTTCTAAAAAAGCATGCACTCGGGAGTGCCGGCAGAAGTGAAAACTTGATTATCGATTTCGGTGTTACAATACTACTCTCCAACCGTCTTACGGTTTTTCGATCAGCACACGTGACCTGACGCGAGTTTCACAGTTTTTACCCATCCCACAAAAGTGCTCAACGCCGCTAAAGAAATTTTCACTTCAAAAAAACTAACTAACTGGGACTACTAAAATGAATCCCTTGACGCGAACGTACGCCTTAAAAGCGAGGAGGACTTGGTTGAAGCAGTGGAGATATTTAACACTACCGTCCAAAAAGCTGCTTGGGAAGCTACACCAGTAAAGAATTCAAATAGCCCAAACACGGCGTTAAGAATCTCGCAGAAAGTGGAAGAAGTTATTGCACAGAAGCGCAAACTAAGGAAAGAATGGCACAAAACTAAATACCCGCCTCTGAACTTCTTAAGGAAAAAACTCTACTACTCCTGAACAAGGAAAATAACTCAAGTATTCAAAAATTAGTTTCCACACTGGATCCTACTTCAGCCACCGACTACTCACTGTGGAAAGCCAGAAATTATTTGAAAAAACCTGTTGTACCATCTTTCCCCTTGCGCTAAAGTAATGGCGACCGGGCCAGAAGCGACACCGAGAAGGCAGAAACATTTTCGGAGCACTTGGCTAAGGTATTCACACCACATCCTTATGATGGAAGTCTTGCACACATTGAAGAATTCGGGAGTACTCTTTTTACCCTGTGCCAATCATCACCGGACCAAGGATGCTCAAAGATAACAAAGGGTGAAGTAATGACTGCCATTACAAAGTCAAAGATAAGAAAGCCCCGGGTACGAGCTTTTAACTTTTAGCCAAACATAGGATTTTTATTTCTCACATATTTGTTTAATGCTGTAATTCGAATGGCATTCATTCCACCACAATGGAAATTGGCACAAGTTAAGATGATCCCAAAACCCGGGAAATCTTACAGACCAATTAGTCTCCTCCCTATAACTTCCAAACTTCTCGAAACTCGACTCTTGAAAAGGCTCATGCAACAAATCCAAAATAAAACACTGATTCCTGACCACCAGTTTGGATTTAGGCATAAACATGGTACCATCGAACAGGTCCATAGACTGTTAAATAAAATACATCAATCATTCGAAGATAGATGCTACTGCTTTGCTGTGTTCCTCGACATCTCCCAAGCTTTCGATCGTGTCTGTCACGAACGTCTATTATATAAGCTCAAACATCTTCTCCCGAGCAGCCTGTTCTATATACTACGATCATATCTGCGAGACTGACAATTCCTGATAAGGTATGGTGAGGAAATAACAAGCCTACAACCCATACATGCTGGAGTACAGAATCGAACCTTGTACACAGGGTAGTGTACTAGGTCCGATTCTGTATCTCCTGCACACATGCGATCAACCAATAGGTGAAAGTTCAACAACGGGAACTTTCGCGGACGACACTGCTAGTCTAGCATGTCCCAGCAACCCTTCAACCGCATCACAAATGCTACAAGGCGACCTGAATGAAATCTCGGGATGGTTAAAAAAATGGCGCATAAACGCAAATGAAGCAAAATCTGTTCATGTAACATTCACGCTTAGGCGAAAAACTTGGCCATCTGTCACTCTTAATGATATTCAAGTCCCTCAATTGGACCATGTCAGCTATCTCGGGCTACATCTGGATCGTAGACTCACATGGAAACACGTGTTTGATGGTAGATAGGAGGTATTGGCAGCAAAATTAGTTCGGAAGTAACTTAGGAGATATTCGTTTTGGTAAGTTAGAATATATTAGCAGCAGCAGCAGGCTAACACGCTCAAAGCGTGATATTAGGAGGTATTCTCTTTATGAATTTGTAGCGTTATTTATTACAAAATCACTTCGGAGTCTTTGCCAGTCGGTGCGAAATTGAACTCTAAGTACAGTGGCATAGATAACTCATTTTGGCCCCGGGTGTCAGTTAGGAGGTATTCGAACATCGTCTTCGAAATGTGGCAGCTTAATGGGGAATCTAGAAGATTACATAATGCAAGTCTCACAGGTTTCTTACAGGGGTAGTTGATATCTGCATCAGATTTCTAATTGGACTATAAACACAACCACAGCCCCTTATTTTCCCAATGAACTTAAGCAAAGAAATTGTTTAATCACTTGCAGACATTGTAAATGTCACTTAAGTCCAAAGTAAAACATTCCACCATCTAAAGCATGTTTGCTGCGGATGAGGGTTGCTGACTTCTACGCAATTAGGTATAAGTTCAGGCATAGCTTCCTTTTGGTCTCGCTTACGGTCATCGAAAAATAGCATACTGAGGGTGATAGCTGACAGCTACAACTGTCCGTATTATTAGTACCGGCTTGCTGTGCATCGCACATTGTAAATAGAAGTAATAATGTTTTATCATGTATGCTGAAATTTATATTTTTATTTTTGTATGTATGTAATGGGACTATTGCCTGAATAAAGAGTTATTATTATTGAAGCATATTGGAATAATCTACATCCAGGCCCTATTACAGAAGTGATTGCAAATTTTTCACAACCTGAACAAAGGCTGATTGCACGCATTATTGCTGAAAACCTGGCTTTTTCCACATCCGACCTAATGCTTTTCATGTCCAGATTTATATTTCAGATTTTCAAAAGATGCACTGATTCGGGATGTTTGGATCCAAGCTTGTGATCATGTTTCGTGGACACTTACTATCAAAAAAAGAAATGTTAAAGAATTCTTAGTCATATTTACTTATCATTATGTTCTCTGCAATGTATTAGGAATAAAGATTATTGAAATAGTAATTTAAAAATGACATCATATTCGTGCACGGATAGGTTGTTTCTGTGTGTGAATGGGTATTTGTGTGCATCTAGTTCAAGCTAGTGTTTAATTATTTTGTCGTGAGCTACGTCTTCAAAAAATGCGTTTTTGTTAACATTATTTGTGTGCGTTTCCTCGTCCCACCGCGCAGAAATTGGCAGAATTTTTGCAAAGAAACTAGTGCGCGTGACGTCTCCTGTTGGTTTAATAGGTACTCAAAGTTCCCTGCATACAAAATAATAATTTCCGAAAATGATATACCGAGGCGGTTTTTTTTTTGGATTTTTCTATTGTAAGTTAACAGCGACTATTAAATGACATTCCACCTAAAAAAATGGACGGAGCAATTTTTCCCTGCATATAAAATGATAATTTCTGAAAAAAATATACAGAGACGGTTTTTTTTTTGGATTTTCCTATTGTAAGTCCAAAGCTACTATTAAATGACATTCCAGTTAAAAGATTGGACTGAGCAATTTTCCCCGTGCAAGGTACATTAAAAAAAACATATATGTCTGAGTTTTGTTGTTTCTACCAGGATATTTTTTTGGATATTTCGCATATAGCTTTCTTAACACACATGCTTATTGCTGGCGAAGAAAATTTTGACTGAGCATTTTTCCCAACAAAGATATGAAATAAATATGTATTTCAGTAAAAATACCTAACTTCGGTTAGGTTTTTTTTTTTGGATATTCATAAAATAAGTATAACTCATGACACTTTATCATACTGTAAAGTTTCGTCGACTGAGGAATTCATGAGGGGGTCCACTACCTTTATTGCCTAGACGCACTTTTAAGTCGTCCATGAAGATTGGCTATTGGCACAAATGTTTTTTTAATGAAATGATTCAGTATTGATCAAAGAACAGGAAAATGCGTAAAAACTACCCCTATTCTCAGCAAAGTCTCACTAAAAAGTTAATCGTGTTTATGGCACTACGGACATGTTAGTTGTACATATTTTTTCAGCGAGTGTTGCTATTAGTGCAGTATATACATGTATTTTCAAAGTATTCATTTAAATGCTGGTTTTGTGTTTTAGTTCATGAAATATAACACTTTAGTGCTTACCAGAATCATTGGACTTGGAAGGATCTTTGCTTCCACCATCTGCAAAAGAATGAAAAATATAAGTGTTGATAAAACTAACGTTAGCTAAAGAAAAGATTACCTTTAAATAACTGAATTAAAGGAAATAATAATGAAGTATTCCCTTGACTGCTGGTTTTATATTAAAGTTCATGAAGTATAACACCTCAATGCTTACTGGGATCCTTAGATTTGGGAGGATTCTTGGACTTGGAAGGATCTTTGCTTCCACCATCTGCAAAAGAATGAAAAATATAAGTGTTGATAAAACTAACGTTATCTAAATGAAAAGAGTACCTTTTAATAACTGAATAAAAATAATAATTAAGTATTCACTTACGAAGCGCTCGTAGCCCTGTGGTGCCAGTGTGTTTGTAACGATCATACTGGTTAAGCAAAGTTGGGCGCGGTCAGTCAGGGGATGGGGGACCGCCTAGTGGCGTTTATATTACGAGCGCTTCCGTGTTTCGGAAGGCACGTTAAACTCTTAATAAACTATAAAGTATTAAAACAGGTGCTGCACTGACTAAAAGTTAAGATTTTAGTCAGTGCAGCACCTGTTTTAATACCTACTTTATAAGAGTTATTTCATAAATACATAAATACAAACTATTATACTCTATGTTATTTTGATGCATAAGCTATATACCTAAAAAAATCCGTTCAGTAGTGTTTGCGTTAATCAGGAACAAACATCCATACGTCCATCCACACATCCATACATCCATCCATACAAACTTTCGCGTTTTTAATATTAATAAGATGTTACTCAGGTATATTCTAGCTTTCCATCGGTGAAAGAATTTTCAAAATCTGTCCACTAGTTTTTGAGTTTATTCGTAACAAACAAACAAAAATGCAAATCTTTTCTATTGATAATATTAGTGTAGAAGTGTAGAAATGCTTTTATTTATTAAAGTTTCTTACTGGGATCAGAAGCATCTGGAGACGCACCGCCGGAATCTGCGACAAAATAAAAATAAAAAAATGGTTGTCTGTAATGTCGGTTTACGGACTATAATTTTACGAAATAACATAAGAAAACATTGATGAAAAATTGCAAACAAGCTGAACGCTTAGGCCGATCGTGCCTCTCTATCGCTTGTTCCGCGCTCTCGCTTGCACGCTCGGCTGAGGCGGAACCTGACACTTTTCCGTGCGTTCATCCGGCGTTCATCGATTTAAAAAATAAATAATCTCACGCCTTTTTTCACCGAAGAGGTAGGCAGAGGTTTTCCATTTCTGGATATAGGTAGGTACCCACTTTTCACGAGATATTGTTTGGACCCCTAAACGTGATAGGTGGTGAGCTTTCATCGATTTATAAGACGTAAATTGGTCAAGTAGGTTTTGTTAGCCCATAAATATATTCGGGCAACTCTATTGGAGCTAAGTCCCTACGCATGACGTCACGAGGAACTGCCAATAATCCCGCGCATTTTGGCTGACGAGCTAGGCTGTGGCGCGTATAGTTAATTGATATTGTATGCCAGAGTATCTGAAAGTCTGTAACTTAAATAATAAACCATAATATGAAAGGCTATCGCGTTATGAATTTACTCATCCAATAGTTTTGAGTATTCGTTAGAAACATACCTACAGAAATACAAATGTTTCCTCTTTGTAATACTAATATATAAGTGTAGATGTAGACTAGCACAAATCTAGTGTACTTTTAGATAAGATAAGATGAGCAGTGATAGCCCTGACGGTAAAAGAGCCGGCCGAAAATCAGTGAGGCTCGGGTTCGAATCCTGGCATGTACCAATGAGTTTTTCAAAAACTTACGTACATATTTATCACTAGCTCGACGGTGAAGGAAAACATCGTGAGGAAACCCGCAGGTCTCAGAATTAATTCTGAGACATGTGTAAATAGACCCGGTCCGGCGATGGGCTCACCACCTATCACGTTTAGGGGTCCAATGTATCTCGTGAAATGTGGGTATATCCAGTAATGGAATACCTCTGCCTACCCTCTCGGGGATAAAAGGCGTGAGATTATTTATTTATTTGTATGAGTGTACATGTAGACTACCACAGACCTAGTGTACTTTTCGCGAAGATGAGATGAGTTATGATAAGATTTTATTGAAAAACTGTGTACATTCGTTTCGCTTAATTAAGACTCAGAATAAGTTAAAAACCCGGTCAAGGACGAGTCGAACTTATACGCAAGAAGCACCACCTTCCATTGTACAATGAGAAAAAAAAACGTTTCTTGTATGAATACCGACAATATTTTCAACTTTTAACCGACTTCTAAAAAAGGAGGAGGTTATAAATTCGTCGCGTATGTTTTTTTATGTTTGTTTAGAACCTTTGACTAAATAACCGGAGGATCAGTACAGTTATAGCAAATCCATTAGAAATATTATCCACGTTATTCTTTATGATATAAGAATGATATCTCTTTTTGAATTATCCAAATCGGACCATTACTTACGAAGATATTAAATAATAAACATACTCAATGATCGCGAGAGCGTGTACGTCACTGTGAGGGAACCAAGTACGGCCGGCCGGCACTCAATGATCGCGGGAGCGTGATGACGTCACAATGAGGGCGACGCTACCGCGGCGGCTACTCGGTGAACTTCGCTAGGAATTCGGTCATAACTTTGTCAATTTTTGTCGTAGAACAAAAATTTTTGTACTGTATGTTAAGGATTTCTTAGCTCTATAAATCTGCATTCTCAACTAAAAACGTTACGGATCCTCATTATTGTTACCTATTATTATTATCTCTTTATTTATTTTAGGTCTTAGATTAGGCTTTTTACAATATGTATATATAAGTAAAATATATAAAAACATTTACAAAACAATATAAAAATTACACATTGTAGAAAACCTAACCTAGAGTGCCGCCGGCAGCGGGGCAGAGGCCCAAGCTGCCGGTGGTCAGGGCTGCAGAGAGAGGAACCGGCAGACTATCCGCGCCGTGTCCAAGATCACCGCCTTCTGTATCTGACCCTTGATCCAACCACCTAGCGAGAGTCTCTCAAGATGTTGGTCGTGACTCTTTGCTATTAGACCGTTCGCTGAAACAACTTTCGGGACAATAATCTTCGAACCAACATTCCACATGGCGGTAATCTCATGAGCCAAGTCTAGATACTTACTGGACTTGTCCTTCTCGGCTTTCACGAGATTCTCATCATGGGGGATGGTGATGTCGACGAGCACGGCCCGGCGTTGCGATCGATCTATTATCACAATGTCAGGCTTATTGGCTACAATAGTCCTGTCCTATTATTGTTATTATACTCTTTATTTATTTTAGGTCTTATGTTAGGTTTTTTACAATATGTATATATTGTTACTTGTTATAATTATTATCATAGTTACTTATAGCAGCCAGCTGTTTTTTGTTGTCGTGTACGTTGGCGTTGTCGCCGGCATTGACGGTTGATGTTTGGTCCAGTGTGGCATCTGAAAGAAACCGAATAATGGACTATCATTCGGACGAGATCATATTTTAGTCCCGAACTAGGAACACACACACACTTTCACAGCCTCAGAATCCATTCTGAGACCTGCGGGTTTCCTTACGATGTTTTCCTTCACCGTCGAGCTAGTGATGAATATGTACGTTAGTTTTTTGAAAAACTAATTGATACATGACAGGATTCGAACCCGCAACGATGTTTTCCTTCAAGCGACGGTGAAGGAAAACATCGTAAGGATTAAACCCGCAGGTCCCAGAATTAATTTTGAGGCATGTGTACAAACCCGGTCCGGCGATGGGCTCACCACCTATCACGTTTAGTCACGTCAATATATCTCGTGAAAAGTGGGTATTTCCAGAAATGTAATACCTCTGCATATTATCTTTAGGTACATAAGTAAATTAAACTGTAACGAGGCAGTGACTGTAGGTACATTAAATACTTTTCGGTAGGTACTGTAGAATTTTTTAAATTTTTGTCTGTCTGTCTGGTTAAGCATGCATCACGCAAAAACTACTTGACGGAATTTGATTAAATAACAATGGCAAAAGTCCATGTGTTTTGGGTACCCCACTTACGCCTGCCCACGGAAGACGAAACCGTGTAAAATCGATAGTTCTTGGACAGACTAAGATAATATGTAATCATACCACACTTTTATAAGTTGAGGTTTAAAAGTTATTCGTTACCTAGTGTATTTTGTAGGTTATTATGAGATTTTAGGTACCAAAGACGTGTAAAGAAAAAGTTTCTCTAGGAAAGAAAATGATTTTCCTCCAACCTCTTTGTTAGAAAATAGCACTGCCTACCAAATGCCATATAAGTTACTCTATGCCACATAGTGGCAGTAAATGATGGCTTGGGCAAAAAATATCGATAGTTTTCCAAATACATAATTAGCATATTATATATATCGTTGATATTTTTAATGGCGACATTATATCGACATTTATTTTACAGTATCGAATTCGTATCAATTTTAATATATTTTTAACGCAATTCTGGTTTCGTGTTTCATTTCATGTTAGGTACTAGATACTTGTTTAGACTCAAGCATTTACAAAAAAATACTAATTTCATCGTCCTTTTTTACGAATTTGGGAATATGTATAAATAATAATGTAAAAACTGACGATATATCGATATTTTTCACTCGATTTTTATCTATAGTATTTAGAAATGTCGATACGATAAATATCAATTTATTTTTTCACTTGGCCATCCCTAGTGAATGACATGGTTGACGTGATGACACTGATGACACGACGTTCAATTTTACCAAAACAACAAAAAAGTGTTTGTATTAATCAAAGACTTTAAAATATAATAGTATAGAGGGGGCATTGGGAATATTTTCATACAAAACTTTGAAGCTCAAGCGTCATGTCCTTGTCATGTCAGTTAGTATGAACGCGAGCTGTCATTCGGTCGAAATTGTACTAGACTTATTCCACTTGGAATAACTTTTAACTTCAAATAATCCTGGCTTTGTCCCCTCTATGCCTTATATTATATTTTAATCTCTTTGGTATTAATAGATTTCCCAATCGATCGATTCGTGTTTCTATGATATTTCTGTTTTATTTGACTCAATATTTTCAACTGCTAGATTAATAAAAAAATATGGAAAATTTCGACTTGTTATGAGTCAATATAACAAGCATAGTGTGATACCCCGTGGGTGTCTATTTCAGTGGGTACCAAAGCTGCCGATGTTCTTTGGTGTGGTCATAGCTATTATAGCTACGCAGCCGGATCAACGTCTAGTGTACTTTTTACACCACACAGTTTGTAATAAAATTCCACATGCGAGAATTAAAATTTATTTTACCAATGGAAAGCTTACTTTTTTCCCCCGGGAACGGAACTGACGTGCTTGAAACCGCGGGGCGATGCTAGTCCGGTTAAAATAGAGGGGGTAAATAGAGTTAGATTATTTTATTAATTTTCTCTACGGAACCTCCAAAAACATCTGAATTTGGAATAATTTGGATATTTCAATCCCTAAAAATGTTATATGAAAATCACAAATCGAAAATTTCATAGGTATACCCAATGTCTCCGTACCTGAATTTCCAGCAGAGCGATCGACTGAAAAAAAAAACAAGGCGATAAACAAACTTGATAGATTAAAGACACAGATTAAAAACAGCTGCCCTTGAGTTTGTTGCTGGTTCTTCTCGGGTACTGCATTTGGAAGCAACTCGTCGGTGGAGATGGGCTGTTTACATTTAGCCAATCTTCATGGACGAGTTTAGAGTGCCTTGTTATTAGACTACTGACCTTTCTAAGCGTACTTTTTAAACCTACAGAAAATACAAGAATTTTTAACTATTTTTGAGTAAGAAGAGGTCGTGGAATGTGAATCACCATCATCATCCCGTAGCAGCCCACTGCTGAGCTAAGGGTCTTTCCTCACACATGAGAAAGTATGGGCTATAATCTCCCACGCGAGCCCACCGCGGACCCGCAGGTACCAGAATTAATTCTGAGACATGTGTAACAGACCCGGTCCGGCGATGGGCTCACCTATCACGTTTAGGGGTCCAAAGAAAGGGTAGTTCCTGAAATTGAATACCTCTGCCTACCCCCTCGGGGATAAAAGGAATGCAGGGAAGTGGGAATAACTTACTTCTGTTGTCTTCTTGCTGATTAGTATTAATATTTGCGTTATCCCCAGCATTCACATCTAAATTTTGGTCTTGCGATGAGTCTAAAAAAAATTGGTCATATTTTAAGCACTCAAAAATTTTTGACCCAGTTTTTTTTGAGAAAAATTTTGATTTCATAATACTTATCTTGGAACAAATAATAGAATAACTAATATAATGATTCAATATGTAGGTATTTTAACAATACATTAAATTTCTGTTGTTTTTGTACGACGTAGGGACTGTTAGTTTGCAAAGGGTTTTTGATTATATAACATAGAAGTCTAAAGAGTAAAAACCGACTTCAACTTCAACTTAGATATGGTTTTCTCATTGATGCTATTGCCAGAACTGGACAAAATTCAAATGGCACCAATTTGGAGGCGTCAGTTTTCAAATAAAAAAAGAATCATCAAAATCGGTTCACCCAGTCGAAAGTTCTGAGGTAACAAACATAAAAAAAAACAGTAGAATTGAGAACCTCCTCTTTTTTTGAAGACGGTTTAATAACGCAGACAGGTATATTTAAGGACATCGGTTTATTTTTCCTTTAATATTTATATCTATTACAGAATGGAATTTTTTTAACCACCCGAAGAGAAAGTACTCCAAATACTAGGGGATAGAAACTTTTTGTCAAAAGAGACTTCCTTTATTTTTAAAAGGAAACAAAACTGCATTAAAATATTTGTGTAAATATTTACGCTTGCCACACCTGGAAATCAAGCCAGAGTAAATCTTAAAAACTAACACCCTGTACTTTCATGAAGGAGGACTTCTGGCCGCAGGGAGTTGTATTTCGGAAATTCCGGGGTCAACTACCTGCCGACAGCGCTCGCACGTTGCCGACATTGCGTGTAAAATAGTTTAGTTAGTTTATATGTATGTTAGTTATAAGGTATATATAATATGGGCCTCTGTTTACGTTATTTAAGATCTATTAATGTAAATATTGCCTGAAATAAAGATTTATTATTTTTATTATTATTTATGGCATCAATCGGTAGGGTCAATCATCAACAAACGTAAAGCACAGGGTGTATCTTTTGCATATTTTTGAATTATTATTTTTTATGGATTTTTTTGCTCTATATTATTAGAAGTTAATTATTATTATTTGCTCTATAATGGGTTGAATGCTGAAATAAAAAAAAAGTTAAGGGTGTCCCCATACCTACAAGAAATGTTTTTTTTGTGCGAGGGTACGGAAACTTTCTTGTGTAAGTTCGAATAAAAAATATTTTGATATTTACCAGCGTTTCCTGCGACGCCAATTACTGAAAAAAAAATGAAAATATATCAAAAAACTCATCTACACTAATATTATAAAGAGGAAAGATTTGTATTTTTGTATGTTTGTACCAAATAAATTCAAAAACAACTAGTCCGATTTAAAAAATTCTTTCACCAATGGAAACTACATTATCACTGAGCAACATAGGCTATATTTTATTCCAGTATTCCCACGGGAACTACGCGGGTAAAACCGGGTGGAACCGCTAGTATTATAATAAACAGATTTTTTTTGTATGTTTGTTTGTAATGAAAAACCTCCGAAAATAGTTGACCGATTTAAAAAAAAAACACCAAATGGAAAGCTTAGCTTTCTGGGAGAGATATGGTCTTTAATTTTCCAACGGGAACGGGACTTATGCAGGTAAATGGTAGAATAACAGCAATACCTTTCATTCGACTAAGATGAAACTCTGGTAAGTAGATAAGACCATATCCGGAAAGGTTATAGACAGAATATTTTAGAAAATTCCCACGGGAACGGGAAAGAACTTGAGTAACATAAATAACTGTTATTAATATTATATTATTCATATCTCCGGGTGGAAAGCGTAAACGAAGTTGCCACTTTCGCCTCCGTCGAGCAGAAAAAAAAGTATACACGCATCGGGAAGTAAATAAGAAGGCCTCGGATCACATGTTTGCTGACTTCGGCTTCACCTCCGTCGATAATTACATTATGATCTGAGACATTTCTTTTTTTTTCCCTAGGTATGTAATACACTATTCCAATACAGATGAACTGATATAGGGATATGGAATACTTGCTTTTACTTCACTTCGATCGCGCACGTTTATTTCACCTCCTTATGAGTTGAATTTTGCAAAATCTTTCTTAGTGGATGCCTACACTGTATAAGCTATCAATGTGCGAAATTTCAAGTCTCGAGACCCAGCGGTTTGGCTGTGCGTTGATATATCACCAATCAGTCAGTTTATCATTTTATATACCTATTTATATTATTATATAGATGAATACTTACCAAAGCTACCTTCTTTCTGATCAACATTTATATTCGCGTTGTCACCTGCATCAACATCTGCGTCCTGGGTTTGCACGGTCTCTGAAAAAAAAGCGTAATTGTTAGAATTATATTTCAGTCAAGATCATGCTTCTTATAACATACTAGCGGGTGCCCAGCGGCGTTGCCCGCGCGGATCCAGTTTATTCCCGTTCCCGTGGGAATTTCCAAAAATCCCTTTATAGTGGTTGACTATGACATATATATAAGACACCTACATTACATACCATATTTCAATTAGCGGGTGCCCATAGCGACGTTGCCCGCGCGCATCCCGATTATTCCCGTTCCCGTGGGAAATTACGAATATCCCTTCATATGGGTTGGCTACGATGTATAAGACACCTTCACACCATATTTCAAGATTCTAGGTGTTATCGTTTCAGAGTAGTACGTATTTTTCTTTTTACCCAGTTTTTATATTTTCCCGTGGGAATGAGATATTTCTCTGGAATAAAAAGTACCCTAGATGTTGACCCGGGTACTCAGCTATCACCACACCAAATTTCATCAAAATTCGTCCAGTAGTTTTTGTGTGATGCGTGCACAACCAGACAGACAGACAGACAGACAGACAGACGGACGGACGGACGGACGGACGGACTGACAGACAGACAGACAGACAGACAGACAGACAGATAGACAGACAAAAATTTCAAAAATTTGTGTTTTGGTATCTATATCGATAACTATATACACTACCGTTAAAATTTTCAAAAAATATTTAATGTACAGACACGGCCCCGTTAGAGTTTTATTATATGTACAGAAGATATAGATTATTTTCCCGTGGGAATGTGATATTTTTCTGGAATAACCTACTGTGACTTTGACAAAACTTTATTTTATATTGTATCCAACATAATCCTTATTTTATTTGTATTAATTTAATCTCGAATAATTTTGTATAATAGATTTAATCTTATGAATGTTTATAATTATAATATGTACTTCAGAACCTATACTTTGCTGCTTGATAGGGCATCAGGGTGTTACATGTCATTTTATCATTATGGTTGTGTCATGTAATTTTCAATAAATAAATAAATAAAAAATAACCCAGATGTTAAAATAAATCATAATGTATGCATAAAAAATATTTCTTTTCATAATCAAGTAATAATCTTATTAAAAAGATAATAAAAATAATAATATAATCTCACGTCTTTTTTATCCCCGAGGCGGTAGGCAGAGGTATTCCATTACTGGATACACCCACATTTCACGAGACATATTGGACCCCTAAACGTGATAGGTGGTGAGCCTATCACCGGACCGGGTCTGTTTACACATGTCTCAGAATTAATTCTGAGACCTGCGGGTTTCCTCACGATGTTTTCCTTCACCGTCGAGCTAGTGATAAATATGTACGTAAGTTTTTTGAAAAACTCATTGGTACATGCCAGGATTCGAACCCGAGCCTTACTGATTTTCGGCCGGTTCTTTAACCGTCCGGGCTATCACTGCTCAGCATATACAAACATCAAAGCCAACAACAGTTAACCACTATCATAAAATAGTTAGTTAGTAGTTTACAGTAAAGACTCCTTACCTGTGTCTCCAGGGGCGCCATTTACTGAAAAAAAGTTTACCATTATGAATATCTAATTAATAACCTATAATATTTCCCACCAATCACGTCATCATAACCGTCTGCTATTGGATAGACACTTTGAGTATTAAACCAACAGGAGACGTCATGCGCACTAGTTTCTTTGCAAAAAAGTCTGCCAATTTCTGCGGGGGGGGGGGGGGCGAGGAAACGGACACGAATAATGTTAAAACAAACGCATTTTTTGACAAAACAATTAAACACTAGCTTGGACTTGATGCACACAAATACATTCACCAATCCGAGCACTCCGTGAACTCAAAAAAACTAGTTGTATATAACAGGTATGATCGTTGACCGACACTTTTTTTTGGCAGAGGGGAACGCCTGTCAGTGGCGTCTCCGGTTGGTTTAATACTCAAAGGATAGACATGACGTGATAACCAAACGACCAATCGCGCGTAGGTACACGTATATTTTTAGAAATTTTTAAGCATTGGTAGAGATTTTTTAAGATAATATTTTTAACGAATAGTCAAATAAGTCAAATATCCAATTTCATGTAGACCGGTTTCGACTGTTTATTAATAGATCAATCAGTCAGCAAATCAGTCAGTCAGTTCCTTCTTATTTAAATAACTAGATGTAAGGCCCGATCCTCTAGGAAAACTATAGTGGAAGTGGAATTTTCCTCCATCGTGAAAAGGGAAGATCTTCCTTCGGGCGATGTGATCGTGCCTGGGGACCGCGATCCAACGGTTGAT